>CM044007.1:30725478-31337978 GCA_024085815.1 Flaveria linearis | reverse complement strand
AGAGGATAAAGAAGTGGTAGTGAAGAATTCCTTTAAGAAGAGTGAAGAAGAGGATTCTAAGAAGGGTCACTATCCTTCTGAGGAGAGCAGGAAGCCTGGGATGACTAAGTCTATGAGTAAAAACTTGATCAGAAAGAGCAAGAGAAAGGCTAAGAGGGCTCAATAGATCAAGGCCACTTTTAACTCTAAGCAAAAACAAGTCTTTATTTCTGCAGGGTTTGACATGGTTAAGACTGAAGACATCAACCTCAACTCTTTTACCAAGAGTTCTGGTTCATGTTCAAATCATCTCAGCATCAAGAAGAAGGCTGATCATTGTGTACCACTGCTACATAGCCTGAACTATCCAACTCCAAGAACAGTCCTCAGCCTAAAAGGATTGTCTCAGCATCCGCAAAGATGAAGGTGGAGAAGGGAAATGATCAAAGTCAGCCTTGCTCTTATAAACAAACTCTTGGGAGGAAAAAGATGAAATGTGTTATGCATGAGAGTACTTCTCATCGTGCTAAGGATTGTCCATACAATCCAAGAGGTACTTTTCATGTAACCAAGAAAGAGACTTCCAAGAGCTCTAAGAAGAACTCAGCTTCGGATGGAAAATTTGTTTTCTTTGGAAGCTCAAAAGTAAAGAAGAAGGCAAGTGGAAAATTGCCTTCGGAAGAAAATTTGGTCTCGAAAGAAAGGAATAATTCCGAAGCACTAAAGTCTACTGCAGTATTAGTAGGAACTTCCGAAGGTCCAGTCATCAAGACTTCCGAAGTCTTAAAAGCTTCCGAAGTATTGAAGGTCAGGTTCAAACTTCCAAAGGTGGTTTGGAAGTCAAAGAAAGACCAAGTGACTGAAAATTCTCCATCACCAACAGCAAGAGATCCTCAAAGCACAACTATAGGATCTATTAATGTTTCATTACCTTCTACTTCCCTTGCTGAGCCCAAGACCAATAAGGTTTTCAAATGTAACTAATCATTTTCTTTATGTAGGAACAGCTCAAGACAAACAAAAATATCTGGATCATTGATAATGGTTGTTCCAGGCACATGACAGGCAATAGGGCACTACTCCAAAACTTTGAAAGAATTGATGGAGGACCAGTTGCTTTTGGAGGAGATGAAGGAGGTTACATTTCTGGAAGGGGCAAGGTCACAAATGGTAAGCTCTGCATTGAGAAGGTAAACTTTGTCAAGGAGCTTGGGTAGAATCTTCTGAGTGTATCCCAATTTTGTGATTAGAGTCATAACATGCTCTTTACTGAGCATGAGTACATTGTTCTCAAGTCCAGGGTGATTATTCCTCATGAGCATATCCTGCTCAGAGCCCCCAGGAGGGGGAACATGTATAAGATGGACTTGCAAGAAACATCTCCCTCAGGAGAAGTTTCATGCCTTCTATCTAAAGCTAATAGTGATGAGTCTTTTCTCTAGCATAAAAAAATGTGTCATGTAAACTTTAAAAACATGAATAAGCTGATTAAGAATGATTTGGTAACTGGAATGCCAAAGAAAGAGTTTACAAGTGATGATCCTTATGTTGTATGCCTGAAAGGGAAGCAACATAAGGTATCTCACAAGCCTAAGGAAAGAAACTCCATCACTACACCCCTACACTTGTTACATATGGATCTCTTTGGCCCCACCAGTGTAATAAGTCTAGGAAGGACCTCTTACTGTCTGGTGATCACAGATGACTTTACAAGATTCACTTGGGTCTTTTTTCTTAGAACTAAGGATAAGACCCCTGAGATTTTGAAGAATTTCATCTTAAAGATTGAGAATCAATATGATCACAAGGTCAAAACCATAAGATGTGATCAAGGAACTAAATTTAAGAACCAAATCCTTGACACATTTTATGATGAAAATGGTATTACAAGACAATACAGTGCTCCCAGGACTCCTCAGCAAAATGGTGTTGCTGAGAGGAGAAACATGACACTGATTGAAGCTGCAAGAACCATGTTGGCTGACTCTAAGCTGCCCATCACCTTCTGGGCAGAGGCAGTCAACACTGCCTGCTATGTGCAAAACAGAGTTTTAGTGGTTAAGACTCAAGGTAAGACTCCTTATGAATTTTGGCACAAGAGGAAACCTTTTATTGGTTTTCTCAGGTCATTTGGATGTCCCTGTAGCATCTTGAATATCAAATATCAAATTGCCAAGTTTGCTGAGAAATCAGATGATGGACACTTTATTGGATATTCTTCTTAAGCTAAAGCTTATAGAGTATACAATCTCAGAACTAGAGTAGTTGAGGAGTCAGCCAATGTGACTTTAAATGAGCACACTCCCAGTGTGAAAGGTTCTGGTCCGGATTGGCTATTTGATCTTGATTTTGTTACCAACTGTTTTAACAAATCTTGTGAGAATGCTTCTAGATCTACAGATATTTTACCTCCAGGTGATTCTGATCCAAGATTTGAGCTAAGAAGACCTTCAAGTTACACATCTTCAGCTCCAGTTGTAACTACTTCAGCAAATGAAGTTTCTATCAGCACAACAATGACAAATTCAGCTGATACATCTGAGATGCCTTCAAGTTCCAGCTCAGAAGCTCAACAATCAAACAAAGAAACTTCAAATGCAGAAAAAAATGATGGTGGTGGTGACAGTGATCAAGAATTTCTTGATGCTAATAACTACTCCATAGATGAACATATCAATGATGTCACACACTCATTGGATCAAGTTTCTCTTGATAAGTGTGTTGATGTGGTGGAAGAAGCATCAATGCCAGATCTAAATTCTCTAATTTAGATCTCTCTCAGCAACTTGCTGTGATCCCTCAGCTAAGGATCCACAAGTCTCATCCTACCACAAACATCATTGGAGATATTCAAACTGGGGTAAGAACAAGAGGACAAACCCATGAAGCAAATGTTTGTCTTCACTCTTGTTTCTTGTCTCAGATAGAGCCTAAGAAAATTGATGAGGCTCTGAAGGATGGAAGTTGGGTTGAAGCCATGCAAGAAGAGCTGCTTTAATTCAAAAGGCAGAAGGTTTGGAACCTATGTCCTCTTCCTCATAGGAAGACAACTATAGGAACCAAATGGGTGTTTAGGAATAAGAAAGATGATAGAGGTATTGTCATCAAAAACAAAGCTAGACTAGTTGTTTAAAATACACACAAGAAGAAGGAATTGACTACACTGATGTCTTTGCTCCTGTAGCAAGACTAGAAGTTGTTAGGATATTCTTGGCATTTGCTGCATCCAAAAACTTCAAGGTCTATCAACTTGATGTCAAGTGTGCTTTTCTGTATGGGGTGATTGATGAAGAGGTGTATGTCAAACAACCACCTGGTTTTGCAGATCCTGATCATCCTGATTATGTCTGCAAGCTTGATAAGGCTCTTTATGGGCTACACCAAGCACCAAGAAAGTGGTATGAGACTCTATCTCAGTATCTCTGCAAGAAAGGATACAGAAGGGGTACCATAGATGGAGCTCTCTTCATCAAAGGATAGGGAAATGACTTAATGCTAGTTCAAGTGTATGTAGATGACATCATTTTTGGTTCAACTAATCCAAGGCTCTGCAAAGACTTTGAGAAGCTGATGAAGTACAGATTTGAAATGAGTGCCATAGGGGAACTCAATTTCTTTCTGGGAATTCAAGTGAAGCAAGTTAAAGATGGAATCTTCATAAGTCAATCAAAGTATGTTTAGGACATACTCAAAAGATTCAACATGACTGATTGTAAGATTGCTAAGACACCCATAGCAAGAAATCACTCCCTTGGGCCTAATCTTGAGGGGGGTGTGTGGATGAACACCTTTATAGGGCTATGATTGGGTCACTTATGTATCTTATAGCTAGCAGGCCTGATATCATGTTTGCCACATGTATTTGTGCAAGATATCAAGCCAACCCCAAAATGTCTCACCTCATCACTGTCAAGAGAATTCTAAGATGCCTCAAAGGTGCCTCAACACTTGGTCTTTGTTATCCCAAGAACTCTGACTTCAATCTGTAAGCATATACAAATAGTGATTATGGTGGTTGCAATATGACTGCAAAATCTACATCTGGGGGATGTCAGTTCCTTGGTGGAAGGGTTGTCTCATGGCAATGCAAGAAACAATCCTGCGTCTCTACATCAACTGCTAAAGCTGAATACATTGCTGCTGCAAGCTACTGTGCTCAAGTGCTTTGGATTCAGAATCAGATGCTTGACTATGGTTTAAACTTCAAGGAGACTCCCATTCACATAGACAACAACACATAAAAGGGATTAATTAAACTAGTTAAAGTTAACACAAATGAGCAATATGCTGATCAGTATACAAAAGCCTTTGATGAACAAAGATTTAAGTATCTTATGTCAGCTATTGGGATGATTAACTTTGAATAGCTTTTTCTTAAAAAACTAATTCATTTTATTTCTTAAAATCTGTGTGTCCTAAGTTGTCTAGTTTATCACCTTCCTAAGTTCATGTTTTCTATGGATAAAAACTTTTTGAAGAGTTTTCTTAGATTTTTGACAAATCTTGAGCCTTCGAAAGATATGATTTTATCTTCGGAAGAAAATATACCTTCAAGACAAATAACTGCCTAAGTAAATTTTGCCTTCGGAAGATATTTCTGAAATCTCTTCTAAAGCTTAAAACTCTCTTAGGCACTTATATGTTTTCAAGGATCATTTTCTTCCGATGGAAATTAACTCTCGAAAGTTTTGTTCTGTTGAACAAAGTATCCAAGTCTAAATTCTCTTCCGAAACAAATTTGTCAAAACTCTTCGGAAATTCTTCCGAAGTCATTTTGGCTTCGGAAGCTTTTTCATTAAAACTTCCGAAGACAATTTACCATTGGAAGCTTTTCGATTTCCAAGAAAACCACTTTTTCAGCAAAAAGCAAACCACTATTTCAGAGGTGGGACCGCCATGCGGATTTCAAAGTTTATCCTCTTTCATTAACTTTGTCTCAAATCCTTTTCACATATAAACCCAATCGGTTCCCCCCTCTTTCTATCATCTTCATCTTTCCTCCAACCCTAAATTCCAAATTTCTCCTGAAACCGCCCTCGATTCATCTTAAATCTTTCTCACAATGGCCAGCCTTAACAGAAGAAATGACCCAGATTTCTCCATGCAGTTACATAGGCAACACAATCAGGTTGCTCTGTTAAACTCTGAGAAAGATTCACATTTCTCAGAGGTGTGCCAATTCTTGGCTCTGTCAAACTACTTCACCTCCCTTACCATTGATCCTACTCTGTATGAGGATCATTTGCTTGAATTTTGGAAGACCTGCCAAGAGGTCGTTATGAATGGGGAGAAGGCACTGTCTGCCACAGTGCAGAGAGAACAATCTTTATCACTCCAGCCATCGTCAACAATCATCTTCAGTTGGATGATGAAGAAGGTGAGGTGTTCTTCCCAAAAGAAGCCGTCAATCATTCTTTGAGCATATGGGCTATGAGGGAGATTTCTCTGTAAAGACCTTCAGGAAAGGGAAGGTCTCATCTTAGTGGAAATATCTACTTCATGTGGTTATCCATAGCTTGTCCAACAAGCGTGGAGGGTGGGACTAGATTCCTGAAGATCTCTCCTTCATAGTTCATGGGATGGTTCAGGGATTCAAGTTCAGGTACTCTTAATTTGTTTATACTAATCTGATTGCAAACTTGGACTCCTTAGAATATTACATGTTTCCTAGATATGTTCAATACATTCTTAACTGTGAATTGGGCTCACGGTTAAGGGAAATAGGTAATATTCTTACATTGGGACAGATGAAGTCCGGCATCTTTAAAATTTTGAGAAAGCCAATTGTTGGCTTCTCAGGGGTAGAAACAGCTCTTGCCCCAAAAATTTTAGAGCTCATTGCTCAAGGTGACAACCTAGCAACACAAGTTAGTGTTGAACCCACACCTTCTACATCTCAACCACCAAAACAAACACAAATAACCCTCACCTACAAAAGAAAACTCAAACGATCCCCTACTCAGGCTATTGAGTCTGTGCAGGTCCCCATCAACTTACCTCTACAGGAGGAAGTGGATACTGGAGCTCCCACTTCTCTTGAGGAGCAAACCACTCCCATTACTTCTAAGATCAGTGCTGAGGTTCCTTATGCTCAGCCTGATAAGCTCACAAGCCTAATTGCCTTAAGCCTTCACTCTGAGTCTCAACACTCAAGTGAACAACCTTCAGGGGACAGCTACATTCCTAGCCTTTAGACCTAAACAAACCCATTCGTAATCTTGACTTCTATACTGATGAAGACTTAGGTGTCAGTGAGTACCATGAGTCTCCCTACTACTCCACTCCTCAAAGAGAGATGAGTGCTCCTGAGTCACCTAGGTCTAGCCCACATCAGTCACCTATCACTGAGGTGGATACTTCTGAACCTGTTCATGATATCCATATGGAAGAGGCTCTCACTTCAGCAGTTGATTACATCATTCAGACCTAAACCACGTCAACTTAGCTCATTGACACTTCAATTGAAGCTGTCACTGAGCAGAGGAAATCCAGCAGCCAAGAACACTATGCTGGTGATGAGGAAGAAGACCTTGGTCCAATTCTCTCATCCCCTAATGATTCTTCTGATGAAGATGAGGAGAATCTGAGACTAAAGGTGCAAAAGCTGTCAAAAACATGCACTTATCTAGTCTGCAAGGCTAGTCATCTTGAATCTACAGTGACTACCTTGCAAAACAGGGTCAATGATCAGCAACTTGAGATATCTTATCTTAAGGAAAAACTAGCTGGGAGACCTTTAAGGGGAGCTCAACCAGGAACACAAGAACCTTTGAATGTGATTGACCTAACTCCTAGCTCACTTATGCAAGAGGGTGATGCTACCAAAAAGGGGAAGAAAGTCATTACAGTCACAGAACCTGGGAGTTCTTCAAGGAGTATGGACATTTAGGACTCACCATCCTCACTTGCAATTCTGCATACTCAGCAACTTTCTCAAGTTCACATTGATGTGGAGAGTATAGACTCTATCATTAGGAGTCTCTTTGAGAAAGGCATCCCAAGGGCTATGTCATCTCCACCAACTTCAAATCACATTATTGGGTGGAGATATGATGCTGATAGAAGAGCTCTCATTCTTCAAAGAATTCAAGGGCAGCAAGAAGTCTTCAACTTTCATACCTTGAACTTCTATGAAAGTCTTGACCTTGTCAACATGCCACTTGTCAACCAAGGCCAATCTAGATAAGCTGACAGATTGGCTTAATGGATTCAAGACAGGATCACTATAGAGTTCAACTTCAGAAGAAGACTGTGGCAATTAGGCAATACCATCGGTCAATTGGATGTTGAGGCAGGCCCTAATATTAGCTTCATAGGGGAAACCTTGACTGAAGGCTCAGTGGTAGAATCTGAGAGCCCTGTCTTACCATCAACTGCTGCAGAGGTTCATTCCCTTGATGAGACACCTGCTGGTGAAAGTGCATCTCAACCTCTCTCTGGCCAAAGCTTGGAAGCTACACCAAGAAATGAAGGCCAAAGCTCTCTCCACCCTGAGTCATAAAGGTCTGTGAGTGACAAAGGAAAAGAAAAATGACTTCTAAGGAGATTGAGGAGGAGGAGAGAGAGAGAGGAAAAGGAAGCTAAGGGGAGAAAGTTCCTCTACTGGGTCTGCAAGACTCATGGAAAGTGCTATCAGGGTTGCCCCTAGACCAAATACTCAGGATGATGAGTTAAGGGCAGTCAGGATCAACTACTTGCAGACCAGGAACTATGACATTGATAACATCATTTCCCTCCCCTTAGATGAGTTAAATGAACTGGCTGACATGGAACTGTCAAAAGAGAGAAAAGAGGAAGAGGATGTAGAGTTACTTCTTAAAATCAAAGAAGAAAGAAGACAGAAAAGACTCTACGAGCATGTGCCTACACTCTCCCCAGTTCAAGAAACTCATGAACAAGAGGATGTGGTTCCACAAGAACCTCAGGTAGACAAAGAAAAGGATAGAATCAACATGATAAACTACCTGAGTGCCACAGGCATCTATCAGGCTAATACACTTCTTCCCTTACCCTTTGACTATATTGAGTTTGAGTACCTCAAACAACTTGAACTTGATATAGTCAAAGAAAGAAAGATCACCAAAAGAAAGTTAAGGGAAGAGGCTGTAAAGTCAAGAGCCATCATCCAGAAAAACATGAAGAAGTCTGCTGATAGGCAGAAGATGATGAGCTTCTTGAAGCTGTACGGATTCTCCGGAAGGAGACTTGGTCATATGTCTCTGTCCACCATGGATGAGCATATCAGGGTAATCAAGCAAAAGATTCAAAGAGCTAAACTTGTTGACTTACACTCCCAACCAAGTCAGGTCCCTCAGGAAGTGGAGATTAAGGTTGAAACATTTAAGACAACACAACCTAAATCTCCTGTTGAACCTCAGCAAGCTTCCACTTCTGATCCACAGCAGGGATCTGTCCCCTCTCAATCTGAACCTATGAGAGAGGAAGACCCAATTGAGAAAGACAAAGAAGATCAATTAGGTGCTGCAGGCCAGTCTTCCCAATTAAAAAGTTCAAAGAGGAGAAAAAGGATGGTTTCCAAACCAAAGTCAAAAAAAAGAAGAAAGAAACATCCAACTCCAGACCTCAAGATGAGTCAGAACATCCTGAGGATGTGCAACAAGAGGATGCTCCACCAACTCCAATTCAACCAGCTCCTCTAGCATCAGGAAGACCCATCTTGTCTTGGACATACACTACAAATCTAGAAAGATGGCATGCCATAAGAGTAAGAGATCAAGGTGTTGAACATATCTACACATGGCAGGATATGTTCAATCTGCCTCTGCATGATCTCTTTGACATGAGAAGACACTATGAGAGTCTGAGTGATCCTGATCATCTTATGAAGAAAGGGATGGTCATCATCATAATGTGGACTGTTAACATCTGAAGTCTTCAAGTGTTTTGGTAGCATTAGTCTAGGGGGAGTTTATAAGGTTTGTTTGTAAGGCTGATGCATGCACAAGTGTACTGAAGTGGAATGCATGCATACACAAGTGTACTGAAGTGGAATGCTTCGGAAGTTTCACGCTGCCTTAGAAATTACTCTAAGTGTGAAATCTTCCGAAGACAAGACCAATATCTTCCGAAGCCAAAGATGAAGTCTTCCGAAGCTTCAAAGACAAAGTCTTCCGAAGCCAACTATTGAAGACAGATTTCTTCCAAAGACTTTTTTATCACATGCTTTATCTGATGTACTTTTTACCTAAAGCTGGACCTCTTTCCACTGTAACTCTGATAAGACACCAACTTTACATGAGTTGGTGAAAAGGTCCATGCTTTTGGTAACTGTACATTGAGGTCTTGAGTCTGTAACTTTCCACTTTATGTACTTTATCCTTTTTGTAATATACTAGGATGTGAGCTATGGCATGTCATAGTCACTAGTCAAAAGGCAATATGCCTTTTGACTCTACATTGATTTTGTTGTCTAGATCATGTATCCAGCTGGCCTTCAAAGTATGGCCGGTTGTAGGTTGTAGTATAAGTATTTCTGGTCCTTGTATCTTATTAGAACAACTTTGGAAAACATTTGTAAGGAACTAGAGAGCAATATACGTCAACCTTGAAAAACCAATTACTTGTGTTGTTCTTGTTCTGTCTCATATACACTTGTGTTTCTTAGTTCTCAAAACTGACTTTTCCAAGTTCCCCATTTGAATTCTTAAGTGTTGTTGCACACTCTCCTCTTTGTGTTTTTGTGTTGTAAGTGCATACGCTTCAACGGTCCCGCACCTTCCCCTATATATATGTATGTATACATATGCATATATACATATATATAGGGTAAGGTTCAAATAAGAACCCTACCTTATTGTGAAAACCCTTTAACTTATCTCTATACCATTGATCAAATATTTAATAAACAACATCTTTTTATTTTTTTGTTTATTTTAATAGAAAAGGGTATAAGAGTCATTTTTAAAACATCTATAACTTTTTATACATTTGTATTTTTTATAAAAATCACACCATAAAACTCGTCTCATATTTCTCTTTAATTCCAATATAGTCTTGGAAAATTATAATTTTTAATGGAAAAAAAACAATAACAAATTACATCAAATTGTAATTACTTACAATGAATTACATCGAATTACATATATAAAACCAACAAAAATAAAACCTAATAAGTTGGATTCAAATCCCTTTTGAATTGCAACTAAAAAACCCAGAATTAAACATAAGAACAAATACTTGAATTTATACATTAGAAACACAATAGGTTGTTACAATGAAGTTCATATACCGAAAACACTTATTTACAATTCAAGTACATTTGAATGCAAATTTCTAATACTTACAGTGCATTATATCATATTTTTAATTACTCACAATAAATTTCACAAGCAAATAAGTATGCCAAACATGAAAGTACTCCATAAAATCAGAATTTTATAATCATTTAAATACAAATTATAACATGTATAGTGAATTACATCATATTTTAATTACTCACATTGAATTACATTGAGAAACAAATATAAAACTAGGTTTTGCATTAATGTAATAGAGGAGTTAACAACAAAGCACACTGCATAACAAAAAAATAAACAAAATATTGGTGTAACCCGGTATTACATAATATAACAACGTTTTAATTAGAGGTGGCAAAATGGGTGGGTTGGATTGGGTTGGTTGTTAGGTTAGGATGGATTTGGGTCAGGATGGGTTTGGGTTAGGATGGGTCATTTAGAAAAAAGGTAAGGATGGGTTTGGGTCAGTATGGTTTTGGATCAGGATGGGTTCGGATCAAGATGGATCATTTTTAAAAAAGTCAATACTATTTTACTAGTTTTCTACAATCCAACAACAGATATAGATAGATGCATATACGAGCTCAAAGAGATACATATATGACTTCATCTATAAAGGGTCGGTACCATCAATAAATCAACGTTGATGATGCGGTGGTGAAGCGGAGGCCCGACTGTAAGTGTGGTGGTGGTGAGTAATGAAACTCAACGGAGGTGGAGACTGATGCGGAGCTCGACTGTAGGTGTGGTGGTGGCGCACAATGAAACTAGACAGAGGTGGGAGGCTATAGGTGCGGTGGTGACGCGGCGGTGCAGTGGTGACGTGGCGGACCGGCGGTGACGCGGCGGACCGGTGGTGATATGCGATGAAACTCGACAGAGGTGGGAGACTATAGGTGTGTTGGACGGGTGGTGATACGGTGGTAACTTGTGCGACGAAGGCGATCAATTTGAGTGAAAGAAACATTGACTTATTATGACTTGTAAATCTAATTTTGAAAACCCATCTTGACCTATGTTTCTTTTTTTCCAAAAAGGTTTTTAACCCATCTTGGCCCTATTATGTTTTTTTATTTAATCCATTCTAACCCATTTTTATTTTTAAAACACCCATTATGACCCAAAATCACATCCTTGGACTTCTTTTGCCACCTCTAGTTTTAATTAATGTAACAGAGAAGTTACATTGATGTAATATGATATTCCATAACATAACAAGATTTTACAAGGTTATTAAAGGGTGCTACATGAATATAATAAACAAACAATAATCGATTTTACAGCCAAAATACAAAAGTGAGTGTAACATTTGCATTAATTTCATTAAAAAGGGTCGTATAAGGTTGATTTCATCCTTTAAAAACATATTTACATGAAAAACCTTGCATTACACTTACAAACTGTAAATTGTAGTCAAAACATTAAAAAAAACCTTGTATTACACATACAAACAAACTTAAATCTATAAACATCATAAAACTCAACGAACTTGTTATAATAAAGTTCATGCGACGGAAACACTTAGTTACGATAAGTTACATCACGTTTCTTCAAATGTAAATCCTGATACTTATAGTGAATTACATTATACTGTAGTTACTTACAGTGAATTATTTTTAAGAAACAAATATAAAAATCAACATAAATTACATCATATTCAAATATTCATTGAATGCAAATCCTAATACTTATAGTGAATTACATTATATTATAATTACTTACGGTGAATTAAATTAAAAAGACTAACAAAATCATACTAAATAACATCATGTTCATTTGAATGCAAATCCTATACTTATAGTGAACTACATCGTACTATAATTATTTACAATGGATTACACTAAAGAAACATATATAAAACCCATAAAAACAAATTCACATGAACCTAATGTCTTTCAAATTTAATCCATATCTAAATGAAAGGATGACCATTCACTCGCTAATGGCATTCTTAAATCACAACTTATTGATGTTGTTACTTAAAATATTTAAGTTAGTAATAAATTGCAGATACAAAATAAACTAATAACAAAAAATAATATAATATTAAAAAATTCAATTTAAAAACAAGAAAGCTATAAACAAAATCAAAGTTCTACTAAACTATCAATTTTACAATCCCTATTTTGCCCTTTCAAAATGATGAACACCGTATAAACATCAACTGTTAAAATTGTCCACTTATCCCAATATAGATCGACGGAATCACCTAAACACCACCTTCGTCGGCGAACACGGGACTGAAATCAAGCCGATTTGATGAGCTATATGAGCATGAACTTGAACGAAAACACTAAACCCTTTTCGAGGGAGATTAGATCAATGTAATGATGCATTTCTTACGCTGAATTCAGATTATTGTCTCGGAATCCTTATTGAGAGACATGAAACTGCTTAATTGAAGGCACCATTGTTTCTAACAAGATCTGGATCGTTGTAGGTTGTGTTTAATCGTTGACAGGCGACGAGTTACATGTTGTACGATTCGCTGTTACCCAATAAGAAACATCCATGTCGGAGAAACTATATGATAGATCTACACTAACGGGTCTCGTCTTCATTCTTACTCATCGCTATCTTCAGGAAGGTAGAAGATGTTGATTGGAGAATTTTTGTGTTCTTAATATAAAATAAGAGATCATATTTGTATTTTATGTTTTGAATAATAGGGAGATTTAGGATTTAAAATATGAAGAATAGAGAGAGATAAAATTTGTAAATTGAAAGAGAGAGAGAAAGATGAGATAGGACTTTTGAATTGATTGGTGCTTGACAATCAACAAAAGGTACAAAATTTAATTACAAATTTACCCTTAAACTAATCTAGGCCATTGATCTGGAATCTGGAATATTTAATAATAAATCAATGGTTATTATAGAGTTAAAGGGTTATCATAATTTTGAAGGGTTCTCACAAGAACCAAATCCTATATATATATATACATACATATATATATACCTACATATATATAAACATACATATATATACATACATATATACATATATATATACATACATACATATATATATATATATATTAAAGATAAAAAATAAAAAAATAACATTTCACAAGTGAAATCGATGTATTTCACAAAAAAAACTTCAATTCACAAGTGAAATCAACTTGATGTTTTTTATTTTATTTATTTTATTTATTTTTTTATTTTTTTTCTTAGTTGGGATGAAAATAAGGGTTTTTGGGTTTTTCTTTTTTTGCCTTTTTATTGAATTTTTTGAAATTAAAATGTGTGGCTAGGACTGGGTCTTTAGTTTCTCATATTTTTTTGGTGTTTCCTATTAAACTCCTATATATATAGATACATATATTATACATGCATGTAAATATAAATAATCATCACCCATACATATATTATACATACATACATATATAAATATATCAAACAAGACACACACACACTTATGTATACATTAGTGGAAAACCCGTGCGATGTTGCAGGAATACGATAATGGTCGGTATCAATTCACTTTGTTATTGCGTAAATTAAAAAACAAATAAAATTAATGCAAAAACTGAATAAAAGAAAATAGTTATGTATATCGCAAAAGTCTTTTACATTGTAAAAAAGGCAACTATACTAAACCGAGAACATAGGCACGTAATAAAATCGCAAAAACAAATTCCTAATATCAATAATTTCTTAACTCAATGGTGTACCAATAAAAATTCATCCATTATAACCATTAGAAAGTTCAAAAATAGTATTTTTATTAATAAAAAACATTGAACGACATAATTTAACAAACAACTGTAAAAATATAAGAAAGAAAAAAATTATAGAAGAAAAGATTTACAAAAGTTAATAAAAGCAAAAGGAGTGACGAAAAGGAAACAACAAAACTTGGGTCACTTTTTGGAATGAAACCTGCATTAGAAAGCGTACGCTCTACCAACAACATCACACTAACACTAAACTTTATATGCATGTGGGTTGGAAAAACTGATTAAGTAATAACTACCTGATCAGTTGCTTTCTTGCATCATTGTTCAAGTTCATATCATTAACAAATAAGCAACATTAGTTGATATGTTGATTTATATTTTTATTAACAATCTAACCATTTTTATGCACAACCATTAAGAAATGATCAAAGGTTGAGATTCTCATCTGCATCCAGTTCAAACAAATTCCACTAACTCGCTCCCATTTTAATTTTTCTATGGCCTTTACAAGATGACGAAAAGATCCAACATAACAATACCTGAGTTCATACGCATACTCCATAAGGAAACATATTACTTAGTTGGTGGCTTAATCTTTTACTATTCTGGCATTACTAAAATAAAACTTATGTGATTAATTAAAGCATATTCAGACCCTACGTTTAGTTCAACTGCTTGCACAATAGGTCTAGTAATTAACATACATGCATATAATATTACATGTACAGTAGAGGTGGTAAAATAGAGGGGTTGGATTGATTAGTTGCCTAGTCAAGATGGGTTTGCATCATGATGAGCCTATTAAAAATAAGGTCTGGATGGGTATGGGGCAAGATAAGTTGTGACAAAAGTAGGTACGGGTCAAAACAGATAATTGTTGGGTTTGTTAGAACACAAAATCAAAGTTTAACCATTTAAACTTTCTGAAAATGCAGTGGAATAATAGCTTTATAACCTTGTTTATAAGCTAAAAATTTCAAGTTCTATTTGATGTTTTAAGATGTGAACAAACCCAAGAACAAAGGGGATCTTATATATGTGAATAAGCAAGCTATGTAAGCTTAAGAAACAACATAATATGACAGCCACAAAGGGCTGCCAAACTACCTTCCAGCAGCCTCCAAAAGTCGAATGAAAGAAGGGGATTAAAGCTCAAAATCCGGCCAAGGCTCCAAGAGAAGGACCCCTCAAGCTTGTATACCCCAAGCTAACTTGCAATCAACTTCTTGCTAGGTAGATTACACCAAGAAAAACGCCCAAGGATCCTCTTCTTCTTGCTTCAGCCGAAACCACAAAAGGGAGAAGAAGTAGAGAGAGTTTTTCACATGCAAAATGAATTGATGGGTGAAAAAGTGTGTCTTACACTCTTTCATAAAGAGTGTAAGTTTCAAGACTAACTTTTTGATCTTCCCCACACAAGGGTGGCCGAAATTCTATTTTAAAAGGGAGATATTTTCCCTCCTAAATAAGTCTTTTTATCACACATTAATAAGTCATCTACTAGACTTATTTAAAAAATGTGACATATGTTTTCTCTAATTAAATAATTTAATTAAAGTACACTCACATGTTATTAGTGTTATTTAAACCCTTTTAAATAACAAAAATAATAATAAACCCATCAACAAATTATCCTTATAATTTGCTCCATCTCGAATGCCTTTGTTTATAAACCCTTTTTCTAAACATGATGCGATTATTCAATTGCATGATCCCATCATCAATTAAATAATTCTTGGTGATTGCAAAGCTTGTTATTGGGTATAACCCGACTTGGATCATAACGTACTAACCGCATCAATATTGTATGTGTCTTGGGCATATAAAATCCAACAATAATTTTAATTTTTTGCCAAAAGTCTCCTATATAGTTAGAGCACCTGTTTATGATGATACTAACATTGATTATGGTGATATTAACACTGTATAAAGGACTACATATTACAACAATTCCAAGAAGAGGAAAACACAAACTCACTCTAAGTGTAGTGTAAATTATCAATATTAACTAGTGTTGTTTCCCGTGCGTGCGTTGCACGCATGACAAACTGATTAAACAGAGGCTTAGATAAACATATATTGTTCGATCATCACGTTCCTATCATCATAGCCTTTTTTTTCATGGACTTGTTATTTTGTCTCAAACATATATGTTAACAAAGCAAAGAAAAAACATACCAAATTATTTTTAAAAACAGAAACAATTAAGCTTATATCGAGGTATTGAGTTATCATGACTGCAACATAGGTTGCAAGTGCAGAACATCACACTTGCCGTCACTGATTATGCATGCCAAGCAACCATCTTTTCCACGGTCATCATAGCAATGCTTACAACTAATTGATTTTGCAATCACAACCGAGTCAGTGACGTCTCATGGCAACAATCATCGACGTACCATAAGCCACCATCATCAATAAACCAGAAACAAACCAATGTAAAGATCCTGATGACTCTAAACAATCAATGAATGTGACGCGGGTCTCAAATGACAGGTTGTCATCATCAGCGACTTGTGAACACTGAAACATGTACCACAATCATAGACCAAAAACATAAGATCATTGTTCAAGGTTGTTTTGCCTATTATCACCATCCAATAACCAGAACCTGAAGGTTCATAACAAAACAGAAACACAAAGATTTAGGGTTCAGATCAAAAGTACCCAAAACAAAACACCAAGCAGTAGATAAACATCAACCAGACATGAACATCCCTAAATCCAACAGACTATTAGGGTTAAGTGAAACCCTAACTCTCAGATAAGCTCATCATTGAGTCGATAGAACATGCATACCCGAATAGCTTCGTCAGAACCAAGAGGAAATGTCACCGTCGTTCCCCCACCGATATTGCCAACAGAGTCGGTCGGAGCCCAGGATAGTCTCAGGTCAATCCTCGGCCTGTCCCCAACCAGAACTGGAGGCAGAGCGCATAAACTCACAACCGAAACAGTGTGCTTGTTGTGGCTGCAAATTGTCATTTGCAGCGCCAAAACAACAAGGCCACACTTACTTTTTATCATCATCGCCAGCCCTCCGAACATATTAGTAACAAACCAAAAAGAGAACAAAGAAAGCAGTGATAAACATTAAACCAAAGTCAAGTCTCAAATGAGGTGTTCCTCATCATCATCGACACATTCCATCGATAAATTACACATACCCAACCACATGCATAAGCTGATCATAAGGCTCGGAATGTGTGCTCGTTGTGGCTGCAAATTTTCATTTGCCACGCCAAAACAACAAAGTCACAACTACTTTTTATCATCATCGCCAGCCCTCAGAACATATTAATAACAAATCAAAAAGAGAACAAATAAACCAGTGATAAACATTAAGCCAAAGCCAAGTCTTATATGAGGTGTTCCTCATCACCACCGACATATTCCATCGGGTATACCAAGGCTCAGATATACTTCTGTATCATCATAGCCACAACTTAACTATTTTTCCGAAGCCAAAGTAATCATTAAACCGATACCCGGTTACGGTTGCACACTGAACATGGATGCCAACCCAAAGCAACCGGCACCGGTTTTCATATAAATTCACAACCGAACCGAAGGCAATGGTCTCAGACGAAGAATTTTTCATCATCATCGACATCAATAAATAATTCCACAACATAATAACATAACCAACCGACAGTACTTTCTAGTATATGTATAGTGGCAATTAAATGCCAAGCCAAGGCAACATGCTCCAGTTTTCATATAAAATCACAGATAAACCAGAGGCAATGGTCTCAGATGAAAACGTGTTCATCATCAACGACATCAACAGACAACAGTCTCAGTTAAGCAAACGCCTAGCATCATTGACAAAAGCAGATGATCTCCAAAGAGAAAGGCAACCATCAGTCATAATAGGGATGCGAAAGGCCAACAAACACTACCTTAGACAAAAATGCAAGGTGTACATGTCAGTAATCGAACCGACAGCACCATCGAAGGCAACGGTGACATGCAAGCGAGCACACCAACATCACAACCGAGAGCATTATCGGCTTCTACTGACAACCCGGCAAAACCACATAGTCACGAACCCGAAAAACCACAAACCCCTTGCTAAAATTGCAGATCTGCGCAAGAAGGCCGCGCTAGGGTTTCGTAGTCAAAATCCCTGCGATGGCCAAACGCGCCCAAACCACCGTTGTCATACCCCTCTCTCTCTCTGAATCAGATACCAACGCCGCCATCCATCATCGCTTAAGGTTTGTTAACAACCAGTGATCTCAATCACCACCATCCACCCATGTTCTTACTGTAAACAGAGGCGAAGGTGGCGAATGATTCGAACAGATCTACACAAATCAGGCACCAAGGCCACGATGGGTACAACCGGCATCCACAGAACACCGAAATCCGGTCGGAGTAGGCAAGAAGGCGGAAGCAGCATAGGAATAGGCGGAAGCAGCATAGGAATAGGCGGAACCGACAATGGCGAAATAGAGGCGATGTCAACGAAACTTATACACACACCAGAAAGCCAAATTACAAATACACCCCGTGTTACTATTCATACTGTTCATTGCATTTGCTTTTTAAACATATAGTAGAATACTTGGTGCAAAATTATAACCAACAATAATAACAAAATTATATATTCATAATATAAAAAGCAAATGTTAACTTTTAATGCGAAAAAACAACTCAACTAAATTCAACTCAGTAGGATCTAGCAACAATGATTTAGCATTCGCCTCCTATTCCGATTACGAGCTGCCAAATACGACCTTTCAACATCGTAATGAATTTAAAGATAGCAAGATTATCTAAATCTTACATATATGAAAGCAGATGCTTTAGTGTTAATAGTAAAGCTTTTGACTAAATCCAACCTGAAGCATTAACCTATTTTTTTAACCTTTTGACTTGCCAATATTGACCACTTAATAACAAAGCTTAACCCAAACCAGCTTATTTTTTTCAAAATTAAAATCCAAAACTTCCCAGAATTATGCACTTAGGTCAAGTTTATTGAGAATAGTGTATAAGCCAGCAAGGGATTTAATGCCAAAGATTTTGATAAGAAAACTAAGGATATGTGATAACATGTCAAATATTAGCCGGAACAGAGGAAGCAATTTAAGATATAACGAAAAGATAAAGGCGTGCTTGCCTTATTAGCAACAACAAACAAGACATCAATTATACATGAAAGATAACAGCAGACTGCAATACCATATGTTCAATGATAGTGTTGTCCAATGGTGGTGGTGAGTAAATATGTGGGGGTGAAAAGATTACAATGTATAAGAATACATAAAAATAGTGCATGTAACTGAACATCAAGTAATTCTTCAGTGAAAACATACCCAAATTGACCAATTCAATAGTATAAGGATCGAAGCCACCACATCTAATCATAAGCAATAAGTTCAATTCATAGATGCAAATACACGTACGTTCTATATATTGTTCAAGGAAAATTCCTCTATCAATGATACTAATAGTCTAATATCAAAATCAGTGAATTCACTAATAATGGAGTTCAATAAAAGAAAAAGCAATTTCATAAATATATATCTAGAAACCTACATAATATCGTACTTATCCACCAAAAAATTTTAATATCAAATATACACCATTCAAAATGCTTTGAGAAGTTAATATTTGCCAAAACTTACTTAGTACAACTTGTATATCACTATATATATATATGTAATAAATTTGTAAGTAGTCATATGTGATATTGTTTACTAATAGGCTGCTAATAGCATACTTACAAGCTTCTGCAATACTTCTTTACATGGAAGTTACTAAGCAAAGTAATAAAAAATTCTAAATTTGGTAAGATGGGATATTTTATGGTTTAAAAAGGGCTTTAAAATAATAGTTTCAAATATTTTGTTTACCTTAAGTTGCGGTTATGGTTTCTAGAGTGGACCTCAAAGACCTGACTAACAGCAAAATAATATGAAGAAATTTAGAGAAAATGGAGCCTTAAAGATGATAAACAATGAATCAAAATTTTAAAATATCAGATTAGTTCATAAATACAATAGCATACTAAATTGATTAAAAGGAATAAAAAAACAAGCTTCAACGAAGATATTTTCATGTAAGTATCAATTAAGTATGCATCATGAACTGTCTGAGATAACATATCCTTAGTAATCTCCTCATAAGTGTTCTTTTAGTACAATACATCCACTATAACTGACCTAACTATTTATATAAACACATCTTAACAAGATCATATATTAAATTAGACATATGAAATATGTGTTATCATAATACACATTTGAAACCTAATTACATATATGTCTATAAAATTGGGCATGCAGTATTCATGAATCTTAATTCTGAAACATCAAAAGTGTTAGGGATACCATCCAGTTACTTCTCTTCTTCAATTATTGTAACGCCCGGGAAAAAGTCGAAACTAGCCAATTAATAATAGTGGACTTAGTTGGGGTTTATTTAATCTAAGTAAGAGGAAAATAGATTATGGACCAAATTAACCTTACGGGTTATGTGTTAGATGAGTTTAAGGTCTTGTGAACACCCGGTATATATAAACACCAATTAGCCATTCATCCTTATTTGCAACCAAATTCCCAACTTTCTAGAAAGAGAAGTAAAGAAAATTAAGATTTGAAGTTTGTTGGTTAAAGAATTGAAAATCTGAGTGCTTGTGCATCAAACCTCAAGGAAAGAGCAACAAATTCAGGTAAGAATCATCATCAAAACACCTCTTTATAGCAGATTCAAATTCTAGGGTCTTGGGGTTTTGAAGTGACAAAGAATCCTACAAAAGTCATGTTTTTATGCATGAAATCATGTAAAAAGCTTAGACATAGTTTTCTGTATGAATAACGAAGGATTTGGGTGTAAAAAGTTGAATTTTGGGTTAAAAATAGGCTGGAACGTCATTTTTATGCTTCGTGCGAAACTGTGTGTTCGTCATGCGAAACTAACAGTTCTTCCAGCGAAACTATGGATTTCTTCCGGCGCGAAACTATAGTTTCCCTGGTAATTTCGCAGCCATGGAATTCCAATGAAAGTTGGGCGAAACTGTCAGCGAAACTGCATGCGAAGCTGCGTGCGAAACTACGTGCGAAACTGTGTAGAAAATGACATATTTGTGTGTTAACTTATATGCAGACCGTGTACTGTGATCATAGCTTAGATAACCTAAGCGTGAAGTTACTTGTTGAGACTAGGTGAGTTCTAGATCCCTTATTTACAAGTTTTCAATATTTTGTTTTGCATACTAAATATACGTTCTTTTTATGGCAAAGATCTCAAGAGATTTTAACGGAAAGATAGAACTTTCTATAAGAATTTGTGTTATATAAATGCTTAAAAATAAAATTTCTTCATGCAGACATGGCAGCCCGGCCCCAGCCAGGGGCGTTGCCCCTTGGACCCCACTAGGGGATGTTGCCCCTAGAAATCCACTGTCAGGGGCTACCGCCCCCGAACCCCCGCTGTCCCGCGAAGGGTCAGATATTATTGTTTGTCATTCAATTTGATAAGAATGCGAATGTGTGGATTATGGGTGAATTCGTTTTCACGATGTTTCTTATTTGGTGTGATATATATTCATTAAGAATAAGTATTATGTAATAAAGTGAAATATAATGATAATAAAAAGTGGAACCTAATGAATGGACGAAAATCTTACAAGCAAAATGAAAGGAGATTCCAACCTTGTGTTGTTAGCTCAATTGAATGGGGCCTAGCTATCCTATGAATACAGGGGTCTAATCCTCGAGATTGACCAAAAGTACGAAAAGGGATCCTTGTCGCTTGCCCCGGTACTGGAGTCAGCTTCGTGCATAATGTTAGGGTTTATTTATAGACTTCGGCTCAGTACCAGCTTTCAAGCATGACGTGAGGGTATAGCATATGACAGGATCTAGATAGAAATGGAAGATAAAGATAAAGTACGAAACAAATGATGATGAAAGATAATAATGATTATTATCTAGTTGTATGTATGATGTATGATCACGTGCGAAAGTAAAGGAAATATTTTAAACGGACGTAAAGTATTTTATTATAAAAACTAGAACTCACTCAGCGTCGCTGACTTTAGTATGCATAATAGTTGGTAGGTGATTGTTGATGCTGAGGATGTGCAGGCATGGATGCATAAGCTACTGGGAATGATTCAAGTCTGGCATCCATATTTTTTAGAATGTTATTGTATTAATACAATTTTTGAGATGTAACGAAATGACATGTTGTTTTGACAACATTTAAGTTATTAATGAAAATTTTAAATTCCACTGCAAATCATGTGTTTTAAGTGTTTTATGCGATATTTAACCAACCGTAAGTGTCCCGGGAATGGGGCCTTACAATTATCCACCTCTAATATTTCCTGCAAAATAACATTTCCACAATAAGAGAAATCATTGATGATCAAGGTTGCTTGCGGTTCATACAACTTTGATTGCAATTTAAATAAAAACACAAAAACTCATGTTAAAATTATGATGTATGAACAATCAACTAAGAATAATAGATAAAGAAAAGACTTGATCCTTAAATTCATCTATAAAAGATTGTTGAACATTTATAACTATTTATACTATTATTATGCTAGAAATCAAACCTCATAACAACATATGCAGATCTAATTACGAACACAACAAAATCATGAAATCTAAGAAACAAAAATCATCCGGCCAAATACAGATCTATCGTCTTCAAATCTATGGAAAAACACATCTATTAAATCAAACCCACTTAAAAATACCTGTGAATCCAAGGATCGCGATTCAGGAATTATCAGTATTAAAATAAATCAATTTAATGATCGCGGAATTATCACTAATTGATGTTTAATTGTTTGTAATGATTAATGATGAACACAACCACAGAAACACAATAAATGCGAAATCAGTAATTATTCAAACGTATTTCATTAACTATAATGTAATGATTACAAAAGAATAATAATGAATGACTATGAACAATCGAATTCAGTGTTTCGAATAATGTTTGATGTTGATGTGACGGCAGCTAGGGTTGCACAATGATGTAACTCGATATCCGTAATATTGATTGATTGTGTTCCCCGAGATGTGAAACCTAGGACTCATATTTATAGATGATTTGAGTAGGCTAAGGAAACACCGGATCTCTCGGGATTTGTTATTGATTGTGTTGACTTGTTTGACTTCGTGGTATTAGCAATCGCACAAGTATAATGATCCTCCGCAGGAGTCTTGTCATCCGCAGCATATTTGTTCTTCCGTAGATGATTGGTCCTCCGTAGCAAAGTTGTTCTTCCGTAGGAAATTCTTCTTCCGTAGGAGTCTTCACTTCACAGTACTTGATCATCCGCAGGAACATGTACTTGGTCATTTGGTCTTGTAAGAAACATATCTACGGATTAACAAAATTGTTCATCCGTAGATGTTTCTTACACTTGGTCAATTCCATGAATCCGTCCAAGTATATTGTTTTTCCCTGCCAAGTCACAAATCAACACACATATATATGGGGTTATCCTATAGATTCAAAGCACATATATATATATTTTGACTGTTACAAATATTAATTACAAGACTTGATTTTCAAGTACTAAGCCTATACAAAAATGATCTAGCCCTTTACAATCTAGACCTAACAATACTCCCCCTTAGGCTTAGCTCCTTGTAATCAGTCTTTCAACACTGCAAGCTCCTTGACTTTTGATATGATTTTGTTGTAGAAGTAAGATACAGCAGTTTTCTATCATCGTATTTGTACTTTATCTGCATCCTGCTGATCTTCTTCAGCGTGTCATAACTGAGTCCCAAAACATCTTCTTCTGTAGTGAGTGTTTCCACTACACTATCATTATGCACAATTTCTAATTCATCTTCTTCAAATATTCTGAGCTCAGACACTTCAGCTATTGTTGTTCCTTTTAGTAGCCCAGCCTCATGCTTCCTTCTCTTGTGTGCCTTTGCATGCAGTTTATCTATCACTTGAATCATATGCACATATAAGCAGAGATCATTCTGGGCTTTTTCATCTGTTAGCTTTGGGAAGAATTTATCATGAAGGTATGATGTGTAGCTGGGATGCAGCATCTTTAGCTCTATTGGATCAAAGATTCTTATTTTTTCTCCCTTCTTCCCATCAACATTTCTCAACAACACCATCTCTTTATTCTTTTCAACGTATCCCCATTCTGAAATAGGACAAGTGAATTGATATCCAGTGATGCTTTTGATGGTGTGTGAGCTTCTGGTACATCCCACTCTTTTTAGCAGATCATCATCTACAAGGGATGAGACTTCCAGCTGTTTTTCTTTTCTGATTTTGTTTCATTCTTTTGTGCTCCTTATCATTTATCTTTGCTTGCATGAGCACATCATCAGTAAAACTGGTCTTCATACCATTCACAGCTGCAGAGAAGTCTCTCCCCCTGAGATGGATTGGGTAGTTGAACATTGGGATGCTCTGTAGATCCTATATCTTGCTCCGGAAGGCTGAGCATGTCTTCCACATCATGGAAGTATTGAATCCTTCCAGATGTCCTCTTGATTATTGCACAATCCCAGTCTGGATCATATTTCCAGGCCATAATCCTGTGCTCTTCCACAGAACTGGGAGTTGTGATATGATCATACAGCTGTACGAGAGTTGATTTCTTCTCGGTAATCTCTCGAACAGTTGTTCCCAGAGGCCATACTTTTCCGAGGATCACTGCCCTTGGCTCTCTGATCAGTGTTTCTTTTTCCTTGTGCTGATCTTTTGGTTCAACTGTTATTAGATCAGCAGCAAGTTTACTTGGTTGTTCTTTTGGATGTGGAGCAGTGGTTCTGATTTCACGCCAGTTTCTAATTCTACCTTCATTACATGCTCCATCATCCTCCGCAGTTCTCCAGTTGTTCTACCTTTGAGCTCATGCGGTTTGTAGTTGTGGCCCTGTAACCAGCAAGTCATATTGTACTTGGTAAGTTTGGCTGTGTCACAGTGGCCCAGATCCTTCTTTATCTTCTCCAATGACTGAAAGGTTGTAAAGGCTTCATAATCACAGTTTGGGATTATGAACCTTGCAAACTCAAACTCTTTCAGAGCATTCTTCATTTCAGAAGTGTTCATCCTCTCAACCATGTCATATGGAAAACCATGGTTGATGAGGGTCATAAACATGCTAGAATCAGGCCTCTCTTCCATGATGTCTGCTGTTGTTAGAAGGTCATCGGCCTTTCCACCCTTTTCTCCAGTGGGGGACTCAATTCTTGTCAGTTCCTCCCACTCTTTCTCACTGTCATCATCATCTCCGGATGATACCTTCACAGTAGACACATCTACTGAAGGTGTAGGTGCAGGGGATGGAAGTTTTGGTTTCTTTGGAGAGCTTTCATCTTCATGTTTCTTTTGAGTTGCTCCCATGTATTTTCTTTTCCGGGTGTATGAAATCATTTGCTTAGCAGCTTCACCCGACTGTTTTGGTTGATCAGTACTTGGGGCTTCTTTTGTTTGCAGAGCAGATATCTTCTTTTTCAGCTGTTCTATTTCTGCATCTTTCTTTTTGATCAGTTCAGCTTTATCATTTTGCTCAGTCTTTAAAGAAGCCTCCAACTCTTTTTCTCGTCCAATAATGCATCAATAACTTCATTGTTGCTTAGAGCATCTTCTCTCAGCCGTTTTAGTCTAGCATCTTTCTTTTTCAGCTCTTCATCCTTTTCTTTGATTACACCTTTAAGCTCTTGAATTCTTTCTTTTCGCTTATTTGATTTAAGTACTAACTTGTTGTACTCAGCAACCAAATAGCTTTTGCTGACAGGAATGTCTTTGTCACTTAAGTCATCTTCATGGTATGCAATGACATCCTCAGCAGATCCTTGTACTTCCCCATGCTCATCAGCAATTTGTTCATCTTTCAATGAAGATATGGGCTCAGTATGTGCTGATGAAGCATGTTCTTTTGTGTGTGTGGGTGAGATAGGAACAGTAGAGTGTACAGACTCAGTTATCTCAAAAGGTTCAGTTCCAGCACTTTCCGGGGATGCATGTTTTAGAGATTCTGGTGGTGGTAGTACAGGGGATTGAGCTTGTAGTGGAGAGAAAGGTTGAGTGTGATGTGATGATGACTGAGAAGGTGATGATGATTGTTGTTTGGCTGGAGATGTTGGCTCAGTGCTTTTGGTGGATGATGAGGATATTAGTAGAGGTGATTGATGTTGATGAATTGGGGAGGTTGGTTGGGTGTTCAAGCTTGTTGGTGATTGTGATTGTTGAGGGGGTGTTTGGCTAGGTGTATGATGTTGGAGTGGTGAAGTTTGGGTTGATGAGTGGTGTTGGTGTGGTGGTGTTTGGAGTGGTGAGTGTGATGCTTGTGCAGAATCAGCAGATGACTCTGCTTCATCTGCCCAAGCCAGCTCTTATGGAAGGTCTGCTTGGGGATCTAATACATGTGCAAACATTGGCATATCTTGACCCTGTACTTTCCACCAAGCTTGTTTAGCACAGATTTGCTCAAGTGTGCTTGAACAAACACATTGCCAACTCTGTCCACCCTTGGTAGTTCTGAGTTAATCACCAGTTGTAGGAATCTCGGGAACATGTACATCTTGTCATTCTTCTGCAGTTTGACTTGTTCACTCAGACAATTGAAGATGTATTTGGCGTAGTTATAAATTCTCCCCTCGAATATTCTAATGATTCCAGATGATATGTGCCTAGAGAATCTGTCTAGTCCCGACTTCCTGTTTGACATGCATTTCAGGTAGGTATGGCACAAGAATCTGTATGGTTTGCACAGCCTACCCTTTTTGATTTCCCCTTTCTCGTAATCACCATCATACCCCATCAGATTGAATATTTTCTCAATGTATTCATTCTTGAATACATCGGGGTGACCTATCTCTCTATCACCCAGTTCCAAGCATCTTCGTATGATGTTTTCAGTGATTCGTAGGCGCTTGTTCCGAATCTCAGCCACAATTACTTCCTCATCACCTTGTTCTTCAACTCGTGCTGAGTTCCAGAAATCGATTATGTGCGCCTGATGGATCACAGGCTCAGCCGTCAAGGCGTAGAAGAGCCTTGATCGTCGGAGATATCTTATGATATCTCGACATCCTTCCGCCGCAGGATCATCAGCGTTTAAGAACGCGTACACATTATGTTCTTTAGCGAATCGATTATCCATCTGTAAAGAAAATCAATTTAGAAAACATGCAGTTGAATCGTTTGAATGTCAATAACCGATTAATCAGTTTCGTACTGATGTTTAAGACATGATTTACCTTTGCAATAACAGTAATTGATTACAGGATAATGTTGATAATGTGTTCTTGGAACGGATATTTTGAAATTTGAAAAAGAGGGAAAATGGGCGATTTTCTAGGTTAAAAGTGAAAAAGTGCTCTGTAAAAATATCAGAAACCTTATTTATAGGGGAACATATTAATTTCTTTTATTAATTATGTTCTTTTATTAATTATGTTGGGCCCACTCCCATCCATTCCTATCCGCATACCAAGTTTATTTAGAATGCATTACTTCTTCCGCAGAACATCTGCGGAACCTTGACATCTGCGGATGTCAACATTTGCGGAACCTTACATCTGCTGATGTCAACATCTGCGGAACCTTACATCTATGGATGTAAAAGTTCAAACAATGCATTTGTTTTGCTGCTGAATCAGAAATCACATAATACTTCTATGGAGGAGAGGTATTACTGAAACTTCTGCGGAACATAAAAGTTTTTAAAACTTTAAATGTATGATATCTACTGAGTAGAATCACATGTTGATGTTGGACATTGTTGACTTTATTTGCATGGCAATTAAGTACAGGGAAGCAAGTTTCCTGTATCCTGCATTCAAGTTAGTGCTCAAGTTCCAATTCCTTCAAAGTAATTCAGATCAATTATCAGCTTTTATTGTTTTTCATGCATGAACTACTCCCCCTAAATTTGTGATTAATGTGAGACTGTTACATTTATCATAAATTTAAGTTGTAAACAGGCATGACAGGCATATGACAGTCTAAATGAGAGAAAGTCAGTTGAGATAACAATTAAACATCTGACAAACAGTTACATGCATGCATATATATATAGAGGGATCATACTATAACTTGGCTTCTGCTGATGTTGATTAGTTGATTCAACACATACCTGATTGCAAGTATATAGATCCACTTAAATTCAAACATAAGTATTGTATCAACTAGGCATGCTATTTATCATGTTGTGAAGTTTGTTAATCAGTAGCAATCATGAGTCCCACAATCAATTACCATTAGAGTATGTCTTCCGTAGGTGAGGCAAATCACTACATTCCACACTTAATGACTATGTACATTAAGTTATAAGTTCTATCTTGAGACAAATTACAGTCTCATGAATGCTTTGATGTTGAAGCTCTTTGACTTGATGTACAATGGATCACAAGTGATTCCTTTTAGAGCTGAAATATGATCTTCATAGTCACCAGGTCTTTACTTTCGTAAAACAGAGGTGAACTTTAACCCAGGTCTTTGTTTACACAAAACAGAGGGAGAATGAAGATCACACTTGTTAATCACATTCCCAGGTCTTTGTTCACACAAAACAGAGGGAATATGACTTTGCAAAGATAGAAGATTATAAAGTATTTTACATAGTGTGCTTGTGTAAGTGATTTGATCACATCAGGAGAGAACATACCTTCCTGATTCTCAAATGGAATCCTCACAGACAGTTACCGGATGCTTTTAGTTTGGCATGCTCTTAGCTTTGTTTCCACTCAAGATGAACCTACTCACATACCAGTATGATATAAGTCAGATTGAGTTTTTGTTTAATATCCAAGTATAGTCTACTATCATTTCCTTTATATAATGCATGTATAGATGTTTGATCAGGCATTTAAGTTATCCGTAATGATTACTCTGCACAAAGTCAGTCATATGCTTTTGTTGATTTATTCTAAGTTAATCATCCCCAAAGATTCTATCAGAAAATTAAATCTAACAGAATCAAAAGCTTTAGTGAATAAATCAGCAAGCTGATTGGTTTTGTCTACTTTGACTAACTTGATTAGACCCTTTTCAGAGCAATCTCTCAGAAAATGGTATCTGATTTCAATATGTTTTGTTTTACTATGTTGAACTGGGTTAGCAGTTATAAACATAGCAGCTGAATTATCAATATGAATTGTGTATGAAGGAAATTGTAACCATAATCAAGTAATTGGTTTTGCAACCAAAGTACTTGAGAGCAACCTGCTGAAGCAGCTATGTACTCTGCTTCAGCTGTGGATACAAATACATTTGTTTGCTTCTTGCACTGCCATGAAACAAGTCTTGGTCCTAAAAACTAACATCCACCAGTTGTGGATTTTCTGTTGTTGTTGCACCCTCCATAGTCACTATCTGAGTAGGAGTAGAGGCTAAAATCTCCATCTTTGGGATACCAAAGTCCCAATGCAGGTTTCCCTTTCAGGTATCTGAAAATCCTCTTTACAGCATTCAGATGTGACTCTTTTGGGTCTGATTGATACCTGGCACAAACACAAACAGCAAACATGATGTCAGGTCTACTGGCAGTTAAGTACATTAATGAACCGATCATTGATCTATACAATCTTTGATCTACGGATTTTCCAGCAGGGTCAGGCACAATCTTGTCTATTGTTGATGCTGGTGTCTTGCATGAAGTGGAATCAGCAAGATTGTACTTCTTCAAAATTTGATGAATGTACTTTTCTTGATTGATGAAAATGCCATCTGGTTTCTGATGAACTTGTAAGCCAAGGAAGAATGTCAATTCTCCCATAGAGCTCATCTGAAATTCAGATTTCATTAAGTCTTCAAAGCTTTGGCACAGCTTCTTATTGGTTGATCCAAATATTATGTCATCAACATATATTTGAACCACCAAAAGATCTTGATGTTCATGTTTGAGGAAAAGTGTCTGATCAATTGTTCCTCTCTTGTAGCCATTCTTCAGCAGGAAGGATGATAGTGTGTCATACCACTTTCTGGGTGCTTGATGAAGACCATACAAAGCTTTATCAAGCTTGTATACTCTATGTGGATAATCAGGGTCTTCAAATCCAGGGGGTTGAGCAACATAGACTTCTTCATCAATTTTCCCATAGAGGAAAGCACACTTCACATCCATTTGATAGACCGTGAACTTCTTGAAGGAGGCATAGGCTAGGAAAACCCTTATAGCTTCAATCCTTGCAACTGGTGCAAAGACTTCATCATAGTCTATTCCCTCTTCCTGAGTATATCCTTGAGCAATAAGCCTAGCCTTGTTTCTCACTATGATACCTCTGTCATCCAGCTTGTTTTTGAATAACCACCTTGTTCCAATTGGGTGTTGACCCGTAGGCAAGTCTACAAGAGTCCACACTTTTTGTGTTCTGAATTGTTGTAGCTCTTCTTGCATAGCCTCAATCCAGCTGTTGTCTTTTAGTGCAGCTGTAATGTTTGCAGGAACTGTTTGGGACAAGAAGCAGGTGAACAAACAAATGTTTGCCACACCTCCTTTGTTCCTTGTAGTTCTTGTATTCAGATCTCCAATGATATTGTCTGTTGGATGAGCCTTGTGGATTCTGGTTGTTGAGACAGCATCAACTGGAACTGTGGATTCCAAGTTTGAGAAACCCATTGAAGCTGATGGAGTCAGCTGAGAAGTTGAGTTTATGAAATAATCAAAGGCTCATGTTCATTTGGATCAGCTTGTGTATGAGTTGCTGCTGGGTTGTCTTCTTCCGCAGGAAGTTCTACGGAAGCAGCATTTTGTTCTTCCGCAGGAGGTTCTACGGAAGCAGCATTTTGTTCTTCCGCAGGAGTAATTGCAGCATCTACGGACGCATTTTGTACTTCCGTAGAAGATGCATTACCATTCACGGATGAACATTGTTGTGGTACAGGCATGGTTTGTTGATTTAACCCTTCTTTATCCCTTAGTTCAGCAGCTGAGGCAGGACTTACATCTGCGGATACTGATGCATCTGCGGATGTATTTACTGATGTAACTTCATGCTGCTGACTTGATTCTTGCTGAGCTGCAGTTGAAAGTTGTACCCTTGGTGGGTCAGCTGTCAGGGGCACTTCATTCAAACTTGGTGGTACAAATGGATAGCATGTATCCGCAGCACCTGCATTGATCAGATAACCAGTGTTAAATGATTCCGTTAATGCATCTATATCAAATAACCAAGATGATCCTTTTACATTAGTGGTAAACATGGATTCATCAAAAGAAACATTGGGAGTCTCTTCAACTATGTTATGTTCTGGAATATAGACCCTATATGATTTAGAAGTGGATGAATATCCAACAAAGAAAGCATCATAGGCTTTTTCAGAAAATTTTCCCAATTGTTCTTTAGTATTCAAAACAGACACATGACACCCAAAAGCTCTAAGATATCCTATAAAAGGTTTCCTTTTAAATAAGAGTTCATAAGGTGTTTTATTATGTTCTTTGACTATCAAAGTTCTATTTTGAACATTGCAAGCTGTATTCACAGCTTCTGCCCAGAAGTAATGGGCAACTGAGAATCAGCTAGCATTGTTCTGGCTGCTTCTATGAGTGTTCTATTTCTCCTTTCAGCCACTCCATTTTGTTGTGGAGTTCTTGGTGCACTGAATTGTCTTGCTATTCCTTTATTCCTGTAAAAAGAATCCAGATCAGCATTAACAAACTCAGTTCCATTATCACTCCTAAAAATTTTAACTTTTAAATCAAGTTGATTCTCAATCTTGATCACAAAGTCCATTAATGTTTCAGATGTTTCACTCTTATGTTTTAAAAAGAAGACCCATGTGAATCTAGTGAAATCATCTACTATCACCAAACAATATTGCCTTTTTCCAATGCTCAGCACATTGGTTGGACCAAAGAGGTCCATGTGAAGCAATTTGAGTGGTGTAGTGTTAGTGTTAATTGTTTTGGATTTATGAGACACTCGATGTTGTTTTCCTTTATAACATGAAGAACAATGATTAGAACAGTGAAATTCTTTCTTTGGTAATCCAATGACTAAGTCATTTTTCACCAATTTATTCATGTTCTTCATGTTGGAATGGACAAGCCTTCTATGCCACAGTTGAGATTCATCTTCTGAAGATTTAGACAGCAGGCATGTCTCATGATTAGTGAGTTTTGTGTTGTTCATATCCAAAATATATGTGTTGCCTTTTCTTGATGCTTTAAGAAGGATCCAGTCTGCTGGAACTGTAAAACCTGGCTTAAGAATGTAACAGTTAGTGTTATCAAATTGTGTTAAGTAATTTTGATCACAAATTTGGGAAACACTAAGTAAATTATACTGCAAATTTTCACAGTAATTTACTTTTTCAAATGTTAAAACACCATTAGTTACCATTCCTTCACCAACAATTTTACCTCCCTTCTTATCCCCACCAAATGCCACATAAGAGGCATGTTTATGTTTGAAGTCATGGAGAAGTGCACAGTTGCCTGTCATATGTCTGGAACAACCACTGTCAACATACCACTTGTTGTCAGCTCTCCATGATTGTTCCTGCACACAAAAAGAAATTAGTTAGAATTGACAATCCAAGGCTTAATTGTCTTGGATTTGCCAGATGTGTCAACAATAGTTACTCTATCATGAATTAATCTTGAAGTTTCAGTATTAGTTGTTTCTTTTTGATTTGATGGTTGTGAGGATGATTCTGTTGAAGATGAGTCAGGTTTCTGGATGCCTTCATGCTTCTCTGATTCTTTCTTCAAAGTGACTTGTTTTGGTTGGTATTTTAACTTTGGAGAGGATCCTGTAGTTTTGAAAGTTTCTTCATCTTTCAGCTTTGATTGAGACACAGGAGTTCCTTTAGCAAAGTTGTCAAAGAAACCATCAACTACTTCAGTCTGTTTATCAGACAAATCCACCTTTTTGTGAGGTGTCTTAGACTGTGTTGGTGTTTTCTTCTTTGAAGTCTTGTTCTCAACAGATGATCCTTTCTTTGACTTTTGTTGATCTTTTTGAATCTTTGCCTCTTTGTTACTTACTGATGATTGAGAATCTGAGTCGGATGATGTATCTTGTGACTTCTTTCTGCTCTTTTTCTTGTTCTTCTTATTAAAATAACATTCCTGAGTGAATGGTTATTTTTGTCACATATGGCACAGTGTTTGTTGAAGTAACAATCTTCAGTCATGTGATTGTTCATATTGCAAATGGAACAATAGCTGCTGAAATAGCATTCATCAGTATTGTGATTCTTCATATCACACCATTTACAATATTTTTCTGAACTTTCTTCAGATTCATCCTTCTTTTTACTGTTCTTTTTCTCACTTGCTGAAGCATCAGTTGATTTCTTCTTGTTTTTGTTTGGAGCATCATCAGCTGTTGCTTGTTTGCCTTTGGCTGCCATTTGTTGCTTGATATTTACCTTTTTCTGTGCATGTTTGTTGGTCTCTCTTTTTACCTCGTCCGCAGAATCAGCTTCTCTCTTCCGTTGCTTTTCTGCGGATTCAGTAAATTTTTTCTTCCGCAGAAGATCTACGGACTTGGTAACTTTTGCTTTCCGCAGATGTTCTACGGATTCTTCAGATTTGTTTTTCCGCTCATCTTCAACACTTGAATTTTTCTTTTGCTTTGTTGAAGTTTGTTGTTTCTTACCTTTCTCTGAAGACAAAGGTATCTCAGAACTTGATCCGCAGCTATCAACTTTGTGAAGGTTCAGTTCTTGAAGTCCTTCATTCAATTCAGCAATCCTCTTGCAGATAGTCTTCAGCATGTTTCGTTGCTTTGGAGGATACTGCAGCTTTGATTCTTCAAGTACCCGCGGAAGACCAGGTTCAACTTGAACATTCTTACCAATGTTCAGTTGATCAGTATCATGTTCATCAGAATCATCCAAGTCATCATACTTATCAAAATCTGATTCATTATGTTTAAGTGATTCAGATTCAGCAGATTCAGTTTCACTTATCTCAGCTTCATGACTGTTTTTAATGTCAATTTTGGTGCTTTGCACAAAATGTTTTGACAAATTGTTAGTCATTGTTTCAGGTAAAGGTGTGTAGCTATCATTAATAGGTGGTGCAACAGCATTATAACCCAACCCGGACCTGTTCTTTGATTCAATATGAGAGTTTAACAACTTCTCATATTGTTGAGATGATAATTGAAACTTCTGAAGTTTCACTTCAGTTGATGCATGATCAGCCATGGATTTTGTTAAGGAAGTGGTCAGATGCTCAACTTGGGCTTTTAGGCTGTAATTTTCAGAAACATATTTTTCTAAATCCTTTTGTAAAGAATTTATTTTGATTTGATATAATTTTTGTTCTCTTAAGTGTGATTCATTTAAAATCATAGTTCCCTTTACTTTATCAGCCAATTGTTGAGCATGGACTCTATATCGTTCAACTTCCTCAACACATGATGATGAACATAACCTGTCTTTTACCTCTCTGTCCATAGGAGGAACTTTGTTTTCCATATGTGCCATTAATGCTTGATTCTCCTCTATCACTTCCTTCTCATACAAACTCCAGTCACATGTGCCATCTTGAAGGATGATCAGCCCAGTCTCCTTAGAATTGCTTGGTCCTGCTGATGTATTTGTGGCTGGTGGGGATGTTAGCTGAGGATGTCTATGCAGAGATCTTAAAGAGGTTGATTGCTGATTCTGATATTGTTGTTGCTGCTGATTTTGTTGCTGTTGATGCTGATACTGCGGAGATGATTGTTGGTTGCATTCTCTAGAGAAGTGACCATAGAGATTGCACTTGAAGCATCTGACTTTTGATTTATCAACACCAATCTTTGATGTTTTGCTTGCTGCTGCCAGATTTTTATTTCTCCACAGATATTGCTTAGCTCTGTAAGCAATCATTGCCATCTGCCATTGTAGATCCATCTCTTCTACTACATCAGGAGGGAGTTCCTCCAAATCTTGCTGACAGATATTTGCTGATGTGAGTGAACTTCCAAGATATGCTTGAAAGCTAGAACTAAAAGCTGCAAAGGCTGCTTTTTGTTCTTCAGAATCCAATATGACAGTTATTGGTTCTGATTGTTTGTTAAGTTGAGAAGAGTTTGCAGTTGCTAATGTTTCCCTTTTCTCTTCAGATCTTCCCTTTTCCTTTTGATTTTTACTTTGAGATGATTTCTTAGTGGGTTTGGATGCATAAAATTAACTTCCTCTTCATCATCACTCAAAGTACAAGAGTTATCACTTTCATTGTTTGAGATAAATGCACTTCCAGCATTTTTGGTTTCCTTGAAGTGATATGGTGAGACATGAGTTCTCACACTCTTGTTTCTTGATTGTTCATCCAGTTCAAGAGCTTCTACCTTAGCAACCAATGTATCCAGACCTGTTGTCTTGAGATCTATTGTATTCTTGAACATGGAGACTGTTTGCTTCCAACTTTCAGGCAAAGTGTGGAGCATCTTCTTGTTTAATTCCTCAGTGGTATATTTTAACTCCAAGATGTTCATCTCAGTAACAAGTTGCATAAATCTGTGGAGTTGCTGAGGAATTGATTCACCCTCAATATGATGAAAAGTTTCATATTGTGATCTAAGGGTGTCTTTCCTTATGCTTCGGATCTCATCACTCCCTTCACAGAGAGTGTGGAGTATCTTCCACAGGGAATTTGCTGTCTTGTAGTTTTCACACCTGATCAAGATTTCTTCTGGTAAAGCCATACTAAGCAAGCTGTATGCTTTAATATCGATTTGACCTTCTTGACATCATCAGGTGGCAGGTCTTTAGTGCTGATTGGCTGGTTCTTGTCATTATAATCCGGCCCAAGAGTGGGTGGAATATAAGGACCTTGAGTGATGGACTCCCACAAGTCAGAATCTGTGTAGTTCACATGATTCCTGAACTTGATCTTCCAGGATTTAAAATCAGCTTTGGTTTCCAACTTTGACGGTTGATAAGATCCTCCACCAAAAGTACTCATGTTTAATGCAAAAGAATTAATCAAAAATTAAATGCTAGAATTGATAAATCTATCAAAGACACAGATCTAGTATTCAATTGATTTGAATATAGATCTAAATCAAACAAGCAATGAGACAGTGCTTGCTGAACGACAAGTCGTTGATTTAATTGTTTGAAAATCAATTAAACAATTTTAATACTAATAGATCAATTGATCTAAATCAATGAGCACCAACGCTCTGATACCACCTGTGAATCCAAGGATCGCGATTCAGGAATTATCAATATTAAAATAAATCAATTTAATGATCGCGGAATTATCACTAATTGACGTTTAATTATTTGTAATGATTAATGATGAACACAACCACAGAAACACAATAAATGCGAAATCAGTAATTATTCAAACGTATTTCATTAACTATAATGTAATGATTACAAAAGAATAATAATGAATGACTATGAACAATCGAATTCAGTGTTTCGAATAATGTTTGATGTTGATGTGACGGCAGCTAGGGTTGCACAATGATGTAACTCGATAGCCGTAATATTGATTGATTGTGTTCCCCAAGATGTGAAACCTAGGACTCATATTTATAGATGATTTGAGTCGGCTAAGGAAACACCAGATCTCTCAGGATTTATTATTGATTGTGTTGACTTGTTTGACTTCGTGGTATTAGCAATCGCACAAGTATAATGATCCTCCGCAGGAGTCTTGTCTTCCGCAGCATTTTTGTTCTTCCGTAGATGATTGGTCTTCCGTAGCAAAGTTGTTCTTCCGTAGGAAATTCTTCTTCCGTAGGAGTCTTCACTTCACAGTACTTGATCATCCGCAGGAACATGTACTTGGTCATTTGGTCTTGTAAGAAACATATCTACGGATTAACAAAATTGTTCATCCGTAGATGTTTCTTACACTTGGTCAATTCCATGAATCCGTCCAAGTATATTGTTTTCCCTGTCAAGTCACAAATCAACACACATATATATGGGGTTATCCTATAGATTCAAAGCACATATATATATATTTTGACTGTTACAAATATTAATTACAAGACTTGATTTTCAAGTACTAAGCCTATACAAAAATGATCTAGCCCTATACAATCTAGACCTAACAATACCCATCTATTAAATCAAACCCACTTCAAATCCCATTTATGTTACATAAAATAACCAATTGAATGTAAATACTTAACTTGAAAAGCAAAAGAACAAACCTGAAAATATGGTGTATCTATGCAAAAACTTGGAAACCGAAAACTTAGTTGGATTAAAATTCGACATGATAGTCGATATTGCACATGGAACTCATTGATTTATCATCCCCTCTTCCTTCGTGCTAGTAGAGAATGACCTGAAATACCAGGAGTCATACACCTCAACTTACCTCACCCGCCACCGTAGCTGCAACACCTACCATACCATTTCACCGTTGTTGTAGTTGCAACACCTACCAAACCACTTCACTGCTGCTGTAGCTGCAACACCTACCATACTGCCAATGTAAATCACATCCTCCATCACCCTGTAGCTGATTCACCATTATCATCACTTAATATCACTAACCATTTCCAAACCAAGAAACATAAAACCCCTATGCATGGAAGAAGAAATGAAAGGGGGTGGTAGGTGATGGTGGTTGTTTCACCAAGATGTAAGGTTCTGATGCACAAATGACAATCCTCAAGGCATGAATAAGAAATAAAAGAGGGGTGATAATAGATTCCAACACCACTAACATTGCCATCCAATATCACCACCATCACTTCTATTCGGGTTTTCAAAACCAGATTCAACGGGCTTTGATTTCGAGTTGGGATGCTCAAAACCTTGTCATGAATTGGCTTTGATAGTTGGGTGGTCCCAATGATAACGATGGTTGATGATTCAGATTAAAGAGAGCACATTTGAACTCTCTACCACCACCTTTTGTCCCTCCAAGTTTGATCAAATAACATTTGTAGTCTTTATCATAAAATGACAAAACTGTCCTTTCATTTAGCATAAAAAACTAACATTGTTAATGAGTAGTAGGTAATTAGTATGTATTGTAAACCACAAAGAGGAAAAACCAAAAATAAAACTTTTAAAGAAAAACGTTATTTGGTCAAACCATCAGTAGTCAAAGCAAACTTTACTTGTTATTATATATCAAACATGATAAAAACAACGTTTTCACGCTTGAATTGGACCAGCCCGGGGGTCGGTGTTACCGCCTATCCGATCTACCCTGGTTCGTTTTGTATCTCGAGAACCGGCCGATTAGAAGCGTGCAGGACCGGTGTTGGTCTTCCAACATAATATTTTCCCTCAAACTCACTAAGTTTCACTCTTGATGATGAAGAATCTTAAACTAAGTTGGTGATAATATACTAAGTTAATGAACACAAGAAATGGTTTTTCAAGATACTTGTATATATTACTTCTCAACTCAGTGTTTACAAGACTCTTACAAAAGCATGCATAATGAGTTACATTGAAAAAATATATATTCTACTATCTAAAGCCAGTTATACTTTGAAAACCAGTTGGAACTTACATCTAAACAAATACTACATTGCTAGACATAAGGTATCTAAGATAAAATACTATCCTAGATTAGATAACAATAACAGGTCCATGACTTACCTTTTGTTACCTACTAAAGTTGGTAACTGTACTAACTGATAAATGTGAATAGTGGAATAAAGTATGGTCAACTATATGGGCGTGGGACAACGCCATGCAGTATATCAGACTTGTCAGTCAGACCATACTTATGTCCACTGGTCCATAGTTAGTTCTTCCGAAGGTAAAATGTCTTTGGAAGAATCTTCCGAAGCCATTTTACCTTCGGAAGAGTTAACTTCTTCCGAGACTTCAGCAAGTCTTCATGACCTTTTCCTTCGGAAGGTTTTTGTCTTGAATCTTCCAATTGTTGTACTTTGAAAGGAGAACTACTTAGTCTCGAAAGACTTAGTTCTTCCTTCGGAAGTTCTTCATCATTAAGCTTCGGAAGATTTTTAACTTTGCTTCAAAAGTGCATCTTTGTCTTCGGAAGCGTTTGCTCAGTTACACACAAAATCTTCTAAGTGTAGTTTTGGTTGTACCAGCCTGATATGATCCAACAAAGCGATTTGGGGTCGAACCGTGTTTCGGTGAACTGGTTGGCTCGGATCTAAAAATGAAATCAGAGACAAACATTAAAGATCTGAACGGAGTATGTCAGATTTGTTGCAGCAATGTCGGAGTTGCTACACAATGGATGCTGAAGCAGCTGCATCAATGGCAGGATGTTGCAATGGTGAAAATGAGGGATGCTATAAAGCTTCGATGAAAACTTCTGTGGAGAACGCAAACATGACGTTTTTTTCTTGCACAGGAGGAGATAGTGAAGATGATATGGAGATGGTATAGAGATGGTATGGAGATGGTGAAGATGGTGAACAGGTGAAGATGGTATGGGGATGTTGGAGGAGATGGTATTGGGAAGGAGGAAAGTTTCTGGAAAGTTAAATGTGATGATGCGAGTTTACATCTAATATTTACAATCATAATTAATGTTTTAAAGAAAGAATTTAATAATTTAATAATTTACATACAAATATGTATACATATATTATTCTTGGGTTAACAACAATAATATTAAATTTACAACAATAATATTAAATGGTTTTGAATATATATAGTTTAAATGTGTGTATTTTATTTAAACTTTTAGATTGCTATCATATTTTTATAATTTTTATTTTAAAAAAATTAAAGTTAATTAAGTACTTGTCTGGTTCATAAATCCGGTCCGATCGATCCAACCAGTGAGCCAGTAAGACGTATGATTAGATATCCGATCCGGTTCTGAAAACATTGAATAAAAATATAAATAAAATCATATTATAACAAAATTAGTAAAAGAAATTGAAAAGAATTATATGTCGTTTGACAATTTCTGAATGATTAAATGTTGAACCAATAAGAGGTCTGAACCATTAAAAGGTCTGAACTATTAAAATGTCTGAACCATTAAAAAGTCTGAACCATTAAGAGCTATTATATCCTTTAACTATTCAAAGGCGGATGTCTGACCAAATTAGACCTCTTAACCATTCAGTATTAGTATAATGGTTAACCATTAAGAGGTAAATATCTGAACCATTCAGATATTTACTTGTGAAACAAACAGTCTGAACCATTAAATGCTAAATTATTCGGATATGGTTTGATTCTAATACTACCACCAAACACCCCAAACAACCCATGGGGTTGATGCAAAAAGAAAATTCTAGGAAGTCAATCCAATGACCCAATTTGTTAGTGTGTTTTCATAAATCAAAAGTCCTGGAGGAATCCTGCAATTCATCATCATCATCATCTCCGCTGTTGATCATCAAGAAACCCAATGGATCATTCATGGCGTCCTCCGCCGCTGCCACCGATACGAGGTAACAACGCCACCATCTGTCCAATCTGTTCAATTCCCACTTCCCCTTTTGCCCTCCTCCCCCGTTCGTCGAAAACCCTAGATTTCATTACTCACACCCACAACCCGATTACTATCATCAACGACCTCCTTTTGATCACCATACTCCTTTCCCCAACCATCAGACCTCGTTGAATTGCAACTATTATGGTGATGGTAGACGGCCAACGTGGTATGGTAGTAACCCTAATTTTAACACGAGTCCGTATGATGGTAACGGTAGCGGGAGTTATAATAATCATCCTAGAGGTGGGCTTGCGTCTGCTAGTTATGGGTATGATGGGTATGATAATGGCGGAATTAAGAGAATGAAAGTTGAACCGATTGGTAATAACGTGGCTTCTAGAGGAGGATCGTTAGTGGGTGGTGAAATTGGGGACGCGTCTAGGTTTCCATCTGATAATGAGAGGATATTGAAGTTGATTCATGATCATGGTAATGCTGCCAATGCCACACCTGGTGGTCCGCCTAAGGTAGGGTCAGATCTATCCTCGGAGTCCAATGGTGGCATTGGGTTAAAACGTAGACGTGACGTGAATGAGATTTCGAGTATGGGCACGGGGTCTTTTGAGAGAAAAGAACCGTATATGTATGGGAAGAACAATGTGCTTTATGATCAAAGAAATGAACTTGGCCAGTCACAATATGATCGGACTGAAAGTTCTTTGCCCCTTTCTTCAGATTACAGCAGGCATAGTAGTCAACCAACTGAGGATGTTGATAACCATAATTCTCAAACACCCTATTACTGGTCGGAATCAAAAGGTCACTATGCATCTAATTCTTTTGGGAGCAACTCGGGTCCATTGGAGGTTCATCACGGTTATTGTGGTCAACCTCCTCTTCCAGCTTCCCTTCCACCACCACTACCAATGGACATGGCACGAAACCGTTTCTTTGAACCACATGCTTCACCACCACCAAAAACACCCTCTTTGTTTCCTGTTGTTAGTTCTTCAGCAGATTCATCATTAGGTTCTGCAGTTCTTGAAAACCAATCATCTGTGCCAGTTTATCATACAAATAATGCAAGTCGCCATGTTTCATCTCTTTCTTCTGCAGAGGTATGATTTGGGCATTCTCTTCTTAGTTCTTTTGTAGTAGATGTAGGTTACACTATTAAGCATAATAAAAACTGAAATGATTGGTTGCAGTAGTAGGACATACTTAGACATTTCAAAGCCCAACTACTTTTCAAAAAACAAAATTTTTAATTGGAGTTCATTAGTAATTAAGTACCATGAACTTCCAGTTGTATTTGTTTCAGTCTATCTCTTTACTAACAATTCCAGTTCTACAACAATATTCCACTGTTTTGATATGTAAAAAGTAGAGCTAGCGTATTTGGTACCCTTACCTTTTCTTTCTACATAAAATTCTGGTTTTAATGATAGTGACATGCTCAACTTTTTTTTATGTTCCTGGAATGACTTAAAATAAATTGTGGTTATAACCATGGTTAGTACCAGTCTTTATTGACTGAAAGTGAGGTTTTATATTGGTGATAGCTGAGGATAAAATATTTCTATCTGGATTGTAGAGTGGTCTGAAAGATTAATAATGCAAGAAAAACTTGTGAAAGACATTAGCTTTTGATTATAGTCTTATATTTTACCTTTCAAGAAACAAGTATGATAGAATGGGCTTCTAGTATTTTGGATTTATCTTTGAATATTGTAATGTGAATGCTCTTTGATGTAACTCATAAACTTGTGTTGTTCACTAAACTAGATACAGTGAAGTGTGATAACCATAACCATCAGGAGCATGATTAAAATACATATGTAGCAATATATTTGGTATGCGATTTAATGTGGTTTTAATATATTAATACTTTTTCGTTATAACCAACTTTCTGCTTATTAGGAATTTCACATTCGACAATCATCATCTAAAAAGCATGCGAGAGATATTCAACCATTTCCATTAAAGCATTTATCTTCAGAGAAGCAAAACATTATTGATGCTTCTCACATATTCAAACAGCCACACCGAGCATCTCGTCCGGATCATTTTGTAATAATCCTACGAGGCCTTCCAGGTAGCTTAATCATAGTTTGGGCTTTCAAATCTCCTTACTGGATTACTATTTCTTCCTTATCAAATTTGTAATTAGAACTAACCATATTTATATTTTTATATCCTTTTGGGTTGGCGCTGAAACTCGTAGCAAGGTTTTGTTCTTTTATTTACCACATTTTGGGGTCCATGTTTTCCCATCTTTTGGCTTCATGCAAACAAGCATTAACTGTATGCATTTGCATGTATTATTTGTTTGTCATGTGTTCAAATGAATTTGGATTAAGCACACTGGTCTGTTCGTAGATTTTTTATTTTATTTATTTATTTGTGTGTGTGTGTGGGTGGGTGGGGGGCGGGGCTATGACCTAAGTATCTAACTATGACTTAAATTGTTTGTTAATCTATTGGTTTTTGGGTCAGATTTAAATTTCTTATGGATCGTAGACATAGTGGCTTAAATAAATGGCTCTTGCCCAAGTTCTATGGTTTGTGTACTAGATGATTGGGTTTTCCACCTTTTTGTTCAGTTCACAGCCCAAATGAGTCCATTGTCAAACAAGTTGTCATGGGAGCTTTAAAAAAAATTAATTTTTTTACTTTTTATTTAAAAACATTTTTTCATCTTTGTTCTTGAGCAATCTGGTTTGTTATCTATATATGTGTGTGTGTGTGTTATTTTTTTTATTACAATTTATATACTATGTATTATCTTGAAAGATTAACTTATAGTTATCCAATATCAAGTTGCATCCTCTTATCATTACTATCATTTCTGTTAATGAGTTAATGTCCGGTGACATTTCAGCATTTTTCAGTTAATACTTAAACAAACCTTCACATTTGCAGGTAGTGGAAAGAGTTACTTGGCAAAAGTATTGCGTGATATTGAGGTTGAAAATGGTGGGGAAGCACCACGAATTCATTCCATGGATGAGTACTTCATGATTGAAGTTGAAAAGGTGGCAATTTTAGTCCATGTGTTTGGAAACAAGTCAATTTGGGCTGTATTATATCGGTAACAGACCAAATGAATAAGATGCAATATTAGCCATAAAAGAACCAAGCCAAATGGTTTGAACGGGTTCAACAGATTAAAAGTCACCTAATGTGTGTTCAAGTGCTTAAAATGGCCTCCGTTTATTTACTATACACTTTTCGTAATCACAATTTGCCTGCTTTGACCCGAGCCTACTTTGACCCAACCATCTTACATTCTATTCTAACTAGTATGCTCTATTTGTTTTTGTAGTTTATTTCAATGACTTTAGTATTCAAAAATTTTGAGAAACTAGATTAATGATTGAATAGGTTCAAAGCCAAAAGCGGCCCAATGTGTAGAAGTTAATCCTGGTTGGTTAGGCGATATGTTTAAAAGCGAAGAGATAAACCAAAGGGGTTGAAGATATTGTTTAAGTAATTGTTTATTAGTGTTATGTTTATCTAGTTTTTAGAAGTTAATATTTGAGTAATAAGATAACTATTTTTATGTTGAGTTATTTATTATTTGCTGCTTTTAATTAGAAGTTAGAACTCTAGTAGGAGTTTTGTTTGGCAAGGAATTGTTTTGTATAAATAGGGGTGTGTATTAAGTTTGTTTGTGTAATTTGATTAATAAAGAAGAAACGAGCCGTGGGGAGTTTCCCACAAAATATCATTGTTCTTTCGTGTGTTTAAATTGATCCGCGGGCCATGATTGGTTTTAGAGCTTGGTGAAGCTCATACGAAGAAGTTAGAAGGAAAACCAACACGTGTGAAGGCAGTCAACCGACCTGAGAAGAAGGAATGCAACAGTGAAGCGGATGGACAATGAAGAAAGAAGAAAACAAACAAACAAACAAACAAACCCAGTATATCCCACTCAAGAGCAGGGTCTGGGAGGGGTAGGTGGTGGCAAGTCTTTCCTCTATCCAGATAGGTAGAGAGACCGCTTCCAAAGAGACTCCCGGCTCGATAACAAAAGCAATAAAGCTAGCAAATCAACATATAATCAAACATACGATATATGCTATATGATATATGATGCCGCACCCATCATACAGCAAACATTAAAATATCACCAAAAAGAAATATAAAATGAACAAGTATGCATCAGGGAAGCAGCAAGTTTTCCCTAAAAAGGTCGAAGTGTACTACATACACATCAGGCCCCGTAACAAGTAATCAAAGTTCCTTCCTAGCTACAGAAACCACTAAAAGTCCTTAATTTTAATTCTACGTCTCCACTCGCTCCTATCCTCGATCATGTGCTCAGAGAGGTGTAAGTGTTCCATATCTCGCCTAATTATCTCTTCCCAAGTCAACCTAGGTCTTCCTCTACTCTTCCTACCCTCTATGACGATGTTCTCCACTGCTCTGACCGGTGCTGCCATTGGTCTCCTCTTGACATGTCCATACCACCTTAATCTTCCCTCTCGTATTTTATCTGCAATACAAGCCACTTTTAACTTCTGTCGAAACACTTCGTTTCTTATCCGATCCAGTCTTGTATGGCCACACATCCACCTTAGCATTCGCATTTCCGCAACCTCTATTTGTTTCTCGTGCGATTTCTTTATGGCCCAGCAGTCTGTTCCATATAGCATAGCTGGGCGTACCGCCACTATGTATAGTTTTCCCTTAAGTTTTGCTGGAAACCTCTTATCACATAGGATCCCTGATGCTGCTCTCCACTTGCACCATCCTGCTTGGACACGGTGAGCTACATCGTTGTGTATCCCTCCGTCCTCCTGCAGGTACGAGCCCAGGTATTTGAACCTAGATGTCCGTGGGACCGGCATACCCTGGATACTGATTTGGGTGTCCTCTTCCTCGTCGCCACCATAGTTACAATGCATGTATTTCGTCTTAGAGCGACTTATCGTTAATCCTCTGCTCTCCAGCGCTGCTCTCTACTGCTCTAGCTTGTCGTTAAGCATCATTTTAGATTCTGATATTAAGACAATATCATCCGCAAAGAGCATGCACCACGGGACTGACTGTTGTATAGACTTAGTCATTTCATCCAACACTAGTGCGAAGAGAAACGGGCTCAATGCCGATCCTTGGTGGAGTCCCACTTCCACTGAGAATGAGTCTGTGTCTCCTACCGGTGTTCGCACACACGTTTTTGCCCCGTCATACATATCCTTAATTAATTTGATATACCTCTCTGGTACCCCTCTAAGTCGTAGACTTTCCCAAATTAGTTGTCGCGGTACACTGTCATAGGTCTTTTCTAGGTCGATGAATACCATATGGAGGTCCCTTTTCTTTTCTCTATATTTCTCCATTATCCGTCTTATGACGTGTATGGCTTCTGTCGTAGAGCGTCCTGGCATAAATCCAAATTGGTTTATTGCTATCTGGGTTTCCCGTCTAATTCTCGTGTCAATAACTCTTTCCCATAGTTTCATCGTGTGACTTAATAGCTTTATTCCCCTGTAGTTTTCGCAACCTTGGATATCTCCTTTTTTCTTATATATGGGGACTATGACACTGGTTCTCCACTGGTCTGGCATCTTTCCTGTCTTAAAGATAGTGTTGAATAGATCTGTTAGCCATTTGAGACCCTCATCACCCAGGCATTTCCACGCTTCAATCGGTATGTTGTCTGGCCCCACCGCTTTAGCCCTTCCTATTTTCTTCATAGCTCTTTTAACTTCGTCAACTGTGATGCTTCTACAATAGCATTGGTTTTGTTGCGTTGTTTGAGTTGTTCTATCTACCTCGGTTTGTTGATTTTGATTCCTATTGTTAAATAGGTTATCGTAGTAAGTTTTCATCTCACCTTGATATCTTTCTCCTTCATCAAAACCTTTCCATCCGCAGCCTTTATGAACTTGACCATTCTCAGGTCCTGTCTTCTTCTTTCTCTTGCCTTGGCTATCTTAAACATGTCATGCTCTCATTCTTTCGTCTCTAATCGCTCATACATCATTTCACACGCCGTGTTCTTTGCCTCTGACATTGATTTTTCACTTGTCTCTTAGCCTCCTTGTACTTTTGTTTTAGCTCTACGTGTTCTTCATCATTGTTACAGCGTATGAGCTCTCTAAAACTTTGTTGTTTGATACGTATCTTCTCCTGTACATTTTCGTTCCACCACCATGATTCCTTATGACCAACTGTCCTTTTTGTTGTAACTCCAAACGTTTCTTTAGCTGCTTGGATGAGCCTTCACTTTTGGTTTGCATCTTCCTGTGGCCCAGTTTGGTTCATTTGTACGACTTTATCTCTAAAAATGGTAATCTTTTCGTCTTTGAGCTGGCCCCATCTGATCTTGGGTGTAACTCTCTTGTTCCGTTGGGCAATTGGCCTCTTGACGCGTATATCCGCCACCAACATATGGTGTTGCGTCACAACCGTCTCTCCCGGGATTGTTTTACAGTCTTTCCACGAGCTATGATCTTCTCTCCTCGTCAATAAATAGTCTATCTGCGTGTGTCTCCCGCCGCTGCTAAACGTGATTAGATGCGAGTCTCTTTTCTTAAAGAACGAATTTATGATGCCTAAGTCATGCGCTACTGCAAATTCAAGAAGCTCCCTACCGCCGTCATTCCTAAGACCATACCCGTAGCCTTCGTGCACCAGTTGGAAATGCTCATTATCCTTTCCGATATGTCCATTAAAATCTCCTCCTATCTATAACTTTTCTTCTCTAGGTATGTCGCCCATAACGTGGTCTAAACTCTCCCAGAACGTTTTTCTTTCCGTTTCCCCTAGTCCAACATGTGGTGCATACGCACTAACTACCGTCACTACCTCATCTCCTATTACTATTCTTAACAACATAATTCTATCATTGTATCTTCTCACCTCCACTACATTATCTTGGAGTTCCTTAGCAACTAGGAAACCTACTCCGTTTTTAGCTCCATCAGACCCTGAATACCATAGTTTATAACTATTGCACTCTTTTGCTCTCCCACCCCGCCATCTAGTCTCCTGCAGGCATGCTATGTGGACCCTACGTTTCTTCAGCACATCAATTAACTCTAGTAACTTGCTAGTTAGGGTTCCTACATTCCACGATGCCACTCTTAATCTACAAACCTTATTCCCTGTCTTCGCACCTCTCCTCACCGAACATGATCTCGGGGCAGCATATTGGCTCGTACTATCTATTATACCAGACAGAGTCTACTAAACCACCAAACAATAAAACATGGACAACACACTAGAAAGAAACCAAGCATAAGTAAAGCAGAATCAACAGGAACTGTCACACGTGGTCAACAATACGCTAGGGACACACGCTAGGGGCACACGTAGTAATCAAGACCTTACAGTAAGCCAATGAAGCCTATCTGGAGAACAGATTTAAGGTTGACCAGACATGAAGACAACAAGCCACAAATGATCAACACACAAACTCAACCAACAATATACAACTTACTCAGCAATTAATAGCAAAACACTAACAATTATACAACTAATCAGCGAGATATAACAACTAATCAATTATGCACAAACCACAGGACTAAACGGTCAGCAGAGAAATAGACAAGAATTATATCAGACTCAAGATGGAGGGATCTAATTAAAGAACGTTAAAAGAGACAGGTAAGAAGACACAAGATGGAGGGATCTCACCAAATGTGCAAGAGCCCCGGCAGGCGGTGGGGCTGCGCTGGTGGTGGTTGTATGGGCTGCGGTGGTGGTGGTTTTATAGGCTGCTGATGGGGTCTGCTTGTCTATAGGCTGCGGTGGTGGTGGTTGTATGGGTTGGCGGTGGCAGGTCGGCTGGTGGTATGGGTTGATGGTGGCAGGTGGCAGGTCGGCGGCTGCTGTGATGGATGGTGCGACGGTTGTGGTGGGTGGGTGGTGCGACAGGTGCGGTGATGCGATGGTGAGGCGGTGAAGGTGGAGATGGCGGAGACGGTGGGGAGAGGCGGTGAAGATGGAGATGGGGGGGTGAGGCGGTGAAGGTGGAGTTGCGGTGTTCGTGGTGTTGGTAACTGTGACGGGATGGAGGTGGTGCTTCCTATGATGATCAAGCGAGAGCTTCCCGGTGGCCGATGAGACGTCGGTCGATGCTCCGGTGATCGGTCGGCCGGTGCTCCGGTGATCGGTCGGCCGGTGCTCCGGTGGCAGGTGGACCGGTTTATCGTAACATTACAGAGTAGAGAGAGAAATTGTAGAGAGAGAGAACAGAGTAGGTGACACAATGAAGAAAGAAGAAGAGATCTTATTCATTTGAATAATCAAAAAGATCGTATTAGCATGAACAATAAGGAACGAGACAATCAGTGTGACGTCTAGAAGGTTTTGTGCGAACCAAGAAGAAAATATCCTGAGTAATTCAGGTTGTGTGCTATCAAGAGGGGAAGAAGGGCTACTGGTTGGTGACGTAGACAAAGACCAGAAGTGGTATTGGCTGGGTACATGCAAGATCGAGCAGGAAAAATAAAAGGGAGGGACTTTGCTCGCAAGAAAGGAAAAGGAAAAAGCTGAGTTGCCAGAAGCTTGAGTCGGGCCTTCTTGTGGATACGGTCTGCACAGAATTCAATATTTATGATGTGTCTAGTCGAAGGAAAAAATGGGTAGTAGTTATTATTTGGCTACTTGGTACGCTAATAGAGATGTACAAAAAGAAAAAAGAGGCAGTGGTGTTTTTTTTTTGTTGATACCATCGAGCACTAGGAGTTAAGACCAAAGGCTGAATGGTAGTTTTACCATGCGTTGAAGCTAAAAGAAGAAAGGAAATAGAAGGTGATTTTTCAATAGTGGGCTGTTCACAAAGGAATTAAAAGGATTGGGGTAACCAGCAAGGCAAAGAAAAAAAGAAAAGAAGATAAGAACCGAGCATAAAAGAATTGCAAGAGACAATAGACAACAAGAACCAAAGCAAGCCAAGGAGAAGGGAAAATGGAAATCATTGATGGCTTGATGAAACTAAGAAGAAGCAAGAAGCAAGATTGCTGAAAAAACATGATGAGCAAGCAAAGTTTTGTTATTGGGTGCAAGAAGTCGAGATTCGTTAACGAGACGGTGGACCAAAGAGGGTGTTACTTGGATTCAAAGTTCTTGGAGGTAGAAGTTAGGATTAAGGGGTAGAATATTGAAGTTAATCGTGATTGTTTAGTAAGTTTGAAAGCAAAGAGAAAGCATAGGGTTCAAGATAGTGTTTAAGTAATTGCTTAATTAGTGTTATGTTTTACTAGTCTTTAGAAGTTAGTATTTGAGTATTAGTATAACTCTTTAGTGTTTGAGTTATTTATTTGTTTGGGATAATTATTAGTGATTAGATTTATTATTTGCTCCTTATAATTAGGAGTTAGAAGTCTAGTAGGAGTCTTTTTTGGCAAGGAATTGTTTATTATTAACAGGGGTATGTATCAGGCTTATTTGGTGGTTTGATTAATAAAGAAAAAAAGTCTTGAGGAGTTTCTCACAAATATCGGTGTTCTTTCGTGTGTTTATCTAGACTAACATAATTTGTATTCAAATGCTTACACTGTCCTAAATTATGTTATTTATAAAAAACATTTTGTAATCATGATCATTTACTTGTTATGACACATTACCCATTTAGTTCTATTCTTATTAGTACATTTAGTTTCAACAACTTAGTATTAAAATTTATGAAAGACAAATCTGAATGGATTCTGTTGAGGTTTGAACGCCTTTGGGCTTTCGGATGGAGTTATGGGCCTGACCCATTGAAGCTTCTTAAAATCCTAATTATTCTTTCATATAGAGCATGTCATTGTATTGTATCTTGTCCCTTGAGCTTAATAAAATACCTAGTTGCAAAGAGTGTACATAGGTCATCTTGACCGAACCACTATAAATTCTCGTATTCTTGTTGCTTTCGTGTGCGTGCGTACAATAGTGTGTTTATTTCCGCTGTGTAAAAATACCTAACAGATTCGACAGGTCAAATCTGCACATATGCTAAATCATTTTATCTATAATATTTTCTTCATAAATCATAGTCGTTTACCAGTTTTGAAGCGAACACGCTTTGATCCTTAACCCATTTTACACTCTATTCATACTAACATGTTCTATTCGTTTCCCTATATTTCAACAGCTTTTAAAAGTTCTGATTTTACGTATTGTATGGAGTTTGTAGGCTGAAGATAGCGAGTTGTCAAAGTCGTCCGGTTCCAGAGGTAAGAGACAAGTATTGAAGACAGTGATGGAGTATTGTTATGAACCTGAGATGGAGGAGGTATTTAAATATTTGTTCATATACGACAGTTATTTTTAACAATGTCTTTCTAAATTATCAGCATTCTGATTTGACTTGCCTATTAATTTCTATATATATTTCAACTGTCATGGAGGTGATTACGGAGGAATTTTTTGATGTTAATATGAAAATTTATCTTTTTTATGTTTATACTTTTTGTTTTCTTTTATACTTTGATAAATTTTGATGGTACTAAAAGTGTTATGATTTCTTTCATATATGTTGTTTTATGCTTTTAAGCTGTGATATTTGTGGAATTCATTTTTTTTCTTGTTATTAACGCCATTGCCTTTCACATGTGTATTATTATTTGTGGCGGTGCAATGAGTGGATATATTTTCGTCTGTTATTTATGTTGTTAGAAGGGCTTTTTTTTTTTTTTTTTTAATTCTGGAAAGACTCGCCTACACCTACCCCCAGACCCTGCTCTTGAGTGGGATATACTGGGTTTGTTTGTTTTTTTTTTTTTTTTTTTTTTTTTTGTAAATGCATGTATACATGCTACTGGTTTGAGGTTTTTTGGTTTAATTCTAAGTAATGCATTTATATTTTCATCCTTTCAATGTTATCAATTTGGATTTCTTTTTTTTTTAATGTTTTAAGATAAGGTCTTTTTTGATCTTTCTAAGTTTTTCTTCTTGCATACATGTAGAATTAGTACTTAAATAACAAATATATTGTACTATTATGTTTTTGTTAAAGCTTTAAAGATTTACTCCAACTTTGCATCTAAGCCTTATGTTCACCTCTTATGCCTTTTTTTTAATTGTTTTATGCATGGGTTTTATGCATTCTGTGTACACAAGCAACCTGTAAAAAGGGCCTTATTTGTGCTTGATTCTAGAGGTGGTAACTTTGACCCATTTGGTTATAAATGCGTTGTTTCGGGTTATGGGTTATCTTTAAAGGGTCATACTGTTCAATGCAAAATAATAGCAAAAGGGAAACGTTAAAATGGGTCGAGAGTCGCACAAAGTGTATTTTTGATTCAAACTACCTTCTTAGATTATTCTATTCACTTTATTATAGTACCAAAATAAATATAGTTTCTGTAATCATATTTGACACGCACTAGTTGTTTAAAGCTGGACAAAAAATGTTTCAGGCCACCACACCAAAATTATGCTTTTTGATCGGTAGCCCAACCAGCCCATTTTGCTATCTATATTTGATACTGTTTTAAGCGGTCTTGAGTTTTTCACAACAAAATTTCATTTATTTCTTTTGTCTCTTTTCATTTGAATCTGAAGTTTGTTTAGTAGCTTGTCTTATAATAGCTGTATAATATTCTAACATTGGCATGTATTTGCATAGGCTTATCGAGCAAGCATGCTGAAGGCATTTAAAAAGACCCTTGATGAGGGAGTTTACTCCTTCATAATTGGTATGGTTTATCTGGGGCACAAGTGCCAAGACTTGTAGTATATAAGGGTTATATTCTGTCTTTATCTTGCTTTGTGTTTTAAATTTGTAGGGTTTATTATTATTTCAATATATATTTGATTAACTAGCTGTCTAGAGTTGGTGATCACATCTTTTTGCATATAATGCTTGGAGAAGTATAATACTAATTTTATCACAAATCCTTGCATATGGTTTAAAAAGAAAATAATTGTATTGATTATAGAATAAGTGTGATTAACACTAGTCATTTACACTAACAACGGATGCAGTTTGTCGTTGACCAATTGACTTATTTGTTGTGCCTCGGCTTAGTGGATGACCGCAATCTGCGGGTAGCTGATTTTGCTCAGTTTTGGGCAACTGCTAAGGTATACCCTCAATTCTCATCCTCACAATCTGTGTGTTATCTGGTGGGGCCTATTTCATTTTTCTATGCATTATTATTTTTCAATTTTGATAGAACATTAAGTTAAGACATAAAAAGTTGTGTTTGTTTAATAAGGCATTGGATTTTCTAATTCAACTGAAATTAATTTGCAGATATTACTGATAGCATATGGCGTTTAAGTAGCAATGCCATTGTGCTTATAAACTATTGTGAAGTAGTGATGAGGATTTGCATAGATTTCTTGTGGCAAATTGTTAATCATTTATAGAATGGCTTAATATGTCGGTCTTGTGTGGATCTTTAGAGAACACAGAATAAATCACTTTATTATGATTATTATTTTTTTCATTTTGTTATGCTTTTCAGCAAAGTTACTCTGTGGGTAGAATATGAAAACTAAGGCAATGAAGGGTTGGTGCTTTCATATATTCTTGTTCTGTAATTTTCTCTGCATTAGCAGTAAATCTGGGATTGTTTCGAGTAACATTGTAATGGTATTTTTGCTAATATTCTAAGAAATACCTGCCCATTACCATTACTAGTTGATGTGGATAAGCAATTCTGGTCCAATAAAAGCTTACTAACTTGAAGAATTATATTATCTTTGTTTCATATTTTTTGGATTGTGTTAGTTGTTTCAAATATGTTGTAAAAGGCACTCAGGTAGTTAGTGTTTGAGTTATTTATTTGTTTGGGATAATTATTAGTGATTAGATTATTATTTGCTCCTATAATTAGGAGTTAGAAGTCTAGTAGGAGTCTTTTTTGGCAAGGAATTGTTTATTATTAACAGGGGTATATCAGGCTTATTTGGTGGTTTGATTAATAAAGAAAAAAAGTCTTGAGGAGTTTCTCACAAATATCGGTGTTCTTTCGTGTGTTTATCTAGACTAACATATTTGTATTCAAATGCTTACACTGTCCTAAATTATGTTATTTATAAAAAACATTTTGTAATCATGATCATTTACTTGTTATGACACATTACCCATTTATTTCTATTCTTATTAGTACATTTAGTTTCAACAACTTAGTATTAAAAATTATGAAAGACAAATCTGAATGGATTCTGTTGAGGTTTGAACGCCTTTGGGCTTTCGGATGGAGTTAGGGCCTGACCCTTGAAGCTTCTTAAAATCCTAATATTCTTTCATATAGAGCATGTCATTGTATTGTATCTTGTCCCTTGAGCTTAATAAAATACCTAGTTGCAAAGAGTGTACATAGGTCATCTGACCGAACCACTATAAATTCTCGTATTCTTGTTGCTTTCGTGTGCGTGCGTACAATAGTGTGTTATTTCCGCTGGTGTAAAAATACCTAACAGATTCGACAGGTCAAATCTGCACATATGCTAAATCATTTTATCTATAATATTTTCTTCATAAATCATAGTCGTTTACCAGTTTTGAAGCGAACACGCTTTGATCCTTAACCCATTTTACACTCTATTCATACTAACATGTTCTATTCGTTTCCTATATTTCAACAGCTTTTAAAAGTTCTGATTTTACGTATTGTATGGAGTTGGTAGGCTGAAGATAGCGAGTTGTCAAAGTGTCGTCCGGTCCAGAGGTAAGAGACAAGTATTGAAGACAGTGATGGAGTATTGTTATGAACCTGAGATGGAGGAGGTATTTAAAATTTGTTCATATACGACAGTTATTTTTAACAATGTCTTTCTAAATTATCAGCATTCTGATTTGACTTGCCTATTAATTTCTATATATATTTCAACTGTCATGGAGGTGATTACGGAGGCTTTTTTGATGTAATATGAAAATTTATCTTTTTTATGTTTATACTTTTTGTTTTCTTTTTATACTTTGATAAATTTTTGATGGTACTAAAAAGTGTTATGATTTCTTTCATATATGTTGTTTATGCTTTAAGCTGGATATTTGTGGAATTCATTTTTTTCTGTTATTAACGCCATTGCCTTTCACATGTGTATTATTATTGTGGCGGTGCAATGAGTGGATATATTTTCGTCTGTTATTTATGTTGTTAGAAGGGCTTTTTTTTTTTTTTTTAAATTCTGGAAAGACTCGCCTACACCTACCCCCAGACCCTGCTCTTGAGTGGGATATACTGGGTTTGTTTGTTTGTTTGTTTTTTTTTTTTTTTTTTGTAAATGCATGTATACATGCTACTGGTTTGAGGTTTTTGGTTTAATTCTAAGTAATGCATTTATATTTTATCCTTTCAATGTTATCAATTGGATTTCTTTTTTTTAATTTTTTAAGATAAGGTCTTTTTGATCTTTCTAAGTTTTCTTCTTGCATACATGTAGAATTAGTACTTAAATAACAAATATATTGTACTATTATGTTTTTGTTAAAGCTTTAAAGATTTACTCCAACTTTGCATCTAAGCCTTATGTTCACCTCTTATGCCTTTTTTTAATTGTTTTATGCATGGGTTTTATGCATTCTGTGTACACAAGCAACCTGTAAAAGGGCCTTATTTGTGCTTGATTCTAGAGGTGGAACTTTGACCCATTTGGTTATAAATGCGTTGTTTCGGGTTATGGGTTATCTTTAAAGGGTCATACTGTTCAATGCAAAATAATAGCAAAAGGAAACGTTAAAATGGGTCGAGAGTCGCACAAAGTGTATTTTTGATTCAAACTACCTTCTTAGATTATTCTATTCACTTTATTATAGTACCAAAAAAATATAGTTTCTGTAATCATATTTGACACGCACTAGTTGTTTAAAGCTGGACAAAAAATGTTTCAGGCCACCACACCAAAATTATGCTTTTTGATCGGTAGCCCAACCAGCCCATTTTGCTATCTATATTTGATACTGTTTTTAAGCGGTCTTGAGTTTTTCACAACAAATTTCATTTATTTTTTGTCTCTTTCATTTGAATCTGAAGTTTGTTTAGTAGCTTGTCTTATAATAGCTGTTATAATATTCTAACATTGGCATGTATTTGCATAGGCTTATCGAGCAAGCATGCTGAAGGCATTTAAAAAGACCCTTGATGAGGGAGTTTACTCCTTCATAATTGGTATGGTTTATCTGGGGCACAAGTGCCAAGACTTGTAGTATATTAAGGGTTTATATTCTGTCTTTATTGCATTTGTGTTTTAAATTTGTAGGGTTTATTATTATTTCAATATATATTGATTAACTAGCTGTCTAGAGTGGTGATCACATCTTTTGCATATAATGCTTGGAGAAGTATAATAACTAATTTTATCACAAATTCCTTGCATATGGTTTAGAAAAGAAAATAATTGTATTGATTATAGAATAAGTGGTGATTAAACACTAGTCAATTTACACTAACAACGGATGCAGTTTTGTCGTTGACCAATTGACTTATTTGTTGTTGCCTCGGCTTAGTGGATGACCGCAATCTGCGGGTAGCTGATTTTGCTCAGTTTTGGGCAACTGCTAAGGTATACCCTCAATTCTCTCATCCTCACAATCTTGTGTGTTATCTGGTGGGGCCTATTTCATTTTTTCTATGCATTATTATTTTCAATTTGATAGAACATTAAGTTAGACATAAAAAGTTGTGTTGTTTAATAAGGCATTGGATTTTCTAATTCAACTGAAATTAATTTGCAGATATTACTGATAGCATATGGCGTTTAAGTAGCAATGCCATTGTGCTTATAAACTATTGTGAAGTAGTGATGAGGATTTGCATAGATTTCTTGTGGCAAATTTGTAAATCATTTATAGAATGGCTTAATATGTCGGTCTTGTGTGGATCTTTAGAGAACACAGAATAAATCACTTTATTATGATTATTATTTTTTTCATTTTGTTATGCTTTTCAGCAAAGTTACTCTGTGGGTAGAATATGAAAACTAAGGCAATGAAGGGTTGGTGCTTTCATATATCTTGTTCTGTAATTTTCTCTGCATTAGCAGTAAATCTGGGATTGTTTCGAGTAACATTGTAATGGTATTTTTGCTAATATTCTAAGAAATACCTGCCCATTACCATTACTAGTTGATGTGGATAAGCAATTCTGGTCCAATAAAAGCTTACTAACTTGAAGAATTATATTATCTTTGTTTCATATTTTTGGATTGTGTTAGTTGTTTCAAATATGTTGTAAAAGGCACTCAGGTAGTGCAGAGGCTTGTTGTTGGCTGCTTTGTTTTAGAGGATAGGGAATTGCATTAAAGGTGGTTGTTAAGCTGTAATGCATCGAGTCATTGCCCAGTAGTGGGGATAAAACATTCCCCACTATCATATAAATGTGTATAAGTGTTTGTGTATGGTTATAGATGATCATATTTTTATTTCTTAAAACTATTATACTAATTTTCTTATAGAAGTTAGTTATATATTAATGTGTGTATAATTTATTTCAACTTATTTGTATATATAATAATTATACATAGAAACACAGTTTTTCATTGTATTTTTTAAAACAAACTTCTTTGGCTCGTCTATTATTATCACTACTAGCTGAACTAACATTAATCATTCTTATCATTTTTTGAACTTTGCATGTATTCCTTCTTTTCTTGTTCTTTTTCTTCTGAGGTGACAGGCTTATGTTTAGTTGACTCTACGCCTTTATTAATTCAATGTTAGAGCACAATAATCTTTATATTATAAAGAAAAGGAAGATGCTTGATTACTGACTTGTACCGCTAATCAGACTTGTATAGACGCATACATATGGAAATAGCAAAACTGTCATCTGGAAATATCTATAGCTCTTCAATAACATTTGTATTCATATTTAGTATTTATCATAAATATCGAAATCTGGCTGGCCTATGCCTATGTATCAAAACACATATGCAAATCATAGTCATGGTTGTCAATAGCAACTATAGCGGGCGCTATAGCGTGCTATAACGCGTACAGGCTGAAGGCCACTACAGGGTGGGTTGCGATGTAATAGCGAGCGGTTAGCGATTTTTCTTTTCTTTTTTTTTAAATACAATAGCAACTGATGGGTTTTCTTTTCACTTAATTGACCGATTATAGCGGCTCACAACTAAGCGATTCTTCTTCCTTAGAGCCTCCCTCATCATCATCGGCTCCCTCATCATCCAATTTAGGATTCAGGAGGGTTATTCCTCGTCAATTGTCTCCTCTGTTCTGTTGCGTTGCTGATGAAAATCAAAAACAGTATTGTTGTTGCTGCTGATCCTTGTCTCTGTTTTGTTGTGTCGTTTACTTGTTTAATTGACTATTTGACTAATTGACTGATCATTGTTGTTGTTTAATTGAGCAATTGATAACTGACTTGTTTTGTTTCATTGATTAATGAGGTTTAATTGATTGTGTTTTTGTAATTGTTAACTTTTGTTGGCTAATTTACTAATTGTTAACTGACTTGGTGGTGTTTGTTTAAATTTTCTACTACTTTATCGTTAAATATGCTTATTAATTGAATGTTAAACATTTCTTAAATTTTCTACTACTTTATTGCTAAACACGAAATAGCGGGCGCTATTTACCGCCATTCGCTATTGACAACTATAATCATAGCATATGGAGTTGTGTTTGCAATCAAAAATGTCCATTGCTAGACATTGTGTGGCAATAGATTGCCCTTAAGGAAAGTAAATGAATTGCGATTGATCTATTTCTTATATTTTAAAGGCAATTTGGAATTTAAGAAGTGGTACAAAAGCCTAGTTTGGTGCATTTATGTATGTTCTTGTGGTTACCAATATACATTTGGAGATTATTGTGTGAATATACAGTCTTGAAATGTCCCTTTATTAGTCATGACAGTGGGCTACGCTTGATGAAAATTTGATCTTATGGTTTCTAAGTTCACAGCGTATAATAAAATTTTTAGATGTTACTACATGGGCACCAGCTTGGTGACTGAATTAGATTTTCAACCAGTTTAGTGGTGAATTTGCAGTTTAAGACCACCTAGTTTAACTATATCTTTCGTGTTCAGTAAGAATAGCAAAGCATGATAGATATTTTGCTACAAAGTGACTGGTGGTGGTTAAAAAAAATCCAAGATATGTCACAATGCTGTGCTTTCCTTGGAGGTGCAGTGTTGATCTCCAATGGTCGAAAATCTAACTTTGTGTTTTGTTTGATTTTGTACTCAACATTTTACCCAATCTAGTTAAACATGGTATCTGGGGTCTTATGTACTGTTCTTTAAGGGTTTTGATGATTTAAGAATCTAAAACTTACTGCTTGACCTGAAACACAACACTTGCCATGATTTGGGTTTAATGCTCTTTTGATGTGTTTCAATAATACATGCCCGAATGAAAATTTTCCGATGCATGTTTAGAATACTATGTCATATGCATGAAGAGAATATTCTTAGGTCTTGTTTATTTTGAATGTATCCTGCTGTAATTCATTTATTTCTTGTTTTCTTGCAGAGATCAGGTTACGAAGTATACTTGGTGGAAGCTTCATACAAGGATCCAGCGGTGAGTTTAAATACCACATAAACCTTTTGAATTCCAAACGCTGTATAACAGGAACATATATGAAACTTTTAAGTCCTATGATTGTGAGAAAATATGTTCTTTTGACCAGTTTTCTGTGTTTAGGGCTGTGCGGCTAGAAATGTACACAATTTTACGCTGCCTGATATACAGAAGATGGCTGGACAATGGGAAGAAGCCCCACCTTTATACATGAAAATGGATGTCAAGGTTTGTTGTGCCCAATTTAATCAGAATATGTCCAATGGCATGAATCTTTCTGTGGCCACCATCACAAATTAACATCAAGATAAGTGTATTGGATCATCTGAGTATCCTATACTGCTTCAACTTGGATGTGTGGAGATTTTAAGTTAGACAAAGAAATAATCTAGGACTTAAATATATATGTGAAGAATATTATTAGAACGTTGTTATAATTACTGTTTTTTAATCTTTTATAGTTGGTTTGCAGTCTTTACTCCATGGAGATGGTTTTGATGAAAGTTGTATTGAAGAGGTAAGCTTCGACAGCTGCTTTTGCCAGTATACTTTTAGTACTCTGTAAACATATCTATGGGTAGATTGAACGTAAGATGCATGATTTTCTTAGAGAAGATATCTGGTTTAATATGGGTCTGTAATTTAGAGATGGAAGTGTCCTCATTTAACATCTCAAAACATATTCCTATGTTCTCTTGGTCATCATGGATTCATGTGAACTGAAAGAAAGCTACAAATCCTTTTTTGTTTGGTTTCCTCAGAGTCGAACTTTATGAAAATGACACTATGACTTTGACAGGTAGACATGGATATGGAAGATGAGGATGCTACAGATGCTTCACAGGATCCGATGCTAAAAGGCCACATGACGAAACTAAAGATCAGGTTGATGATTTTAGACCTCATGGTATGTTCTCAAGGCATGTTGTTACTATTTACATATAATGGTGTCTCTACAGGTTCTATTAATTTTAAATCCTTACATATGTGCTAAATCTTGTCTGGAGTTGCACTTCAAAATTCCAGTGTTTCATTTAGTTACATGTCCTAGGCACTAGATATAGACCTGATACAGTTTTCATTTAAAAGTTAATAGAGTTGGCACTTTAAAACCCATTTACTTTTAACGGGCTGATTTTGGGTTATGTGTTATCCATATGGACGGCCCAACTAAAAGATTAGGTAAAAAAAAAACGTGTCGAGTGGGTTGAAAGTTTCCCAACGCATATTTTTTTAAATTTCAGGTTTAAATTCAGAATATTACTTTTATAATCATAATTCTCTATGCAGATGAGCTAAAGGATGTTACTGTTACAAACCATCAAACAGAAGGTGAAGGATTTGAGTAGAAGTAAATGGTCAAATGATTTTGAAGCAGAAGAAGATGGTGAGAATAAAAACATTGATGGGGCCCTTTCAGGGTTAGTTCAAGCATATAGCAGAAAGGAAGCTAAATCTGTAAGCTGGGGTGACCAGGTATGTGCTGACTACATCATACATATGCTTCACTAATTTGTTTGAAATAGATAAACAATGTTTAGTATAGTTACCACCCATCCTTCATCCAAATCCGGTCGACCTGTTTGTCTGTGGGCCATTTGGCAGGTTGGGTAAGAGTGGGCTAAACCCATATAAAATGCGGTTGACCTGTTTGTCTGTGGGCCATTTGGCAGGTTGGGTAAGAGTGGGCTAAACCCATATAAAATACTAACTAGTTTTGACCAGAACTTACTGAATTTGTGACCTGTCACCTGACCCATCTGATCTGTTTTTCTACCCCTACTATATTATTTTATTATCGATTGTCCTTGATCTGTGTCTCTTCATTTAGGGTGGAAATTTTGGATTCTCAATAAGTGCAACAAGAAAAACGAACACAAAATCACTAGTTATCGGGCCTGGTCCTGGCTACAACTTGGTAAGTTAGTTGGCAAAAAATCCATCTCATGGAAATTGCCAGCCATAATTATGTTGAAATATGAACACAAAAACACCTCAACACCTTTCGGAATTGTGTATGTTTTTAGACATTTACTAATAATGTTAGGTCAAACCTTGGGACACTCAAATGTGTTTTTATTTCATATGGACGATGGGCTAATAATTGCTTTGGGATTGTTGCAGAAATCAAACCCGTTATCAGAAGAAGAGTACCTAAAGCCAGCCCTAAATGCTGTTGAGCCAAGAACCCAAAGTGTGTTCCAAGAACGTATTCGTGCAGAACGCGAATCATTTAAAGCTGTATTTGATAAAAGGCGACAGCGGATTAGTGGGTTCAACATGGAGGATGAATAAGTTAACGTTTCTGACTCCTATATAGTCTTGCTGTATTATCTATTGTAGCGCTTTTACGTATATGAAAATCTGATTCTTTGACCAGAATTTGCACATGAAATTTGAAGTCGAAAGATTCTCATGTGGGTTGACTGCTCTCTGCCCTTGCTTGAATGGCATAATGGCATGATAAGAAGACAAAAATAGAATTTCTTTAGTCCTAAGAGTATGCAAGAGACAGGCACCAGGTGTATTAGGAACTTTTATATTAAATGAATAGAGCAAGTTACACTGATTATCATGTGGTAAGGTCATAATATCCGTTATGGATTCATTTATATAAATACTAGCTTTAGTTACCCGTGTATTACACGGGAGGAGGTGGAGAGTTTATTAAAATAACACAAAAACATAGACTTAATTACACGGGTGGTCCTTGTGGTATGCTCTGATTTCACTTTTGGTCCCTAACTCTTAGAAACTACAAGGATGGTCCAATACTTTGCACAAACGTAACATCCTTGGTCCTTAGAGTGGATGTCTGTTAAGTTTTTATGTTAATTTTTTTAAATGACTAAAATACTTGTGTTAAAAAATTACTTCTCTCAAATTGGGGTCCGCTAGATTAAAAGTCAACATAAAATCTCACCTACCTCAACATCTTCTCCAACTCACCAGCCACCACCTTCAGCCACCACCACCACCGCCCCCACCCACCGCACCACCGCATTGAACGGAAAAAACAACCGCACCACTGCACTAAACCGAAAACCACCACTGTGCGCACCCAACAAGAATTAAATACCACAGGGACTAACGTCTATAACCCACAACCCTTGCTTCTCTCTCTTCCTAGAATCACCATCGCCGGAACGCCATCCACCACCACCGGCATCACCAACGCCGCCTCATTTGTTCACCTGAATCACTCCAGACCCACCACCCCCACCACAATCATTGTTTTGACAATGTGCTTAAGATCCATCGGACCACCGCATTCACGCCCCCATTTTTCCCTACTGCAACACTTTGATTTTAATACCCATCACGGTCATAGGGAGTTTTGCGTGGTTTAGGGGTTTACGAGTTATCCATTAGTCTATACAAGTTTGGATCTCCACAAATCTGGTCGATTTAGGCGGTTATGAGCAATGGTTATGGACCTTACCAGTAAAACTAGAACATCATTGATAAGTCGATGATGTTGGGATGGTTATTGTAAACTAGAACAACATGATGGTGGTGGCCGAAGAACACAACCTGCGATTGTGAGGTTTGACCATTTAAGGGGTTGGGTGACAAACACTGAAATGGGCCTACTAATTTATTACTTTCTCTCTTTAATAAGGGTATTTCAATCATTTTACATACACTTAACGGAAAGAGTTAACGTCCATCCAACTCAGGGACCAAAGATGTTACGTTTGTGCAAAGTATTGGATCATCCTTGTAGTTTCTAAGAGTTAGGGACCAAAAGTGAAATCAGAGCATACCACAAGTACCACCCATATAAAACTAAATATATTATACAGGTTGAAAAAATAAAATTGATTAATTTATTGATTGTTATTTATATAATACTAACTTTAGTAAACCCGTGTATTACACGAGTTAAAAAATAAAATATAATTATGATGAAAGTTTATGAAGTATATAATGATATTTTAAAATAAGATATGATTAAAATTACATCTGAGTAATAATTATAAGTAATAATTTTAATTTATTTTCAAAAACGTTTAACCATTTTTTCTAGACAAACCATATTAAAAATATCATTTTTAAAAGTTTCTTATTATAACTCTTAATTTTCATTATTTTTAGTTTATAAAAAAGTTTACTTTTAAAAAACATCAAGTTTAAGATATTTTATATTTTAAAAAATGTTTATTTTTTAGAAAAAATCTTATTTTACAAAAATTTATTTTCTAGAAATAACATAATAAAAAGACATCTTTTCTTAATTTATTAAGAAAAAATTTAATCTTAAAAAGAATTAAAATATTTTAATCTTTAATATAAGCAACTATTTAAGAGGAGAGAGAGGCGGGAAAATTAAATTAGGAGGCCTAGGAATGTGACAAGTGTCCTCCTAAGTTATTCTTTTAGTATTATATATAGATATATATAATGGTGAAGTCTGGTTTTTCCTCCATGAGGTTTACCCATTTTAACTACAGTTCCAAGCCACTTTTAACGGTTTTCATCCCAGGTAACAACTCTCTTAGATATATTTCTAACCAGAAGGGTATCAAGTCATTTTAAAAATATATAAATCAACCAAGATACCATTATTTGTATCGACTAAAAGACCATTTTACATAAAAATTTGTAACAAATTATGTAATGTACATAAATTTACCAGTATATGTAATTTGACAAATACTTTCCTAATTAACAAAAATATCAAAAAGCCTTGGTTCAAGCCATGATATGAGACAAATTAGGAGGCAATTCCTGGCATGACCTGAAATACGACATAAGCTTGACACAGATAAAAGAAAGTTTTGGGTTGGTGTATCTTTCCCGTTCAAAAAACAGGTGCTCTAATTGACCTGTTTATTAAACGGATCATATTTATGTTAACATGTTTAACCCTTTTGGCTAAACCCGACAACCTTTTCATATGAAACAAGTCAACCACAAGCCCGTTCATGATCCACTTAACTCGTTTTTTAAAACCCACCAACTTGATTATCACATTTAAAACTTGGTTTTTACCTTGCAACCCGCCAACTCTTTTGATGCATATAGGTTAATAGGTTAAGCGGGTTGCGCTTGGGTTAAGTATTTGAATATGTGCGGGTTAAGGTTGGTGTTTTTGACAAACAAAAATATATTTCATATTAAGGTTGAAGAGATCAAACCCGCCAACTACAACCTGTTAACTAGCCAGCCTCAATTTGTTAACCCGCCAACCAGACAAGTTGGCATCCTCAAACAAAATGAGACTTGCTATTTTAGTAGTTAAAGGGTTAAACCTTAAGGAGCAAAAACCAAACTTTACTATTAAAGATGGTGTTGATGCCACCATAGTAGTTTTGTGAGAGAGATGTTAATGTCAACAACTTGTCCTTTAGTGTAAATGCTACGCTTACATCCTTGTATTATAAAAGTTAATCAATTTATTTTTTTATCCAATGTTGTTGCCCCTAAAATATAATAAATTTATTATACTAGCTCTAAGCTTTTAAAAGTTAGTTTTCTTTTTCTTGTTCCTTTTTTATGTTAATTAGGATTTTTTCTCCTTGCTTTGTTTTACTTTTGAATTTTTTTGGATTATACATTTTTTTTTTTGTTTTTCACCTTTGAAATTTTCACGTGAGATGAATGCTAATATACAAATCATCAGAGCCAAATCATTACAAATTTTTAACACCTCACCTTATCTACGTTTTGAATTGGAATCGAGCGCATGTAATGACCTACTAGTTTGATGATTATCTACCGCTCTATTTGTAAATAAGACGTCCTTACCACCCGCACCCCTCCTTCACTTTTTAATAGAGTGATGTTTAGTTTTTATCCATGTGGATTGATTAAATTATCATTTTAGTAACTTTTTTATGACTACGTGACATTGTGGTTTCCATGTCACCCTTTAAGACTAGGGCATGATGGGTTGTTAAGTTTACTCATCACACATAACAAAAGGTTTTAAAGCCACAAATTTTATAGTTCGCGTTACAGTTTTACGCTTTTAAAAAACATATAACATACTCTATCCTAGGATATTAACTATCCTTTTGTGATAGCCTAGAGATTGCCCTACGATATCACACACACCCCACATTAAAATACATACTAAACATGGTAACATTTGCCAATAAGTCTATACTTAACAAAGACACACGTTACAAAATAACATATAATTTTCAAAACCACTTATTAAAAGTTTATTTAAGTTTTCGCACAATACCCGCACTGATATTTCGATAAGCCCATAATAAATAAGCATATTGCACTTTTGACACACATCGCATATCTGACCGATCACCTCTCACTGTTCAAAACTAACACTTTATTAAAGACACTTATTTATGAAAAGCACACATACAATCAGGGTTAGCTGCACACATGGATTTAAATTTGTCCTCGATTGACCATCAACATTGTACAATCATAATAAGCTGTCGTATGTCAAAAGCATCAAGAAAGACGAAGAATTGAAGAGTTTGATGACTCGAGAGACCCTCCCAAGCATTAAAAGTATCATCCGCGTGCATGGCAACACATCCATGTGTCCTATATAGATGTTAGCTTTCATTGTGTTTATTTTAGTGCAATTGTTAGTGTTTGGTGCTATATTAGAGAAACAAGGTGCTATCATACATCATTTGGCTTGATTAATAAATAGAAACACATGATCATGGGTTGGTGTGTTTGTTCTTTGTATTTTATCTATTTGTTGAAATTTTAGTGTAATTAGAGAGTGCATGTGTCATTCGAACAAGAGTGCACGCTTGTTTGAATGTCATCGAGACTGACGGGGGTCGGGGGCAGCGCCCCCGAGAGAAGCGGGGTCCAAGGGGCGGCAGCCTTGGCAGGGTCCAAGGGGTAGAGCCATTGACTGGGGTCGAGCTGCCAGGTCAGCTTGGAAATTTTTATTTTGAACAAAAGTCCTTCATAGAAAATACATTAGAATTTCATTTTTGACTAAAATTGTATCATAAAAACTTGAGGGAGTAAAGGTGTAATTTGTTCAAGACCGCAATAGCAGTTATCTTTAAAAACTTCAATCTCGTTTACGTTGGGATTGGTTTTCGAGAAGAAATAGAACTGGAGAAACCAGGATTACAAACAACATCCAAAATTTTCATACGAATTCTTGATCAATTCTGATTTTATCTGGTCAAATTATTGGGGTATACACTCCAATTATTTGATTTGAAAGTGAAATTACATGACTTCAGAATCATTCGGTCATTGCTATATTAAGAAATTCTCCAACAAAGATCAAATAATTAAGTGAAGATGGCGAGCGATGGTGAATCTACGAAGAACATGATATCGTCCAAATTCGAAAAGTTGGACAAATTTCAGGGTCATGATTTCCAAAGATGGCAGAAAAAGATGCATTTTCTACTCACAACTTTCAAAGTGGTATACGTTTTGAGTACCCGCATGCCTGAGGAAGTGGAAGACGAGATGCTGGAACAAACTAGGAAGCGCTCTAAGTGGGTCAACGATGATTACATATGTCGTGGACACATTCTGAACGGTATGTGTGATTCCCTCTTTGATATTTATCAAAATTTTGAATCTGCAAAAGAATTATGGGAATTAGTGGAAGCCAAATACACGGCAAAGGATTCATCTAGTAAGAAATTTCTTGTAAGTGATTTTATGAATTATATAATGGTTAGTGGTAGGCCTGTATGGAAATAATAATGAATGTCTTTGAATTCTTGGTCAATTTCAACAACACGGTGCAATTTCTATTTCAAGTATAATCGACAAACTTCCTCCTTCTTGGAAAGATTATAAACATAATATGAAACATAAGAAAGAGGAAGCAAGTCTGGTTGAACTTGGTAGTAGTATTCGAATTGAAGAGTCCTTACGGGCTCAAGAATTGGTTTGGGTGAAAGATAAAGACGGTCATCAACTGTTAATATGTGGAAGAAAGTGATCCTCTTTTCAAAAACTCTAACAAAGGAAACAATAAAAGAAAATTTCAAGGTGGTAACAACAAGAACAAAAGGCCTGTGAAACATGCAAAACAGGCCAAGAATGAAGGTTGCTGGAAATATGGTAAATTGGGACACTTCAAGAGAGATTGTCGTGTTGGTAAAGGGAAAACCGAGGCTGGTTCTAGTGGATCCAATAAGGATCCTAAGCAACAAGGTCAGAACTTAGTTTTTAATAATAATTCGGATTTGAATTACGTTTCACTAATTTCTGAAGCATGTTATGTGCAGGATGATTTTCTTGCATGGTGGTTTGACTCAGGAGCAACAATCCATGTGTGTAAGGATCAAAGATGGTTCAAAGATCTTACACTAATGAAGCTGGATCCGTCTTAAAGATGGACAACGTTGTAGCCGAATCAATCCATGGAGTAGGAAAAGTCGAACTAGTATTTACTTCTGGAAAAACTTTATGTTTAAGTAATGTTCTGTTTGTACATGGCATCAAGAAAAACTGTTATCTGGTATGGTATTAAACAAGTACGAGTATAAACAAGTGTTGGAATGTGACAAGTATATTGTTAAGACATGGTTCTTTTGTTGGATTTGGTTATTTGTGTAATGATATGATTATGTTAAATTTGGATGTGCCTTTTAGTGATGATTCTGTTTGTATGGCTGATTCTAGTTCTAATGTAAATTTGTCTAAATTGGAATTATGGCATGCTAGATTAGGACACATTCACAATAAACGGATGAAAGAAATTTCTAAAATGAGCATGATTCCTGTGTTTGAGTTGAAAAATGATAGTCGTAAGACCTGTATGTTAACTAAGATCATTAGAAAACCATTTAAAAATGCAAAATGTGAATCTGAAGTTTTAGATCTTATTCATAGTAATCTATGTGATTTTCATGCTACACCATCTTTAGGTAAAAAAATATGTAATTACCTTTATAGATGATGCATCAAGATATTGCTATGTTTATTTGTTACATGCCAAGGATGAGGCTCCTGATAAATTTCAATTTTATAAACAAGACGTAGAGCTTCATCAAAAAGATTTAGTTAAAAGTCTTCGTACTGATTGTGGAGTGGAATATTATGATCCAGTGTATTTCAATCTACTGGAATAATACACCAGAAAACTGCTCCATATACACCACAACAAAATGGTATGGCTGAAAGAAACAATAGAACATTGAAAGAAATGGTAAATTCAATGATATCCTATTCTGGTTTAAGTGAGGATTTGGGGCGAGGCTAAGTTAACAGCTTTTTTTTGTTAAACCTAATTCCTGGTAAGAATAACAAGAAAACTCCATATGAACTTTGGCATAAGAAAATACCAAACTTGAGTCATCTCAAAGTTTGGGGATGTAGGGTTGTGGTGAGGCTCACCGAACCTAAAAGGAAAACTTTAGGTGAAAGAGGTATAGATTGCATATTTATTGGATATGCTAAAAATTCTTATGCATATAGATTCTATGTATTATAATCCAATGAATATGTTTTAGTGAATTCGGTAATAGAGTCACGAGATGCAATCTTTGATGAAGAAAGATTCACATCTATACCTAGGCCAAAGAATATGAATCCTAGTACTAAGGTTTTGGTTAATAACGAAGATGTTCCTTCTACTAGCATTGAACTAAGAAAAGGTAAGAGAGTTAGAAAGGCCAAATCTTTTGGATGAGTTTCAACTTTATTTAGTTAAGAAATCTAGGGATGAAATTAATTTTTAATATCAATATTGTTTCAATGTTGATGAGGATCCAAGAACATACAGTGAAGCAATGGCTTCAAGGGATGTTGCTTTCTGGAAAGAAGCCATCCAGATGAAATAGATTCTATCTTTCAAAACAACATATGAAAATTGGTTAATTTACCTCCTGGATGTAAACCATTAGGAAGTAAATGGATCTTTAAGAGGAAGATGAAGGTGGATGGTACTATTGATAAGTACAAAGCCAGATTGGTAATCCAAGGTTTTAGGAAAAAGGAGGGTATTAACTTCTTTGATACATATGCTCATGTTGCTAGGATATCCACCATTAGATTGTTGTTAGCACTTGCTGCAATACACAATCTTGTAATTCACCAAATGGATGTGAAAACTGCGTTCTTAAATGGTGAATTAGATGAAGAGGTTTACATGAAACAACCTGAAGGGTTTGTGATGCCTAAACATGAAAATAAGGTGTGTAAATTAATTAAATCTCTTTATGGACTAAAACAAGCACCTAAATAGTGGCATCAAAAGTTTGATGAGGTTGTACTATCAAGTGGTTTTGTCTTAAACCAAGCTGACAAATGTGTTTATAGTAAGTTTGATGATTTTGGAAATAGAGTCATGATATGTTTGTATGTAGATGACATGTTGATTTTTGGTACTAACCAAGATCAAGTTGATAGAACAAAGCATTCTTGTCATCTAAGTTTGCCATGAAAGACATGGGGGAGGCTGAGGTGATCTTAGGTATTAAGATCACACGTGAGAATAGAGGCATTTCAATTTCTCAATCACATTATATTGAGAAGATCTTGAATAAATTCAATTCAAGGATTGTTCTCCAGTGGGTACTCCCATTGATCCAAGCATTAAGCTATCACTTAATAAAGGTGATGCTATATCTCAATTTGAGTATTCGATAAAAAATGGATCACTTATGTATGCCATGATTAGTACTAGGCCAATATAGCTTATGCTGTTGGTAAGCTTAGTAGATTTACAAGTAATCCTGGCACACAACATTGGCAAGCTTTGGGTCGAGTATTCAAATACTTGAAATGGACTATTGATTATAAAATAACTTATATTGGATTTCTTCAATGATTAAGGGCTATTCTGATGCAAGTTGGATAACCAATATGGAAGATCATTCTTCCACAAGTGGTTGGGTGTTTCTTTTGGGGGATGTGCAATTTCATGGGCATCAAAGAAACAGACTTGCATAACTAACTCAACTATGGAGTCTGAGTTTATTGCTTTAGCAACGGCTGGTAATGAAGTTGAATGGCTAAGAAATCTACTTTATGAGATTCCATTTTGGTCAAAACCAACGGCTCCCATATTTATCAGGTGTGATAGTGAAGCTACATTGGCTAAGGCTTATAGTCAAGTGTACAATGGCAAGTCAAACACTTAGGTGTAAGACACAACATAATTCGTGAGCTCATTATGTATGGTGTCATATCCTGTTGAGTATGTTAGAACTCAACATAACTTAGTTGATCATTTAACCAAAGGGTTAAGTAGAGATCTCGTGAAAGGATCAGCTGTGGGATTGGGGTTAAAGTCCATCTAAAACTCTCATGTTAAGATACCCAATTCCCACCTAATATGACGTTCGGTGCAGAATTTAATATGGAAGGCTTTACATCTAGAGTTTGGAACACAACATTAAATTATCCCAAAGGTATGTGTTCAGATCTGCAAGTTAAGGAATGTTGAAGCATATCTTCTTAATAGTTCTTTTGGAAACTGTATTTGCAGTTGCAAGAATGAAGATCTACCTATATGAGCATGAAGTTTAGCTGCTTCAAGAAGCTGGGACTTGGCTTTAATATGCTTATGAGGGATAGGGACATAAGCTAGTAAAAGAATGTGTCAAGTAAGATTTATGTATGTAAACTGATGTGTATATTATCTTCATGTATTCAATATTGATATTAAGGGTTTAGTCCTAAGTGACACCATGATATCAGAATATTTGAAATGTGTAATATACTAATGTGAAATTCAATCGTCACGATATTTCATTTATGCATTAGTTTGTGGTTGTTGTGAATTAGTTAGTTAATCAAAGATTACACTCAAATGGGGGAGGTTTGTTGAATATTTTAGTGTAATTAGAGAGTGAATGTGTCATTCAAACAAGAGTGCACGCTTGTTTGAATGTCATCAAGACTGACGGGGGTTCGAGGGCAGCGCCCGTAAGAGAAGCGGGGTCCAAGGACGGCAACCCCTGGCATGGTCCAAGGGGCAGAGCCCCTGGCTGAGGTCGAGCTGCCAGGTCAGATTGGCAATTTTTATTTTGAACAAAAGTCCTTCATAGAAAATGCATTAGAAATTCTTTTTTGACTAAAATTGTATCATAAAAACTTGAGGGACTAAAGGTGTAATTTGTTTAAAACCGCAATAGCAGTTATCTTGGAAAACTTCAATCTCATTTATGCTGGGATTGGTTTTCGAGAAGAAATAGAACTGGAGAAACCAGGATTACAAACAACATCCAAAAATTTTCATACGAATTCTTGATCAATTCTGATTTTATCTGGTCAAATATTGATATACACTCCAATTATTTGATCTGAAATTGAAATCACACGACTTCAGAATCATCCGGTCATTGCTCTATTAAGAAATTCCCTAACAATTTCTTCTTAATTTGTTTGGTTGAATATCAAATCAATTGATATCTTAATCATTCAAATCTACCAGCAACTAGATCTGTTCTAGACAAATAAAAGGACTCAAAAATTGGTATTCGACTTTGTGTGCTATTAATTTTCGAAGCTTTTTGGGTTTTCATTGGTTTTATTGTTTCGAATAGATTTGGATCAAATTGGTCATTTTTTGCTCTTAGAATCGATATTGGTTGATTATTGACGATTAGGAAGCTTTCTGGTGGATCCAATATGAGTTTGAGGTGATTTTCGGATTGAAAATTGAGTTTTGGGTGAAACCGATTCTAAAAGGGTATTTCGATTCATTCAACAAATCGACGACACTTGATATTAAAGTGACGAAAATGTGAAGAAGATAAGGTATCTTAAGCGAGACTTGGGTGTTGTTCATTTCTGAGTTAGTGTTGGCAATATTGGTTGGTGACAGTTCTCAGTCGGCATTCTTGACAAAGAAAGTTAAATGTCACCAACGACACTTACAGCAACACTCAAAGTATAACATATTAGAAGTTTTTTTTACATAAAATGATAAACCAGGAAATTCAATGGTCAGAAATGAAAGTCTTATAAATTAGGTTTTGACCTGGTCACGGATACGACTATTGGGCTTAATGGTCCATGTGGACCAGGCGAAGGAAATGTAGCTCTCATGGCATATCGCTAGCGGTAGCGAACCACTATTCCATTCTTAGTAAACCCTTAACGGTCCACTATATGGTCACCAAGAAAATCCCTCGTGGATTTATGCGTGGCATGTTGACGAGGACCAAAGATGACACATGTCATCCTAGAGTGACACTTTTCCGGTAAGTAAGCATGAGATATCACCCATAGCAAGTTCTAATTGGCTGACGAGTGCATCGACCGCCAAGGAATGATCGCAGACCAAGACCATGTTGCTTAGCTATCCATGATGTTGGGGTTGATTGGGCTATAAAAGACTGCATTTGTTTGGTGAAGACAAGTCACGACAAATTCCTTCTTCACATGCGCCGACGACTCTTGCTTCTTCACCGGTGGTGGCACCCTTGCGCATGATGTTGGAATTGAGTCACTTTACTTAAATTTCTTTGAGAAGACAAGTCACGAAAATTGCTTCTTCACCGGCGCTGGCCACTCTTGCTTCTTCACCGGTGGTGGCACCCCTGCACACTTCCGTGAGTTCTCCCTACGGTTTCAAGTCTGGCAGCCCCGTCCTCCTGCGATTCCTCGTGAGTTTTAGCGGTTTCAATTCCGGCAGCCCCGTCCTCCTGCGGTTTTGTTTTACTAGTCTCAAGGTTTTTTGGTGGCCCGTCCTCCTTCGGTTCCTCATTCCGGCATCCCCGTCCTCCTGCGGTTCTTCTTTTACTGGTCTCAAGTTTTTCCAGCGGCTCGTCCTCTGCGGTTCCTCATTCCGACAACCCCGTCTCTTGCAGCCTGCTGAGATTAAACCTAAGGACTTATCATTTCGTGAGGTGACCAAAGCTCGAATCAGGTGACCAAAGCTTGAACCAGTCACGTTTTGTGTCTTGAGACCGCTGATAATAATCGATCTCCCAAATTAAGGCTTTTGAAACCCTAGGGTTGAGGTCTGAGCAAGCGAAGGTGGCCTTCTTCATTGTTTTAGGTTCAATTCTAGTGAGATTGTTCCATCTCTACATTTTTTATTCTATTGAGTTTCTTCTTGATTATCTAGCTTTAGTGTTGTTTGGTTCTTCTTATTAAATTTACTCTCTTCTTCATTATTTAGGTTGTTGTTGATTGGCTGGGTTAGGAGTACCAACGTGAATTAAATAGGTAGAGTCATCCCCTATTATCTGTGATAGGCTTAATTTGATTGTTCTTGTTATTTGTGTATCACCTGTTGTTGTGTGGATCCTGATCTGAGTTTGTTAGGGTGGGATATTGAGGTAAAATAGATAGGAGAAGTTATTCCCAAGACCTTGTTCGGTAATGAGAAGTGCAACTAGAGGAAAAAGAATTATAGATTAAGATTAGCACATTGGAATGTAGGAACTTTAAGTAGTAAACTATTAGAGCTTTTAGATGTGCTAAAGAGACGTAGGGTACATATAGCATGCCTTCAAGAGACTATATGGTGGGGGTAGGAGAGTGTCGGAGTGCAACGGATACAAACTATGGTACTCAGGATCTGATGGTACAAAAAATAGGGTGGGCTTCCTAGTTAGTAAAGAACTTAAAGGGAATTTAGTAGAGGTGAGAAGGTAAGATGACAGGCTCATGTCGCTAAGAATAATAATAGGTGAAGAAGTAGGGACGGTAGTTAGCGCATATGCACCACAGATTGGATTAGGAGAACAGGAAAGAAAAAATTTCTGGGAGAGTGTAGATCAACTTATGAGGGACATACCTCGGGAAGAAAAAAATTGCATCGGAGGTGATTTTAACGGACATATTGGTAAAACTAATGACCACTCCCTTTGGTGTGTGGAGGCTATGGGTATGGTCTTAGGAATGATGGTGGTAGGGAGCTTCTGGACTTTGCATTGGCGCATGACCTAGGCGTTATAAATTCATTTTTTTAAGAAAAGAGACTCGCATTTAATCACGTTTAGCAGCAGTGGGAGACATAGCAGATAGACTATTTGCTGATGAGAAAAGAAGATCGTTCGTGGAAGGACTGCAAGGTAATCCCGGACGAGACAGTAGTGACTCAACATCATATGTTGGTGGCGGATCTACGCCTGAAGAGAGCAATTGTCGAAGCACCAAAGAGAAGTAGTCCTACGATCAGATGGGGACAACTGAAAGACTAGAAGATTACCATATTTAGATATAAAGTCATACCAATGACCCAGAATGGACCACAGGAAGACGCAAACCAAAAGTGGGAGGGCATGGCCACTAGAGTCTTACACGCAGCTACAGAAACGCTTAGAGTTACAACTGGTAAGACATTTGGGCATAAGGAATCCTGGTGGCGTAATGAAGACGTACAGGAGAGAATAATAATTAAACAACAACACTTTAGAGAGCTTTTACATTGTAACGATGAGGAAGAATGAACACAACTAAAAGATAATGTCACACCCCGGGCCCAGAGAGGCGGGACGTCACGATTAGTAAACAACAAACAAAATGCAGCGGAAACTAAATGGTTTATTAAATAGTGTCACATGATATTTACATTAAAATATTGGCTTTATTTCCAATTCACAATGTGCTTCAATCTATGATCTATAGGTGTCATGATCAATCTCTCGGTAAATATTTCTTGGAGCTTTGATAACTAAGGCTTCTAGGCTCGACTTGTGTCTTAACCTCTACCCTCATATCTTGCTTCGGATTTGGTAACTTCAATAGCTCAACTATTCTCCCTAGCTGTACCTGAAGACATGCTCAAAAAGAATTGTGTCAACATAAAGTTGGTGAGTTCAAGTGGTTCAAGTTTCAAAACAATAAAAGGAACTCTTAGAGTCCACAAGTGAAGGTTTTAGAATCAAGTGTGATAGTTTCTGAAAATCTCATTTGATGTTTAAAACATCATTTTTAGTATCAGTCATTGTGGGGTATCACAATCAACCCTGCACTTGGTCCCCGGTTGGCCTCTTCTAAACTTGTGTTTACCGGATATCCCCGTAGGAAAGGACCAAGCCTCAGAATAGTGAACCATTCCTGCTAGGATGGTTCACCATAGTATCTTACTCAAAACCTGTTACATGCCACAAACGACCCCTCAGGATCTCAGTGGGGTACCTCCCTGTAGCGGGAGCACTGTGCGTGGGGGATTCCCCAAATAGATCTATTCACGTAAAAACAAAGCGGTTCACAAAAGAATTAATGATTATGACTAAAGTATCAGCAGGTATCCAAAAGTCCCACATGCAAGCATCAAGTAAGCACAATCATAGTTCATAAAACAAAGATCATGCAAAACAGTAAACAGTATCACACATAAGAGTTTCAGTTTTAAAGGAGCATGCTTCATCCCCAAAACAAAAGTAAAAAGGGGGAACACGAGAACTCACCTGGTATCCTTGTATAATTTCAGAGCTAGATAAAGAAAAGTGATGATCACCAACAAAGCAATCCTAACTAAAACATATAAGATTCACGTTTAGAATTAGCATGATGTTATTACATGCGTGCGGTTGAGCTCTTTAGTTAAATTTAAGTGGTGATTAGTATCCTTAATGTAGCTTAGCTTCTTGTGTATTTGTTAATTGTCATGAATTAACTTGTGTACATTAGGTTAATTAATGCATTTAATCAAGACTTGAGTCTTAGCATGAAGAATATAGAAGAACCAATTTATGACATGGATCCCAAATCTTTATAATTAACTTGCATTAACAATGTAAGTAATATATAATGTTTCATACGATGTTTATAATGTTCATGTTCACATCATATTAGTTAACTGGATTGACGCTAAGCAATTTGTATAAAAAGAGTGTTACAATCAATATTTATCTCAATAATAATGAGATGACCGACAATTAATAACAACAAATGATGATAGATCATTATCGCATTTTAGATCTTTTATCTTAAACAAAACGTGTAGATGTCGGTTAACCTAAATACTCATTGTACAAATATACAAATGTACAATCGTAATTGAATGTATTTTACATCTCTAAGTCTTGTAACAATTTAACGTGACATGATATCGACTTATTTTTTAATTAACATGTTATAACCATTTCCAAAATGTAATGCTTCATATATCTTATCTAGGTTGGTTTCTAATAACTATCCTTGCTATTTAGATCTTGTGTCATTCGCTCTCGCTTTATAATTTGTGTATTTTGTATTAATTAGAGCTCAAATAACACGTATATAAATTGTAATTAAATTTCAATGCGTCGCGCGTGCGATTATACCTTTCACTCGGTTCACGTTGGCTAACCCACTCGTATTGATCTTGATCTAATCGTGTTCGCGTTCTGTTGTCCACTCGTTGACCAAGTTTGACCAGCTTTGACCGATGTTTTACCATACCAAAAACGTACCAAAATCGTTTATAAGCACTAAAACAACATAGACTTTTACCTAAACGCAACCAACATCGCAAGGTACGTTACAACCAACCTCGTCGCAGCACTTACCACCATTATCACCGCAAGCACAACTATCACCGAAATCAACAACAACCATTGACACACTCACAGCCATAATCAACAACAGCCAACAACCGCAGCCAACAACCATCAGTTTGTAACCACCACTACTAACCGTCACAGCCAATACCATCACAGCTTACATCACTACCTTATCGGGCCTCAACATAACCATAACCAACACCACCACGACCATAGCCTAAAGTTATACCATAATAACCACCATTATCATCACAGCTATGGCCCTGTACCACCATCGGCCACCAGAACCAAACCACCCTCCAGACCATTATCATCACTACCTAAACCCGATAACCACCACAATAATCACCAACCTACATCATCACAACCCATCAACAGCCACAACCGCGACCAATACTATCCCCGCGATCGGCAGTCCACCACAACCACCAATCAGCAGCACACAACTGCCACAGCAACAATCACGGCCAATGATCAACACCCGCCGATATCACCACTATCACCGATGCTGCTGCTCGGCGCCTGGTGGGCGTCCTCACCGCCGGCAGCCACCACAACCACCGTCTTGAGCCCCGATCTGGTACAGATCTACACATGCAACCCAAGATCTCACCGATTTGCAGTATGTAGTTCAAGAAATCAAAGACGAATGACTAGTTGGTTATAGGTTAATCTTACCGAGAAAGAGAGGAAGTGGGGGCGGTCTAGGCCACCTTCGGGCGCACCCCTTTCCTTCACGGCCTAGGCTGCCGTCGCAGGTACCATCACAACCATCACCAAACACCAACCAAGGCACTAACATCCACGACCACAATCATCACCATTGCGACCACCGCAGAGACATTCGAGGTCCCGACTCCTTTCACCAAATCGACCAACATGGAAGCTGAGAACCACCGTACAACCACCTTCTTCTGGCATCACCATCGCTGTCGTGCCTACCTGGCCGTCGTCGAGGTGGCCGGAGGTCGTTCAGTCGGAGATAGTTCGCCAATCGGAGCCGGCAACTCTTCCCACACTCGAGCTTCTCTTCTTCGGGGCTGAAGGGGCGCGTTTGTCTGGCTGGAGGTCGATCGGAAGGAGAGGGGAGTCGAGAAGGTGGGAAATCGCCGGAGATCCGCCGTGGGTGGTCGGAATCGGCCGGTAATCGTCACCGGAGGAGGGGGAATGGGAGCTGCAACCGGCTCGCTCTCTCTCTTCTCTGACTTTCATTTGTTTTCTAAACCTAAATTAGAGAAAAAGGTGTTTATATAGTAGGGTTAAGTGAACGGGTTCGTTAAAGAATTCGGTTCGAACACGTTCGATCGAGTTTTTCACGTAACGTTTAAATTCGTTTCTTGTTAGTTTCAATTTATACAAAACGTTATGTGTTCCAAGATTATGTATTTAAAACATGCCGGATAGTCAAACGAGTTGGTAACTCATCGCGTATTAACACGTTCCACGGTTTTACGCGTTTTATCGAATGAGCGTTAATACTATCATTTTGCTATCAAAATATATGCAATTAAGTATTAAAATATATTTTGAGCGTAACTTCCTATGTTAGTCACGTTAAAGCCTTATCTGATGAATTCTCGGGTTTGACCTGATCGTAACCCGGTTCGCGTCACGGTCGCGTTTCGGAACGCTTTCCGGACAACGTATCACTCACCAAATCTACTATGTTATGATAAATAAAAAAAATGGTTATACGAATATTTACGAAGTTACGAGGCTCAGTTGTCTGAACAGACGTCAGTTAAATGCGGTGAAAACCGGTATTCGCGTTTCACTTATGATTTGTTGTTTATGCATGGATGAAAAATCTTTTACAGAGCCTTATTTATGGTATTAGTTGAGATTAAAAATGATTTAGATTGGATGACAAGCCCTTATAAGAATCCCTGATGGAATTCCGACGTAGTACCCGGTTAATTGCCGGATTTTACCCGGTATGGGTTCTGAATCTGTTTTTAGTTTGGATCTTTCCATAGTTATTTCACATAACTAATAATTCATTGTTTCATGGTTTCTTGTTTAATTAGTTCCTAAACGTGTATTTGGGCCTTAAATGGATCTTGTTATAAGTTTGGGCCCTTATTGGGCTTATTGGGCCAAATAGGCTAGTTTCGTTTTCCAAGATTTCTTTCATAAGCCCAACTTAATTCGGACCTTTATTGAGTTTTATAATGTTTTGAGGTTTCCAATTGGGCATATTTCAGAGGTGTTACATTCTCCCCTCCTTTAAGAAATTTCGTCCTCGAAATTTTAGTATCACTAGCATTGTTTCCGAGTGTGATACACTCATAGTATGAGTCTTGAAGGTTTAGAGTTATTTAGCTGAGCATTCCAGGACAAATGTTGATGATTATGTGTCAAATAACTGGGTGGTTTGGGTTGAAGTAACTATCCGAATGTTAGAATCATGCTTGACAGGATCAGTGAGTCAAACCATGAGCAGGTTTTTGGCTTCACAATCAGATCATTAACAATCGTACAGAATTAACAAGAAGAGACTCTCCACCGTAGTTCAATACACCAACCTACAACATAGATCTAGCAAGGAGACGATTCCCAAATTCCCAACGGTGTTACCGTCCTCACTGAGAATCTTAAGAACGATTGAAAGAAGAGGATATTAGCGTGAATGCCATTAATTAGACAGGATAATCGTGATGCTATGGATTAAAGGTTTCAATCAAGAAGGGTTTGGGTTTTCCAAAGAGTACAGATGAACATCTAGGCATCGCGCGATCATTTCTATGAAGCTAAGACTAAGAAGTTTTCACGATTTCTAAGGATAGAGAGATTAGGTCATGCACAAAGGTCTTCGGCTTTCAAAGTTTACTCTTTAGCTCTCAACTTCCTTCGAAAAAAAATTTCTTCGATCTCTCCTTCTATGATTTCATCTTAAGGGGTTAAGTTCTTTCTTCCACTACGTGCTTCTTCTAGTATGCATCCTTTTCCGGAACGGTTCTGTACATCAGAACCTCAGTCTTCAAGTAGATCCGTTCATCTTATCTGACGCATGACAAGAGTTTCCCCGAAAGGGATGTGCTATATATACATATTCACGTGAACTGACGCTGGTAGAATCACAAGTTCCAGAAATGATACGGTGTAGGTAATAGAAGAAAAGCCTAACTGTAGGCTATCTGCATTCATCGACGAGGGTAAGCAGATACAAACGTGGTCAAGACTTGTCTCTCTCGCATTTGGTAATACGGATGCCTTAGGACAATGCGGATGATGGCCTCCTATTCGCACTTGCCAACGCGGTTGACATTACCGATTGTCGATCACCCTATTGTGCTTGGTCTAGTGTTCTGATGTGTAGTTGGTAGTGTCGCACTGATAATGTATCCAGATGCATCCTTTTATTTGCGGGAGTTCCAGTTCATGCTTAATGTAGCTCTCCATACATTTTCTTAGCTTCATCGGCGGCTAGAAAATTGTCTTGTACTGTTGCTCAACACATATCTGAAACTTTCTTATACGCGCCCAAACGAATTCCGCTTTTCTCCAAGGATAACGATGCCGGTCGTATAGCTACACGAATCAAGTTTTTGTCAATCCTTTTACAACTTTCTCCAATCCCTAAGCATTGACGCATCTCAATGCGGTTTTTACTTCTTCCCGGAATTTTATAGCGATTGTCTCGAATTTCGTGCCTAGTAGCAGTGGCAAAATGTCAGACATGTCTAATTATGTCTTACAGATCCTATCCATGAGACTCCTGATTACACGAGATATGTAGGTCTCCCACACGGGCTTGACCACAACCTTCGTACTTGCATATCTGGTTTCAACTGTTATTTGTGTAATGTCGTTTTCCTTATAAACATGACTGATAACAGTTAAGATGTAGGTAGCATCTTGAAATTGATAAGTAGGTTATCATCTCTAGGAAGACGATATCACTTATCCTTGGTGACTTTATTCAACTCTTAATAGTCCATCCATAACGAGCATTCTATTTTCCTTCCGCAAAGAACATTAAGTTTTCTCAAGACGACATACTAGGTCTTATGAACTGTTTATCTAGCAGCTATCGAATCTGCTTTCTTCCACCAGCTCCTAATATAAGCTTCTAGTCCAGTACCTCCATTTATATATTACTTCTATTCTCCGACTCAATTTCCTTAAGAGCAACCTCAATGTTGTCTTAAGCTACATAATTGCTACAAACGTTCCCACTAATTTTTCATAATGCTTCCCAATTAAGGTCAACCTTCTAGATGACCTCTTCCTCGGTCCATATTCTACAAGGTAGCTGTGCCCTGTAGAGGGTCTATTCGTGAAGCAAGTAACTCTGTTTAGATTCCAATCCTTTGTAATCATATCGATGTTCCAACGAGATATGGGAGTAAGACTTTTGCTCGAATTCCCGACGGTACGGAGCGTTCTAGGGTAAGGTATATAGAGAATCAATTTAGGAGAGATTTGAAAATTTAGAGAGTAATAACACCAACGCTTACGATCGGGGGTGATTATGCAGACTTTCTTTGTCTACAATCTGCTGCATGTCTATCACTTCGTTGTAGTTGGATCTCAAGTGATTTAACACATGAGATTTCTTGTAGCTGATCTTCTATGCTTCTTAGTACATCTTTGGAGCAATACCATCCTTTAAGTTCAACCATGAGTCTTCCCCATGAATTCTTCATTATTATCGACCTCATCGATTCGAACAAGTTTAGGACCTTATTAAGGTGCTCGCTAGCACAAGAAGGTAACTACCACTCTAATAACTTATCGTATAGTTCGAGATCGTATTCTACTTCAGATCTTCGCGCTCGAATCACGAACTTATCACTCAGGTAGTAGAGGTCTCCAAGTAGAGATATCTTAGAAGGTTTTAAATTTTCCGCATCGGCTATCACACTTTTCTAAAGATGAGGGTTATGCTATAGGGCTTAAGGTAAGTAGCACCACTCGTTAAGGGAATAATTGAGAATAGAGGGTGAGTGGAAAAATCGGGGATCCACTGAAGTTGTACATTCATATTTTGTTTTGGAATCTCGAAGGTTAGTTTTCTCGACAGTTATCTCTAGCATTTGAATCTTTATTTTGAAGAATCTGGATTTTAGAACGAGGATTCATTTCCTGCGAAATCTGGTGCTTAGAAATTTACCAACAACAAGGTCGGTTAAAAGCATGGTTAAGATAACTCAACTTAAGTTTCGAGTGAAGATTGTCATTAGGTGACTAACAGTTGAAGATGATGAAAGATTTCACGAGTGTAGTACTGAGAAAGGTGATTATCAATCACAATCGGAGCTGATATTAAGAATATTCCAATTACCATAAAACTAAATCACTTCTCAGATTTGATTCAAATTCAATCAATACAATCTAAGATCTGATAGTACTCTGAAGTACTCTCAAACACAAATCTCAAACTCAAAGTCTCTGCCTCTCTCTCTCAAAGTATCCCTTCAATCTTTCTTCTCTAAATCCAATTAATCCCAATTTCAAGCCCTGAAAAAAATACTCAAACCCTCAAATCCCTTCATTTTCAACACCCACTCCAATACACTATCAAAAACACACACATAAGAGAGCTTAGAGGAGAAACAGGAGCAGGTCGGTGATGGGGCAGCAGCCTGCGACTCGGCGACGACCTCGGCGGGTGCGCGGGGTGGTGTCGTCGCCGACAGCTTGCGACGGCAGCACGTGGTGGGGATTTGGCGAGTGAAGCACATCAACTGTAGATTCCGCCAAGAGGAATACGATGGTGGTGGTGGATTAGGTCAACCCGCGGTGGTGATGAAGTTAGGTGGTGTGAGGTGCGCCGGTGGTGATTTGCGAAGGGGGCGACGGATGTGATGACTGTGGTTGCTGGGTTCGCAGTGGAGGTTGCTGCGGAGGTGGTCGACGAGGTGGGAGATGGTCGGTTCTGATTGAGGTTCGATCGAGGTTGGGTCTCTTCTACCTTTCTGTTCCTTTTAGATCTGATGATGGTGACGGTGGTGATGTGCGCAGGGGGTAGTGGTCGTACGGTGGTAGTGGTCGCGCGGTGGTACGGTGCGCGCGTGGTAGATGAACGAGGCTATGGGAGTGGGGTAGGTGAGTGGGTGCGGGTGGTGGTGGTTGTAGGTGGAGGTGCTCGCGATGGTGGCTGCGGTGCAGGAGGAGGTGGTCTCGGTGGTAAGGGTGGTTGGTATACAGCAGATCCACGGTGGTGCAGTGGTGTGGGTTGCGGGTCACTGATGTTCACGGTGGTGGCAGCGGTGTGTTGGTCGACGATTGTGGTTGTGGTCGCAGCGGTGATAGTGGCGCTGAGTGGTGGTGTCTGCTTGATAGAGGTCGAATGGTTGTGGTGATTAGTGTTCCCGCGGTATAGATTCGCTGCTTGATGGAAGTTTCGCTGGTAATGTAGTTGCTGGTGGGGGACGGGTGTCCGGTGGTGTTGTGGATCTGTGATGTTTTTGTGGATTTGATTTTGGGTAGTTGATCTGTGAAGTCAAACTATATTTTTTTCAATTTCGCAGAAAACTGATAATAATTTTTTAATTTCGCAGGTGTAATTTCACTGGAATATTTTCGTCAAAGTTGCAGTTTCGCCGGAATTAGTTTCGCCGGAATTACAGTTTCGCCGGAATTTCGCCGGAGTTTCGCCGGACGAAACTGTAATTTCGCCGGAACAGTTTGAACTTTCGTTCAGAATGATGCTAGTTTCGCCCCTTGAAGATTTAAAGCCTCAAGAACACCAAGAACACACACACTAGTGTGTGAGAGAAAATCTCCAGATCTGAAAATTATTTGTTGAATCTTGTATAGATTTAGGAGCTCATCTGATTTCTAACTTGTAAATCTTCAAATTCCTTGTAATACTTTGTAGATCTGATGATTTTGATGAAATTTGAATTTCAGATCTAGTTTCTCTCTCTAAACCCCACTTTCTCTCTCTAAAATTCTGATGAACACCTTTAAATTCAGCAACAAATTCTTCAAATCTTCAATGCATTTGATTCAAAATGGCTCTGATACCATATTGTTGGTCCAGGAATAAGCACACTTGAATCAAATCATGAAGAACTAGATCAAAATATGATAGTCACAATCAAAAACCCTTTGATCTTCAATTGGATTGCAAAATGTGTGTTTACAAATAATCCCTCAATCTCTTGGTCATTCAACCATTAACCGAACCCTAATTACATTAACCTATTTATAGTGAATATAATATTCACTAATTGCATTTAACCCCTAGAATTAGGCTAATTAATGAAAATAACATCAAAACCAAAACATGACTAAAAACAAGATAAAATATATTTTGTTCACACAAAATATATTATTACAATAAAACTCCTAGTCATTTAAATCTTCAACGTCTTGTCTTGGTTCACGTCTCGAACGTGTCGGGTTTGACTTTTGCGTTGACTTTGACCGTTGACGTTGACTTTGTTGACTTTGACTGTGTTGATAATATTAGACTATCCTTCAGACCAACACTCCATTTATATATTTTACTTCTATTCTCCGACTCAATTTCCTTAAGAGCAACCTCAACTGTTGTCTTAAGCTACATAATTGCTACAAACGTTCCCACTAATTTCTTCATAATGCTTCCCAATTAAGGTCAACCTTCTAGATGACCTCTTCCTCGGTCCATATTCTACAAGGTAGCTGTGCCCTGTAGAGGGTCTATTCGTGAAGCAAGTAACTCTGTTTAGATTCCAATCCTTTGTAATCATATCGATTGTTCCAACGAGATATGGGAGTAAGACTTTTGCTCGAATTCCCGACGGTACGGAGCGTTCTAGGGTAAGGTATTAGAGAATCAATTTAGGAGAGATTTGAAAATTTAGAGAGTAATAACACCAACGCTTACGATCGGGGGTGATTATGCAGACTTTCTTTGTCTACAATCTGCTGCATGTCTATCACTTCGTTGTAGTTGGATCTCAAGTGATTTAACACATGAGATTTCTTGTAGCTGATCTTCTATGCTTCTTAGTACATCTTTTGGAGCAATACCATCCTTTAAGTTCAACCATGAGTCTTCCCCATGAATTCTTCATTATTATCGACCTCATCGATTCGAACAAGTTTAGGACCTTATTAAGGTGCTCGCTAGCACAAGAAGGTTAACTACCACTCTAATAACTTATCGTATAGTTCGAGATCGTATTCTACTTCAGATCTTCGCGCTCGAATCACGAACTTATCACTCAGGTAGTAGAGGTCTCCAAGTAGATATATCTTAGAAGGTTTTAAATTTTCCGCATCGGCTATCACGCTTTTCTAAAGATGAGGGTTATGCTATAGGGCTTAAGGTAAGTAGCACCACTCGTTAAGGGAATAATTGAGAATAGAGGGTGAGTGGAAAAATCGGGGATCCACTGAAGTTGTACATTCATATTTTGTTTTGGAATCTCGAAGGTTAGTTTTTCTCGACAGTTATCTCTAGCATTTGAATCTTTATTTTTGAAGAATCTGGATTTTAGAACGAGGATTCATTTCCTGCGAAATCTGGTGCTTAGAAATTTACCAACAACAAGGTCGGTTAAAAGCATGGTTAAGATAACTCAACTTAAGTTTCGAGTGAAGATTGTCATTAGGTGACTAACAGTTGAAGATGATGAAAGATTTCACGAGTGTAGTACTGAGAAAGGTGATTATCAATCACAATCGGAGCTGATATTAAGAATATTCCTTTGAGTTAGGTGGTACCATTACAATGAACAGGTAGAGAGAAGTCATATTCCTTAAAAGATTTGAGAAAATGATCAGAGGAATTGTAGAATCTGGAAGATCCTATGAAATGTGAACTACTAAGAAAGAAAGAAGTGACAAGTTTTCTATGTCATTGACCACAAGAGGCGTTTCTCGGAAATTTATTACTCTGGTATGTTCTCCGTTGCACGAGCCTTGTTAGAGAGTCTTCCACTATGTTAAAGAAGTTTTGACGAATTCAATGTTAGGTAGGAAGGAATTTTTAGGCATCGCTCAAAGTAGTATGGCTAAAGTACACGCACAACGAGGTGGAATGCCATACTCAGCACGAGACCAGTTAAGCTTAAGAACATCATTTAATGATCTTCAGAGTCTGATGGTCTTATCATCATAATTCCAATAGGAGAGTAGAATAAAAGAAAAGAGGAAAAGAGGAGAAGAAGAAAGGAATAGTTACTGCAACATCGTCCTTGGTAGCTCTTCAAGTGTCAAATGGTTTTCGCCCAGCATGAAAGTTTTGAACCAGAAATTATTGAATATATTCCAAATATTTGTGTTTATTCTTGCATTTATTGGTTCTTTAAGTGTTATACCTTGATATTAGTTTTCATGATGGGGCCCACCAGAATTCAAGTGTACCTGTAAATTCACCATTACGTGTGCACCCGTAATCATCAATTTACCTTACGCTATCATTCTAGTCATTCCCATCATAAGTTTCAAGTTTTGTGTATTTAGGTCCTGGAGTTAATAATTCTCATTTAGTCATCATCTGCAATTAAGCACACTTAGATTCCAACTCTGCTAATCATTCAAGTTAACCCAGAAATTGTTTCAAAGTAAGTTTAAGCAAATCAAGCAATAAATGAGCATTCAGGTACATGCTATCCTAGGGAGCAGAACAAACAAAAGGCATCATGGTTAATATCTTATTACTAAATTCCAACATGTATCGTCTTACAAATGAGGCATAATAGCAAGTATCATCATTTCAAACAAGTATCAGTATAATAGTTGTCTCAGGTAACAACACAAGTCGTATCAAGTGTATAGCTAACAGCAGTTGTTTCATATAGTGACAAAAGTCAACTGTGCAATCAGAATAGTATCTCTCCAGGATTTAAGTCCTAATTTATATGCACACCTTTGGTTTCTAACATTCTTAGTACTTGACCTTCAGTATTCCTAAGAGTCAACTCCAAGAGGTTCCATACCTTCATGGTTTACTCGGGTGCACCTATCATAGGTAATACCCTAATGTATCAAGGTTTCTTATAGGGTAGAGAATTCCTAATAGGATATATGAAATCCTTAAGGTATCCAGGTTAAAGAAGGGTGTTCTTAGGGAAACCTATTCTTGCTACAAACTTTGGATCACTGTATCGTGGAAACAACCTACTAGGCTGGTCCTATTTACGGTTACAGCTTAGGTATTGCAAAGCAAACCCACATTTCTACAACTTGGTTCAACAAATCTCGGAAAAGTCATCTTACTAAGGCGGTCCTATGAGGTTCATATGGTTGTAGTTTAGGTCTCGCGAAGCAGGCCTACTTGCTACAACCTTTGGCTCTGATACCAATCTGTCACACCCCGGGCCTAGAGAGGCGGGACGTCATAATTAGTAAACAACAACCAAAATGCAGCGGAAACTAAATGGTTATTAAACAGTGTCACATGATATTTACATTAAAATATTGGCTTTATTTCCAATTCACAATGTGCTTCAATCTATGATCTATAGGTGTCGTGATCAATCTCTCGGTAAATATTTCTTGGAGCTTTGATAACTAAGGCTTCTAGGCTCGACTTGTGTCTTCAACCTCTACCCTCCTATCTTGCTTCAGATTTGGTAACTTCAATAGCTCAACTATTCTCCCTAGCTGTACCTGAAGACATGCTCAAAAAGAATTGTGTCAACATAAAGTTGGTGAGTTCAAGTGGTTCAAGTTTCAAAACTATAAAAGGAACTCTTAGAGTCCACAAGTGAAGGTTTTAGAATCAAGTGTGATAGTTTCTGAAAATCTCATTTGATGTTTAAAACATCATTTTTAGTATCAGTCATTGTGGGGTATCACAATCAACCCTGCACTTGGTCCCCGGTTGGCCTCTTCTAAACTTGTGTTTAACCGGATATTCCCGTAGGAAAGGACCAAGCCTCAGAATAGTGAACCATTCCTGCTAGGATGGTTCACCATAGTATCTTACTCAAAACCTGTTACATGCCACAAACGACCCCTCAGGATCTCAATGGGGTACCTCCCTGTAGCGGGAGCCACTGTGCGTGGGGGATTCCCCAATAGATCTATTCACGTAAAAACAAAGCGGTTCACAAAAGAATTAATGATTATGACTAAAGTATCAGCAGGTATCCAAAAAGTCCCACATGCAAGCATCAAGTAAGCACAATCATAGTTCATAAAACAAAAGATCATGCAAAACAGTAAACAGTATCACACATAAGAGTTTCAGTTTTAAAGGAGCATGCTTCATCCCCAAAACAAAAGTAAAAAGGGGGAACACGAGAACTCACCTGGTATCCTTGTATAATTTCAGAGCTAGATAAAGAAAAGTGATGATCACCAACAAAGCAATCCTAACTAAAACATATAAGATTCACGTTTAGAATTAGCATGATGTTATTACATGCGTGCGGTTGAGCTCTTTAGTTAAATTTAAGTTGGTGATTAGTATCCTTAATGTAGCTTAGCTTCTTGTGTATTTGTTAATTGTCATGAATTAACTTGTGTACATTAGGTTAATTAATGCATTTAATCAAGACTTGAGTCTTAGCATGAAGAATGTAGAAGAACCAATTTATGTCATGGATCCAAATCTTTATAATTAACTTGCATTAACAATGTAAGTAATATATAATGTTTCATACGATGTTTATAATGTTCATGTTCACATCATATTAGTTAACTGGATTGACGCTAAGTAATTTGTATAAAAAGAGTGTTACAATCAATATTTATGTCAATAACAATGAGATGACCGACAATTAGTAACAACAAGATGATGATGGATCATTATCGCATTTTAGATCTTTTATCTTAAACAAAACGTGTAGATGTCGGTTAACCTAAATACTCATTGTATAAATATACAAATGTACAATCGTAATTGTATGTATTTTACATCTCTAAGTCTTTTAACAATTTAACGTGACATGATATCAACTTATTTGTTTAATTAACATGTTATAACCATTTCCCAAAATGTAATGCTTCATATATCTTATCTAGGTTGGTTTCTAATAACTATCCTTGCTATTTAGATCTTGTGTCATTCGCTCTCGCTTTATAATTTGTGTATTTTGTATTAATTAGAGCTCAAATAACACGTATATAAATTGTAATTAAATTTCAATGCGTCGCGCGTGCGATTATACCTTTCACTCGGTTCACGTTGGCTAACCCACTCGTATTGATCTTGATCTAATCGTGTCCGCGTTCTGTTGTCCGCTCGTTGACCAAGTTTGACCAGCTTTGACCGATGTTTTACCTAACCAAAACGTACCAAAATCGTTTATAAGCACTAAAACAACATAGACTTTTACCTAAATGCAACCAACATCGCAAGGTACATTACCAACCAACCTCGTCGCAGCACTTACCACTATTATCACCGCAAGCACAACTATCACACGAAATCAACAACAACCATTGACACACTCACAGCCATAATCAACAACAGCCAACAACCGCAGCCAACAACCATCACTTTGTAACCACCACTACTAACCGTCACAGCCAATACCATCACAGCTTACATCACTACCGTTATCGGGCCTCAACATAACCATAACCAACAACACCACGACCATAGCCTAAAGTTATACCATAATAACCACCATTATCATCACAGCTATGGCCCTGTACCACCATCGGCCACCAGAACCCAACCACCATCCAGACCATTATCATCACCACCTAAACCCGATAACCACCACAATAATCACCAACCTACATCATCATAACCCATCAACAGCAGAGACATTCGAGGTCCCGACCCCCTTAACCAAATCGACCATCATGGACACTGAGAACCACCGTACAACCACCTTCTTCTGGCATCACCATCGCTGTCGTGCCTACCTGGCCGTCATCGAGGTGGCCGGAGGTCGTTCAGCCGGAGATAGTTCGCCAATCAGAGCCGGCAACTCTTCCCACACTCGCTTCTCTTCTTCGGGGCTGAAAGGGCCGCGTTTGTCTGGCTGGAGGTCGATCTAAAGGAGAGGGGAGTCGAGAAGGTGGGAAATCGCCGGAGATCCGCCGTGGGTGGCCGGAATCGGCCGGTAATCGTCACCGGAGGAGGGGGAATGGGAGCTGCAACCGGCTCGCTCTCTCTCTTCTCTGACTTTCATTTGTTTTCTAAACCCTAAATTAGAGAAAAAGGTGTTTATATAGTAGGGTTAAGTGAACGGGTTCGTTAAAGAATTCGGTTCGAACACGTTCGATCGAGTTTTTCACGTAACGTTTAAATTCGTTTCTTGTTAGTTTCAATTTATACAAAACGTTATGTTTTCCGAGATTATGTATTTAAAACATGCCGGATAATCAAACGAGTTGGTAACTCATCGCGTATTTAACACGTTCCACGGTTTTACGCGTTTTTATCGAATGAGCGTTAATATTATCATTTTGCTATCAAAATATATGCAATTAAGTATTAAAATGATATTTTGAGCGTTAACTTCCTATGTTAGTCACATTAAAGCCTTATCTGACGAATTCTCGGGTTTGACCTGATCGTAACCCAGTTCGCGTCACGGTCGCGTTTCGGAACGCTTTCCGGACAACGTATCACTCACCAAATCTACTATGTTATGATAAATAAAAAAATGGTTGTACGAATATTTACGGAGTTACGAGGCTTAGTTGTCTGAATAGACGTCAGTTAAATGCCGGTGAAAACTGGTATTCGCGTTTCACTTACGAAATTCTGTTGTTTATGCATGATTGATGAAAAATCTTTTACAGAGCCTTATTTATGGTGTTAGTTGAGATTAAAAATGATTTAGATTGGATGACAAGCCCTTATAAGAATCCCTGATGTAATTCCGACGTAGTATGCGGTGAATTGCCGGATTTTACCCGGTATGGGTTCTGAATCTGTTTTTAGTTTGGATCTTTCCATAGTTATTTCATATCACCTAATAATTCATTGTTTCATGGTTTCTTGTTTAATTAGTTCCTAAACGTGTATTTGGGCCTTAAATGGATCTTGTTATAAGTTTGGGCCCTTATTGGGCTTATTGGGCCCAAATAGGCTAGTTTCGTTTTCCAAGATTTCTTTCATAAGCCCAACTTAATTCGGACCTTTATTGAGTTTTATAATGTTTTGAGGTTTCCAATTGGGCATATTTCAGAGGTGTTACAGATAACTACAAGAAGGCCAAACGAGATGCGAAAAAGTCAGTTTCAGAGGCGAAGAACATAGCTTATGAGAGGATGTACAAGAGGCTACAGACGAAAGAAGGAGAACATGACATGTGTAATATTGCCAAAGCTCGAGAACATAAAAGACAGGACTTGGGAATGGTGAAGTTTATAAAGGCTGAGGATGGAAAGGTCTTGGTGAAGGAGAGGGACATCAAGGTAAGATGGAAAGCTTATTTCCATAGCCCCTTCAATGTAATGAACCCTAATCAACAAACAGAGATCGATCAAACAACTCGAACAACGCAACAAAATAAATGTTATTGTAGAAACATCACAATCGAGGAAGTTACGCGAGCTCTTAAGAAAATGAGAAGGGCAAAGGCAGTGGGACCGGTTAACATACCGATTGAAGTGTTGAAGTGCTTGGGAGAAGAGGGACTGCAATGGTTAACAAAGCTATTCAACATTATCCTCAGGACCGGGAAGATGCCGGATCAGTGGAGGAGCAGTGTGATAGTCCCCATATATAAGAAAAAAGGAGTTGCTCAGTGTTGCATAAATTACAGGGGTGTAAAGCTCTTGAGGCATACGATCAAACTACGGGAAAGAGTTACAGACACGAGAATCAGACGTAAAACGCAAATAGCGATAAATCAATTTGGATTTATGCCTGGGCGCTTTACAACAGAAGCCATACACGTCATAAGGAGGGTAATAGAGAAATATAGAGAAAAGAAGGGGGACCTACATATGGTCTTCATTGACATAGAAAAAGCCTATGACAGTGTACCACGACAACTCATTTGGGAAAGTCTACGGGATAGAAGGGTACTAGAGAGATATATCAAGATAATCAAGGATATGTATGAAGGGGCCAAAACGTGTGTGCGAGCTCCAGTCGGAGACACAAAATTCTTTCTAGTGGAAGTGGGACTCCACCAAGGATCAGCATTAAGTCCATTTCTCTTCACAGTAGTGTTGGATGAGATGGCCAAGTATATACAGGAGCCAGTCCCATGGTGCATGCTGTTTGTAGATGATATTGTGCTAATATAAGAATCTAAAAAGGCACTAAACGAGAGGTTAGAACAGTGGAGAACGACACTAGAGAGCAAAGGCTTAAGGATAAGTCGCTCTAAGATGGAATACATGCACTGTAACTTCAGTGGAGTTAATGAAGAGGACACCCAAATTACTATTTAGGGCATGGCGGTCCCACAAATGTCTAGGTTCGTATATCTAGGCTCGTACGTCTAGGGAGACGGAGAGATACACAGTGATGTAGCCCATCGTGTTCAGGCAGGATGGTGCAAGTCGAAAGCAGCATCAGGGATATTGTGTGATAAGAGGTTCGTAACACGACTAAAGGAAAAACTATATAGAGTGGCAGTTCGTCCGGCTATGTTATAGGGAACAGACTACTGGGCCATGAAGAAATCGTATGAGAGAAAAATAGAGGTCGCAGAAATGTGAATGCTAAGGTGGATGTGTGGACACACGAGGCTAGATCAGATAAGGAATGACGTCTTTCGGCAGAGGCTACAGGTGGCTTGTATCACGGACAAAATACAAGAGGGAATATTGAGATGGTTTGCACGTGAAGAAGAGACAGATGTTAGCGCCAGTTAGAGTAGTAAAGCGCATCATCTTAGATGGTAAGAGGAGTAGAGGAAGACCTAAGGTTGACCTGGGATGAGACGATTAGCCAGGATATGGTAGAGTTGCACCTCTCCGAGCACATGGTCGAGGATAGGAGTTCGTGGAGGCGTAGAACTAAAGTCAAGGACTACTACTGGGCCTTGATACGATAGTCCACACGTGATGTGTAGGGTAACGTTATTTGTCCAATGTAGGTGAAGCCTTACTGCTAACTGCCCTATTAATTGTTAATATCGTAGTAAAATTTATCTGCCTTATTCCTTGCCTAATATTGTAGTAAAATTTATCTGCCTGAAACTTGTTTCAATGATGTTGGGTTTGCTTTTGTGACACATGCTTAATTGCTTATGTGAGGTATGTATTATTATTTTGATTGTTATGAGTATGTTATTGCTTATGTGATGTATGGGATGTAAGCAATATAATCTGGTTATTTTGTTTATGGACATGCATATGCATATACAAAATGCTATTGTGATGTATGCTTATATGATATATGCACCATAATTTAGCTGTTATCATTGTCGAGATAGAGGAAAGACTGCTCCCAGACCCTACTCTTAGTGGGACATACTGGGTATGTATGTATGTTTGTTTGTTTGTTTATTTGTTTGGTGAATTTCATAAACGTTTTCTGAATTCCCTCACACTTTTAAGCATTATACTCCCATAAAACTATCTAGGCTAGTATATTACCCCATTAGCTTGAGGAATTTCAGTGAGGGTGCTGTTCAGGAATTCTAGAAGCTCCAAGTCGTGAATTAAGCTCGTCAATAAGGTGAACATGTATACAAAACTTCATTTGCATGCTTGTCTTATGTGCACATATGTTTACAAAAATTATTTAAAGCATGTTTATGAAATGCTCATTTACAAATGAATAGTTCAAACAAAAGTAACATGTGGTTGTATTGATCAAACAAAGATTTAAGTGACTATAACATAGTATACATATAAATGATCAAATGGGTGATATTGTATCTAAACATGGATTGATATCGGATAGATCTTGTAGTTTGGATTCAAAATCTAGAGTATTTGAAGACTCTTTAGTTAAACATTATGGCTTTGACTTATTTGTATTTTGACAAAAGTTCTATATTTTAATTATAATGAATGTTGTTAAGAATGCACGTATTAGAATCAACCCAAAGTATGAAATATCATCCATTTAACGAACTGATGAGAGGATCATAATGAATAAAGAAGATGAAAATAAAGAGGAGGAAGATCCATAAGATGACATAAAGAAGCAGAAAGAATATCCACTCCTACTTTTCAAATTTCAACAAGGAAGTTTTGTGTCCGATCACAATGAAGCTTGGCCCGCCCGAAAATTCAATCTACCAAAACATCTAGATGCGGGGGGGGGGGGGGTCTCCACCTAAATATGTCAGCGAAACTGCTGGCGAAACTAGCAGCGAAACTGCTGGCGAAACTAGCAGCAAAACTGCTGGCGAAACTAGCAGCTAAACTGCTGATCTTGCAGCGAAATTAGCAGCGAAATTAGACAGAAATTAACTCCTTTGAGTGTTAACTTATCTGCAGGCTGTGTAGTGCGACCCTTGCTTAGAAAGCTTGACTGAGAAGCTACTCACTGAGTTCAGGTGAGTTCTAGGTCCCCTATTTAAAGGTTTTAAACTTGTTTGGGGCTGGAAATGGATACTAAATATATGATTTAAATGACCAAGATTTTAAGACGTTTTAACAGGATGATTGATTTTCTATAACAAAATGTGCTATACGAATGTGTTAAAATAAAAATTTTTTGCGCTGACCTGGTGTAACGCCCGGAAAGTTCGATTTGGAGTGTCATGCGACTGGAGCGTCCAATCGCATGGGAGTCATGCGATTGAAGCTCAACCGCACGACTGGAGCTCAATCGTACGACTGGAAAGTTCAATCGCATAGAGCTTGGACGACTGAAGGTCCAATCACATGAAGCTCGGCGACTGGACGAGGGGTATTTAAGGGAGAGGGCAGCCCTTACCCTCTCCCCATACTTGCAAAATCAGAGAGAAAGGAGAGAAAGAGGAAAAGAGAAGAAGAAAGTTGGTTCAAGCGAGTTCGTGAGCCAAGATCGACGTATAGCGGGTCAAATCGAAGCTCTAACCGAGGAGGCTGCTAAGGTGAGTTCTGAGACCCCTCTTTTACATGTTTTGAATGATTTTAGGGCTGGAACACATCTGAAACCCTATTTTTGAGTTTTGGGTGTTTAAACCGTGTATGTACGTATGTGTATGTGTATGGTACGTTTAGGGCTTGATCCCGGACTAGGATAGGCTTGTATGAGGTCGAGGTATGTTTCCCTATGGATTAGAGGGGCTAATTTGAGCTCAAACGAGGTCTGGAAGGGTTTGAGGGCCGAAAACCCTTGGCTGCAGTCGGGATAAACTCCATTCTGCATCAGCTAGGCTCAGTCGCCCGAATGAGGGGAGACTGGAGCTCAGTCGCCTGAATGAGGGGATACTGGAGCTCAGTCGCCCGAATGAGGGGAGACTGGAGCGCAGTCGCCCGAATGAGGGGAGACTGGAGCTCAGTCGCCCGAGTGAGGGGAGACTGGAGCGCAGTCGCCCGAATGAGGGGAGACTGGAGCCCAGTCGCCCGAATGAGGGGAGACTGGAGCTCAGTCGCCCGAATGAGGGGAGACTGGAGCCCAGTCACCCGAATGGGGGAGACTGAAGGCCAGTCACCTGAATGAGGGGAGACTGGAGCTCAGTCGCCCGAATGAGGGGAGACTGGAGCTCAGTCGCCTGAATGAGGGGAGACTGGAGCTCAGTCGCCCGAATGAGGGGAGACTGGAGCTCAGTCGCCCGAATGAGGGGAGACTGGAGCTCAGTCGCCCGAATGAGGGGAGACTGGAGCCCAGTCACGTGAATGGGGGGGAGACTGAAGGCCAGTCATTTGAATGGGGGGAGACTGAAGGCCAGTCACCTGAATGGGGGGAGACTGGAGGCCAGTCACCTGAATGGGGGGAGACTGAAGGCCAGTCACCCGAATGGAGGGAGACTGAAGGTCCAGTCACCCGAATGAAGGTCTAGTCACCCGAATGAAGGTCTAGTCACCCGAATGAAGGTCTAGTCACCCGAGTGAAGGTCTAGTCACCCGAATGAAGGTCTAGTCACCCGAATGATGGTGTAGTCACCCGAATGAAGAGCCTGTCGCATGGAGGCCAGGCGACTGAAGGGTGTCCATACGCCCGAATGTCCACGGTATTGTTCGACTTTCAAAAAGTGCGAACTTAGACTCGGACCCTCGGGGTTGTATATGATGAGTTGGGCACGGATGATGCAAGACGATGTATGACGATGAGTGATGACGATGATATGCGTGATGTTATGTGTTATGTATGCCTGGCGGTGCGTGTGATGCATTGTATGTCGGATGTGTGTTATGAGTGTATGATGATGCCTGTATGGTGATGATGTATGTTAGGATTATATGTACGTTCCTTATTATGTATATATGTCTTCCCTTGGCTTTACGTTGAACGCTAATGAATGCAATGAAAGTATTATATAACGTAAAGTGAAAGATAATGAAAGAGGAACGTAATGAATGAATGCATGCATTAATGAATGAATAAACGAACACATGAAATAATGAATGAATGAAAGGCTTGCAAGTAAGTGTATGAGGTGAGCGACTCTGCGTCGCAACAGACTCGAAAGAGGTCCTTGTCGTGTACTCTAGTATTGCAGGAGACAGGATCCAGATGAATGAGAGTAAGATTGTCTTGCAAGAAGAAGGAAAGGAGGTTCACGGCTCATTGAGAGTTGTTAGCTCAAAGGTGTGTGTATTATAGCGTGCGATCTTGGCTAACTCATAAGGGGACATAGACACAGTGGGAGTTCAGTTTTGGTGACTGCTCCGATACGTGCGATGTGGTATTTACTGTGTGCTATGTAGCGTGCGATTTTGGCCTACCTCATGTGGATTATGTAGCGTGCGATGTTGGGCTAACCCATGAGATGGCGTGCGATTCTGGCTAAACCCCGAGAGCCCTTACACACACAGAGGGAGTCGGTCTAGGTGACCTCTCCGTTGGTGCGATTAGTGCGATATGTACGGTGTAACTCATAAGGAGACATAGACACAGTGGGAGTTCAGGTTTGGTAGCTGCTCCGATACGTGCGATGTGGTAATTACTGTGTGCTATGTAGCGTGTGATTTTGGCCTACCTCATGTGGATTATATAGCGTGCGATATTGGGCTAACCCATGAGATGGCGTGCGATGTTGGCTAAACCCTAAGAGTTTTCACACGCAGGGATAGTTGGTCTTAGTGACAACTCTATTGGTGCGAATTGCACGAGATGAGATAGTGAGGTGAGCAACTTCGTGTTGCAACAGACTCGGGCGAGTAATGAAAAGTAAAGAGCAAAGAAATGAATGAATGAACGAACGATGACGAAGATAATAATAACAATTATTATCTGTATGTATGTATGATGTATGAAACGAACGAAAGAAAATGAACGTAATGAAAGATAAAGAGCGAACGAATGAAAGTAATGAACGGAAGGAACATAATGATGACGTATGAAACGGGATGCCTGTCACTCGACCTCAGTGATCATGGCTGTGTGCCATGAAGAGGGTAAAGTGTGACCGGATCTCGATAGAAGCAAAAGATAGAGAATGAATGAAAGTTAAAGAGAGATAATGAACGAATGACAGACAGAGAACGAATGAAAGTTAAAGAGAAAGAATGAACGATAAAAGATGATAATGATGATATTATCTATGTGTAAGTACGATGTGTGATAGCGTAAAAGTAAAGAAACGGTTTTAAAGGAAAGAAAAGTATGTTTTTTTATATAAAACTAGAACTCACTCAGCAACGTTGACTTTGATGTGTTTCCAGTTGGCAGGTATGTTGCTGAGGATGGCACAGGGCGACTACTCAGTTGTTGAGGCTGGCATCCATATTTTGACATGTCATTGTATTTTGAGAAGAAAACGAATGTTGTAAAGTTATGAAATGACATGTTTTAGTTATTAATGAAAATTTAAATTCCGCTGCAAAGTAAATGTACGTTTGAAATGTTTTTATGTGCGATGAATGACCAACCGTAAGGTGCCCGGGAACGGGGCCTTACACCTGGTAGCACGACCCCTGGCCCCACTAGGGGCTGCTGCCCCTAGGCCCCACTATCAGGGGCTGCCGCCCCCGAACCACCGCTGTCCCGCGGAGGGTCGGTTATGTTCTATGATGACTTGTTATGTATGTGTATGTGTATGGGAATGGATGATGCATGATGTTTATGATGATGTGTGATGATATATGTAATGTTTATATGGTGCTATGTACGTTATGTTAGGTTTCCTTATGTATTATTCCTTGACTTACGTGTTATGAGTATGAAATGAATGAAAATTATTATGTAATGTAAAGCGAAAGTTAATGATAATGTTAAGTGGAACGTTGAATGCATGCATTAATGAATGAACGGATGTAAGAAAAGTCTTGCATGCAATGTATAGAGGTTCACACCCAATGAAGGGTGTTAGCTCAACCGTGTGTGGGTTAGATACCCCAGAAGGATGCACACTGGGGTCTAATCCATGTGATTGACCATACGTATGGGATCCTTGTCGCTTACCCCGGTACTGTGGTCAGGCTACCGGGCATAATGTACGGGAGTCTATTTATAGACTTCGGCCCAGTACCCGCTTTATGCATGACGGTGGGTGAAGCACATGGCATTGGTCCGAATGAAAGTAAAGGTAAATGATGTATGTACGGAATGAGCGATACAAAAGAAAATGAATGAATGATGATAATGAATGATAACGAGTAACGTACGGTTAACGATGATGAACATAATAATAAGATTATCTATTTGTGTGTATCATGTATGAGCACATATGAAAGTAAAGGACGGTTTTAAATGGTAAGTAAAGTATTTTATTTATCAAACTGGAACTCACTCAGCACGCTGACTTTTATGTATTTTCCAGTTGACAGGTGATTATTGCTAAGGATGGCACGAGGCAGCTACTTGGCATTTTTAGGAGGGCATCCATTTGTATAACAATGATGTTTTTGTGATGTAATGCAAATTATGATATTTTGTAACAGTTAACTACATTGTATTATTTTGCAAAAGCTGTCATTAATATATGAAATGGTTCTCTAGTTATTACGCTGTGGTGTTTTAGTAAACTTAAATGAATATTTTATGTGTTATGCGCAATGATTGTCCAACTGTGAGCGTCCCGGGAACGGGGCATTACATCGAAGCAATTTTCATCTTCCTAGCATGCGCGTCTCATAATATATTTAAGTTTTCTAGATGTATTAAAGAATGGAATCGTATATGGGAAAGTGAAAGAAGAGGTGTACGTGTGCCAATCTTGAGGTTTGAAAATCTAGACTTTTCTAATCATGCCTACAAACTAGATAAAACATTGTATGGATTGTATAAAACTCCACGAGCTTGGTAGGAAACACTTTTTACTCGTCAAAAACAAGTTCTCAAGAGGAACTTAATGTGATGTTTTTTTCACTCCAGTCGTTGGAGGGGATGTAATGGTGGTACATATATACTTTGATGATATTACATTCGGTTTGACCAGCGAGGATTTATGCAAGGAGTTTGAGAAGTTAACGAAGATCAAATTTGAAATGACCATAATGGAAGAACTATTATTCTTTCTAGGATCGTAGTTTGAATAACTGACCAAAGGATTCTGATTCATTTGGCTAAGTATGTCCAAGACATATTAGCTAAGTTCAAGATGATAAATTTTTTTCTAACAAACACTCCTTATGTTTCTCAAACTCCTCTCACTCATGATCCTCAATGAAGAAAGTTAATCTACATCATTATCGATCAATGATTGCCTCGCTAATGTATTTAACTCCTAATCGACCATATATCATGTTTACCTGTGTGTGCCTCTGTATGTGAGGTCAGGCTTCATAACTGAAAGTTGGTGAAGAATATGATAAGTCATTATAAGTTAGGTATAAGCTCTAGAACCGTCTATTGATAGAATGATATAATTCTGGCCCGTATATGTGGATAGATCCTTCATAACTGATAGAGTGCCCCCATATCTCTGTTACTTGGTCAAATTTCTTGAAATTAATCTAACAGGGAGGGTTATAGGCTTCATAAGTGATAGTACCTATGCAACCGACAAGTAGTTCTTTTAGGTGAAGTATGGCATCTGTAGCTGAGTTGCAACTTTAGAACTTAGCATACTTGGGCAAAATATGAACATGTTCCTCTATAACTTGCTTGTACCTTTGTAAATGAAATGTATTACTTAAATTTGATGTATTAAGTCTCGATTACTAAATAATACCCCCACAAGTCCCAGAAGCCTCCGAAACTCAACCTAAATGTCCACAACCTAATATAGCTCCCGCAACCGAATAACCCCAAGGTATTACACTTATGTAATATATAGACATCGCATGCAGCTGTATATATAGTATGATTTAAAGTATGATAAAGTAAAGAGAAGCAAGTATAGTTAAGTCTTGTAAATGCACAAGAAAGGTAGAAAAAGATGAATGATGCACTAAGTCTTACTAATTGTAAGAAATGGGACATGTATATATAATAAAGTATATATAATCTCTTGCTATCTAAGAAAGAAAGGGATCATGTAAAGTTATGTAGGGGTCATATATGCACATGTAATATACATATATGTTGAATCTGATTATGATATGTTAAGTCTTGTGTCTAGGTAGAAAAAAGGATCCATAAATGTTAAAAAATGAAAACAAATTTATGACAAAGTTTGTCTCATGATATGAAACGCAAATGACTATGTCTTGTCTAAGAACAAGAAATGGACAAATCCTGTTTTGTATAGGAAAGGTATTTAAGTCTTGCTAGCATGACAAGAAAAGGAATAAAAGTCTTACAAGAAGAGGTAATAAGATTAAGTCTTGCATACGCCGTAAGATAGAGAAATTAAGTCTTGCTCTATGCAAGAAATGGTTATTGGGATCTCATATTGGTGTTTCCATGAATTTAACTCTAGTTAGCTATCATGAGATATGTATAGAAAAGTGATGAAACCTAACTTGACTATGATACGTTAAATTATGATTTTATGCGCTGATAAATTATGAATAATATTACGAATACATTATGATATGATATGATAAGATGAAACACTAATGATGTTATGTTTTGTATTAAAATTAAAACTAGAATTCCCGAGCAACTCTAACTTCTAGTATGCGTATTAGGTTAAGTAGATATGAGAAACAAAGATGGATGCTTGGCATGTAAATAAGAGTCGCCACACATCTTAAAGACTCGCATCAAATCTTTAATAATTATAGTAGTGTGGAGTATTGTACTGAGATGTTTTCAGACATCTGAATATGTAATGCAATTTAAGATGCTTGCAATGATATTTGAACATATAAAGTTTGTGTGAGATGTTTTCAGAAATATGTAATGCAATTTAAGATGCTTGCAATGATATTTGAACATATAAAGTTTGTGTGAGATGTTTTCAGACACCTGAATATGTAATGCAATTTAAAATGCTTGCAATGATATTTGAATATATAAAGTTTATGTGTATATCTAAGTGTGAGGTCTCCAAGGATCAGGAACTTACATGCTAGGGAATGGTCTTGTTATCATTAACTAATCGTCTTGTGATTAAAAAAAATAGTATAATCATAATAGTTCGTCTAACTACGAGTCATCTACGTCTACCCACACACAATGTATTTACTAGATATGATGGCTATAAATTTTTTTGAAGTTTCATTGATGCATTTACACCATACCCATTCGTATACATGGCAACTTCTGGTTGCCTCGGATGATTGTCAAGAATTTGATGCATGAATGTATATGCACAAGGCTGAAATCACACAATCCTTAGCGAGCACATATTCAAGTTTTAAATGAATTTACACTTAAATATTGCATAAAGAAAGGTTCAAACCAAAAGAATTTTAGCTCTACGAAACTCGAAGTAAAACACAAACAGTGATATACTTAAGGAACTTCATTCCAATCATGAGGAGCAAATTGAGCTGCAAATCAAGTGGCAGCAGAACCTTGAAGGAGTCCATCTCGTATCTGGGAAGCCACATCACGAACAGCACCAGGTCCATGAGGGAGAAACACAGCTGAGGACTTGGAAGACGCACCGATTTCCTTCATGGTGTCAAAATACTGAGTCACTAGAACCATGTCCATTACATCTTTTGCAGTGGTTCCAGGAACATTGACTGAGAATCCCAACACACTGTCCCTCAAACCGTCCACAATGGCTTGCCGTTGGCGGGCTATACCCAAACCCGACAGGTATTTGGACTCGGCTTCCCCCTCGGCTCTCTTGATTTGCAGAATTTTCTCAGCTTCTGCTTTCTCAGCAGCCGCCATCCTCAACCTTGCAGCTGCAGATTATATATATATAGACGCCGAGTAAACAAATAAGATCTAAAAATGAAGATGATGTGGCATATAGATATTATGGTTAGAAGTTTACCAGCATTGATCTCATTCATTGCTCTCTTTACATGCTCATCTGGTTCTATATCAACAATCAATGTCTGAACTATCTCATACCCATATGCAGACATAGCCTATAAAAAGATAAAGAAGATATAACAAGACCTGTCACCACACTAGTCAAATTATTAATCAGGATTCCATAACATCAAAATATGTTACCTTTTCAAGTTCTTGTTCAACTGCCTTTGCAATTTCATTCTTTTGCTCAAAAGCATCATCCAGATACAGCTTTGGAACAAAAGCTCTAATAACTACGAACATATAACAGTCCATATTAAAAAAAACAGCAATATTATCATATTAACATAAAGAGTATGTTAGCTGAGTTAATAAATGTTTGTACCATCAAACACATAGGCCTGGATTTGGGACCTTGTGTTGCTGAGTTTATAGAAAGCGTCATTTGCTTTATCAGCCAAAGCGCGGTATTGTATTGAAGCCACAACATTCACAAAGACGTTATCCTAAAAAACAAGATTAATTGTATTTAAAATTGAACAAACCCATGTCCCAAAAGCAATTCTGTGGATTAAAAAATAAGATTTGTGTAACTAACTCATGGCTTGCAATTCAGTAGTAATTATTTAGCTCGAAGCCATTGGCTCGTATAAACTTTTGGGTAAAATCATATATCCCTTCAGAACTTGCATTAAATCATATGGTCAAGCTAAACACATCCCCTATTGCTAAATGAATCCCATCTATTGATTTAATTGATGCTTGATTTTCTTAATTAAGAAAATGCTTAAACCGCATTTATAAAAAAATTCTGCTGTTTAAACCACTGTTTAAGGCCGTTTTAGACCCCTGTTTTAAAAAGTTTCACTTTTTAAACTGCTGCTTAGCACATTAGGGGTACGTTTGACACAACCCTGTCATATCATATACCTGGCTAAAAATTAATATCAAATATAACCATTAAAAACACTTACAATTTCATATATACCTATTTCATCAAGTAGACTTTGAAATATTACTATTATACCTTCCTTAGTCATGAACATGAACATGATGGAACTGGGTACATGTGATGCTATAATATTTTCAAGTAAATATGAAACTATTCCAGTAGTTCGAGCTTAAAGGCAACTCTCCTGTTAGTCAGCCTCGCTCGAAACTTATTTTCTTGATTTATGCTGGTAGTTTGCTATTGTGCTACTTTGCACCTATCCAATTTAAGATTGTTATAATGACCTTTTTTAAGATTCGTATAGAAAACATATAAACTCATCAAAATTCAGAAAAACAAGCCAATTCAAAAGCCATTTTAAATTGCATAGGAGATTGACCAATTCAAAAGCCAGTTCTGATTGAATCGGCTCATAACCATGAGCACGAGCACTAGTTAATTGAATAACCTAATTGAATAACCTAATTGAAATATAAGTAATTGAATGGGTACAACACCTTTGTTTTAGTCTCACACTTGACATCCAATTGCTGAACTCTGAGAGAAAGATAACCAGCAAGCTGTTTACCAAATATCCATGGAACACAGTGGCATCCAGGCTCCAAAACATCATCAAATTTCCCAAAAGACTCCTTAATAGCAACAGTAGATTGATCCACTTGATACAAACAACATAGGTTTCCCATGATCCTACACCAAAACAAGTTCAGCAACACATGTTACAATCAGTTACAACAGAAATTGATTGAATTATTACAGAACGATCACTTCAATTATCAAAAACCTAAACCAAACCATTGTCAAAATTGAAGAAATAAGTCAAAATCGAATCTTTAAGGCACATGCAAGAAGATCAAACCTAGGGTTTCTTTATGCAAATTTCATCATCAATTGAATCGAAAAAAGGGAAATATTTTTAAACTAAAACAGTACAGAGATGTTGATGATAACATACAAGAACACAAAGTCTAAATTACTGAAGATGGTATTAATAAGAACACAGGTTTCTTTTAAGGGAAGTCAAAAAGCCATTAAAATATATGGTGGTAGAAGAAGGGTTTACCAGGGAGGAGATGTGGAAGCCAAATACGAGTAGAGTCGTCGATGAGAAATGAGAAAGAAGCATCAATTTATATATTTGAGTAAATTTATATATTTGAGTAAATTTTGGTTTTGGTTTATGTATTCAGAGTAGAAAGAATCTTTATCGTATCATGTTATGTGGTTTTATTTTTATAACGGTTTTGGTCTCTAACATTAACTCTGTTAGTTTTTTGGTTAAATTAAGGGTATTTTGGTCCTTTTATACCTAAAATCAAATTAATAAAATAAAACAAACTATAATAAAATAAAAACTCTAAAGTCAAACCTGATCACATCTATCTTCTTCCTTCTTCATCCTACTTCTATCATCACATCTCCACCGCTCCCATCGACACCCAAACCCTTGCCAACCACATCAACCAATTGCCATCCACGGCCTGCTCCGCTCACCTCCGATGCTAGGATCAACTACAAGACCTCTATCTTCTTCTTCCTCATTTTGAACAACCCCCATCGCCGGAGAACCACCATCCCCACCGGATCTTTCCTCATCTTTGAACAACGACTGCCGCCATCGTCTACACCATCGCACACCGTCTGCACCATCGCCACCCTTTGCACCAACGCCGGACAACCATCTCTCTTCGAACACTCTGCACCACCGAACAACCACAAGTGCCATCATCTTTTTCCTCATCCCCGGATATCCACCATTGCTAGACACCCATACATCTCCGGATCTCCCAACCTACCCACCCCACGACAATTACAAAAAAAATCTTGCCGGTTAATCGGTTGCTCCCTGTGTCTCCTACAATAATCATCATCTGCACATCTTCTTTTCAATCAGCTCCTTCATCAACCCCCAATTTCAATCTCTCAATCCGTACAACTAATTCATTGAGGTAATTCATTTAGGTTTTGTTTAATTTCGCGCTTTATTATCAGGTCTATCCGTTATGCATTAATTGATCATGATACAATCAGGCAAAGGTCTGTAGATTTTGATCGTATTTTTGTTACAGAAGTAGATGCTCGTTGTGTCTAGAACTCTTTTGTGTTCATCGGTGCCCTAATTTTCGAGAACTAAGGAATTTTATAGCGATTTTTAGAAGGATCGTGCGTATCTATAAATATTATGTTTATTTGAGCTCCGATTTTCATTCAATCAATTAGGCGGTGGATGGCAATTGGTTGATGTGGTTGGCAAGGGTTTGGGTGTGGATGGTCGTGGTGGAGATGTAATGATAGATGTAGGATGAAGAAGGAAGAAGATAGTTGTGGTTAGGTTTGACTTTAGGGTTTTTATTTTATTATAATTTGTTTTATTTTATTAATTTGATTTTAGGTGTAAAATGACCAAAATACCCTTAAATTTAACCAAGAAAACTAACAGAGTTAGTGTCAGGACCAAAAACGTTACAAAAATAAAACCACAGGGTATGATATGATCAAAGATTCTTTTTTGGACTGAAATGGTTAAAATGATTAAACCACAGGGATCAAAATCGAAATTTACTCTATATATTTTATATGCATTAATAAGATTAAAATTGATTCCTGTGGTTTTGCCCATATTGTAATACTAGCCTAACTACCCGTATGTTACACTGGTTGAAAAATTTACATTTCATGAAAATAATAAAGAGTTAATTATGCACGATAATATGAGACAACAATGTAAAAAGAACAAAACAGTTAATAAAATATATGCTTACAATAAAGTTATATACATTGGAAGAAAAATTAAATTTTAACAAATCTCTAAAAACTCCTCATATACAACATTTGAGGTTCTATTTGAAGTTTCAACATTCTCGTCTAATATAACCATCTTTAACCATTTCTTCTCGTAACTCGTGATAATGCGACGTAAAGCTGTCCGTGCGTGAAAACTGGTTGTTTTAAAAACAAACCAACTCTTGATAAAGATTGACCCTGGTTCTTATTTATTGTCATGACAAAACACACAGTTAGAGGGAATTGTCTTCTTTGAAACTTAAAGGGTAGCCTCTTGACAGTTGGTATCAATGAAATTCTAGGGATAAAAGTATGTTTTCCAATGTTACTACCAGATATAACCTCTGCTTCTATAACACGATTTCCTAATGATACCACTTGTAATCGCGTTCTATTACATAACCCACTTTTTTGGTCAATGTTTCTGAGAAGCATTACTGGAACACCGACTTTTAACACTAACCTGTGATCGGGCAAACCACCAAGTCTTGTTCCATTGAGTATATCTGGAGAGTATAAACTTTCATCTAAATTAGAATTCGACATTTCTGTTTGACATATAGAATCAGAAAAGGCCTATGACAGTGTTCCGCGACAACTAATTGGGAAAGTCTACGACTTAGAAAGGTACCAGAGTGGTATATCAAAATAATCAAAGATTTGTCTTAATGGCAGAATCTAAAATGATGCTTAACGACAAGCTAGAGCAGTGGAGAGCAGCACTAGAGCGCATAGGATTAAGGATACGTCCCTCTAAGACGGAATACATGCATTGTAACTTTGGTGGCGAGGCTGAAGAGGACACCCAAATCAGTATCCAGGGTATGCCGGTCCCATGAAAGTCTAGGTTCAAATACCCACAGCGATGTAGCTCACCGTGTTAAAGCAGGATGGTGCAAGTGGAGAGCAGCATTAGGGATTCTATGTGATAAGAGGTTTCCAGCAAAACTAAAAGAAAACTATATAGAGTGGCGGTACGCCCAGCTATGCTATATGGAACAGACTGTTGGGCCATAAAGAAATCACACGAGAAACAAATAGAGGTTGCAGAAATGCGAATGCTGAGGTGGATGTGTGGACACACAGGACTGGATCGGATAAGAAACAAAGTGTTTCGACAGAAGCTAGAAGTGGCTTGTATTGCAGATAAAATATGAGAGGGAAGATTAAGATGGTTTGGGCATGTCAAGAGGAGACCAATGACAACACCGGTTAGAGCAGTGGATAACATCATTCTAGAGGGTAGGAAGAGTAGAGGAAGACCTAGGTTGACTTGGGAAGAGATAATTAGGCGAGATATGGTACACTTGCACCTCTCTGAGCATATGATCGAGGATAGGAGTGAGTGGAGACGTAGAAATAAAATTAAGGACTTTTAGTGGGTTATGTAGGTAGAAAGGGCCTTTGATTACTTGTTGCGGGGCCTGATGTGTTGGTAGTACGCTTCTGCCCTTTAGGGGATACTTGCTGCTTATCTGATGTATGCTTGTTCATTTTCTATTTCCTTTTGGGGATATTTTACTGTATACTGTATGCTGTGTGCTGTATCATATATTGTATGCTTGATTATATGCTGATCCGCTTGCGTTATTGCTTTTGTTTTCGAGTCGGGGGTCTCTTTGGAAGCGGTCTCTCTACCTACCTGGATAGAGGAAAGACTCGCCACCCTTACCCCTCCCAGACCCTGCTCTTGAGTGGGATATATTGGGTTTGTTTGTTTGTTTGTTTGTTTGTTTCATATAGAATCAGAACTAAGATATTCTCTTTCTTCACCCGGGAAAATTGAAAGTAATTTTTCATTTATCTCGTGCACCGCCTCATTCTTTGGAGCTAAAATTGATCTTTCATGAAAGTAATTTGGTTCTTTATAGTTTTCTAAAACATAAGGATATACAAAATCAATCAACTCTAAAATGGGATCAACTGAATTTTTTATGAGAAGATCGTCTGGTATGTCAATAACTGCTTCACCATCATTCTTACCACCAATGGTACCTTCACCTATGCCTAAGAGCCATTATGCAAACATTCTGGTTTGCTCTATATCAGATGAATCATTACTGGAAGTCAACCTTAGGTTTTTTATCAATCTGAGCACCTTGTAATTTTTCCAAATGTAAGAAGAACTCAAAGAAGCATCAACAATTTGTTGCCTACTTCCACTTGGGACAACCGGTAGAATTTGTCTAAAATCACCTCCAAAAACAATTACCTTCCTACCAAATGGTAAAGTGGATACCGATCCTGATTCAGAAGTAAATATGTCTTTTAAGGATCTATAAGAGCTTCAAATGCGTGTTTATGTACCGTTGGTGCTTCATCTCAAATAATCAGTGAAGTTTGTTTAAGTAGGCGTGCAAGATCGATGTTAGGTTTAATGTTACAAAAAGAATCCTCAACTATGTTTAAAGGAATATGAAATCTAGAATGTGCCATCCTACCACCTGATAGCAAAAGAGATGCAATTCTGCTTGAAGCAATGTTTAGTACAATCTTTCCTTCTGATCTCACAGATGCTGACAAAGTTTTCCATAGATATGAAATAGAGATTGAGGACGTCACAACCCAACACTACCAGAGTACACTGACCGAGAGGGAAATATGGTTCCCAATTTGGGTAGTACTCTTGGCAGTGATATATTAGAGAAGCTGAATCAAAAGGAAAAGGAGGCAGGGACATCAACAAGCCAAACCCAAGCCTTGGAAGCCGATGTGGACATCAGAAAGGCTGAATGGGCGACTTGTTTTGCAGAGATCCGAGCCAGCGTGCTGCACCAAAGCCAAGTACCTACACCAAGCTCTACAAAGTGAAGAAGCATCTCAAGGTGTCAGGGAAGATCATAGCGTGAGCGTACTTTGAGGATCTAAGTTTTTACACAGTGAAGAGGGAGAGGGGAATAGAGTACTTTAGATTTTCACATGATCTAAAGACTCTTCCCGGTTTTGAGCTCAACCAGCTGGCACGCCTAAAGCTGCTATATGCCGACCCGAAGAAGATGTCAGGCTGGTTTGAGGCTGCGTTGAAAAGAGAGTTCCGCACCAGGTGGGTTAACTTCAGACCTCAACAACCGATGAGGTATATTGAAAGGTCTGAAGTTAATCCCATTACTGGAAGGCCGACAGTTGTCTTGAAATGGCAACCGCTACGCACGATGTCTCGTATACCTATGAGGGAGATGCCACAAGACTTTACACCCTATTTTAAATGGTGGTACTATGACTGGCGTAATGGAGAAGCCATCATTATGTTGGATAGAAAGGGGACGGTGGAGACAATAAGGGTGTTTGACCCAATGTGGCTCACAAACTTGTCAGCAGCTGATGTATATACTTTGTACAAGTGGCCACTGTTTTTTGATACGCAGGATATCGTGCAAGCACTTCAGTTTCAACAAGTTATACGTTTATGCTTTAGATTTGATATTCATGCTGGGGTTTCAAAGGAAGAAAGGTTCAAGAGATATGAAGAGTTTGCCAAGGAAGTCAAAGAATAGGTAGAACTAGGTCCAAGGGGGAGTTTGTTGGTACATATGTCCCTAGTTCTAGTTCTAGTGTGCTTAAATGTAAATGACTTTCGTTTTAATTACACTGATGTAATGTTTTGATATATGTAATGAAAACTCTTTATTGAATGATTATTGGTTATTGAATGTCATATCTATTTATATTATTGTTTATTACATGCTTATATGAACATGTTATATGGGTTTACAATTGTTAGACATATTTCTGTATCATTAAAGATTCTGGAATATGTTTAACCAAGGCTTATGATCCAGTCGCACGATTGGACCATGCTAATGGGCCAGTCGCACGACTGAACCATGTGATTGAGCCAAACGCACGATTGAGTCATAAGACTGGCTCGGTCGTACGAATGAATCAATCGTATGGGTCAGTCTTCCGTGTGAGTGGATCATATGACTCAGTCGTACGAATGAAGACTGTAACCTATAAATACCATTTAATTCGTGGAAAAACGGAACACTTTGAGAATTCACAACCCTAGCCATCCCAGAACGTCCAAGTCATCCCTTCCAACTTCATAGAGCGTTCCTGATCATTGCTAATCAATTCTTAACGTTTTCTAATCGTTAGTTTTGATCAGATTAACGTTCTCCCTGATTGGATCGCCAATGAAATAGTATTCCACACTATTTGATCTAGTTTCATGTAGATTCGGTTAGTACCAGTTCGTACTCGGTCCTAACAAGTGGTATCAGAGCTTTGGCTCTCGATTCTACGGGGATTCAATCACGTATTTTGAAAAAGTCAACATTTTCAAATCAAAATATCCGCTCCGTTTGCATTAAAAATTTGATTTTAGGAGTGCATGTGTTCAAAAGTTCATTTTTTTGAGTTCTAGCCGACTAGGGTTTTCAAAATCGTGTTTTTGGTCGAATCGAGTGAAAAGTTTGAAAAAATTTCGAAGTCAGACATCTCAGTCGCACGATTGATTCAATCGCACTACTGAACTTCATACGCATAGCTCAGTCGCACGATTGGTCCAATCGTCCGTTTCATTTGAACGTTTAAGCTCATTCGTTCAGTTCAGCTCAGTCGTATAGTTCATTCGTACGTCTGAACTCATACGCATAGATTCATACGCACGATTGACCTCAATCGCATGTGTGAATTCAGTCGCAACGTCAATCGTCCGATTGACTTCAATCGCACGGTTGAGTCTCATTCGCACTCCTCAGTCGCATCAGTCAGTCAGTTTGTCAAGTTTTCAGACTAAGTCATTATGGACGAACAGAACTTTGCTTTCTCAGCTGGGAAGGACTCCAGAATTCAGAATCTCTTGCCTTGGAAAATGAGATCGGAAATCACAACAAACCACCAAAGCTTCTGTCACTTGACGAATATCCTCAATGGAAGCAACGGTTTGAAATTCATCTGAATGGAGTGGATACCAACTTATGGAGCACAATTGAGACTAGCTACACTATGCCAGTTGGAGCTGACGGTATTCCACTAAATCTAAGTGGTTTGAATGAGGCGTAAAAGGTTGCATACAATGCTGAGAAGAAGGCCTATGCATTGTTGACACAGTCCATCCCAAAAGATATTTTCCATCAGTTCTCAGAACACAAGCAGTGCAAGAAGTTATGGAAGGCTCTAGAGAAGCGATATGAGGGAAATGTAACTCTTAAGTCTTTAACGGCTAAAGCTTTGAAGAAGGAATTTTGCAACTTCTCGTCAATTGGAAATGAGAGTTTGGACGATGTTATCGATCGCTTCTATCATTTGATGAGTGAACTGCACACTCATGGGGTTAAAACATCCATGGAAGATAAAGTGTCAAGTTTGGCTGATGGGTTACCTAATAAGTGAGATTCATTTGTTTCCACTTTAAGACATAATGCTGTGCTGGAAACATTGGATATAAATGATTTTATTCTGAAATTGAGAGAGGAAGAGCTGCGACATAAGTACAAGTCTAAAAAGGGAACCTACACTCAGAATCCTTCTCTATACAATGTGACTCCTACTACTGCTTCTTCTAGTGCACCCTTGCAGACTGCTTTTGTGTCTAACACAACTGCAAACGTTCAAAGTGCATCTTCAGGTGGTGAGTCAAATGTTTTATCAAGTGTTCAACATATTTCTGCAGAAGCTCAACCGACAAAGTTAATGATAGAGAATCTGAGCAACGTAACTGTTTAAGTTGCTAAGGAGCATATGGATTTACTTGCTGTTGTGGTTCATTCGTATGACGGGTTAGTAGCAGGGAAGATTGGTAACTGTCACTTGGCCGATGAAGATTATGAGAAAGTGGATGAAACTGAGCTAGAAAGAATGGATATTATGTGGGCTCTCGCTAGTGCTGTGCGTAGAGCAAAGAAGTTTGTTAAGAATACGGGACAGAACCTGGTGGCTACAAAGGATACAACTTTTGGATTTGACAAGTCAAAAGTCACCTATTTCAACTGCGGTGAGAAAGGCCATTTCAAGAGAGAGTGTGTCAAACCTAAGAAGACAGGAAATGGCAACCCGTTTTCTTCAACCAACAGGCAGAATAAGGACAAAAAGGTAGCTTCAACCAGGCATGACTACAAAGCCAAGGTAGCACAGGGTGATGAAGGACAAGACTGGTCCTTCCGTTTCTTATCTGATGGTGAAGCTAACATTGCATTGGTTGATAATCTGAACGACGACTCAGCGAGTAAGGGGGAGAACTCGGCTGAGTTTGATACTGTTGATGTGAATGAGACTATGGCTGTTGTTGATCACCTGGTGGAGGATGAACTGAATGCAGGATCTGCAACTCACCAAGAACCCCAGGCTGCTTTCATGGCCGGCACCTCTACATCTGCGCAGGTAGAATCGAAAGAAGATCTCTTTGACAAAGATGCTTATGTTGATTGTAATAAATTTAGAGAAAGCATAGATTTAAAATTTGCTAGATTGTTAGATTATAATGACAATTTGGTAAAAGACTTAAAACTGTGCACTGAGGCTAATCGGGTATTAAAACTAAATGAGGTAGTTATAAAGAGAAAATCGAAGTTTTGAGAAAACAACTAAGGGAAACCCAAGTTGTAGCATTTAACCAAGAAAATGACATAAAGTTTTACATAAATAAAATTGAGGAAACTAAAAAGGAAAGAGCTGTTTTACAAGTTGAAAATGAGTCCTTAAAGTAAAAGCTACATAGTTTAGCTAGTTCCTCTCACATCTTGAAAAACTTGATTCAAGAAAGAAACAATGGGGAAGGGCTAGGTTATAAAGTTGTGCCCCCACCACATCAGATCCTTCTAAACACCAAACAGAGACCTGTTAACAATAACCCCATCAAGGACCATGTGGTGACTACTTCTCTGGTCAGTCATCCGGATTCTGCAGTTAAACCTGCACCTCCGGTTGCTGAACATAAGGCTTCAACATGGGCACAAAGAATAAAATCATTATTAAGGACTGGGTGGAAAAGGATGATAACGTATCTCTTGGGTTGGGTTCACAACCTACTGTCACACAATCAAAGAATTCAAACCCTACTCAGTCTAAACCAGTTAAGCAAGATCTCTACCATTTGAGAAGACAAAATAATCATAATGTTAAACAAATCAAATTTGTCAAAGAAGGTGAAAAATCAAAAGTTGAGACCAAAAATCCCATGAATGAAATGTACTCCCCACCCAATAAGAGATCTCCTAGTCCTGTTGAGAGGAGATCATGCTACACTTGTGGACAAAGAGGACACATTTCTTCACACTGTCCTCGCTATCAGACACCAAGGCGCAAAGTCAAACTAGATTAGAAAGTTAAACCGTTTTCTTCAAAACAGAGATCTAAAACACCTGCTAGGTCTAAAACACTTGCTAGGTCTTACACCCCTCCCTAACACCACAGACAACACAGACAAGCCACTGGCAAGTCTGGATACCTGAGGTAAAACCGGTTTTTGAAAATAGACCTAAAGTTCAAACTGTCAATCAGTCATCGGTTTACCACAAACAAGCCGTACACAAGGATGGTATGTGGAAAGCTAAAACATCTGATGTGTCTGATACTGATGATAAGTAGAATGAGGTTTCTCTAACTCCAAATGGACAGTGGGTGGAGTTTGTGATGTGCGATGCCTCTGGGAAACCCAAGCTAGTAAAGGCTTGGGTCCCCCTCCTTTACTAATCTTTCTCTGTTTATGTGCAGGTTGTCCGCTATAGTGCTTCTACCAACACATGGATTGTAGATAGAGGAGCATCCAGGCACATGATAGGAAATCAGTCTCTCCTTTTCAACGTCAAACAAATTAAAGGGGGACATGTTTCGTTCACTGGAAACAAAGGAGGCTACATTACAGCGCAAGGAGAAGTAGGTAATGGAAAGGTTAAGTTTGATAAAGTAAAATTTGTTCAATAGTTAGAGAACGATTTACTTTCAGTTTCTCAGATATGTGACAAGGGCTTCAAAGTAATGTTTGACAATAAGAAGTGTTACATTCTGAAGAAGGAGATGGATATTCCAGAGGAGCAGGTTTTAATGTCAGCGTCAAGGTACAACGATCTGTACGTCTTGGACATGTCAAATGCTTCTACTACTGAGTCCACTGCTCAGTGTTTTTTGTCAAAAGCAACAAAGAAGGAGTCCATCTCATGGCACAGAAGAATGGGACACATAAATCCCAGGAAGATGAATCATCTGATTCACAACAACTTAGTTGAGGGAGTTACTGTCAAGAGCTTCAAACTTCAAGATTTTTGTGTCTCATGCAAGAAGGCAAAAAGACCAGGAAGTCTCATAAGTCTAAGCATGTTAACTCTATTAGGATGCCCGTGGAGCTTCTGCATATGGATCAATTCGGTCCTGTCAGCACGAAGAGTATCGTTGGAGACTGGTACTGCTTTGTAGTTACAGATAACTACTCACGATTCTCCTGGGTGATGTTTCTGAAAGCTAAGTCAGAAACATTTGAATCGTTCAAAGTGCTCGTCACAACACTGGAGTCTCTTTACAATCTGAAGGTGAGGAAGGTTCGTTCAGACAATGGAACTGAATTCAAGAATCAGTGGATGGATGCTTTCTACAAAGAAAAGGGAATTGTTCATCAGTTCTCCTCTGCATACACGCCACAGATGAATGGGGTTGCTGAACGCAAGAATAGGAGCTTGATCGAGACTACAAGGACTATGTTGGCAGATTCAAAGCTGCCAGTACAGTTCTGGAATGAAGCAGTTGCCAATGTGTGCTACACGCTTAATCGTGTGTTGGTAGTCAAGCGGCATGGCAAGACTTGATATGAGTTACTTCAGAAGTGCAAACCGAACCTGGAGTATCTGGAACCATTCGGAGCTCCATGTATGTTACTGAAGAAAACTCCGGAGGGCAAGTTCAGCGATAAAGCGGATCAGGGGATGTTTCTAGGATACAACATACCAGACAAACAGGTTTATAACAACTCAACAGGTCAGGTAGAAGTGTGGTGCAACGTAGATGTGCAAAGATACGCCACCCCCTTGCTGGAAAAGGTCCATCGTCATTCTTCGATTACGATGGCTTTTTCAAATCATTCAACCTTTCTCTGACATGTTCAAATGACGAGATTGATGCTCAGATGATGTTCAATATCTTGAATACACCGAATCTGGATATCAGTAATATAGCACCAACCAGTGGTGCTTCGGGATCTTCAGCAACTGCTCAGGACGAGAGTGATGATTTATCCGAAGATGAAGAAGCAGTTGAGACAAGCAATGAGCATAATGTTAATCAAGATGGAAGCTCAACATATGCTATGAATTCATCAGGGAATCCAGATACTGAACCTGCCATCACAAATCTGGATACTGAAGTTGTCATTCCTACGACACATGTGACTAGGATCAGTGTGAATCATCCCCCGGAGACTATCATTGGGGATCTTCACTCCGGTGTGTAGATGAGAAATCAGCTATACTCTGCTGGTTATGTTGCGATTATGGAAAAGGGCTACATGAATGATGGGGCTTTCAAATGTTTTGTTTCTCAAGTCGAGCCCAAACACGTAAGTGATGCCCTGAAGGATGAGGCCTGGGTCAACGCTATGCAGGAAGAGCTGTTACAGTTCAAGAAGCTTGGAGTGTGGACACTTATTAACAGGCCCAAAGCAGTGAAAGTAATAGGCACCAAATGGGTGCTATGCTGCAAGAATGACGACCAAGGTGTTGGAATTAGAAACAAGGCAAGATTGGTTGTTCAAGGCTTCAGACAAGTCGAGGGAGTTGACTACAACGAAGTGTTTGCACCAGTGGCAAGGATGGAAGCTATTCGCATCTTTCTGGCCTACGCATCCTACATGAAGATCAAAGTTTATCAGCTGGATGTTAAAAGTGCATTCCTTCATGGGGAAATCCATGAAGAAGTCTACGTCAGTCAACCCGAAGGATTTAAGGATCCTTACCATCGGGACAGAATCTACAAGATGGACAAGGCTCTATACGGGCTACACCAAGCTCCTCGAGCTTGGTATGAAAAACTCTCCACCCACCTGTTAAAACATGGTTTTCGCAGGGGTGTGATTTACTGCACGTTGTTTATCAAAGAGAAAGATGGAGATTTACTAATGGTGCAGATTTATGTGGATGGCATAATCTTCGATTCTCGAAACGAAGAATTATGTAAAGAGTTTGAATCTGTGATGAAGGCAGAATTTGAAATGAGTGCAATGGGAGAGATGAAGTTCTTCCTAGGTTTACAGGTGGATCAGACACCTACCGGCATTTTTCTACATCAGACTAAGTATGTTGGAGACATTCTAAGTCAATTTGATATGGAAAATATCACTGTTGCCGGTACCCCACTTGCCACAAATCATGATGTGGCACCAGATGATAATGGGGATTTGGTAGATGCCACTGTGTATCATGGGATGATCGGATCTCTCATGTATCTCACTGCCTCGTGTCCAGATATCATGTACGCCATATGTCTATGCTCCAGATATCAAGCCAAACCAAAAGTAAATCATCTCATCGGGGTGAAAAGGATTTTTTGTTATCTGAAGGGTACTCCAACACTGGGGTTGTGGTATCCTCATGATGATGACTTTGAGCTAACAGTGTATAGTGATTCAGACTACGGTGGCTGCAAGATGAACTTCAAGTCAACATCAGCAGGGTGTCAGTTCTTTGGAAGGCGTTTAGTCACCTGGCAATGCAAGAAGCAGACATCTGTTGCCTTGTCAACATGTGAAGCTGAATACGTTGCTGCTGCAAGTTGCTGCTCTCAGATCATTTGGATTCAACAGCAAATACGGGACTACGGTTTGCAATTTTCTAATACCCCTATGTTTGTTGATAATTCTGCTGCCATAGCTGTAACTAAAAATCCTGTTCAACACCCTAAAACAAAACACATCGGCATAAAGTATCATTTCATACGCGACTACTATGAAAAACAATTAATTGATGTGGTTAAAATAAACACGGAATTTCAACGCGCCGACCTCTACACTAAACCTTTTGATAAACCCAGATTTTTATATCTGTTAGAGGTCAACGGCGTGAAAAAGAAAAATGACGTCATTCCAGATGATGCAAATGATTAGTCCGACACGTGTTTAGTTTCTTTTTCTTTTTATTTTCTTTTATTTATCTTATTTTAATTTCCTGTCTTAAAAATCCAAAAACACAAAATATTTTGGTTTTAGAATTTTAGAGGGAGATTAGTTTAGTTTAAGTATTTATTTACTTAAAAAAGGGGGAGGGTAGATAAGCTAAAAAGGCAAAAACAACAAATTTAATAATGTGATTCAACACTATGGAAATTGATGGTACACAGGCGCCGAGTTACTTGGAACACCAAAAATATTTTCAATTTCTGTAATTTTAGTTTAATTAAATCACAGATAATTGTTAGTCAGAAAATTCTAAGTCTAACAAATTGAGAAAATGATAGTACGCTTGTTTGTTACTGTAATTACACGGAGAAAGTCGATCTAGGGAGGTGCTAGTTCATTATACGATATGTCGGTAGATTCAACACAATAGACTAGTAGACACCATTGGTGATTCAACTTAAAATTAAATCAATCAACAAGTTGTGGGTTCCCATAGTATCCGTGGTTTGCACAATTAATCAATTTCCAATAAGGGGTGAGGAGCAATTGAATGCCATAAGTGTGTGCAAAGACCGAAAAAAACAAAGCAAAAGATGACAAACATCATTGCTTAATTGTATATTAAATAATATTGCTCTAAGAAGAAGATAGGTCTTGCGCCTCTCTGCTATGCGATGGCACTGACCTGAGGCTTAGCATAACCTATCCGTTCTCAGAATTCATTGTTGTTTGCGCCTCTCTTCAGTGCGATGGCACTGACCTGAGGCTTTGCATCTCTTGGAAAGCTCTTAGAACCAGAATCTTCTTATTTCCCAGACTGCTCAAATATCTCCTGAGGAAGGTTGATTACCATATACCTGTGGGACACACAAATACTTGTTGATCTAATTCACCTAATTAATCACTGATGTGTGTCAAAAATCTGTGTATGGATTTATATGGACAAGCATACTGACAATCGTCATGACTGCATTGCCTGATGTTCAAAATCAATATGTGTTACATAACAGATCAAGCATGATTTCCAGTTAGCGCTTAGAAGTCTTAGATAAATGAGAAACTATGATATGTAAATATGTTTGTAAATATATCTATAAAAGTTCCAAGTAATTGCATTTATGCCTGTCTGATTCCATATGAATCTGTCTTAGAAATGACGTTAATGCTAATAGGCTGTTCTGCTCAGGGGTAGAATCATTTTAAAATGATTGTTAAAGTGTTTTAAACCCTACCCTAACAAAATCACAAAAACATGTTTATTTTTGTTACTTAATTTAGTTTTCTAGTTTTTCAAGTTTTATGTATAGAGTGTCAGTGTCGGAATGTGCTACAAGATTCATCTCTGTGAGTGTCACAAAATGAACTTAACGTAAATCTTGAATCACTTGTTTCGAGAAAAGTAAAAGGATCACGTCTGAGGTGATCGGTTGGATAAATGGATCACGTATGAGGTGATCGGGTGGATAAATGGATCACGTCTAAGGTGATCGGGTGGATAAATGGATCACGTCTGAGGTGATCGGGTGGATAAATGGATCATGTCTGAGGTGATCAAAGGTTCATTAAGTTAAAATGGTCATGTCTGAGATGATCGAATGCTCAAAATGTTTTATCATGTATTAAAAAGGGGCTAAGTGTCAAATGGTCATAAAGTTGAAATTCATAAGTATGAGCCATTCGCATGACTGGACCATAAGTATGGACCAGTCGTACGATTGGACCAAAAGTATGAACCCAATCACACGATTGGAGGTGACCGACTGTGACAGTCGCACGAATGACCCTCAATCACACGATTGTAGGTGACCGACTGTGACAGTCACACAAATGACCCTCAATCGCATGATTGGAGGTGACCGAATGGGCCAGTCGCACGACTGACCCTCAAGCACATGAATCAATCATGCGACTAGGCTCAATCGCACGACTGGAGGAAACCCTAGTATAAAAAGAGGGGGAGTTGGTCGCAGTTGGTCATTCAATCCAATCACCCTCTCAAACGCACGACCTAAACTCACCCTGCCAAAATTTCATTTGATCTATATAGACCTTTGTTTGAAGCAACTGGCGATTTATGTTCATTATACTGGTACTGCGAGACAATGTTAAACCTTAAAATCAGTAACTACATGACAAAATGATCGAAACAAAGATCTAACTCAAACCGAAACTTAGTTTGACCAATAAACCACTAAAACTAAGTATCTTGATAAAATAAAAGTTATTAGGAGTTTAGTCGGAAATGTGCAAACTTAATGAGCCAAGCCACAACGTATAACATCATGTTTTTCTCAAAATTTGAATTTGAATGGACAAACAGTTGGTCATGCGAATGGACACCCTGATGAACTTCAATTGCACGACTGAGCTATACGAATGGCTCAATCGCACGACTGAGATGGACGAATCGCTTAATCGCACGACTGAACCATACGTATGAGTTCAGTCGCATGACTGAGGTAACCGCATGAGAGAACATATGTCTATGCCCAGTCGCATGACTCAGTCGTACATATGAACTTATTCGCACGACTAGATCTCAGTCGCGCAGTCTATTCGCACGACTAGATCTCAGTCGCATAGTTCAGTCGCATGACTGAACAAAAGTTTTCAAGTTCATTGAATCAAACTGTTACTCCTTGACACTTACTAACATTTATTTACTTTGTGTCACAGATGGCGAGTCGGTGGACGATGAGCACAAAGCACAACATTTGTGCTCATCTTGATCTGTCATCTCGCAACGCAGCTGAGTTCGCCGGCATCATTACCTTTCTACGGAGATCGAGGATCTTCCATGCGATCTCTACACCATGCACACCTTACAGATCAGTTCAGCAGGCTTTCTGGGAAAGCGCTGTAGTTGACAGGTCCTCCGAGCCCCATCGTATCAGTAGTTCCATATTTGGGGAGGATATAGAGATCATAGAGGAGGATCTCAGGACTGTTTTAGAGTTCGGAGATGATGCTGACTGCCCCACATGACTGCATCCCCTTACTGTTCGAGGATGTTTTCTGAGGGCTAAGTACTCGGGGGACATCAACGCAGGTGTGCTCAACAAGAGCAACCTATGCCCCCAATTCAAGTACTTAGCCCACGTGCTATTGAGATGCATCGCCTCACGGAAGGGAGGCTTCGACGAGTTATCAGATCAGATGCAGAACGCCTACGTGGCGTTGGTGCTGAATCACCCATTCAGCTTTTCAAGGATGATCTTCACCTATCTGGTGGAGAACATTGAGGCGAAGGGGAAAGAGAGCTTCTGCATGTACCCACGCTTTATGCAGATGATTATTGATCAGAAGCTCCCTTCGCTACCCAAGGAGAAGGAGGATGCAGTGGTCCTAGAGGTGATGGATGATACCACCCTCGGACGGATGAAGGTGTACCAGGGAAAGCAGGTGAAGCCCCCGGTAAGGCGACTATTCGGGCATCTAGCCCGGGAGGATTATGCGGTGCCAGCTAGGCTAAAGTGGCACCAGGATGACATTGATTCGGATACCGAGTATATAGCTCTTCCGGTTGACGACTCAGATGATGATGATAGTGGTGATGGTGGAGATACCGGCCCCTCTTAAACTCGGGCCACTACTGCTGATGTTATATCTACACCATCTACCCAAGGAGGTCCAGAGACTGCTAGATTCCATCAGGAGTTTCAGCCTGATGAGGAGGAGGAGTCAGACAAAGAGCCTCTGGTACGAACAGTGGGAAGCCGTGAAAGGATCTCAGCCTCTAGTTTGATCAATTAGGTTGTATTCGCAGCGGATTTAGCACAAGAATTAAGCAAATTATACTAACAACACAAGAGATATATCAATGTAACAGTAGGTTATAGAGAAAGAGAGGAATTCTGCAAAAAGGTGTTTTCTATTAGATCACACGCTTCGGCAAGGATTACAATTAGGTCATCTTCCTTTTATAGGAAGAATGACGTCAGCTGATGTCACTTGATAGTGACATCAAATCGTTATTTTAACAAACTACTGAAACTACCTTAACTATTGCAGATGTCAAACAGCTGACATCTCCTTACAAAATGCTAAGTGTTAAACTTATTACAACAGCTGAAAAGAAACTACTGAAAACTACAACGACTGAAGAACATACTCTTCAGTCGTTTTACAAACTACTGAAATAGAAAATACAACTACTGATAAGAAGAAGCTGAAAGGTAAACCATCACAACAACTGAAGAATACTTCTTCAGCTATTGTGACAAACTCTGAAGCTTCAGCACTTGCCTTCAGACTTTAACTTCATATGTTTCATCAGCTGATGACTTCAGTAGTTGTCATCAGCTGATGTCTTCAGTCTTTGTACTTTAGCTGATGATCTTCAGTACTTTGATCTTCAGCTGATAGTCTTCAGTACTTGAGTCTTTAGTACTTGAGTCTTCAGTACTTGAGTCTTCAGTACTTGAGTCTTCAGTACTTGAGTCTTCAGTACTTGAGTCTTCGGTACTTGTGTCTTCAGCTGATGTTCTTCAGTACTTTGATCTTCAGCTGTTGAGGTCTTCAGACTTTGTCAAACAGCTGATGATGCTTTCAGCAGTTGTTGTGATGTCTTGTGGGACTTAGAGGTTTTTCTGATCTGGCTCATTGGTTCTTTTGGTTCAACAAACTCCACCTGAACCAATGCAACTAAAATCTCTAAGCTTATTGTTAGTCCTACTTATTGTGGCAGAATGATTAGTCTATTTCCCTCTGGATCAGCTCAGAAAATGACTCATATAAGCACTGGCCTGGGAAGAGGTCTCAAGGATCTGATTGGCATAGTATGGATGGGAACTCTATTTTGGGAAACTGGACACAGAGTTGTTGTCCCATCCATGATACCTACTTCCCAACTATGAGCCTATATGATTCTCTGGTGTAGGTTTTGAAAAACACAATCTATTCCTCCATTGTAAGCTCTTCTGCCTCACCTTCAAAGAATCCTTCAGGCCCATAGAGCTCTGAGATGAATTTGGCCTGTTTACCATTTTTGAGCTTCACAGTTGTTATAGCCCTATAGGCAAACTCATCAGGATGATTACCCTCTAAGAACAACTAGAGCTCATTTCTCCTAAGATTCTCAAGCCTTTTGTAGACTAACCCCTTTTTAACCACCCTATTCTCCAACATCTTTTGTGGTGGCATGTTAGCCTGATAGGTCTTCTTGAAATCTTCAATGATCTCCCAGGGTGATACTACAATGGCCAAAGAGATCACTTCATCTACAATCTTTTTTACTTGGCCATTGTATCTCAGTGGAATGTCTTTCTTAATGATCCTGTGAGACACCCTGGGATTAGGCCAAATACTCACTTTGTCCTTTTGAAATTGATATGTATGCCTTAAAGTGAATAATCTTAGAGCTTGTTTCCTCATATTAATGATTGATGAGGAAGTAGTATAAGCTTTATCTACTCTTTTCAACAGCTCATCATCATGTAGCTTATGCTGCTGTTCTTCTTCAATTTTAACCTTCACAGCTTCCATCTGTGAGGTAGGAGTGATGGGTAAAGGTTTGGCTTTAGGAAAAGATAGAACTGCAGAGAGATGCAGCCTATCTTCTTCCTCATCATCCTCCCCTTCTTCTTCTTCTAGCCTCAGCACCCTTCTCTTCCTCTTCAAGGGTGCATCATCGGCTATGGGTTTTGATGGTGAAGGGGTTGGTTTTGTGGATGGAGGTTTGGTTTTTGGTGTGGGAAATTGGGCAGGCTGATGTAAGGCCCCGTTCCCGGGCACCTCACAGTTGGTCGTCATCACCCATAAAACATACATTTAATATAAACATAATGGAATAACGCAGCGGAATTTATAAAGTATACATTCTCATTTCATCATAAAAGCTTTTACATCATTGTCTAGCTTTACTACAAAAGATTTCATCTTCTCTATGTACAAAATGGTCCTAAACAGTGACCTCTAATAGAAGATATTAAGTTCAAGAATATATTTTTCTTCATAAAGAAGATTTCTTAAATAATCCTGTTTATCAGGATTATCAAGAAATCTTGCACTTGCATGCAACATGATGTGTTGCGCGCATTACGGGCCCACAACACATGATGTGGCAGCATAATCAAAAAGTGAATGCCATCCCAAAAGGGCTGAGTAGTCGCCTCGTGCCATCCTCAGCAACGCTACCTGCCAACTGGAAACACATAAAAATTCAGCATTGCTGAGTGAGTTCTAGTTTTATAATAAAACATACTTTTACTCATTAAAAGTATCCTTTCATACATGCGTTCACACATCATACGTACACAGAGATAATATTCATTATTATCTTCATCATTCGTTATACATCGTTATCTTTAACTTCTCGTATGGATTCTGTCAGGCTTTACCCAGTTCATAGCACTCGGCTATGATTACTGTGGTCGAATGACAAGAATCCCGTTTCATACTTACTTGCACATTGAAAGGTGAATTGTACCAATACCTTATGCTATACCCCGATCGTTATTAGCTACCGGGCCGAAGTCAACATATGAACAACAAAACGTATGCCACGGTACTAGAGGTAAGTGGTAGAGGTACCATGACCATGGTCGATCACAGAGAAGGACCAATCGCGTTATTCAATGCTGCAAGACATAATTCATTCGTTCATTAATGCATGTATTCATCATCATTCTTCTTTTCGTTCATTCGTTAATACATGCATTCATCATCATGTTCCTCTTTCATTATCTTTCACTACGTTACATAATACTTCTCATTCATTCTCGTTATTCGTATACCCATCCATCATACATTCATCATCATACATAGTATCATACATCATACGTTCATCATCATACATAGCATCATACATACGTAATCATACATAGCATCGTCATTCACATCAGCCCTTCAGGGGCGACTGAACCTATCTCAGTCGCATGTCCTCCATGCGACTGGACCGTGCGATTGGGCTGTCATGCGAATGGGCATACAATCGTGCGACTGGATTTCCTTCTGTACGAATAGACACTACACGACTGGGCTATATGCGACTAACTCTTAACCGTACGATTGAACTACCCTGCGATTGGACCTATGCGACCGAATCACCCAATCGCATAGTCCATCATACGACTGAGGTTCAATCGTGCGTCTGAGCCTCAATCGGGCGATGGGACATCAACTATTCCTCAGTCGGCCGAATGGCCCTTCAGTCGCATAACCCTAACTGGGCAGCGACTGGAGTTCTTCATACACTGCAGTCGCGAACTCCCATCCCTACAGTCACCATAAACCCATTTTCAGCCCAATTCGACCCTCCCAAGCCTCAGGGATTCCTACTAGGACCTCCTACAAGCATATTCTAGTCCTAATTCATGCCATAAACACATTACTCACGATTTACCCAAATGGGTCAAACTTACACTATTTCAAAAATAGGGTTTATATATGTTTCCAGCCCCAAAATCGTTAGAAAACATGTAAATGAGGGGTCGTAGAACTCACCTTAATAGGTAGGAGTTGATGAGTTTCGATTTGGCTAGCTTCTCGACAAATCCGGAGCTCGGTCAGCACTTTTCCTCTTTCTTTCTCTTCTCTCGGTCGCTCTCTGCTCTCTCCCCGACTGAAAATGATAAGTGTTGGGAGGAGTATGAGAGCTGCTCCCCTTTTATAGGTACTTCTCAGTCGCGTTTGCTCCAGGGGCGACTGGACCTTCAGTCGCATGAACACCATGCGATTGGACCCCAGTCGCATGTGTTCCATGCGGCTCGTCTTTCATTCGGGCGGTTGAACTCCAATCGTGCGGTTGAGCTTCAATCGGCCGAATAGCATGCGGTTGAACCTCCAGTCGCATAAATCCCAGGCGACTGAGGCTCAGTCGCACAACCTATCAAAAGGTCAAACTTTCGGGTGTTACAAGTCCACCCCCTTATTTTAGGTTTCGTCCCCGAAACCTGTTATTCTTCGAACAACCGTGGGTAATGCTGCCTCATTTCTTCTTCAGTTTCCCACGCTGACTCGGATCCCTTCCTGTGCCGCCATTGTACACGCACAAGGGGAACCACTTTATTCCTTAACCTCTTCTCTTTGCGATCAATGATCGCCACTGGTTGCTCTACATAGTTGAGCCGTTCGTCCACCTCGATATCCCCCAGTGGAACGACCATATCCCCGTCCGCCAAACATTTTCTCAGATGAGACACGTGGAAGGTCGGGTGGATTCCACTTAGCTCATCTGGTAGATCCAACTTATAGGCCACCTCTCCTACTCGAGCGATGATTCGGAAAGGGCCTATATAACGCGGACTCAACTTGCCTCGCTTCCGGAACCGAATGATACCCTTCCAGGGTGAGACCTTCAACATAACCCGATCTCCCACCTGGAACTCAATCGGCCTGCGTCGTTTATCGGCGTACGACTTCTGTCTATCCTTGGCTGCTTTCATATAAGCTTTGATCTACTCAAGCTTCTCAGTCGTAGCCTCGACCACTTCGACGCTTCCCAATTCTTTCTGACCAATTTCACCCCAACAGACGGGTGTCCTGCATCTCCTACCGTATAGCATCTCATAGGGTGGCATGCCGATACTGGCATGATAACTGTTGTTGTACGAGAATTCAGCTAATGGTAGGTGGTCATCCCAACTTCCACCGAAGTCAATAACACATGCCCGGAGCATGTCCTCTATAGTCTGAATGGTCCTTTCAGACTGACCATCAGTTTGTGGATGATAAGCCGTGCTAATATGCAACCTCGTCCCCATGGCGTCGTGGAATTTCTTCCAAAATTTGGATGTGAACCGGGTGTCGCGATCAGACACAATCGACACTGGTACACCGTGACGAGTCACAATCTCTTTGATGAAAAGATCGGCCAACCTTTCGGACGAATATGTCTCGCGCATCGGTAAGAAGTGAGCACTCTTCGTCAGTTGATCTACAATCACCCTGATCGTATCATACCCTTTCGGGGTACGTGGCAGCTTTATGATAAAATCCATGGTGATGTGCTCCCACTTCCATTCCGGTATGTCCAACGGTTGAATCTTTCCATACGGCTTCTGGTGCTCTGCCTTTACTTGCAAGCACGTGAGGCATTTACTCACATACTCCACCACATCATGTTTCATACCCGACCACCAGTAATCTTTCTTCATATCTTGGTACATTTTGGTAGCACCGGGATGAATGGAGTATCGAGACTTATGAGCTTCATCCATAATCTTCATTCGCAGATCCCCAAGACGAGGAATCCACATACGCCCAAACCGGGTTCTAACACCCGTTGCGTTTTCACCCAACTCCGCGACTAGACCTCTCATTCGTTCAGAGTTAAGATGTTCGTCTTTCAAAGCCTCATCTTGGAACTCTTTGACCTGTTTAATCACGTCGAAGGTCATAATTAGCTGGTACGCGTTCACCCGAATTGGCTCGGGCCTCTCCTTTCGGCTAAGGGCATCCGCCACCACGTTGGCTTTGCCCGGATGGTAATGGATCTCACAATCATAGTCCTTTATAAGCTCCAACGATCGCCGTTGCCTCATATTCAGATCTTTTTGCTCGAAGAAGTACTTCAAGCTCTTGTGGTCCGTGAAGATGGTGCACTTCGTCCCGTACAAATAGTGCCTCCAAATCTTTAACGCGAAAACCACAGCTGCGAGCTCCAAGTCATGAGTAGGGTAATTAACCTCATGAACTTTCAGCTGTCGGGATGCATAGGCTATTACTTTTCCCCTTTGCATAATACACATCCCAACCCCGAGTAGGAAGCATCAGAATAAACCACCAAATCTTCACTCCCCTCGGGTAATGCCAATACTGGAGCTTGGGTCAATCTCGTCTTCAGTTCTTCAAACGCCTTCTCTTGAGCTTGACCCCATACAAATTTCACATCCTTCCGGGTCAACTTTGTCAGTGGAGAAGCAATTTTGGAAAAGTCTTGGATGAACCTTCGGTAGTAACCCGCCAAACCCAAGAAACTGCGGATCTCGGATGGCGTCTTTGGAGACTTCCATTGCATTACTGCCTCCACCTTCGCCGGATCAACCAGAATCCCATCCGGATTTACCACGTGACCTAAGAATTGGACCTCACGCAACCAAAATGCGCACTTGGAGAATTTTGCATACAATTTCTCCCTTCTCAACGTCTCCAGAACTTCGCGAATATGACCGGCATGCTCAGTCTCGTTCTTCGAATAAATCAAGATGTCATCAATGAATACAATCACCGATTTATCCAACATTGGCCGGCACACCCTATTCATCAGGTCCATAAAAGCAGCTGGCGCATTGGTCAACCCAAATGACATGACGAGGAACTCGTAGTGACCGTAGCGCGTACGAAAAGCTGTTTTAGGGATATCCTGCTCCTTCACCTTCAGTTGATGGTAGCCTGATCGAAGATCTATTCGTGAAAACCAACTCGCACCCTGAAGTTGATCAAACAAGTCGTCGATCCTCGGCAAGGGTATCTGTTCTTTACCGTCAGCTTATTCAGCTCGCGGTAGTCGATGCACATCCTCATACTACCATCCTTCTTCTTTACAAACAGGACCGGAGCACCCCAAGGCGAGATACTCGGTCGAATAAACCCCTTATCCAGCAGCTCTTGTAACTGCTCCATCAACTCTTTCATCTCTGTCGGGGCCAATCGATACGGTGCTTTGGCAACAGGTTGGGCGCCTGGTATCAGATCTATCTGGAACTCAATCTCTCTATCAGCTGGCAATCCTGATAAGTCTTCCGGGAACACGTCTAGGAATTCACGCACAACCGGAACATCAGACAATCGTGGTGTTGCGTTTCTACATCTTTTACGTAACATAAGAAGGCGCTACATCCACGCCTCATACATTTCCCCGCCACTGCCATTGAGATCACTTTCGGAATCGTAGTAACCCGATCCCCATAAACTGTCATTGAACTACCGTCGGGCGCTGTCAAACTAACCATCTTCTTGCGACACACAATGTTCGCCTCAAAATCCGCCAACCAATCCATTCCAAGCACCAAATCGAAACCGCCTAACGTCATCGCAAATGGTTTAACTGGGAATTTGTGACCCTCCTGTTCTACATCGCAACCCTCAATTACCTCAGAAATCCTGGTGGTTTTTCCTATAGTAGTCTCTACATCAAACGGCACATCCACACGTCTCCTACTAACGGGCAATTTAGCACAAAAAGCAGCAGAAATAAAACTCCTACTGGCACCCGAATCAAATAATACAGAGGCTACAGTTTGGTTCACCAGAAACGTACCGGACACTACATCGGGGTCCGTCCTAGCCTCTTCCTGCGTCATTGTGAAAGCCCTGGCGCTTGCTCTCGGACCTTCACTTCCCGTCTTCTTACCCCTGAAGCCTCAGCCCTCGGCTTCTTACAGTCCCTACTCATATGACCACTTTCCCCACAGTTGAAACACTTGCCCATCCGGCAATCCTTTGATATGTGCCCTGTCTTCCCACACTTAAAGCAGAGGTTGGATCCCCATTTGCACTCCCCTGAGTGCTCCTTTCCACACTTACCACACTTCTTCACCCCAGCTCCAGACACAACCACACGGTGGTCATCCACCCTCGCCTTCTTGTTGCTTGTCGAAGTATCACCCAGACCAAATCTCTTCCCCTGCCAGTTCTTCTCCCCACTTCCCTTCTTGCTACCCTCAGCCTTTACCAACGCAGCCCGTTCATCAAATAACCTTCCCACTAAATCCACTGCCGACCTGAAAGTGCTTGGTCGGGCAGAAATCAAGTGCCAACGAATTTCAGCTGGCAGCCCCTGAATATACCGGTTAATCTTTCGAGACACCGGCGTCACCTGCTCTGGCACCAACAGTGCCAACTCGTTAAACTTGGTGGTGTATTGTTGGTGGGTCATCGTCCCCGCCTCCAACTGCAGGAACTCTCTCTCAACTCTGTCCATTTCCCGACGAGGACTGAATTCCTCAATCACCAGCCTTTTTAACTCAGCCCACTTCATCTTCCCTATAGCCCTGCTACCCTCGGCTTGGACTATATTGTTCCACCAGCACAAAGACGACCCTGTGAAAGAGTGAGTAGCAAACTTCACCTTCTTGTCCTCCTGGCAATCACTAATATCGAGGACAGCCTCCATTTCCATCACCCATTGGTGAGCATCAGTAGCAATACCCGAACCATCAAAAGTCGGGGCTTGCACCTCATAAATGCCCCATAGTTACAACCCCGGGCTGTCTCCCGTACCTGCTCTTCTTCCTCTCCTTCTTCATCATCAGATAATACTGTTTCTGCTTCCGCCTGTTGCCGTCTACCGGAGGACCGATTCCTCCCTCGTCTATCGTCTTCACGTACTGCCTTTATCACTTCGGTCACTACAGACGGTAAGATCGTCTGCATGACCTGGTGCACTTCCTTGACCACTGCCTCTTTCACCGAGGCCCTCAAATTCGCGCTTTCGTCTGCCTCCTCCTGATGAGGAATCTCGTCTTCCTCATGAACTACTTTTTCTGTCCTAGATCTTCCTCGCGTGTTACGCGGTTCAGCACCACGTCCACCACCACGGAAGCTTTAGATGATCTACCACCGACCATCTTCTATCACACTGAAAGATTCAAACACCAACACGGTCATTCAAGGAAATAGCTCAGTTTATGTTAAGTATAGTAAGTCCCTAATTACAGTGGCCAGTTGTGATTAGCCACTTACTCTACTCTTCACACCCCGAGCATTACCTGTCCTGACTACATTAGTATCTAAGTCTAACAGTACACATAAACACATAACATGCGCACGTAACACTGGTTAACTTTCAAGAAAATACCTGATGGCACGCAACTACTCAGATGGCATTCTCTTCCTTTCTGTCCCATTCTCAGTTTAAGTTTAGGTTTATTTTAAAAAATTTACCCGTTTCACTTAAACTTTGGCTCTGATACCAACTTGTAAGGCCCCGTTCCCGGGCACCTCACAGTTGGTCGTCATCACCCATAAAACATACATTTAATATAAACATAATGGAATAACGCAGCGGAATTTATAAATTATACATTCTCATTTCATCATAAAAGCTTTTACATCATTGTCTAGCTTTACTACAAAAGATTTCATCTTCTCTATGTACAAAATGGTCCTAAACAGTGACCTCTAATAGAAGATATTAAGTTCAAGAATATATTTTTCTTCATAAAGAAGATTTCTTAAATAATCCTGTTTATCAGGATTATCAAGAAATCTTGCACTTGCATGCAACATGATGTGTTGCGCGCATTACGGGCCCACAACACATGATGTGGCAGCATAATCAAAAAGTGAATGCCATCCCAAAAGGGCTGAGTAGTCGCCTCGTGCCATCCTCAGCAACGCTACCTGCCAACTGGAAACACATAAAAAGTCAGCGTTGCTGAGTGAGTTCTAGTTTTATAATAAAACATACTTTTACTCATTAAAAGTATCCTTTCATACATGCGTTCACACATCATACGTACACAGAGATAATATTCATTATTATCTTCATCATTCGTTATACATCGTTATCTTTAACTTCTCGTATGGATTCTGTCAGGCTTTACCCAGTTCATAGCACTCGGCTATGATTACTGTGGTCGAATGACAAGAATCCCGTTTCATACTTACTTGCACATTGAAAGGTGAATTGTACCAATACCTTATGCTATACCCCGATCGTTATTAGCTACCGGGCCGAAGTCAACATATGAACAACAAAACGTATGCCACGGTACTAGAGGTAAGCGGTAGAGGTACCATGACCATGGTCGATCACAGAGAAGGACCAATCGCGTTATTCAATGCTGCAAGACATAATTCATTCGTTCGTTAATACATGTATTCATCATCATTCTTCTTTTCGTTCATTCGTTAATACATGCATTCATCATCGTGTTCCTCTTTCATTATCTTTCACTTTACGTTACATAATACTTCATTCATTCATTCTCGTTATTCGTAAAGTTTTGGAAAGATAAACATACACAATTATAAGGGACACCCATCCATCATACATTCATCATCATACATAGTATCATACATCATACGTTCATCATCATACATAGCATCATACATACGTAATCATACATAGCATCGTCATTCACATCAGCCCTTCAGGGGCGACTGAACCTATCTCAGTCGCATGTCCTCCATGCGACTGGACCGTGCGATTGGGCTGTCATGCGAATGGGCATACAATCGTACGACTGGATTTCCTTCCGTACGAATAGACACTACACGACTGGGCTATATGCGACTAACTCTTAACCGTACGATTGAACTACCCTGCGATTGGACCTATGCGACCGAATCCCCCAATCGCATAGTCCATCATGCGACTGAGGTTCAATCGTGCGTTTGAGCCTCAATCGGGCGATGGGACATCAACTATTCCTCAGTCGGCCGAATGGCCCTTCAGTCGCATAACCCTAACTGGGCAGCGACTGGAGTTCTTCATCACTGCAGTCGCGAACTCCCGTCCCCACAGTCACCATAAACCCATTTTCAGCCCAATTCGACCCTCCCAAGCCTCAGGGATTCCTACTAGGACCTCCTACAAGCATATTCTAGTCCTAATTCATACCATAAACACATTACTCACGATTTACCCAAATGGGTCAAACTTACACTATTTCAAAAATAGGGTTTATATATGTTTCCAGCCCCAAAATCGTTAGAAAACATGTAAATGAGGGGTCCTAGAACTCACCTTAACAGGTAGGAGTTGATGAGCTTCGATTTGGCTAGCTTCTCGACAAATCCGGAGCTCGGTCAGCACTTTCCCTCTTTCTTTCTCTTCTCTCGGTCGCTCTCTGCTCTCTCCCCGACTGAAAATGATAAGTGTTGGGAGGAGTATGAGAGCTGCTCCCCTTTTATAGGTACTTCTCAGTCGCGTTTGCTCCAGGGGCGACTGGACCTTCAGTCGCATGAACACCATGCGATTGGACCCCAGTCGCATGTGTTCCATGCGGCTCGTCTTTCATTCGGGCGGTTGAACTCCAATCGTGCGGTTGAGCTTCAATCGGCCGAATAGCATGCGGTTGAACCTCCAGTCGCATAAATCCCAGGCGACTGAGGCTCAGTCGCACAACCTATCAAAAGGTCAAACTTTCGGGTGTTACAGCTGAGCTAGCAATTTAGATGTGAGAGAGGATTTGGTTTGTTTGGCTAACTCAGTCCTGTTCCCAGCACTGGCTTCACTAAGGGCTTCTATGATCAGTCTTTTAGTGAATACCTCAGACGAACAAATCTTGGTGGCTATTGCCAAGATGCTATCCCTGGACCATGATCTGATCTCCAGGACTGATCTCCCTAGATACTTCGAAATGAATCTTGTCATAGCCTCAAGTCTCTCTTTTTCCTCTTGGCTATAACAAGACCATCGGTATTCTATCTCTTTCACCTCCAACTTCCTTATCGCTTGATCTAGCTCAGCAGTGTCACTGTCAAAGCCTTGCCTGAACAGCTGATCAATGATGTTATCCATTGACCTGTTATGTTCAGCGTCAGCCTCCTTGACAAGGACAGTAGATCTTTCTCCTTCTCTCCCTTCTTCTTCTCCTTCTCTCCCTTCTTCTTCTTGTATGTGACATGAAAGTCTTTTTGACTTTCAGTCACTTTTTCCAATTCAGCACTCTCCTTCTCCTTCTCCCTCTCAGTCTCCACCACCAACTCCCTCTCATATACTACCTCATCCTCAACTTCTTTCTCTTTCACTTCCTCCTCCACTCTTTTTCTCTTAGCTTTCACTGAAGTCTCCCCCTTTTTGGATGCATTGGTTGCAAGGGGTTGACTGTCAGTAAGCTTCTTCATCACAACAGCTTCCACCAAAGGCTGTATAGTAGAGGGAAGCCTCTCATCAAGGGTTTTGATCACAATATCTGTGATAATGGGTGTGATGAGAGGCAAGGAATTTTGAAAGATAGCAGCTAATTGCTCAGGGGGGTTCTTTCCCTGAGAACTAGTGCCAGAAGCAAGGGCAGGTGGCTGAGTTTGTAGGAGTGGTTGAGTGTTTGTGAGACCTTCAGGTGAAGGTGCCATCTGTGGGTTTATGGTGGCAGATGGACTTTGGTCTTGAGTCATTTTGGCGAGTAGCTCTTTGAGTCTACTCACCTCATCCTCAAGGATAGTGTTTTGAGCTACTACATCGTAGAAAAAGCTCAGGTCATCATCAGTTGTAACTGAATCACCTGACCTCCTGATTGAATCAGGATGTACATGTGCTGAGTGTGGCTCAGTGATCACATGTGCCCCTTGTTCTTGGTACTGGGGACTTCCTGCCTCCGGATTGGATCCATCATCAGCAGTTGCCTCTGGTGAGGACTTAGATATGGTACCAACTTCTTCCTATTCATGTGCTGATACAGGGGAAGTGGCAGCCTCACCAGATTATCCTATCTCCTTTGCCACACTTGGAGATGAGACATTTGATTCCCTATGTTGTGGGCTCCTATGAACACTTGTATCCACCCTCTCTGTGGTTGGAGTTCCCAGTTGTGATTGGTTCCTGGGAGAGGGTGGAGTGTTAAGATGAGTCAACACTTCTGCAATTATGAATGTACGGCTTTGAGGGGTGGTTGCAGTGGGAGATGGGGTAGAAGCAGTATGCATATGGGGAGATGTGTGCTTTTCAATGGCAACCTCCTCAAGTGAGAAAGGTTCCAGATGTGTGGCAGCCCCGGAAATAGTTGCATCAGGCTCCTGTAGAGAGGAAGCCTGTGCGGTTATGGTTGGTGGAGTCGTGGTAATTACTGGGAGAATCGTGCCAGCAATTACTTCCTGCCTTTGTTGTGCAGGGGCATCCTCAGGGGACTCATCTCCCTGAGTAGCGTTTTTTGGTTTCTTTTGCTTGGGTTTGGTGGGGACTTTGGATTTTGAGGTGGAGGCTGTGGGTTCCAGCTGCGTGGGTTTTCGCAGCTTGGCATCCTTTTTCAACGTTTGGTTAGTGTTGTGCCTGGTGTATACCTCAGGCAATACAACCATGGCAGGGACTCCAAGGCCAACAAGTCCCTCAGCATGTAGCTAGTTCTTTATTATGGCCATTATGAACCGTGGATATAGTAACCAACGGTTAGCAAAAGGTTTTGTGGCCATATCCTTAAGTTTTAAAAAGATTATTTCAGAAAAGTTTAAGTTTTGTTTCTCAAGGATAGAGAATAATACCTGCTGCCACCTTGATGACATTTGGTCCCATGAGGAGGTCTTTGGGGCTAAGCAAACATTCACCATGTGGAATATAAGGCGTTCAGCATCATGGAAATGTTTCTTGAGCAGGGTAGAGGCATGAAGGTCACCCTGATAGTCATGGTGTTCAAATGAAAGATCAGTGGTGCCTTTTGGATATTCGATTGGGAAGGTGGCATCATCCAATTTTAGGGTTTGGCGGATGATTGCCGGATTGATAACCACCTTCTGGTTGTTGACGAATGACTGGAGAGAGACCTCGGCGTCGTTCTCTCCAGTAAGAGTGACGTTCGTCCAGAACTGTGTAAGGGAATCGGCATATATTGTGGGATTGAGGAGGAAGGCCGTTTGGTAAGGAGAATCGACCATGAGATCTATGGCATTATGAAACTTGGTCCAAAATAGGGATTTGGTAAGGTAGGCGACACAGTTGTGTCTTGGCTTGAGCTGCATGGTCGCCATTAATGGTATGAGAGAGGTTTCAGAGTTTTTGAAATATTAGGTTATGAGAGAATGAAAAACTCTGAAGGTAGGGTTGGGTATTTATAAGGTACGGATTGAAACGGCTGCCAGCAAAAAACTGAATGTTTTGGTGTTAGGCATCAGTTGTTGAAACGACTGATGACATGGTTTTAACCTTCAGAGGTTATAAACATCTGAGGACTTGGTGTTAGTCATCAGTAGTTGAAACTACTGAGACCGTGGTTTTGTCCTTCAGATGTTGCAAACGACTGAAGACTTGTTGTTAGTCATTAGTAGTTATAAACTACTGAAGACATGTTTTTTCATCTTCAGACGTTGTAAACAACTGAAGACTTGGTATTAGTCATCAGTAGTTGTAAACTACTGACATCAGTAGTTGTAAACTACTGAAGACATGGTTTTGGCTTCACTTGTTGTAAACAACTGAGGACTTGGTGTTAGTCATCAGTAGTTGTTAAACTACTGAAGACGTGGTTTTGTCCTTCAGTTGTTTGGTATGAAACAACAGAAGAAATCAGCTGAAGAGTAAAATTACTCATCAGCTGTTGTCGTCAATTTAGTTGTTTCATGCTTACCTCAACATTTACTCATCAGCTCTTTGGCTGACTTTCAGATGTTTCATTGGCCTTCAGCTCTTGTGACTATTTATTCCTAAGCTCTTGTGAACAAATGTTCATAAGACCTGATGAAATAGATTATTCTTCAGAGCTTGTGAACAATTTTTGTCTTCAGTACTTATATGTAAGATTACACATCAGTACTTGTGAACAAAATTTGTTCTTCAGTACTTATTTGTTTGAAAACTATACATCAGTAGTTGTAACTACATCAGTTGTTTTCAACAAATAATGTACGTCAGTACTTTGAAGCATTTTAGTCTTCAGTAGTTATGAAAAATACTGAAGACTAAATTACTCATCAGTACTTATTTTTGACTTTTGCATACTAATACTCATCAGTACTTGTGAGCTGAGAGCATCAGTATTAGTCAAATTATTCTAGCTGCAGCATACCAAGCCTTAGTACCAGATTTTGAAATATGGCACTATCTAAAGGCTTAGTAAATATGTCTGCAAGCTCATCAGCACTAGGCACAAACTTTGGATCAATTAGACCTTTTTCATAGCAATCTCTAATAAAATGATGTCTGATCTTAATATGTTTGGTCCTAGAGTGCTGGACTGGATTTTTAACAATACAAAGAGCTGAAGCACTATCCATTAATAATGGAGTCTTAGTCTCTGTAATGCCATAATCCAAGAGTTGATTCTGAAGTCAAAATACCTGGGATGTACAACTTGTAGCAGCAATGTACTCAGCTTCAGCAGTGGATGTAGCAATTGATGTTTGTTTCTTACACTGCCAAGAAACTAAACAATTGCCTAGGAATTGGCAACCACCAAAAGTGGATTTTCTGGTGACTTTGCATCCTGCATAGTCACTATCAGAGAAAGCAAATAATTTGCAAGAATGCCCAGTAGAATACCAAAGACCTAGAGATTGGGTACCTTGCAAATATCTAAAGATCCTTTTGACTGCAATCAAATGGGATTCTTTAGGTGCAGCCTGAAATCTAGCACAGGCACATGTTGCAAACATAATGTCTGGTCTAGAAGCTGTAAGGTACATCAAGGACCCAATCATACATCTGTAAAGGGTTTCATCAACCGCTTTACCTTTCTGATCAACATCCAGTTGTGTGGTGCTGCTCATGGGAGTAGAACAGGGCTTACAGTTTTGTAAATCAAACTTATTTAACAACTCTTTTGTATATTTGGACTCATGAATGAAGGTTCCATCAGCCCTTTGTTTGATTTGCAACCCTAGAAAGAACTGTAATTCTCCCATAGCACTCATTTCAAACTTTTGCTTCATTAGCTTAGTGAAATCATCACACAACTGTGGATCAGAGGATGCAAAAATTATATCATCAACATAAATTTGAACAAGTAGCTTATGCTGTCCCACATTCTTAATGAATAAAGTTTTATCGATGGAGCCTCTAGTGAAATTATTCTATAGAAGAAAATTAGATAATGTTTCATACCAGGCTCTAGGAGCTTGTTTCAACCCATAAAGAGCCTTATCAAGCTTATACACCCAATCAAGATGTTTATTATCCTTAAAGCCTGGTGGTTGACACACATAAACTTCTTCTTTTATTTTACCATATAAAAAGGCACTTTTGACATCCATTTGAAAAACTTTAAGATTGTGAAAGGCAGCATAAGCTAAGAACAATCTAATTGCCTCCAGTCTGGCTACAGGGGCAAAGGTTTCATCATAATCGATGCGTTCTTCTTGTGCAAACCCTTGTACAACCAACCTGGCCTTGTTCTTGACAATTTGGCCCTTTTCATCAGTTTTATTCCTAAACACCCATTTAGTGCCTATTGCACACTTACCTTGGGGTAAAGGAACAAGCTCCCACACTTGCTGCTTTTTGAACTAAAGAAGCTCAAGCTGCATTGCTTCAACCTATCCATTGTCTTTTAGTGCAACATGATAATTCTTTGGCTCTTGCTGACTGATGAAGAGAGCATAGAAACAGAAATTGGACAATTGACTCCTGGTTGAAACTCAGCATTGATATCACCAATGATTTGAGACATTGGGTGATTCTTCAGCTCTTGATAGACAATAAGATCAGTGCAAGTGTTTGTAGGACCTTCAGCAGCAACAGATGGTGATGTAGATTCTTGAAACCAAGTAGGAGATGGTAACTCAAAAGAAGTAGAGGATTCAGAAATCTCATCAGCATTTGTTGTGGATGGAGCTGCTGAAGCTACAGGAGCATTAGGTTTAGTTGACTCAGGCAGGTGGTCACTAAACCTGAAAAGGTGAGTACTGGCTGCATCATCATCAGTACCACCAGGTGGAGAACTGTTGACAGGAACAACAGCTGGAGGTTGATAAGGAACATATTACAGTATATCCAGATCAAATAACTCCACAGGGTTTTGTGGAATCTTGTCCTTTGGAGATTCATTAAACTTCACATGAAAAGTCTCTTCAACCATCTTTGTTCTGCAGTTGAAAACTCTGTATGCCTTGCAAGTTGATGAATAACCAATAAAATACCCTGTAGCCACCTTTGATTCAAACTTATGGAGTGGATTGCTTGTGTTGAGAATGTAACAGGGACACCCAAAGGCTCTAAAAAAGGAAATCAAAGGGGCCAAATGATGAAGTACTTCATAAGGAGTCTTCATCAACCTCTGATTCACTAATACTCTATTCTACACATAGCAAGCTGTGTTGACAGCTTCCGCCCAAAAGATCAGTGGCAATCCTGAGTCAGCCAGTATTGACCTTGCAGCTTCAATGAGGGTCCTGTTCTTTCTCTCTACCACTCCATCTTGTTCAGGAGTTCTTGGAATGCTGAACTGCCTTTTGATTCCCTTTGACAGATAGAAGTCAGCAAGTGTGTGATTTCTAAACTCTATGCCATTGTCACTCCTCACACACTTGACTGGAAGGGAATACTGCTTCTCCACATATAACACAAAGTTCATTATAGCTTTTGCAGCTTCATCTTTGGAGTGCAAGAAGAAAGTCCATACAAATCTGGAGTAATCATACACAATTACCAGACAGTATTTCTTCTTTGCCATGCTCATTATTCTGACAGGACCAAAAAGATCCATGTGCAAAAGTTGCAAGCAGGCATTGGACTTTGGTTCTTCTATTGGAGGGAATGAGACTTTGTGTTGTTTTCCCTTGAAACAAGCAGTGCAGTTGTTATCACATTTGAACTCCTTCAAAGGCAACCCTCTTACTAAACCATGGTGTATCAGCTGATTCATGTTTTTGAGATTCACATGACCCAGCCTTCTATGCCATAGAGTAGATTCTTGAGGATAAGCCTTGGAGAATAGACAAGGATGGCCTTTTAGATCAATTTTCTTTGAAAGATCTAAGGCATATACTCTTCCTGTCCTGTTGGCCTTCAGGAGAGTATATTCATCCAACACCTTGTCAATCAAACTCAGAACTTTGGATGACAGAATCCGACAGTTCTGGCTGGTGAAAAGGGCAACATGGCCTTTATCACACATTTGACTGACACTCAAGAGATTGTACTTGAGATTCTCCACATGGTTAACATCATCAAAACTTATTTCCCCATTGGAAACAAAGCCTTTGCCAATGATGTAACCTTTTGCATCATTGCCAAAGGAAACAAACTCCTTCTTTCCTTGAGAGTAGTCATTAAGAAGTGAGCTGCTTCCTGTCATATGCATGGATCCTCCACTGTCTACATACCAGATGCTTCTGTGATATGTTGAAGAACCCTGAATTCATCATAACAAGTTAGTTAGCTTTTAAGACCCAAACCTTTTTGGTTTTGGGTTTGTTTTCATCAACAGATGTGACACTAACTGGTTTGTTATGTGTGATAGCCTGAGGTGAAGGGATGGTGTAGAAGAGGAATCCTTTGGCTTGGATTTCCTTTTCTGTGGTTTTAGCATAGGAGCATCTAATTGGTTGACTCTTCCCATTAGATGTTGAACCATCATAACAAGCTGTGTCTGATTTTGTGATAAAGCCTTTAGCTCATCAGACATATTAGTGCTTGCTTGTGATGAATTCCTGTGTTGCACCATCTTCTTTTGAGCAACCTCAGCTGTTGCCTGATTAACCCCATCCTTCTTTTTGGATTTCTTCTTGGACTTAGGGGTTTTAGGTTTTGATGTTGCTGGTACAAACTTAGTCTCAAACTCAGTTTTCATTACATTCATTTTCTCTTTAATTTTCTTCTTTTGTTTGAGTTTGGAGCCCTTTTTGTACCAACAATCATCAGTAAGATGATTGAACAAGCCACATATTTCACATGGCTTCTTCTTCATCTTTAGTTGATCATCTATTGAAGAAGATGAAACTACTGAAGACTTGTTCTTCAGCAATTTGCTATCAGTACTTACAGTTTTCTTCCTTGCAGTACATGCTTTCCTGATATTTCTTCAGTAGTTTTCAAACCCTTTCTACTTGCAGTTTTCTTCCCTTCAGTACTGGCAGTAGTTGGGGTTTGAACTTCAGGTGTTATCACTTGCTCTCCAGTACTTTCAGTACTTTTAGAGACAACACCTGAGTTGATCAACTTTTTGATCATGTGACAGTCAGCATTTGAACCATCAGCTGTTGTAGCATCAGCTGATTGGTTTTGTGAGGAATTAATGCTGACTTCAACCTCTGATTGTGCTGTATCAGATAGTAGGTCACATGATGAGAAGGATTGGTTATTGCTTTCTCCATCAGATTCTACTTCTGCTCTGGAAGTAAAATCTGTTGGAGGAGCAGTGTGATTATAACCAATGCCAAACTTCATATTTGAAGCTGATTGCTTACTCAGAAGCATTTCAAAACCCTTGCAGGATTGCACCCAGCGATCACACTGTACCTGGGTAGTTGCAAGTGTTTCGTTGAGGTCTCTGTTCTTCTCTAGAAGTACCTCTTCCCTAGCCTTATCGTCTTTGATTTGGCATTTAAGTTTATAAATCTCATCATTTTTATCATTAATCACAGACTCAAGTTCAGCTTTTCTTTTGGAAAGGGTTTGCTCTAGCTCAAGATTTTTATTAGTTAAAGCAACATTTGCTTCTCTAATAGATGCAAATGCAGCTATGCAAGATTCAGAACATAGCTTGGCTTTGGCCTCAGAAGATACCTGTGATGAAGCATTGGAGGATGACCCATCAGCCGACTCCAGGGCCATGAGAGCAAGGTTCCCAAAAGGATGATCACCACCATGTTGACCAGCACCAGGAAACAGTTGTTCATGACCAGATAAATCATCTGGTAAACTGCTCCAGTCAACAACTCCTGGGGTGAAGAAGCTGTGTTATTGAGGTTGAGATTGTTGATGAGATTGGGATGGTTGAGGCATAGGAAGAGCATGTGGTTGTTGAGCAATGGGTGCTTGAACTTGACTGGTCTGTGGCATGTAGAAGCAGGGGTAAGGATATGGCATAGGACTTTGAGGAACAAAGTATGCAGGTGATGACTGAGCTTGTGATGGATGACCAGAACTGGTGATATGTTGCCCTTTGTTATGTGAGCTATTGCTTGGAAAAGTCACAAAGGGTGCAGAGGAGTTAGATCCAGATGATCTACACTCTCTAGCAAAGTGTCCAAGCCTATGGAATTTGTGGCACCTCAACTTGCTCTTGTCAAAACCAACTTTGGTTTTGCCAGAGAGACTAGGAAATTTCCTGCCAGTTCTCTTGTAGAACTTTTGAGATCTGATATTTATCATTGCCATTTGACTCAAAATATCCATCTCTTCCAGAATATCATCTGGAATGCCCTACAAGTCCTCCATCAGAAAGCACAGGTTATCACTGCTACCTCCTGAACTACCATCAACACCAACAAAAGCATCTTCAGAATTGGTAGAGAAATCAATATGCTCATCATAGGCACTCTCTGATGCAGCATATTCTCACTCTTGACCTATCAGTGCAGCATTGCCTGATACAAAGTCATCAGTGAGCTTGCCAGAGGTGGACAACTTCCTTTTCTGCTCTATCTCTCTCTCTCTCAAATGTAAGCAGTTTCCCATGAAGTTGCGTGAGAGATAGAGTATCCAGATTTGCACTGGAGCGTAGGACAATGGTATAAGTGTCCCATCTCTCAGGCAGGGATCTGAGGAAACGGTTGTTCATCTGACTATTGGAATACTCTTGTTTAACCATTTTCAGCTCAGAAATAAGACAAGAGAATCGCTCAAACTGTTGAGTTAGTGTCTCACCCTTCCTATGAGAGAATGTCTCATATTGTTGGGCGAGGATTTCCCAATTATTTGCTAAGACCTCATTGGTTCCTCCGAATTGTTCCTTCAGAGCAACCCAGAGATCATGAGCAGTTTCATGATGCATCAGCCCTGAATAGATTTCATTAGGCAGTGCCATGGCCAGAATTCCATGGGCTTTTGCATCAATCTCGAAAAGCTTAAGATCTTCGTCCGAATATTGATCAGGTTTCTTTGCAACCCTCTCATTTGATTCAGGAACGCTCACCATAGGCTTGTATGGTCCATGTACCACTAACTTCCAACAACCAGCACTGTTGATAGACAAGTAATGGAGCATACGACGTTGCCAAATGTTATACTCACTCCTCACAAGCATCAGAGGCTTTGTTGAGGAGCTAGTATTGTGAGGATCTTTAGTTGGTGTCGCCATCTCAGACTTCAAGCAAATTCAAGATAAACAAAACAAATCTAGCTCAAAACCATGAGAACCTCAAGTTTAATGGCCAGAAGCAGCAGAAACTCAATCTCTATAACCAATTCTTGCAAATTTGCTAATTCGATCAAACGTAGATAGCAAAAGAGCAGTTTGAAAGGATCTCAGCCTTTAGTTTGATCAATTAGGTTGTATTCGCAGCGGATTTAGCACAAGAATTAAGCAAATTATACTAAGAACACAAGAGATATATCAATGTAACAGTAGGTTATAGAGAAAGAGAGGAATTTTGCAAAAAGGTGTTTTCTATTAGATCACACGCTTCGGCAAGGATTACAATTAGGTCATCTTCCTTTTATAGGAAGAATGACGTTAGCTGATGTCACTTGACAGTGACATCAAACCGTTATTTTAACAAACTACTGAAACTACCTTAACTACTGAAGATGTCAAACAGCTGACATCTCCTTACAAAATGCTAAGTGTTAAACTTATCACAACAGCTGAAAAGAAACTACTGAAAACTACAACGACTGAAGAACATACTCTTCAGTCGTTTTACAAACTACTGAAATAGAAAATACAACTACTGATAAGAAAAGCTGAAAGGTAAACCATCACAACAACTGAAGAATACTTCTTCAGCTGTTGTGACAAACTCTGAAGCTTCAGCACTTGTCATCAGACTTTAACTTCAGATGTTTCATCAGCTGATGACTTCAGTAGTTGTCATCAGCTGATGTCTTCAGTCTTTGTACTTCAGCTATTGATCTTCAGTACTTTGATCTTCAGCTGATAGTCTTCAGTACTTGAGTCTTCAGTACTTGAGTCTTCAGTACTTGAGTCTTCAGTACTTGAGTCTTCAGTACTTGAGTCTTCAGTACTTGAGTCTTCAGTACTTGAGTCTTCAGTACTTGAGTCTTCAGTACTTGAGTCTTCAGTACTTGTGTCTTCAGCTGATGTTCTTCAGTACTTTGATCTTTAGCTGTTAAGGTCTTCAGACTTTGTCAAACAGCTGATGATGCTTTCAGCAGTTGTTGTGATGTCTTGTGGGACTTAGAGGTTTTTCTGATTTGGCTCATTGGTTCTTTTGGTCTAACAAGCCGTGTCATAGCCACTGAGAGAGGCGTGAGGGCGGTTGGTGGATGCAGGGTGAGTTTGGGGAGGCTACTTCTGATCCATCTTAATCCCCAGACCAACCTCGCAGCCAAGGGGGAGCCTCCGTGTCAAAGGGGACACGAAAGAAGAGGATGGCTCAGCCCTATGACAAGAAGGGGAAGAGGCCAAGGTTCACGTTGATTACTACCACCTCTACCACTACAGCCACCACCTCTACCACTACAGCCACCACCTCTACCACTACAGCAACCACCTCTACCTCCACAACACCCACCACTACTACCACACCACCCACTACTACTATCACACCTCCACCTTCCACTGCTACACCCCATACTTCTCCACCCATTCACTCACCACCACCCATATTCACCACAGCCACCACCACCACTACCAGCCACCAAGCCGGACCATCCTCACACCCCAGTTTCCCCACAGGATCTTCTCTCCCTCCCATTGGAGTGGAGGAACAGCTGCCAGCATTGAATCGTATGGTGCAGAAGCTGTTGGCTGCTGATGAGGAGAAGACTGCACAGATACGTTGGCTTGAGGAGCTCAAAGCTACCCAAGCCCAGCAGATCTCACAGCTAGCCCATTAGATTGCCCAAGTTCAAGAGCATAAGGAGGAATCAGCTAAGAAGTTGGAGATGTTGGAGGCTGCAAATAAGACCATCATGCTCAAGCTAAAAGGATCTAAGGATGAGCCCCTTAAGATTGGTGAAGGAGATGATAATGACGATGATGGAGAGGATGATGAGAGTGATGATGATGAGGGTAGTGTTGGACCCTGAAAGGATCATACATGCCAATTCAAGAGGTGGATGGTTGTTCTACTGGAAATCTCCCTAAGTCTAAGAAGAAATGCGGATAAAGAAGTTTCTGCATAAGAAGAAAAAGTACAAGTGTCGGCTATCTGCATTTGTCAATGCGGATGACCAAGAACAAATGCTGACAAGTATGTGTTCATCTGCATTAACTAATGTGGACAGCCAATGAAATGCAGACAAGGCATTTGTTCATCCGCATTAACTAATGCGGATGTTCAGCAACAAATGCGCCAAGTGTTTGCTCATCCGCATTGACTAATGCTGATGACCAAACACTAATGCGGCTGATAGAAGACCAATACTGATGAAGATTTCTCATCCGCATTAGTCAATGCGGATGAAAAAAGACAAATGTGGATGAAGACTTGGACTATTCTGTAATATTGTAAGGGTAGTTTAGTCTTTTTGTACAAGCTGTAAGTCAGCCTATAAATAGAATAGAAACCTCGTATGTGAAAGATGACTTTTGAGACTTTTGCATTTACTAGAGTAGACAATCAAAATATACTTTCTTTTCTCCCATGTTAGCTGTCTTGTTACTGTAGCTTGCTAAACCCTAGCATTTACTTTGTAACACTTCATCTAATTAATACAAGAGTGCATTTATGAGTATATCAAGTATTCTATGTTCATTGATTGCTTGATTCTGCCTTTCAATTAGTGACTCAATCTTCATATTCGATCCTTGTTGATTCATATCAACAGAGAATATCATTCTCAAACCCAGTCAATTGGTATCAGAGCTTTGGCTCTCGGTTATTACTCAAATCTGCTCAGAGCTAGGTCTAACCCAATTGATCTGTTGATTGAGTTGCTGTTTAGAGGTTTTGAACATCTCTTTTCAGTATTCCAACTGAATTCTCACTGATATACTCCACTGCTACTGTTCACCCGAAGGTCTCCTCTTCGAACAAACAGTTCAGGTTGCACGGTCATTAAAAACAAAAAATCAAAGTCAAATATTCAGAATATTCTTGCTGAAATTTACATATTCTCAGCAGATCCATTGTTACAGGACTAAGTTCGGACTTGTTGGACTATTTGGACTAATTAACCATAAAAATCACTTAAATCCAAATCTAAACAATTTAAAACTAACAGTTAACTATGGATTCACATAATTATTCTGAACTTGGGCATGCCTCAAAACCACCCATGCTCAAACATAAATCTGAATTTAAACAATGAAAAATCAAATTCATGAACTATATTACAGGTGTTGATCCTGATTACTGGATCTTAATATGCAAAGGCCCACACACTCCAGTTACATTATCTGCAGATCCAGCTGCACTGTACAAGACTTCAAGAATTCCTATTGAAGATCTTACTCTTGATGATGATGATTACAAGAAGAATAAGATTGACCTCAAAGCTTACTCCATACTCACTCAAGCACTTAAAATGGATGTGCTTAAAAGATTGGAAAAGTATGGCACTGCAAAAGCTGTATGGGATGCACTGCAAATCATATGTGAAGGAAGCAGTGAAGTGGCTGAAATTAACAAAGACAAGCTTGTGAATCAGTATGAGACATTTCATCACTCCAAAGGGGAGTCCATCTCTAAACAGTTGCATAGATTTGTGTAGTTAGTGAATGATTTAGAGATCATGGGTGTTACTTACAAGTCAAAGGAGTTAAACAAGAAGATGTTACATAGTCTTCCTGAAAATTGTAAACAAAATATAACTATGCTGAAGAATACTCTTGATTTGGAGAGCACCACCCTGGACATCATGATAACAAAGATAGAAGCTTTGGAACTGGATGAAAGAAGTAGAAATCTGGGAGGACCCAGAGTAATTGAAGCATACAAGTTTCCCTCAGATACCCACTTTATGGAAAATGCCTTCATTACTGAGGAGGATGATTTCATCTCCTCAAGGGATCAAGCTAAATAAACTGGATTCACTATAGCCCCACCATCCAACAGACCATCAACATCTTCCCCATCAACTTCAACAAGCCAAGCATCAGGATTCTATGCAACTCCTACTCCTGATGATCCAAAATCTAAAGAACAAAAGGCAACTTACAATGCATTTATTGCTAGATTTGAAGCCTATTTGGGTGGAAGACCTACATCTGCACATCTGATCTAAGAATATCTGGAAGAAATGGATCCAGATGATGTGGAGGAAATGGACTTGCAATGACAAATGGCCATGATTGCTATGAGAGCAAAGAAGTTTTTTAGAAAAGGGAAAAAGCTTCACCTTAATGAAAACACCAAGCTTGGATATGACAAATCAAAAGTGAAATGCTTCAATTGTGGTATGACTGGCCACTTCTCTAGAGAATGCAATGCTCCCAGAAGAAACTACAATGCTCAAAGGCCTTCTCAGATCCAGTCATCATCACAACCATTTTCAAGCTTTCACTCCAATAGTCATCAACAACAGCTTCATCATCATGAACAATCACATCAGACTCAACCTCAACTGACCAATCAAGCTTATGGAAGCAATCAGTCATCGGCTAATGCTCCTGTTATCAAGCAGGATGGAGTGTGTGATTGGAGCATGTATGCTGAGGAAGTAAAGCCTCAATTTCAAAACCATGCACTCATGGCTCACATCAATGATGGACCTTCTCCCATACCTACTGAGGTAAAATCTAACCTTTGTAGTGATAAATGCATTAATGAACTGCAAGGTTATAGAGAGCATAATCATAAACTGACTGATAAAATTAAAGAAGAAAAGGTCAAGTCAGAGATGCTCAAGAGAGAAATAAAAAGCTTTGAAATCAAAATTAAATATCTCATCTCTGACATTGAGAAATTGCATGTGAAAAGTACACTCTTGCAGCTGAGAATGAGCAACTGACTAAAAAATTAGCTCAATCTAAAACTGAACAAAATCTTACTGAACTAAAACTAGAAAAGTTTCAACAGTCATCAGTAAAGCTGCAAGAGATGCTTGATTCTCAAAAGGATCCCAAAGACATGTCTGGTATTGGATACAACTCTTGTCCTCCACCATACAATGACAACTACACTGTCATGCCTGATTCTGTCACACTCAAACAGGAAAATGAACCTAACACTATTGAACCTAAAACAATAGTAAAACAAGTAACCAATCCTCAAAATAAACCTAGTGTTTACATTGAAACAAATGAGGACCAAATCAAGTTAGGTCACCCAATTAAAATCAAGGAGTGTTCAGACAAGACAGTGAGTATGATCAAAACAACCAGACCAATCAAGGCTATTGTTCCTTTTGTGAAATTCATTCCTGCAATTTCCATGGAAAAGAAAATAAAAGCTGATAGGGTGAATCTACCTACTGAAAGCAGATCTGATAATGAGATAAACTTTTTAAAAAATTCAAGCAAATCAGACAATGATTCACCATCCATCAAAAGAAAAGTCTTTCGGGTCACAAAAGTTAAAACTAACTCAGATCCTCAAACTTCAAAATCAAAGCAAGGGGTTGGTTTTGATATTTTCAACAAAGAGCATGTGAACCAATTTGAAAAGGAGATTAGGAAAAGATCAAGAAAGCATGAGCAGCCTCAGAAAAGCAAAGTCAGTAGTGTTGTGAAACAAACTACCAACAAGGTTGATCAGGCTGTCTCATCAAAACCAAGGAATGAATCTAATTCCAAATCTGTCAAAGCTACAAAATCCTCAACACCAGGATCAGTAGCTAGAAACAAACACATGTACTGTGATGTGTGTGAGAGGTCTAATCACAGAACAGATAAATGCTTTTACAATCAATACTGTTCAATCTGGATATGAACAATCACTCCACCAAGAACTGTTATTTCAACAAATACTGTTCTGTCTGCAACATGACAAATCATAATACATCTGATTGTTTCTTTAAACAAAAGGGATTGAGAATACCTCAGAACAAGCCTATCTCTCGAATCATGTCTAAGAAACAAAAGATCAATGGTCATCCTCATCACAGAGTTTCTAAGTCTAATGATGATGTGAAAAATCTGAAAACTTCAAACAGAATCCAAAGATATAAAAATCAAGTAGTCAAACAAACTAATGATTTTTATAATTCTAAAACCAAGTTTGATAACAAAAAACGAATCCAATTTCTGAAAAGAAACATGGATCAAAGGTTTGAATACTCATCTGACTCTTCAGTTGATATAATAAACCATTCAAGTTTCAGAAACAAATCAAGCATGACCTCATCACTAAAGCCCCAGTTTAGAGGAAAATACCAGCAGGTTACTATCATGGATAGAAATGGTAAGCCCAAGACCATCATGGCTTGGGTTTCACATTCTAATTAGTTATTTCTGTGCTTGTAGGGTCATTCATACAGGTCCAACAGTTTATGGTATGTGGACAGTTGATGCTCCCAACACATGACTGGAGATCGTTCCCTCCTTCATGATTTTAAGCACATTCAAGGAACTACTGTGGCATTTGGAGGAGATTCACAAGGTGGTAGAATTACAGGTGAAGGATCTGTGACAAGTGGAATGCTGAGCTTTGACAGAGTGAATTACTGCAAACAACTGAACTTCAATCTTCTCAGCATGTCTCAGATCTGTGACAAGAAATATTCCACTCACTTCACTGACACTCATTGCTACATTCTGAGACCAGGGTTTCAAATTCCTGAAGAATGGGTTGTCTTGAAAACATCAAGGAAGAATAACATTTATGTCATTAATCTCAATTCTGCATCACCAAAAGTCATTAACCTCAATTCTGCATCACCAAAAGAAGAAACATGTCTTCTATCAAAAGCATCTTTTGATGAATCACAATTTTGGCATAGATGATTGGGACACACGAATTTCAAAAACATGAACAGACTGGTCAAAGGAAATCAAGTTATTGGTTTACCTCAAAAAGAATTCCACTTCATTGACCACTGTTCAGCGTGTCTCAAAGGAAAACAACACAAGTCGTCTCACAAGCTAAAGTTGGTGAACGCCAACGATTCTCCATTGAAACTACTTCATATGGATCTTTTTGGACCAACTCATGTTATGAGTATGGGAAAGAAGCAATATTGTTTGGTGATCATAGATGACTTTTCTAGATTCACATGGGTCTTCTTCTTACTTCATAAAAATAAAGCGTCCCAATTAATAAAAGATTTTATCACTAAAATTGAAAATCAAATTGATCTTAAAGTCAAAACAATCAGGAGTGATAATGGGACATAATTTAAAAATGATGATATGAGTTCTTTTTGTACAATCAAAGGCATAGCTCATCAATTTAGTGCAGCTAGAACTCCTCAACAAAATGGAGTAGCTAAAAGGAGAAATAACACACTAATTGAAGTAGCATGCACTATGCTAGCAGATGCTAAACTGCCAATCACCTTTTGGGCAGAAGCAGTTAACACATCGTGCTTTGTACAAAATAGAACTTTGATCGTCAAAGAAAGTAATAAGACACCTTATGAACTCATTTTTCAAAGAAAACCATTCATTGGATTTTTCAAGTCATTTGGTTGTCCTGTCTCAATATTAAACACCCGTGACCATTTGGGAAAATTTTCATCCAAGTCTGATAAAGGATTCTTGGTAGGTTATTCTTCTGTTTCAAAGGCTTACAGAGTGTTTAATCCTAGATTAAACATTATTAATGAATCAACAAATGTTCAATTCAAGGAACATCATTTCCCAAATCAACTAATGGTCCTGATTGGTTGTTTGATATTGACTCATTTACTAAATCTTTTGACCAATTTCACATGTCTAATGCAGGAAACCTACAATCAGCTGTACCTTTATCGTTAGTAGAAAGAAGGAGTGACTTTCCAATGATTCCTCCAACATCTACTGAGCAACTTGATAAAGAAGTTCCACTACAAGCTGATCCTGTCAGACATACTGTTCAACATCAAAGTGCTTTAATTGAGGATGGTCCCAGTACAATACCCTCTCCATCAGAGATGCCATCTGTTGAAGCTAGAAACCAAGAAGAAGTTAGACTTCAAACTCATGTCATCCCTCCGGTTGACACTAAAAGAACTTCAAATGATGGGAGTAATCAAATCCCTACGGACACTGAAGCAGGAACTGGAACAATTTTGATTACTTTCATAGCTCCCCAACAGTACAAGAAGAAGTTGCCACATACCAAGATGAACTGAATGTCTCCAATCTTGATGTAACCATTGCTGGTGACTCAATTCCAACCACAAGAATACACAAAAATCATCCAGTTGACAACATCATTGGTGAACTAAATGAACGGGTGACAAGGAGCAAGTCAAGCATTGCAAACATCTGCTTGTTCTCATGCTTTCTGTGTCAAACAGTACCCAAAAATATCAATGAGGCTCTTCAAGACAACAGTTGGATTGAAGCAATGCAGGAAGAGTTGTTGCAATTCAAGAAACAAGAAGTATGGCAGCTGGTAGATCTTCTCGAAGGACAAACAAAACTGATGACAGGGGAATTGTCATTAGAAACAAAGCAAGACTAGTAGCTCAGGGATACACACAAGAAGAAGGAATTGATTATGATGAAGTATTTGCCCCTGTAGCCAGACTAGAAGCCATAAGAATCTTTCTTGCATATTCAGCATCCATGAAATTCACTGTTTATCAAATGGATGTGAAATGTGCCTTTCTGTATGGAAAGATTGCTGAAGAGGTCTACGTGAGTCAACCTCCTGGATTTGAAGGCCCAGATTTTCCCCACAGGGTGTACAAGCTAGACAAAGCCTTGTATGGTCTTCATCAAGCTCCAAGGAAGTGGTACGAGACTCTTTCATCATTCCTTCTTAATAATGGTTATGAGAGAGGAAAGATTGATCAGACCCCCTTCAAAAAAAGAAAAGGAAAGGACATGTTGCTTGTACAGATATATGTGGATGATATCATTTTTGGCTCAACAAACAAGACTCTATGTAAAGACTTTGAAGATCTCATGCATTCAATATTCCAAATGAGTGCTATGGGAGAACTAACTTTCTTTCTGGGAGTACAAGTCCAACAGACAGCAGACGGAATCTTCATCAATCAATCAAAATATGTGGAAAAAAATGCTGAAGAAATTCAAGTTTGCTGACTGTCAGTCCACCAGAACTCCTGTGGATACTAAAGTGAAGATTGCACCTAATTCTGAAGGCAAATCAGTGGATCAGACACACTATCATTCCATGATAGGTTCACTAATGTATCTAACAGCCAGTAGGCCTAACATTATGTTTGGTGTTTGTGTGTGTGCCAAATATCAAGCAGATCCCAAGGAATCTCATGTCAATGCAGTCAAGAGGATATTCAGATATCTTAAGGGCAAGCCTGCTCTTGGACTATGGTATCCAAAGGAAGGAGATTTCAATCTCTATACATACACTGACAGTGATTATGGAGGATGTAACTTCAACAGAAAATCAACTTCTGGTGGATGTCAATTTCTTGGTCCCAGACTGGTATCCTAGCAGTGCAAAAAGCAAACCAATGTTTCTGTCTCAACAGCAGAAGCTGAGTATATAGCAGCATCAGCATGCTGTTCTCAAGTTCTCTAGATTCAAAACCAGATGTTTGATTATGGTTTTAACTTTCTGCACACTCCAATTTACATTGACAACACAGCAGCCATGTTCATAACAAATAACCAGTTCAACACTCAAAAACAAAACATATTGAAATTAGATATCACTTTTTGAGAGATTGTGCTGAAAAAGGATTAATCAAATTTATGCAAGTTCACACTGATAATCAATTAGCTGATTTATTCACTAAGGCATTTGATCCAACCAGATTTGAATTCTTAGTTCAATCAATTAGCATGATTAATCTTGAATAAAATGAAAATCAACAAAAAAATAAGCATTCAAATAGTTCAAAAATTACCAAAAAGAAGTCAAAAGAAGTATACAGTTTATCCAAGGGAAATGATATAATTACAGTCATTATATCATTCACTGTGCTTATTTATAAAACTCAAATGACTGACATGACTTATCTGATATGTTGGTAGACTCAACTTGGAAAAGAAACCACATGCAGTGATAAATTAAAGCTTATATTCAACTGTGATGCTGTCATCTCATAGTATGTGTAAGTTTTGGCTTATCCAAATGTGTGTGTGTGTAGCAACCTAAACACCCCAGGTAATAATGACTTATGAATCTCTTTTACTCACATCAGTTCCTCCTTTGTTTTGCTAAGCAAAGACCTGGAGAAATAAGCACATAGTGCTGATGTTATGATCCTTCAAGATTCCCAATGTAGAACACATCCAATTTGGATGAATCAAAAGATCAAAAACATTTCAAGTGAATGAAACAAAAGAATCCTTAGAGATCACCTTCCAAAGTGAAGTTAAAAGAATCCAATATGGATCAAACTCATAAAAGGATCAAAACAAAAGAATCCCAATAAGGATCAAGCAAATGAGATTTCATACCTTAAATAACCTGGTCAAGTAAGATGTTGAAAGTTCTACCATACATTGCATGCAGATGGTTGACCTTGCCATGCTTTTGAGTGTGAGGTACATGTTGAATACCCAATCAACTCAAAAACATGATAAGATCATTTGCATCAGAATATTAACCAAGTATGAGTTTAAGAGGACAAACATACCTGCAATCAATATGTTCATGACCATATCTGTTTTACTAACAATTGCTTGCACTTGTGAAAGGTAAGATTGATATGATCCCAAAGAAAGGTATAACTCAACTTCTTGTATAGTGAAGAAAGCAAAAATCACAAAAAGATTTTCTCTTCAAAATTTTTCAAATCCTTAAAAGTTTCTATCTATTATGGATATAAACTTTAGGGGGAGTAATTTAAAATTTTGATCATTTTGTACAGGTGTTTCCTTTCTTAAAATTAGAAAAACCAAAAACAATTTGCTAAATCAGAAAATCTGTCTGTGTTGTTACAAAAGTTATACCATAGTATCTCAGTTCTTGCAGACATCTTGATGCACAAAAGTCCAAGATCAGTCAACAATGGGGAACTTGGTTCACCAATGATAAACAAGTCAATCTAAGCAAGAATTGATATCCCAAAAATCAGTCAAAACTTCATAAGAATCAAGCAACAGACACATCTTCATAAAGGCAAAGACATTGCTTCAGAAAGCATCAGAGAAAATTCATCCAAAACCAACCAAAGCAAAAACATTAAGTTCAAAACTTAATGCGGGTAAGAGTATTGGTTAATGCGGGTGAAGGTAACCCAAGCATTCAACCAATGCAGGTAATGGTTTTGTGAACTGAAACACAAGTAAAAAACTAATGCGGACAAAAGCACTCTACCGTGTTAGTCTCACCACCAAGTATTAAGTATGCAAAACTAATGCGGACAAATTTATGTTCATCCGCCTTTGTTTTCCTCAACCGCATTTCTTTTGAAAAGATGAAATCAACACTTAAACTTAGGTGTAAACTTGTGTCATCATAAAATATGATATGTTCTCACACTCTTCTATCATTTAGCACAAGTTGAAGAAATGCGGACAGATTTTTACTCTACCGCATTTGATGAAAGTGAAAAGTTGAAGAATTTGTTCTTCCGCATTTACTACAGTGAACAAATGCTGACAAGTATATGTTCTTCCGCATTTGCTACAGTGAACAACTGCTGACAAGTGTTTGTTCTTCCGCATTTGCTACAGTACACAAATACTGATGAACATTTTCTCAACCACACTTGCTACAGTAACTTTAAAACTTGTGCGCATTTGTTTTAAAACTTATCAAATTTTGAGAACCATATTAAATTGACTATATAAACCAAAATCAAAGGGTCATTTAATACTTTTCAAAAATTGAGAGACTTAAAGTGCGACGAGCGCCACCAGTTACTGTTCATCGTCTTCGCATTCACCATCATCTTCATCACCAAACCTAAATTCTAAGTTTGATTCACCAAAATCTATCCTCCTTTGATTCACAACACCAGTATTATCAAAGAAAGGTGAAAATTTTGAACTGTTTGCAACCCTAACTGTCGAACGGTTGCACAAAATTGAACTGAGTAGTCTAGGTTAAGAAACAAACATGTAAAATCAACCAAATGTTCATAAACCATTGCAAATTTCAACTGAGATACACTGATTATTCATGAGAAAACCAATAAATTCAGGAATTTCATAAGTTCCTGTTCTTCACATGAACAGGGTATGTCGAACCAAAAATGCCAAAACTAAAAAGACAAGTTCAATGGTTATGATGAGTTATAATTGAGAATTGATTATAAACACAAACATGATAAACTCATTAAAATGAACATGCATCAAACTCAGATTGGTCAAAATCAAACTGAAGCTGTTCATATGAACCTTCAATTTTGACTAATAAAAGTCAAACCATGATGAACAACTTCATATATGTTATGCATCAGTCTAATTCATATGCCTTGAATGCAGGGTACAATGGAAAACCTCACATGGAGCAAGCTTCATAATGTCACTGGTTTTCTTGACCCTGATGTTTCTGAGGCTGAAGGATTAAGAGACATGATCAGATTCCTTCTAACCACAAGAGTTGCCTATACTATGACAGTCAGACCTATCATCTATGAGACCTTCATTAGGTTATTTTGGGGAACAGCTGAAGTAGTTGAAGTTAATGGTGTGAGAACCCTGACTGGAAGAATCACTAATGATCATCCTCTAGCCATTACTGAGCAAACTGTGAGACAGTGTCTGTAGTTTGGAGATGATGCAGACTCCCCTCTTTAACTTGAAGATGATGAGATCATGACCTTCTTTGCCAACATTGGCTGTGAGGATGGATATGAAGGGAAGCAGATTGTTAAAGGGTTGGTAGATCTGCAATGGAAATTTCTGATACACATGTATCAACATTGCTTATCTAAGAGGAAGACTGGATGGAATGATATCCCAGTGACAACCTCCTCTGCTATTTGTGCTTTATGTACCAATCATCCATTCAACATGTCTGCCTACATATTCAATGGATTGATCTCTAATGTATAAGAGGGTAGAAGACACATGTTCTTGATGTACCCAAGGTTTATACAGTGCTTCATCAATGAAGCTTTTCCAGATCTTGCACCAGTAGGACCAGTGATGGACATTCCTCACTATAATGCCAAGTCCTACAGGTGCATTACAAAGAGAGATCCGAGGAACTATTACAGTGGTACCTTCTTCCCTTTGTTGCCCTGGATGCAGTAACAGATCAACCAAGAAGAAGAACAAGATTAAGAGGCTCCTGTTTATGAGCCTATTCATGAAGAAGCATAAGCTGCTCCAACTCAACAACATGTTGAGGAACATGCTGCTATGACTGAGGAGAGACAAAGGTCAGTGTCACCACAAGGTGATGTAGGTGGTAATTTTCACACTGATCCTTTCGTATAAGAAGCTGATATAGCCTCTCCAGTTATACAATCACCAATGCCATCACCACCCAGATCACAAATTCCATCTTCACAACCACAACCCATCATCTCACCCCACATCTCTCTAACACACTCTCCAATCCATCACCCTATCCAATCTCCCATTCACCATACACCTATCCCATCACCATCTTTAGCTAAACCTGAAGAGTTTGGTGACTTTTCCAGCTCTTCTAAGGAATCCAAATCATCATCTGATGAGGAGGATCATCCCACCAGGATGCCTGTAAGGCAAGTTGTATCAGAGGCTGCTCCTTCAGAATGTTATGCTGAATCTGGAGTTAACAAGGCTGACGAGAAGGATGAGATGATTTCTGATTTGCTTCAGAAAATTGCCAAGATGGAAAAGATGCAAAGCATTAGATCAGGTATCTTGCAAGACAGACTGTTGGAATTGGATGAGAAGGAGTAAGAACTAAAGGATGTGAAGGAAAAACACGAGAGTGAAAAGAAGGAGAAGGACAAAGAGATTGAGATGTTAAAAGCTGCTCTTCAACACTCAAGAGAGGATATTAGTGGTCATGTGGACACCTTGAACATCTAAACAATAGTCATGGAAGATCAAGAAGAGGTTATTGAAGAACAGTCCAGTATCATCTATGACCTTGAAAGGCAAGTGGAAGTTCTTAATAAGAGAGTCTCTGAGCTGGAAATGCTTGTCAAACTAAAGCAAGAGGCTAAGAAAGAAAAAGAAGGTGAAGGTGATAAGAGAGAAGAAAAGAGAAAGAGAGGGGATGACAAAGATGATAGTGACAAAGAGTCATCTGGAGACAGTGGTGATGACTCCCTTCCAGCCAAAAAGATGAGATTCACTGAGGTTGAAAAAGAGGGAGAACCTAGTGGATCAAAGCATGAATCATTTAGCATGGAGATGATTGTATACACAAGTCAGCCAGAAGAAGTCCACACTGAAGAGACAGAGTTCAGTGACATGATAAAAGCCTTAGACATGTTCTCTGCAGAAGAATATGTCATTGATGATGAACTCTGGGACTTCATATTAAACCAAAGGATAGTTACCGAGCCTTTAGTTATCATACCTCAATCTCCAGTGCCAATTGAAAAGGAATTGAGTATGCAACTGGTTCCTGCTGTGTCACTTACTGATGAGCAAAAAGAACTGATCAGAAAGCTCTGTGAACAGTAATTACAAGAAGAAGAATCAGTTGCCGCAGCTGTACATATTCCTGAAAAGGAACCATCTGAAGAACCACCAAAAGAAGCTGAAATGGCTGAACCCTCTTCTGGCCCAAGAATGCAAACATATGCCAGAAGAAGGAGATATCTGACTGAAAAGGCTAAAGGGAAAAGGCCAATGGTAGAAGAAGAACCAACCTTGAAAAAGCAGCAAGATGACCCCAGAAGCCTAGCAGCCATTGCGGGATTCTTGGAAGAACATGAACAAGCCGAAGCCTTACTGAAAAAGAAGGCTGAGGTAATTGATCTAGAAGAAGGAGAAATTCCAGGTGGATACATGGTTGATGAACCAGTGATCAGTAAAATCCCTGTGAAAGAAGAACCTTCTGTCTATGAGATGGTTGAAAAGGACAAGTCTGATGATCTCATGATAAAAGCTGTATTTCTGATTGACCATGGATACGATCCACATGATGTATTTGGGATGACCTATGAAGGGATGGTAGCTGAAGAAGAAAAGTTAAACAAACTGCTAGATCCAACTGTTGAAACTAAGTATGAGAAAACTCTATCTCCCAAAGCTTCTGAGGTCAAGGCAACAAAAGCCAAATCAGCTACTCCTCCTCAACCTATGTATCCCGATCCCTACAGCATGAAAAATAATTAGATGAAGGAATATCTGTCTGCTCAAGGATTCACCAAAAGAAAACTTAGGAACGTGAAGACCAATTCCCTAAAGGCTGAAATCCTTAGGATGATTAATGAAAAGAAAGAAAGGTTGAAGAAACTGGAGGAAGAAATCACCGGACAACAACCAAGAACAAGAGTTTCTGCTCAAGATATGAGCCTCACTCAGGGAGATCATGATTCCCTGGCACCCATTCTTCGCAGATATCCAGAGTGGTTTACTGAACCTTCACAATTAAAACTACATGAAGGAGTCACCACTGCTGAAATGATCAAGGGTGTGTCTACTCCCAAAGGCAAGACATATCAGAAAATCATTGCTTGGAAGTATGATAGTGATTGGAACATGTTCATGGTAAAGAGAATATCTGGATTAGTCCAATTCTTCGTAGAGTACTCTGCTCTAGTGAATTCTCTGGAGATCCATGATCTGAAGGAACTAGCCAATCTAAGACTGATTAATCACAAGGCTATGTTCAGGGGATATGAGTTTGAGTACATTCTGAGGATGTTCAAGAGAACTGACAACTTCAAATCCTTGAAGGCTATCTGCATGAGAAAAGATAGATCATTTGTCAATCCCCTTGATAAGAAGCAAAGGAAACTAGCAGAAGAAGTGGTATTCCCTGAACTTAGGGTAAAACCCCCTGAATCACTAAAGAGAAAGATGGTTGCTGGTACTCATACTTCTGTGCCAATCTCTAATGTGTATTCTGATGAGAAAACACATGAGTTGGTGATTGAAAGGAAGTGGGGAGGAAAGGATGGAGCAGAGATCAGATTGTTCAGTGGATATGAGGTAAGACTGTTAGATGAATCCTATATCCACTACATCTACACAAGGCATTTTAGGGAGATCAGTAACAAGTTGGGTGAAGCTGATATGTTCTTCTTCTTGAAGTGCATTAAACTCCTGAAGATGGCCTATGACAGAATAAAGAAGAAGAGAGAGCAAAGGAGGAAGAAGAAGACTCCTTTGCAGTTTAGGAATATTGTAAAGCTTGAGGTTGATGTGGATGGGTCTCTACTAATTCACAGAGATGGTTTATCTACAGTATCCATCTGGGAGCCCATTTCACTAAGGAAGATGCCAGTTGAGGCCATTCACAACATGAGCCAGATGAAGATTCATGTGTTGAGCAGAGAAAGATTGAATGAAGCCAAACACTTCTCGAACATGATCAAGTCTATTGTGGATCCCTCATACATAGACCCTGCTCCTGTGTCATCTCCTCCTGCTGCATAAGACCCAGCAGAATCTTCACAACCTCATCCACCCTCAAACCCTTGAAGTACTTAGGCTGTATAATCCATAGGGGTAGTATTGTTGGACCCTGAAAGGATTATACATGCCAATTCAAGAGGTGGATGGTTGTTCTGCTGGAAATCTCCCTAAGTCCAAGAAGAAATGCGGATAAAGAAGTTTCTGCCTAAGAAGAAAAAGTACAAGTGTCGGCTATCCGCATTTGTCAATGCGGATGACTAAGAACAAATGCTAACAAGTATTTATTCATCCGCATTAACTAATGCGGACAACCGATGAAATGCGGACAAGGCATTTGTTCATCTGCATTAACTAATGCGGATGTTCAGCAACAAATGCGCCAAGTGTTTGCTTATCCGCATTGACTAATGCTGATGACCAAACACTAATGCCGCTGATAGAAGATCAATACTAATGAGGATTTTCTCATCCGCATTACTCAATGCGGATGACAAAAGACAAATGCGGATGAAGACTTGGACTATTATGTAATATTGTAAGGGTAGTTTAGTCTTTTTGTACAAGCTGTAAGTTAGCCTATAAATAGAATAGAAACCTCGTATGTGAAAGATGACTTTTGAGACTTTTGCATTTACTAGAATAGACAATCAAAATATACTTTGTTTTCTGCCATGTTAGATTTCTTGTTACTTTATCTTGCTAAACCCTAGCATTTACTTTGTAACAGTTCATCTAATTAATACAAGAGTGCATTTATGAGTATATCAAGTATTCTATGTTCATTGATTGCTTGATTCTGCCTTTTAATCAGTGACTCAATTTTCATATTTGATCCTTGTTGATTCATATCAACAGAGAATATCATTTTCAAACCCAGTCAGGCAGTGGTGATGGAGAAACAAGAGAAAGGAGAGAATATCATTCTCAAACCCAGTCAGGCAGCTGCATCTGCCTCAGCTTCGGGTCAGGAAATAAGAACAAAGCACAAGCAAGACCAAGGAGCATCATCTTCTGTCCCACCCTCTTCCCTGACTGCAGAAGACCCTAACATGATTCAAGACAAAAGTAAAGCCTAGATGTCTATGTTTATAAAATTTTTGTACTTGAAATCATGTATTAATGTTATGTAATTAATGTTTATATATTGTTATTTAGTGTTTGATTATCTTGAATACTTACTAACTATTGATGTGTTTACATGTTTAATTCAAGCAGATCAAACATCTTAGCAAGATGAATATGATGTTGCTCCCCTACAGCAAATCAAGTCTCAATTAACAATGATACTTGATTTGCAAAGGATTGTCAGGAGGTCCGTGAGTTATACTCCTAATGAAGGAGAAATAATTCATGACCTTACTGACGAGCAACTTGCTGAGATGTTCCGGCTGAATCCGGATGAGATTGTCAAGGACGCTCCTACCTTCGATGTGGCTAGTGACGATGAGCTGAACGACATGGATGAAATAGATATTGAGGACGTCACAGCCTAGCACTATCCAGAGTACACTGACTGAGAGGGAAATGTGGTTCCAAATTTAGGTAGTACTCTCGGTAGTGATACATTGGAGAAGCTGAATCAAAAGGAAAAGGAGGCAGAGACATCAACAAGCCAAGCCCAAGCCTCGGACGCTGATGTGGACATCAGAAAGGCTGAATGGACGGCTTGTTTTGCAGAGATCCGAGCCCAGCGCGCTGCACCAAAGCCAAGTACGTACACCAAGCTCTACAAAGTGAAGAAGCATCTCAAGGTGTCAGGGAAGATCATAGCGTGGGCGTACTTTATGGACCTAAGTGTTTACACAGTGAAGAGGGAGAGGGGAATAGAGTACTTTAGATTTCCACATGATCTAAAGACTCTTCCCGGTTTTGAGCTCAACCAGTTGGCACGCCTAAAGCTGCTATATGCCGACCCGAAGAAGATGTCAGGCTGGTTTGAGGCTGTGTTGAAAAGAGAGTTCCACACCAGGTGGGTTAACTTCAGACCTCAACAACCGACGAGGTATATTAAAAGGTCTGAAGTTAATACCATTACTGGAAGGCCGACAGTTGTCTTGTAATGGCAACCTCCATGCGCGATGTCTTGTATAGCTATGAGGGAGATGCCACAAGACTTTAAACCCCATTTTAAATGGTGGTACTATGACTGGCATACTGGAGAAGCCGTTATTGTGTTGGATAGAAAGGGGATGTTGGAGACAATAAGGGTGTTTGACCCAATGTGGCTCACAAACTTGTCAGCAGCTGATGTATATACTTTGTACAAGTGGCAAATGTTTTTTGATATGTAGGATATCATGCATGCACTTCAGTTTCAACAAGTTATATGTTTATGCTTTGCATTTGATATTCATGCTGGGGTTTCAAAGGAAAAAAGGTTTAGGAGATATGAAGAGTTTGCCAAGGAAGTCAAAGAATAGGTAGAACTAGGTCCAATAGGGAGTTTGTTGGTACACATGTCCCTAGTTCTAGTTCTAGTGTGCTTAAATGTAAATGACTTTCATTTTGATTACACTCATGTAACATTTTGATATATGTAATGAAAACTCTTTATTGAATGATTATTGGTTATTGAATGTCATATCTATTTATATTATTGTTTATTACATGCTTATATGAACATGTTATATGGGTTTACAATTGTTAGACATATTTCTGTATCATTAAAGATTCAGGAATGTGTTTAACCAAGGCTTATGATCCAGTAGCACAAATTGACCATGCTAATGGGCCAGTCGCACGACCGAACCATGTGATTGAGCCAAACGCACGATTGAGTCATAAGACTGGCTCAGTCGTACGAATGAATCAATCGTATGGGTCAGTCGTCCGTGTGAGTGGATCGTATGACTTAGTCGTACGAATGAAGACTGTATGAAAGAATTGATCTGCCCAAGATACATATTAAATTGATATGGCTAGTGTGATATGATCCAAGTCGGGTCATACCCAATAACAAGCCAAACAAACACCAATAAATATTTGTTCGTTGACGTGATCATACGAATAAATATTAGCACCAATTTAGAAACCTGGTTTTCTAAATCATTGCTTTTGTAAATGAACAAGATTATATAGATAATTTGTTCATGAAGGATTATTTATTTCATTACTTAAATTAGTTAAACAATGACAAATAATAGTGTGTGAGTGCTATAAAATTAAAATGGTTTAATTTTATAAAAACTAAAGAGATGAGAGCGTTACAATTTTAATAAAAACAAATTTGGGGGGAACCCATTTTAAATGGGAACCTACGGCCGCCCCTTGGGTCTTGGTATCTGAACAACCTTGTCCTGTATTGTGCAAGACTTAACTCCCCACACACTCTCCAATCTCACATACTCTCTCCTACATGCAAAGGCAAAAACAAATTCTCTCTAGCATCTCTCAAAAATCGAATTTTTGGGCTGAAACAAGGCTGGATTTTCAGCTTTGATCAAGGTGTTCTTGGCTGAAAAATCTAGTGTGCAAGAGGGTTTTGAACGTGGTGTTGCACAACCTAGCAAGTGGGTGTTTGAAGGATCTTGTGGGTATCATCTACTTGAGAATTGCTACTTGGAGTCTTGCCTTCAAGAACATCATCCTTCTCATCTCAAAAGAATGTCTTGAAACATAGTTTTCATCCCCTTTCCATGGTTGTTTTGTAAGTTACTTGTTCATGCAAATAGATCCATCTTAAAGGGTTTTATCAACATTTCAAATGGTTTATGTAAACTTCTAACAAGATGTTAAAAATGATTATCCGCTGCGTTTTATGTTTAAAATGGTTAAACAACTTTGATAAACTTGTTAAAATCCCTTCACTGTAACATATAAATACCACTTAATTCGTGGAAAAACAGAACACTTCGAGAATTCACAACCCTAGCCGTCCCAGAACGTCCAAGTCGTCCCTTCCAACTTCATAGAGCGTTCCTGATCATTGCTAATCAATTCTTAACGTTTTCTAATTGTTAGTTTTGATCAGATTAACGTTCTCCCTGATTGGATCGCCAATCAAATCGGATTCCGCACTATTTGATCTGGTTTCACGTAGATTCGGTTAGTACCAGTTCGTACTCGGTCCTAACATAAACAAAAAAACTCCACCTTTATTCCTTAAAACTGCAGTCATTATTTTGTCATAAATATGCCTTTGTTCATCAGTCAAAGAAGTGTAAAGGTTATGAAATTCATCTTGCAATACATCTTTGTTATATGTTAGTTCTTCATTAAGTAACAAATTATTTGCAAAAGATATAAGATTATCATCGGGATACGACATGGTGGAGAACCTTTGTCGACTTGAATTATTATGAAGCAAAAACTTTTCAATCTCGTACAATGTAAGGTTTTTAATCTGTTCGTCTGAAAGCACCAAACCTGAAAATAGACATATAAAACATAATGTTGTATGAGATAATAATTAGTAGACATAAATTATCTAATTTAAAAAACAGTTAATTTATTATACCTGGATGCTTTAAGATAATACTTTGGTTGTAAAGTATTCCATCAGATAAGTAACTCCATGTTCTTTCCCAAACAAAACAGGCCTAGAAAGGCTATCAGACATTAACATCATAGCAAATACACTTCGTAAAAAATAACTTGTCCCTGAAATGCTAGCTTCCTCGATTGCTTCAATGTACTCATTATCATCATCCAAAAGTCCCCTTGAAAAACATGCATCTCTAAACGTAGGTCACACAGAACCGTTATAAGATCTAATATCCTCAAAAGAAGTTGGTCCTTTCACCTTATTCAACAAAATTCTCAAATAATATGCTTCACCAAGAGATGGAGACCGAATATACTCTACCAATTGAAAAACCGACCCTTCTGGGTACCCAAGTACGTTTGTCAGCTTTCCATACAAACTTTGTAGGAAATTCAACATAATTGAGTTTACGTGTCTGTGGGTAAATTTTATTGCATTTCATGCACTCGGTAAACATCGAAATAGACATAGATTATTTTTCTAGAACATTGTCTATATGATCATCTGCATCGTATATAACTTGTTGTTGACCTGGCAGATGAAAAGGAAGCCTAATAACAAAAGGAGTCCTATAATGAATATCATATCCATAAATACACCAAGATGCTTCACAAGCAGATATGTACCTACGGTTGTAATACTCTTTAATCTCGTTAACTGAGTCAATTGTTCCATTTTGTTCATAAGTTAGAACAAAACAAACAGTTGCTCTATCATTACCATTGTTTATATACTTAAACAAATACTTGATCAAACCAGCTTGATTACACCATTCCACGTTTATATGTGCCTGATATCTTTTGAGAAGCTCTTTGTTGTATGGAACCACGTTTTTGTTACCCAACTTTACACCTGGTTTTTCTACAAATAAACCAGAATTTTGTCTCTTATACGTCGGAAAACCATCAGAGTCAATACACGTTTCTTGATGAAACTTTTTTTGGGAAGTTTTTTGAGCATCTTCTGTCGATCATGCACGGATACTTCATATTGTGAACACCACAAGGACTATGTATCATGAACTCACTTACAAGAGAATATAGTTCTGGATCTTTTGTTCATGTCTGGTATTTTAGCGGATACAAACAGATCAATATGTTCAACAGTCGGTAATTTGTGCTCGGCGTGCATAAATAGACATACATGAGCATGAGCCAAACCACGTTTTTGAAACTCCATAGTGTATACCACTAAAATATTTTGAAAAATAAAATAAATAAGGACTGTATGTTGTACAAATTTACTTAGAAAATACAAAAAGGATAATATATTAAAAACTTATAGAATATAAATAAATATGTATATATAATGATTGATATTAAAAAGTGTTTGCCATACCTGCCTCAACCTTGCCGAGAATTGACTTGTCTTTTAGGTCTTTAATCATCGAATCAAGTTTAATCTTAAAAATTGTACATAAGATATAATGACGGTCTTCCGCTTTAACCGTTGTGTGTTTCAAAAATCTTTTAACCTCCGACCATTTGTGGTTGCATGTGATTGTTATAAAAAATTTGGATATCCATACCACCGACATAGGGACATGGCATCAAGATAATTTTGTAACATGTAACATGCACCACTGGTAAAAGAGGAAGGTAATATAACACGTTGACTGACAGTTGATACATCAACGGTTCTCTTTCTTAGCCGCACGTACTTTCTCATTAGACTCGCTCCTTAACGTCTTTTTTTGATTGCGTATAAAAAGTAGTCTTTCACTTTCAATCATAGTATATGCATCGACCAAAAATTGTTGAAAAAGCCTTCTATAGTTAAGAATCAAAGACAAACCACCAATTCTGTCTTGGATTCGGTAACTAAAAAATTGCCTCATCGAAAAGTGGATCTTTTGGAATTGTTAGACTGATATAATTGTATGCGGTATGCCTATCTTGTAACCATCCTCACCATAAGGAAAAGCAATGGATACTAAAGCGCTAGGTATGGAGGATGGAGCTCACTAATATGCTGTAAATTTCCTGCTCTTTTCTTTACAATAATTTCCCTGCTTTCAAATGAATTATCCAGGTCACCGAGTATTAAAGCAGCAACTTCTGAGGTTGTTGGCAAGTTACAAGTTCTTCCATCTTCATTCCTTTTTGCAATTAGACGCAATCGTAGATTTACGGTGGGATTTTTTTGAAAACAGTCTCTAACCATTCTATATCATTTAACCAGTTGATTATTTAAATCTAACATGTTCTTTAATTCTTCTATGATCTGACGATCCATTATGTCCGATGATCTTGATGTGAATTCAAGGATCATAAGGGAATTATCAGTTTAGTTGATAACAAACAGTGTTATAACTGATTGTTATTTGATTAAAAGATTGATGTAAAGTTGTTTTGCAAAAACTAACAATTAAGAAAAAATCAAACTAGTGAAAAGTAGATGAATATAAGATGAAGAACAACATAAACAGTTCAAAAGTTTTTTATTAATGTTTGAATAATGATTACAAGGTGTGTAGAGTTTTCCACAGTGAATTTGCTATTTTGTAGGCTTCATACCTAATGAGAAGATCTTCAGGCAAAGCCATAGTGAGCATACTATAGGCTTTGATATCAACCTTGACTTTCTTTGCATCGTCCGGTGATAAATCCTTCAGACTGATTGGCTGATTATTATCCTTATAGTCAGGTCCTAGTGCTGGTGGAATGTATGGACCTTCTATTATAGATGACCATAGATCAAAATCAGTATAATTTACATGGTTCCTAAAACGGATCTTCCATGTTTTGAAGTCAGCCTTGTTTTTCAACTTAGGGGGTTGGTAGGCTGATCCAATAAGTGAACTTCTTATTTTAGTTGGATGATTGTTTAACTAAAACAGAATTTCTTTGTAAATTTACTAATTAATGACCAACTCGTAATTATCAATTATTAAGTCGTTAATGTCAAAAGTAAGTTAAATCTCCCAATAAATTCTCAACTAATTATGAGATTGAGGATGTTTAATATTGAATTTGTTCAATTATGATTGAACAATTGTTAGTAATCTAAAAACAACTCAAATCTACAAATTAAAATAGGTTTAATGTAGTTTTGAGTTGATCGGGCATTGGAACAGTACCCAACTGATCGATATTACAGATTTTAATGAACGCACCAATTTGTTGATCCTAAGATCTTAGTTAGCTATTGATTAGCTAAATCCAACTTATGATTTAATTGTTTTGTTCAATAAGATGATCGCAAATGAGTTGTATACCCTTAAATCGTATGAACAAACCCTAAAACAATTTTAATCAAAATCAATAGATCTTATCAGAAGCTTGATAGATGTAATGATTTAAACGATTAATCAAACAAAAACTGTGACACCCCGTAATTTCAGGTTAACACTATTCCAACCACTGTCGTTATCATTGGTACATACTCGTTAACACTCGAAACGTATACAAACAACGCCACCGACATCGTTAAAATAAAAAAAATGATAAAATACTAACACGGGTGTTTGTAGAGAATTCACATAAACGGGATTTCCTAAGGAATCCTCTTAATTAACGTAGCTCGCCCATCTACGCCGTCATCAACCGAAACCAATTTGGGAACACGGGACCTAAGTACAGGGACTAAACTGGACAATTGCCAAACTGGGGCTGGGTAAAAATACCCATCCACCAGCCCAAAAACTTCACAATTTGCTCTTTCTCTCCTACGCTTTCTTCTTCACCATTTCTTCACCCTAGCACCAAAATCACCGCGATTGAGCTCATTTTCGTTGTTTAGACCACACAACAGCTGAGAAATCACGTTCCCAGCAGGTAAGCGACCTTGATTACCTATTTTATTGCTCATTTCTCTGCTGCAAACTTGGGGTTCGGGTGTTCGGGTTCAACCCGAATGCATGTGGTCGTGGGGGTGTGTGTGAGGTCGATCAGCATGTGCATTTCACTTAGACATGTTAGGAGAGTGTTTCTGGAAGTCTTGATTGTGTGAAAACCGAGCACGGGACAGCCGAAGGCTGTTCAGCCCGTCCAGCAGTCGCGATCTGCTGCAGTCCGCGACTGGGCCAGCCATGCGACTGAGCCATGCGACTGGGCCCATCGTGAGACTGAGTGGTGCGACTGGGCTGAGTCGTGCGATTGAGTACATGCGTGTGTGCATGACGTATGAATGAATGCATGCGATTGAGAGTGTGTGCGATTGGGTCAATTGGAGGAATGTGTGCGACTGAGTATCACACGACTGATGGCCCAATCATACGAATGAAGGTTCAGACGTGCGATTGGCCGTTGAGTCGTGCGAATGAGTGATGTGTGGTACGACTGAATGCTAAGTCGTACGAGTGAGGGTTCAATCGTACGAGTGAGGTTGAGTCGTACGATTGAATACCCATTCGTGCGAATGAAGCGTCCAGTCGTGCGTCTAGCCTTGATATGCGAATGGAGTCATTGTGAATGAATTCGCCTTGTGTGCGGTGTGCCTATCATGTGATGACATGGTAACAGTCAATAAAGTGTCATTTCTTGACCACAAAGATTAAAGTCAACGCAATCAACAAGCACTTACTTTTTTCAACATAAATAACTTAACCGTTTACAAACACCGACAACCCATTTGGGAATCTACATAACGTCTAATACGTGTATGCCTGCTTGTGTGTATCACCCACGACCGAACCCATGCGACCCGACCCGACTAAACATGTCTATTAACACTAAAGACAACGTTAATGCTTAACATAACTGTCAATAGGTGTTTGACAGCGCATCGTAAACAACACTTGGAAGACTTTCATCCTACATACTTACTACATCACCAGTGAGTTTCACGGCACACACTCGAACCGTTAGTAATGGGATTAGCGAGGTAATTCTGAGTAGTACTACTGGGTCTGACAAACCCCGCCCGGGCTAGTCGCGCTAGCTTGATTGGAGGTCAAACGGGTGCTTTATTGACCTAACATTTGTCACTGTCTTGCGAGGCGTGACGGGGTTACAACAAACATATAGGACGTAAACAGTCAGCTTCGGTTCGAAACGCTAAGTAACATGAACATAGGCTAGCTACCTAACGATATGCTCTATATACTAAACCATTGAAACGCAAACCATTGAAACGCTTACGAACACATTTCTTGTTGATTAAACCTGTGAACTCACCAACTTTATGTTGACACATTTTAGCATGTTTTCTCAGGTCACAGGAACGCATAAGCTCACGATGCACGCTACTGGAAATGCACCCAGGACATGCAGTCGTCTACTTTATTTTCTGCATTGAACATTTTGCCTAAAACTTGGCACTTGTAACTGTCTTGTAATGGGTTTACAAATTATGTACACGCTTCGCACTGTTGTAAATCTTGTTTATGTTCTATTGAATGAAGTCAAATGTTTGTTTTAAATTCATATAGTGTCTTTCGATATGACTGTGTCTGAGATCCTGGTATGTCACACGTCCAACGGTACAACCCCGTTTGTGGAAATTGAGGGTGTGACAGATTGGTATCAGAGCCACAGGTGATAGAGAACTAGGATTGCATTGCATCTAGATAATAGCCTTAGACACAACACTAGTATCGCACGGACACTTTTACACGATTGCAACTGTTGTGCGAACATTTTCTTGGCATACTAACATTTCGTTGTTGAACGAACACAACTATATCGGTATGATATGTGTATCATTACCGACTGACAGAGGGGCGGAGAATCCGCTCGCTCACTACCAACGCTTACACTTGATCCTTCACTCTCGGAGTGGAAGCAACGATGAATTGAACCAAACATTACCACGTTGGAACATGAAACTGTTTCCTAAGACACCCGACAAGCTTAACGATGACAAACAAAAAGAACAACACCTCACTCTTCCAACTCACTCACACTTGTTACCATTCCCAACGTATCCTATCCTCTACATTAGTCCGAGCAGTAAATGAGTGACAACTAAGATATTCAAGTCTATTAGGGGATCGGACTTAGACATTCAAACACTTACGACTTCGAAGGGAAAAGGCCAAATAGTCTTGATTCCCGTTATTATCTTAACCAAATCCCTTGTACAACCTTAGTACAACTTTAGTTATTCGACTCTTGGTATAACAAATATATCTTTGATACTTCTATCATTGATAACACTCGGTACTGGACAAGGTATGCTATCTCGAATAGGGGGAAACATGTGTGACCATGCAAAGCAAATTAGAATCACGGGTGCACACGTAATTGTAATTTGTCGTGCATCAGAATACTGGCAACCCTATTGGGTGATAACGGACATGATCAGTACAAATTCTCAATTTCATACTTGGAGGCATGAGGCCTTGGATCCTCATAAAGCCTCACCATCGATATGCAAACGAACCCTTCATTCTTACTAGCATGATACAGTTTATTATTGTCAATAATTATTATCCGGTTATTGACTAATATGTGTTGTAAATTGAAGCAATCATGTCTGGAAGAAGAGCGGGACGCGCGGGTGGACGAGGAAATATCACCTTGACTCAAGCCGAGCTGAATGCTATCATCAATGAGCGCGTGGCTAATGCGCTTGCAGCTTATGAGCAGGCCCGCAATCAGGACCAGAACGACCAGAATCCGAATCAAGGGGGTCCAAGAGTCTGTACCTTCAAGATGTTTATGGATTGCAAGCCTCATTCTTTCAGCGGTTTTGAGGGTGCTATCACATTGCTTCGCTGGCTGGAGAAACTCAAGTCAGTGTTTGCCATGTGCAACTGTCCTGATGGAAATCGCGTCAAGTACGCCTCCGGCACATTGGAGGGACCAGCCCTGACGTGGTGGAACTCACAAGTCCAAACCTTAGGGCTTGGTGCTGCAAACGGTATGCCGTGGGATGATTTCAAGATTTTGATGAAAGAAGAGTACTGCCCCAGGAGCGAAGTCCAGAAACTGGAGGCAGAATTTTGGAATTTAAAGATGATTGGTTCTGACATTGAGGAGTACACGACTCGTTCGCACGAGTTGGCTGGATTATGTCCTCAGATGGTGACTCCAGCCTACAAGCGGATTGAAAAATACATTGATGGTCTAGCTCCTCAAATCTAGGCTAGTGTGATGGCTGCTGATCCTGTCACTATTCAGCAGGCCATCCGACTGGCTCACAAACTCACTGACCAGGCAGTGGCACAGGGCACCTTGCCTAAACGTGGCGCTGCTTCTGGTTCATCTGATCACAAAAGGAAATGGGAGAGTAACAACAGCAAGTCTTCAAGCTCCAACAACACCCAGTAACAACAGACCAAAAAGTTTGACCCATCAAGAAGCTTCACCAACAACAATCAGAACAGTAACAACAACTATGGTCAGGGATCGAGCAGCTACGCGGGCAAGAATCCTAAGTGTAACCGGTGCAACTTCCATCATCACGGCCCATGTGATCGACTCTGTTGTCAGAGATGTGGAAAGATGGGTCACGCAGCCAAAGACTGCAGGGGCGAACTAATGACTCAGCAACAATAACCTCCGCAACAACGCCAGGGTGGAATGAATAGAGCCTGCTATGAGTGTGGTAAGGAGGGTCACTACAGGAAGGATTGCCCACAGCTGAAGGGTGGAAACAAGGGTAATAATGGGGGCAATCCTAAGGGTCGTGCATTCGTGATCGGTTCCGGCGAGGCAAGGGATGACCAGAATTTGGTTACTGGTACGTTTCCCCTGAATGGTTGTTTTGCTTCTATATTATTTGATACTGGAGCTGACAGGAGTTTTGTTTCCAACAAGTTCATTAAGTTCTTAGATGTAACCTTAACTGTCGTGGAACCTAGTTATGTTGTAGAATTAGCTGACGGGAAACTAATTGAGGCAACTCATATCATTAAGGGGTGCAGACTAGGATTATGCGGCCGAAAAATGGGTTTTAAAACCCTTTCCCCCTTATACTTGTGACACAACATATTAACTAGTCTTTTAATTGGATATACAAGTAACCTTTTAATTGTATATCCATACACTCTTATTATTAATTTGTGATGTTATTTAACTCACTTAAACAACATAACAAATAATATCATTGAACAAAATGTACTAATAATTTGTTCCATCTCATATGCAACTTGTTTAGAAAACCCATTTTCTAAATTTGGTGTAAATATTTAATTGCATGATCATATCAACAATTAAATATTAATTGGTGTTTGCTAAGCTTGTTATTGGGTATAACCTGACTTGGATCATAACGTACTAACCGCATCAATATTCTATGTGTCTTGGGCACATAGAATCCTACAATCTCCCACTTGCCCAAGATTCATAGAAGATTGATGCAAGCAGTAAATACCACCAAACAACGGTTTACTACCCTTAATATGCATGACTTATAGCCATTCAATAACATCATTCCATTCAAGTACCCTACTTGAAATGATTTAGGTGAATCAATCATCTATCCTTTTGTCACAGATGTCATGTTAAATCCAAGGACACAGAATGATCATTCCTTGTTGATTTAACTTAATCAGGCCTTAGACATCTTGCTCTCAATAAATAAGAGGAACAAATCCCATCTTGATTACATACGTTTCTCACAAACACCTCGTATCACACCTAAACATAGCCTTATGTACTGTCCAATATTTCAGGACAGTGAAGAACTAGTTTAAGGTATAACACCTGGTGAATATCAAAACCCAATATGTATCTCAGGTCTGAGGATACCAAATGATATTTGCCTTTTACTCAAACTTACTTATGATCAATCTAGAAGATTCTATATAGTAATAATTTGAGATGCGGGTTAGTCCAATATTTGTATCCCACAAATATCTATGAACCTTGGTAGCAACCCATTGCTCTATATTCATCCTTATGAATATCAACCAATCCAAGTTCATAATAATCTTACCTTCACACTTGTTCCCACAAGTCTGAACAATTACAGACATTTAGAGTAAACAATTTACTCATGGATTAAACATGCTAAATTGGAACATTAATTGAAACATTATAACCAAATAATTTTATTCAAATAATAAAGAGTTCCACATATCCAAATACAAAATTTACAGATAAAATCCAATCACTAGAATATCGAAGTCCCATGGCACAAGTATGACCTTCATGCTTTGCCTTTTCAAGGAGCTTCGTGAGAGGATCCGCAATGTTTTGATCCGTGTGAACTTTGCGAATACATATCTTTCCCTTTTCAACTTCATCTCGTATGTAGTTGTATCTCCGCTCAATGTGCCTAGTCTTTTGATGAGCACGAGGTTCCTTGATTTGAGCAATCGCACCCTCCTTATCACAAAGATCTCTAGGGGGTATTGAATGGAAGGGACAACCCCTAGATCGGCAATGAATTTCTTCAACCATGCAGCTTCTTGAGCTGCCAATGAGGCGGTGACGTATTCTGATTCTGTAGTTGATAGAGCCACCACATCCTGTTTGGAGCTCTTCCAAGAGACCGCTCCTCCATTCAGAATGAAAATATATCCCGATTATGACCGTGAATCATCACGATCGGTTAGGAAACTCGCATCCGTGTAACCTTTTACAACGAGTTCCTCATCACCAGACCCATAGATTAGGAACATATCTTTCCTCCTCCTTAGGTACTTAAGTATGTTCTTAACATCCATCCAATGACTGTTTCCAGGATTTTGCTGGTATCGGCTTGTCATGCTTAATGCGCACGAAACGTCCGGTCAAGTGCATATCATTGCATACATGATGGATCCAATAGCAGATGCGTATGGGATTGCCTTCATGCTATCTTGCTCATCCTTTGAGCTGGGACATTGAGTGTACATAATATTGTTCCTCTTTGAATAGGTACCGTACCTTTCTTAGAGTTCTCTATCTTGAACCTTTTCAAGATTTTATCAATGTATGCACTCTGATTTAAACTAATCAACTGCCTTGATCTATCCCTGTAGATCTTTATTCCCAGAATATAGGCGGCTTCACCAAGATCCTTAATGGAAAAACAACTTCCAAGCCAGTTTTTTACACCTTCCAAGGTTGGAATGTCATTTCCAAATAGTAGTATGTCATCGACATACAATACTAGGAAAGTTATTATGCTACCACTAGCCTTCTTATACACACAAGCCTCATCAGCATTTTTGATGAAGCCAGATTTCTTTACCTCCTCATCAAAACAGTGATTCCAGCTTCTCAATGTTTGTTTTAATCCATAGATTGATTTCTTTAACTTGCATACTTTATTAGGATGTCTTTATTCGACAAAACCTTCAGGCTGAACCATATAGACATCTTTCTCAAGATATCCATTTAGGAAAGCGGTTTTGACATCCATTTACCAAATCTCATAATCATAATAAGCAGCTATGGCTAACAATATCCTTATAGGCTTTAGCATCGCAACAGGTGAAAAAGTTTCATCATAGTCAACCCCTTGAGTTTGAGTGAAACCCTTTGCTACAAGTATAGCTTTATAAGTATCCAAGTTTCCATGCATATCGGTTTTCTTCTTGAAAACCCACTTACTTCCAACTACCTTGGAATTAAGAGGTGATACAACAAGTTCCCAAACTTGATTGTCATACATGGATTGCATCTCAATGTTCATGGCTTCAAGCCATTTGACACAATCCGAATTAGACACTGCATTATGGTATGTGGTTGGTTCATCTGAATCTACCACATAGCATCCATCCATGAAAAATCCGTATCTTTCAGGTGGATTACTAGTTCTACCACTTCTGTGAACATTTTGTGTGTATTGATCAACCGCTTGATCATCCTCACATCCTCATGTTGAGTGCTAGTTTCAACCAAACCTGCATTGGGTTGTGGTTCTTGATCCTCCTTAAGATCCACTGTTCTACTGCTAGTTCCTTCCATAAGGAACTTTGCTTCTAAGAACTCACCCTTTCTGGCAACAAACACCTTTTATTCCAGTGGATCATAGAAGTAATATCCCATAGAATCTCTAGGAAATCCAACAAAAATACACTTGGTGGATCGGACGTCCAATTTGTTTGGGGTGAGAGTCTTAACATAAGCCTCACAACCCTAGTCCCTTAAGTATGATAGGGATGGAACTCTTCCATGCCATATCTCAAAAGGTGTCCTTTCCACCTTTTTGGTTGGGGCCATATTTAGTATACGGGCCGTGGAGAGCAAAGCAAAACCCTAAGATGATAGAGGTAATGAGCTTCTAGCCATCATAGATCGCACCATATGCAATAGGGTTTGATTCCTCCTCTCAGACACACCATTATGTTGTGGTGTTCCAGGTGGAGTGAGTTGTGAGACAATCCCACAACTCCTAAGATGATCTTGAAAGGCATCACTTAGGTATTCACCTCCTCTATCGGTACGGAGAACTTTAATTGACTTGTTGAGTTGATTTTCTACTTCATTCTTGAAGATTTTGAACGTTTCAAAAGCTTAATCTTTGTGCCTTAATAAGTACACATACCCATAGCGACTATAATCGTCGGTAAAGGTAATGAAGTATCTTTCACCATTCCTAGCCATAGGCTTAAAAGGACCACATACATCCGAATGTATGATTCCTAATAAATATTTTGCCCTTTCGTTAGTTCCACTAAAGGGTGCCTTGGTCATTTTTCCTTGTAAACAAGATTCACATACATCAAATGAATCACATTCATTTGTTTTTAAAAGACCATTCTTTTGAAGTGTTTGCATACGTTTCTTGTTTATATGACCAAGACGACAATGCAAAAGATAGGTATCACTCAAATCCAACTTGAGTTTCTTGGTGTTAGTTTGGTACAATGAACTATTTAAAGTATTTTCATGAACCACTTCATAAATACCATTAATGGGAATAGCTTTAAAATAGAACATATCTTTTAAAGAAACATGAATATCATTTTCAACAAAAGATAATACATAATCATAATGTCTTAATTGGGATACAGAAATAATGTTCCTAGTCAAACTAGGAGCATACAAAACATTCTTCAAAATTACATCCAAGCCATTTGGAAGTTTTAGGATGTAGTCCCCACGAGCTTCAACTAAGACTTTAGTTCCATTGCCCATGAAGAGGCTAACATCCCCTTGATTGAAGTCCCTACTTCTTGTGAACCCCTGTAACAAATTGCAAATATGAGTTCCACATCCGGTATCCAATACCCATGTGTTAGAAGATGTAACATTAAGATCAATATGAATCATGTATATTGTACCTGAGGTCTGCCCGGCATCCCTCTTTGCTTTTAACTCTTGGAGATGGACAGGACAATTTCTTGCCCAATGTCCAATCTCCGCACACTTGAAGCATGGGTCATTAGTAGCAACCTTTTGCTTCTTCTCTTAAGGTTTGGGTGGCACCCTTGCCACCCCTTTCCTCTTTCCCCAAACGGGTCCCTTACCCTTGGCAACTTTTGCCTTGGGTGCGGGATGAGGCCTTTTATTGTTCCCACCTTCATTGGTGGTGAGAATGGGTAAAACCCTTTTACCCATGGCCGCCTCGGCCGTTTTAAGCATTGAGTGAAGCTCACCAATGCTCTTGTCCATTGCATTCATGTTGTAATTCAACACAAATGTCTTGAACTTTTTGGTAAGGCCATTTAGGATCAAATCCGTGGCCAATTCCTTCGAGACGGACAATTAAGCCTCTCGAGGCGATCAATATGACCTTTCATCTTAAGTACATAAGATAAAACAGATTGTTGTCGTCCATACGACATGCATGGAGTGCTCGAACCGTTTCGAAGCGCTCAACCCTTGCTTGCTGTTGGAACGTTTCCTTCAGCTGGGTTATCATGTCATAAGCTCCGTGATGTTCGTACTCCTTTTGGAGATTCGGAGTCATGCTCGCTATCATGAGACAAGACACTTGGACGGAGTCCTCAGTGTACTTCAACCAATCATTGTAGGCCTCCACATCATCCTCAGTAGGCTGATCGGGGATAGGGTCGTCTAAAACATATGCTCTTCTCTCTTGCTTGAGAACGATTCTCAAGTTTCGATACCAATCAATGAAATTATTATGATTTAGACGTTCCTTTTGGAGGATCGCTCGTAATGATTGGGTGGACGCGAATGAGTTATCATGACTGTCATTATTGGTGGCCATCTACAAAATTTAACAAAGATCTATTTTAGTATTTTCGATATTGCTATTTTTAATAATTAATGCCTTTTAAGGTCATTTTTATATTAAAATCTAGAACCTAACATTACATTTAAATTGTGGTTAGGTGACCTTTATCCCATGATTTAAATTAATAAGGTGGTCAACGATTGTCGGTTGCAACCATTTGCAACTTCTAGATGTGTGGGATCGAATTTAAACATCATATGTAAAGTCGGCATGTTAATCCCATCAACACCATTTGGAAACCATATTGTAGGTGATCCATTTAACATGGTTTGCAAATCAAGTTACCCTACTTGCACACACGTGTGAGTTTACCCACATAAGTGGTTAGGTGACCTTTATCCCACCAATATGGTATCCCTACCTTAAGTCACAAGTTCCCTCTAAATGGTTAGGTGACCTTTATCCCATTAAGAGTTTCCAAATGACTCAAGTGTTGTGCAAAAGGACAGTGTTAAACTTGTCTATCAAATGTTTAGAGATTTCATAATTCTAGTTTAGAAAACTCTATGTACTTGTATTTGCATGCTTTCAAATACAAGATACCCTATGGTCCTTTTAATAAAAACCATTTTATTATGTAATCATTAATCCTTTTAATTACCATTTATTAACACTTAATGATTTAGAACCATTTTTATACTAGCTTGTTAAGATCATTTTTATTAAGATTGTTTATCATATCCAAATATTATACAATCATTCATAAAATCATAATCAATCAAGCATATTATAAACAACCACAATGTGCATAACCATAGCTACTATTATGACCACACATGTTTTCCATCACAAGTGTGGTCATTTGGTCTTTCCTAAGGGTTGAATACAACACGAAATTGAGGTCTTCATAGACCCCGCTTGAACTTGCATCCATATGCTTCAAGTCCTTCTTTTGTGTCTTCCTCTTGTGCTTCCTTCCCGAGCATCTTCTTTTACAAAATATATATCCTAATACATATTTTCTAGTAAAGAAAAATACTCCTCATCTATTATACATCCTAATGAATAAATAGACAAATATAAGCACAAAACTTTACAACCCAATTGAATGAATATAATCAAATAAATACATTCAATCCAAACCAAAACAACACAAGGTCTAAGCTAGGTTATGCACTATCATATGAACAATCATCAACATCATTCAATAAACAAAATAAACCCCATCAAACCCCAAATTTTCAGCCAACATAAACTGAAAATTAGGATTTGTTTGTCCAAACAAACAACAACCAAAACTATCAACCAATTGACATTCCTATCTTTCAAAGTTTAATCATAAGCATGAAGATATAACTTTGAAAGACATGAGGTTTATTGAATCAACCAAAATCAGCCTCTAATGAGTTGATAATCACCCTTTAAAACCGATTTTCAGGACAAGAACGAGCAAGCTATCCACATAACCTGCTCTTGATGCCATTGATGGGTTTGTTAGAACATAAAATCATAGTTTAACCTCTTAAACTTTCTAAAAACGCAGCAGAATTACAACTTTATAAACTTGTTTATAAGCTGAAAAATATGTTCATTAGGTGACTATATTAATGCATAAAACAAACCCATATATCAAAGGATCATTTTATGTGAATATGCATGCTATGTGTACATAAAACAATATAATATGACAGCCACAAAGGGGCTGCCATATACTACCTTTTCAGCCAACAAAAACGACCAAGAAGGAGGTGTTGGATGCTCCAAAAATGGCCAAAGCTCCAAGGAGTGGATCCCTCAAGCTTGTATACCCCAAGCGTACTTGCAAAGGCACCTTCTTGTTAGGAAGAAACACCACAAAAGGCTCCAAAACCCCTTGTTCTTGCTTCTTATTTCCGTAAGCAATGAGAGAGAGAGGAGAGGATTTTTTTCTTTGTTGCATGTATGGGATGGAGAGAGTATTGAGTGTTAGACTAGTTAATATTTGTTTGTTCTCAAGAAAGCAAGAGAACCAATCATCTCCGGGGGGGGGGGGGGGTGAAAAATGGGTTTTAAAACCCTTTCCCCCTTAAACTTGTAACACAACATATTAACTAGTCTTTTGACTGGATATACAAGTAACCTTTTAATTGTATATCCATACACTCTTATTATTAGTTTGTGATGTTATTTAACTCACTTAAACAACATTACAAATAATATCATTGAACAAAATGTACTAATAATTTGTTCCATCTCATATGCAACTTGTTTAGAAAACCCATTTTCTAAACTTGGTGTAAATATTTAATTGCATGATCATATCATCAATTAAATATTAATTGGTGTTTGCTAAGCTTGTTATTGGGTATAACCCGACTTGGATCATAACGTACTAACCGCATCAATATTCTACGTGTCTTGGGCATATAGAATCCTACACATCCGCATCAAGTTGGTCTTCCGCATAAGCTGCAGTTGGATGTTCTTGTTGTTGTAAAGCTTCCGCAGGAGTTCACGGAGTCCATACTTGTATTATTCCAGAAGATCTACAGAGGAACAATTTGTTCATCCATAGATGTTATTCAACACTTGGTCAATTCAAGAAATTGACAGACTAATGTTTTTCCTGCAAACATACATATAGAGGAACACATAATAAAAGGGTTAACCTATAAATGTATATTGCATACAAAAGATGAAAGATGTACAAGAGTTGTTACGAGGATTGATTAAATAACTAAACCTATACAAGAGATCTAGCCTAGTAGTTGATTCATTGTTGGATTGCCTAATCCAAGCATGTAAAATGTTAGTTGAAAATTTTCTCTATTTAAACTACAAGAAGTTGCAGGACATACCCAAATGCACCTTGTCTGTTTGCAACTTCATTATTAGTGTCATATATATAATTGAGAGAATTTAGGAGTGGATCCGTTTGCAGATAGAAGACTTCCAACAGTGTGGTAATTTTCCCGCTTAGTCGGAAAACAAATGGAGCATTACCTCTATTAATGGACGTGTGAACCTTTCCACCCATTGATGTGAAAGAAAACAGTAGGATTCTATATGCCCAAGACACGTAGAATATTGATGCGGTTAGTACGTTATGATCCAAGTCGGGTTATACCCAATAACAAGCTTAGCAAACACCAATTAAATATTTAATTGATGATATGATCATGCAATTAAATATTTTACACCAATTTAGAAAATGAGTTTTCTAAATAAGTTGCATATGAGAAGGAACAACTTAATTAGAATATTTTGTTCAATTGTATTATTTCAAGTGTTATTTAAGTAAGTTAGATAACATTAAATAATAATAGGAGGGTATAACTTATACAATTAAAAGGTTAATTGTATATCAAGTTAAATGACTAGTTAAAAGCAATGTGTATTTTTAAAAGGGGAAACCCTTTTATTTAAAAGGTTTCGGCCGCCCACCCGCATTGGATTGGTTCTTTTGCATTCTTAAGAATACACATCTTTAACTACTTACACACTCTTCCAAAGACATCTCTCATTACATGCAATAGACTCAAAAATCTCCTCTCTCTCTCTCTCAAATCCTACGGCCAGGCAGCAGCAAAAGAGGGGTTTTTGGAGTGACTTCTTGTGGTGTTTCTTCCTAACAAGAAGGTGTTTTGCAAAGGGCTTGGGGTATACAAGCTTGAGGGTTCCTTACCTTGGAGCCTTGGCCGATTTTAAGCATCCAACACTTCCTTTTGGTCGATCTTGCTACTGCTGAAAGGTAGTTTTCACAGCTCAATGTAGCTGTGATTTTATGTACATTTACATGTGTTCATAGCTTGCTTATTCACATAAAAGATCCCCTTTGTTCTTGGGTTGTTTACACTTTAAAACATCAAATAGAACATGAGTTTTTCAGCTTATAAACAATGTTATAAAGCTAAACTTCCGCTGCGTTTTACAAAGTTTAAGTGGTTAAACTATGTCTTGTGTCCTAACAAACCCCAATAATGGCATCTAGAGCCGGTTATGTGGATAGCTAGCTTGTATTGTCCTTTAAAAATTCATTTTATGGACTTTAAAACCCCTTTAGGGGCTGCTATGTTTTTGTATGTTGAATCCCCAAACTTTCAGGGTTATATCACACATGCTTGTGATTAAACCTTGAAAGATATGTATGATGATATATATATTGTTTGGACAATGGTTAAAACCCGAATTTTCAGTTTATGTTGGCTGAAAATCATGGATTTTATTGGGGATTCTTTAATATATTTGGATGATATGATGAATGTTCATATTGGTACATAACCTAGCATTTGGCCTCGTGTTGTTCGGATGTATGCAAATGGTTGTTTTGGTTTATTCAATCGGGTTGTATATTACTTTATTTGTGCTTTGTATAAAAGATGTAATTTATTATTATTGGGTTGTAATAAATAGGTTAGGTGTATTTTTCATTTTACTAGATATCATGTATTAGTACTTTATATCTTGTAATATGAAGACATATGCCTTGGAAGCACAAAGGAAAGACACAAGAGAAACATGGAGCATTTTGGATGCGGTTTCAAGTGGGAGGCTTTTGGAAGCTTTCTATGTGTTTTTATTATGACCTTAGAAAAGACCAAATGACAACACTTGTGATGGCAAACAAGTGTTGTCAACATAATGGCTATGGTTATGCACATATGGTTGTTTATGTTTATGCTTGTTTGAATGTTTGTTATTTGATTGTATGGTTGATATTTTGACATGCATTACAAACTAATTAACAAACTTAACAAGCTAAAAATTGATGGTTCTTAATCATTAAAAGGTAATAAAAGGTTATTAAAATGATTTAATGATTTTAAAGATTAAAATAGGTTTTAATCAAAGGACCATAAGGTATCTTGTATTTGAAAGCATGCAAATACAAGTACATAGAGTTTTCTAAACTAGAATCATGAAACCTCTAAATATTCTAAAACAAGATCAACACCGTCCTTTTGCACAACACTTAAGTCACTCGGGAACTCTTAGTGGGATAAAGGTCACCTAACCATTTTGAGGGAACTTAAGACTTAAGGTGAGAATGCCATATTCGTGGGATAAAGGTCACCTAACCACTCATTTTGGCAAACTCACACATGTGTGTAAGTAGGATGTCTTGATTTGCAAACCATGTTAAATGGATCACCTACAATATGGTTTCCAAATGGTGTTGATGGGATTAATATGCCGACTTTGCATATGATATTTAAAGTCAATTCCATACCTGTAGAAGTTGCAAATGGTTGCAACCGTCAATCGTTGACCACCTTATTAATTTAAATTGTGGGATAAAAGTCACCTAACCACAATTTAAATGTAATATTGGGTTCTAGATTTTAACATGAGAATAACCTCAAAAGTTATTAATTATTAAAAATAGCATTATCAAAAATACTAAAATAGATCTTTGTTAAATTTTGTAGATGGCCACCAATAATGATAATCATGATAACTCATCAACGTCCACCCAATCTTTACCAACGATACTCCAAAAGGAACGTCTAAATCATAACAATTTTATTGATTGGTATCGAAACTTGAGAATCGTTCTCAAGCAAGAGAGACGATCATATGTTTTAGACGACCCTATCCCCGATCAACCTACTGAGGATGATGAAGAGGCCTATAACGATTTGCTAAATTTCACTGAGGACTCTGTCCAAGTGTCTTGTCTCATGCTAGCGAGCATGACTCCGGATCTCCAAAAGGAGTATGAACATCAAGGAGCTTATGACATGATTGCCCAGCTGAAGGAAACGTTCTAACAGCAAGCAAGGGTTGAGCACTTCGAGACGGTTCGAGCACTCCATGCATGTCGTATGGACGACAACCAATCGGTTTCATCTTATGTACTTAAGATGAAAAGCCACATTGACCGCCTCGAAAGGCTTAATTGTCCTGTCTCGAAGGAATTGGCCACGGATTTGATCCTTAATGGCCTTACCAAGAAGTTCGAGACATTCGTGTTGAACTACAACATGAATGCTTGGGACAAAAGGATTGGTGAGCTTCACTCAATGCTCAAAACGGCTGAGGCGGCCATGGGTAAAAGGGTTTTACCCGTTCTCACCATCAATGAAGGTGGGAACAATAAAAGGCCTCATCCCGCACCCAAGGAAAAAGTTACCAAGGGTAAGGGACCCGTTTGGGGAAAGGGGAAAGGGGTGGCAAGGGTGCCACCCAAACCTCAAGAGAAGAAGCAAAAGGTTGCTACTAATGACCCATGCTTTAAGTGTGGGGAGATTGGACATTAGGCAAGGAATTGTGACAGGATCTCAGCCTCTAGTTTGATCAATTAGGTTGTATTCGTAGCGGATTTAGCACGAGAATTAGCAATTACAGCAAGAACATATAGGATTTTGCATGTAACAGTAAATGTAGAGAGAGAGAACAATTCTGCCAAAAAGGAATAATATTCTTTTTGCTCACACGTTTCGGCACCGAATACAATTAGGTCATTTACCTTTTATAGGCAAAATGACGTGTGCTGATGTCACTTGATAGTGACATCAAATGGTTATTAACAAACTACTGAGAACTAACTAAACTACTGAAGATGTCACAACAGCTGACATCTTCTTACAAAATTACCAAGTGTTCTACCTATTACAAGTACTGAAAAAGGAAACTACTGAAAATCTACAACGACTGAAGAACAACCTCTTCAGTCGTTTACAACTACTGAACTATAACAACTGAAGAACAAACTCTTCGGCTGTTGTACAAACTACTGAAAGGAAAAACATAAAACTACTGAAAAGAAAAACCATCACAACAACTAAAGAAGACTTCTTCAGCTGTTGTGACAAACTCTAAAGCTTCAGCACTTGTTCATCAGACTTAGGCTTCAGATGATTTATCAGCTGATGACTTCAGTAGATGTCATCAGCTGATGTCTTCAGTCTTAGTCTTCAGACTTTGTGCATCAGTAGATGATCTTCAGTTCTTCAGTTCTTCAGCTTTTGATCTTCAGCACTTGTCTTCAGTACTTCAGACTTTAGTACTTATCTTCAGCACTTTGGGATCTTCAGCTGTTGTACTTCAGATCTTTGATCATCAGCTGTTGATTCTTCAGACTTTGTCAAACTGCTGATGAAGGTCTTCAGCAGTTGTTGTGATGTCATGTGGGACTTAAGAGGTTTTCCTGATCTTGGCTCATTGGTTCTTTTGGTCCAACAAACTCCCCCTAAACCAATGCAGCCAAAACCTCTAAGTTATTTATTGTCCCACTTATTATTGGCATAAAAGTTGGTCTATTTCCTTCTGGATCAGATCAGAAGTTGACCCTGATAAGCACTGGCCTGGGAGGAGGTCTCTGATATTTTTTGGCTATGTATGGATGGGAGCTCTGTTTTGGTACCTCCCATGTACGAGCCGGTAGGATTCTCTGGTGTAGGCTTGAAGAAATGTCATTTGTTCTTCTTTGGTTAGGTCTTCAGCCTCACCTTCGAATAGTCCTTCACGGCCGTACAGCTCTGAGACAAACTTGGCCTGTTTGCCATTCTTGAGCTCAACTGTTGTAACTTGTCTATAGGCGAATTCATCTGGGTGTCTGCCTTCTAGCAAGAAGTTGAGCTCATCTTTGTGGAAGTTCTCAAGCCTCTTATAGACTAACCCTTTCCTAACCACCATATTCTCCAACATCATGTGGGGTGATTGGTTAGCCCTATAGGCCTTCTCGAACTCTTCCACAATTTCCCAGGGTGTTATTACAAGAGCCACTGAGATCACTTCATCTACAATCTTCTTAAGTTGGCTCTTGTATCTCACAGGAATATCTTTCTTAATTATCCTGTGAGCCACCCTGGGATCAGGCCAAGTCCTCACTCTATCTTTATCATATTGAAAGGTTTGCTTAAGAGTGAAGAGTCTTAGAGCTTCCTTCTTCATGTTAAGTATAGAAGAGGTAGCAGCATAAGCTTTGTCTATGCTTTTCAGCATTTCTTCATCATGTAATCTCTGCTGCTCCTCCTCTTCTAACTTAACCCTCACAACATCCATCTGTGAGGTAGGAGTGATGGTTTTAGGTTTGGATTTAGGTAGAGGGATGACTGCAGAAAGAGGCAGTCTATCCTCCTCATCCTCCTCTTCTTCTTCTTCTTGCAGCCTCAATACCCTTCTCTTCTTCTGCAAGGGTGGATCATTGGCTGTGGGTTTTGATGGTGAAGGGGTTGGTTTGTGGGTTGTGTTTGGGTTGTTGGTGTGGGAATGTTGGCAGGCCTTGCTAGTAACCTAGAGATAAGGGTAGGTTTGGTTTGTTTTACTGGCAGGGTCCTGTTCCCAGCACCGGCTTCAGAAAGGGCTTCAGCGACCAGCCCTTTTGTGAAATCACCAGCCGAATAGATCTTGGTGGCTATAGCCAAGATTCTGTCCCTGGTCCATGCCTTGACATCAAGGACTGGTCTCCCTAGATACTTCGAAATGAATCTACTCATAGCCTCGAGTCTCTTTTTATCCTCTTGGCTATAAGTAGACCATCGGTGTTCTATCTCCCTTGTCTCCATCTTCCTATTCTCCTGCTCTAGCAAGGCAGTGTCCATGTCAAAGCCTTGCCTGAACAGCTGATCAATGATAGAGTCCATTGATCTGCTTTGTTCAGCATCAGCCTTCTTGACAAGGGCTGCTAGATCAGGATCACCCTTCTCTACCTTCTCTCCCTCCTTCTCTCCTCTCTTCTTTTGATAAGTGACACTGAAATCCTTTTGGATTTCAGCCACTTCTATTTCAGCTTTCTCCTCCCTCACCTTCTCCTTCCCTTCTCCCTACCAGTCTCCTCTACCAACACCCTCTCTTTTTCCACCACTTTCCTCACCTCTTTCTCTTCCTCTACCCTCTTCCTCTTAGCTTGCACTGATGTCTCCCCTTTTTAGGTGCATTGGTTGGGGTTTGACTATCAGCAAGTGCCTTGGCTACAGCAACCTCCACCATGGGTTGTATATGTGTGGGAAGCCTCTCATCAATGGTTTTCATCACAATGTCTGTGATTATTGGTGTGATGAGAGGCAGGGATTGATGGAAGATAGCAACTAGTTGCTCAGGAGGGTTCTGTTCCTGAGAACTAGTGCCAGAAGCAAAGGCAGGTGGCTGAGTTTTTGGCAGTGGTTGAGTGTATTGGAGACCTTCGGGTGAAGGTGCCATCTGTGGGTCAATGGTGGCAGATGGACTTCTATCTTGAGACATTTTGGCAAGCAGCTCTTTGAGTCTGCTTACCTCATCCTCTAAGATAGTGTTTTGTGCAACTACATCATAGAAGAAGCACACAGGTCATCATCAGTTTGTACTGAATCACCTGACCTCCTGACTGTGTCAGGATGTACATGCACTAAGTGTGGCTTAGTAGTTGCATGTGCCCCTTTTTATTGGTACTGGGGACTTCCAGCCTCCGGATTGTATCCATCATCGGCAGTTGCCTCTGGTGAGGTCTTATTGATGTTACCAGCTTCTCCCTGCTCAGATGTTGATGCAGAGGAAGTTGCAGCCTCACCAGAATATCCTATCTCCCTAGCCACACTGGGAGATTGGACATGTGATTCTCTGTGTTGTGGGCTCTCACCAACACTTGTGTCAACCCTCTCTTCGGTTGGAGTTTCCCCAGTTGTAATTGGTTTCTGGGGAGAGGGTGGAGTGTTCAGGTGAGTCAACACTTTGGCGATTATGAGTGTAGGGCTTTGTGGGGCGGTTTCAGTGGGTGATGGGCTTGAAGCAGATTGCACATGGGGAGGAATGTGCGTTTCAATGGCAATCTTCTCAAGTGAGACAGACTCCAGGTTTGTGGCTGCCCCAGAAGTGGTTGCAACAGGCTCCCGTTGAGAGGAAACCTGTGCGGTTGTGGTGGGTTGAGACGTGGTGACTGCTGGGAGAATCTGACCAGCAGCCACTTCCTGCCTTTGTGTTGCAGGGGCATCCTCAGGGGACTCATTTCCCTGAGTAGCCTTTGTTGGCTTCTTTTTCGTTTTTGGTTTGGTGGGGACTTTGGATTTGGAGGTGGAGGCTGTGGGTTCCAGCTGCGTGGGTTTTCGCAGCTTGGCAGCCTGTTTGAGTGATTGGTCAGTGTTGTGCCTGGAGTATACCTCAGCTAGAACAGCCATGGCAGGGACCCCAGTGCCAACAAGTCCCTCAGCACTAACCTGGCTCTCGATGATGGCCATTATGAACCGAGGATACAAGATCCAACGGTTAGAAATGGGTTTTGTGGCCATATCCTTGATTTCCAAAAATATGATTTCAGTAAAGTTCAGGGGTTGTTTTTCAAGGATGGAATACAATACCTGTTGCCACCTTGTGGACATCTGGTCCCATGAAGATGTTTTTGGGGCCAGACACACATTCACCATATGGAATATAAGACGTTGAGGATCTGGGAAGTGTTTCTTCAACAAGGTGGAGGCAGAGAGGTCGCCCTGATAGTCATTGAAAGATAGATCGATGGCGCCTTTGGGGTAAGAGGTTGGAAAGGTGGCATCCTCCAGCTTTAGGGTTTGTCGAATAGTAGCTGGAGTGATAACCACTGGGTGGTTGTTTACGGAGGACCGGAGAGAGACCTCGCCATCATTCTCTCCGGTTTGGACGGTGATGTTGGTCCAGAACTCCGATAGGGAGTCGGTGTAAATGGTGGGGTTTAGAAGAAAAGCCGTTTGGTATGGAGATTCGTACATGAGATCAACGGCATTGTGGAATTTGGCCCAAAATGGCGATTTAGTGAGATGTGTGACACAGTTGTGTCGAGGTTTGAGTTGCATGGCCGCCATTAATGGTGTATGGGAAGTTCAGAGGTTTTTTGAAAAGTTAGGTCAAGTGAGAATTAAAAGCTCTGAAGGTTAGGTATTTATAGGGTATGGCAAAGGCTGAAAGAAAACTACTGAAGGTGTTGGTCATCAGTTGTTCAAAGTACTGATGATGTGGTTTTAACCTTCAGTGGTTGTAACATCTGAGGACTTGGTGTGAGTCTTCAGTAGTTGAAACTACTGAGACCTTGGTTTTGTCCTTCAGATGTTGGAAATAGCTGAAGACTTGTTGTTAGTCTTCAGTAGCTATAAACTACTGAAGACATGGTTTGCATCTTCAGACGTTGTAACAACTGAAGACTTGGTGTTAGCCTTCAGTTGTTGTAAACTACTGACATCAGTAGTTATGAACTACTGAAGACATGGTATTGCTTCAGTTGTTATAAACAACTGAGGACTTGGTGTTAATCATCAGTAGTTGTGAAACTACTGAAGACATGGTTTCGTCCTTCAGTTGTTTGGGTATGAAACAGCAGATGTAGGTATCAGCTGAAGAGTAAAGTTACTAATCAGCTGTTTCCGTCAATTCAGTTGTTTCATTCTGACCTTCACATTTACTCATCAGCTCTTTGGCTTGACTTTCATATGTTTCATTGGCCCTTCAGCTCTTGTGAATATTTTATTCCTCTGCTCTTATGATCAGATGTTCACAAGTGCTGATAAATTCTTCAGAGCTGGAGAACAAATTTTGTCTTTCAGTACTTGTGTAAGATTACACATCAGTAGTTGTGAACAAAATTTGTTCTTCAGTACTTATTTGTTTGAAAATTGTACATCAGTAGTTGTAATCCACCTCACTACATCAGTTGTTTTCAACAAATAATGTACATCAGTACTTTGAAGCATTTTGGTCTTCATTAGTTGTGAAAATACTGAAGACTCAATTACTCATCAGTACTTATATTTGACCTTTGCATACTAATGCTCATCAGTATTTGTGAACTGAGAGCATCAGTATTGGTCAAATTATTCTAGCTGTAGCATACCAAGCCTTAGTACCAAGTTTTGAAATATGGTACTATCTAAAGGCTTAGTAAATATATCTGCAAGCTCATCAGCACTAGGCACAAACTTTGGATCAATCAGACCTTTTTCATAGCAATCCCTAATAAAATGATGTCTGATCTCTATATGTTTGGTCCTAGAGTGCTGGACTGGATTTTTAACAATGCAAAGAGCTGAAGCACTATCCATTAACAGTGGAGTCTTAGTTTCTGCAATGCCATAATCCAAGAGTTGGTTCTGAAGCCAAAGTACTTGAGATGTATAACTTGCAGCAGCAATGTACTCAGCTTCAGCAGTGGATGCAGCAATTGATGTTTGTTTCTTACTCTGCCAAGAAACTAAACAATTGCCTAGGAATTGGCAACCACCAGAAGTGGATTTTCTGGTGACTTTGCATCCTGCATAGTCACTATCAGAGAAAGCAACTAATTTGCAAGAATGCCCAGTTGAATACCAAAGACCTAGTGATTGGGTACCTTGCAGATATCTAAAGATCCTTTTGACTGCAATCAAATGGGATTCTTTAGGTGCAGCCTGAAATCTAGCACAGGCACATGTTGCAAACATGATGTCTGGTCTAGAAGCTGTAAGGTACATCAAGGACCCAATCATACATCTGTAAAAGGGTTTCATCAACCACTTTACCTTTCTGATCTACATCTAGTTGTGTGATGCTGCTCATGGAAGTAGAACAGGGCTTACAGGTTTGTAAATCGAACTTATTCAACAACTCTTTGGTGTATTTGGACTGATGGATAAAGATTCCATCATCCCTTTGTTTGATTTGTAAACCTAGAAAGAACTGTAATTCCCCCATAGCACTCATTTCAAACTTTTGCTTCATGAGCATTGTAAATTCATCACACAACTTTAGATCAGAGGATGCAAAGATGATGTCATCTACATAAATTTGAACAAGGAGCTTATGTTGTCCCATAGTCTTGATGAATAAGGTTTTATCAATGGTGCCTCTAGTGAACTTATTCTCTAGAAGAAAAGTTGATAGTGTCTCATACCAAGCTCTAGGAGCTTGCTTCAGCCCATAAAGAGCCTTATCAAGCTTGTAAACCCAATCAGGATGTTTATTGTCCTCAAAGCCTGGTGGTTGACACACATAAACTTCTTCTTTTATTTTACCATATAAGATGGCACTTTTGACATCCAGTTGATAGACCCTAAGACTGTGAAAGGCAGCATAGCTAAGAACAGTCTGATTGCTTCCAGTCTTGCCACAGGGGCAAAGGTCTCATCATAATCGATGCCTTCCTCTTGTGCAACCCCTAAACAACCAGCCTGGCCTTGTTCTTAACTATTTGGCCCTTCTCATCTGTTTTGTTCCTAAATACCCATTTGGTGCCTATTGCACACTTACCTTGGGGTAATGGAACAAACTCCCACACTTGCTGTTTTTGAACTGAAGAAGCTCAAGCAGCATAGCTTCCACCCATCCATTGTCTCTTAAAGCAACATGATAGTTCTTTGGCTCTTGCTGACTGATGAAGAGAGCATAGAAGCAGAAGTTGGACAATGATTCCTGGTTGAAACTCCAACATTGATATCACTAATGATTTAAGATGTGGGGTGATTCTTTAGCTCTTGATAGACTATAATATCTGTGCAAGTGTTTGTAGACCCATCAGCAGCAACAGATGGTGATAGAGATTCCTGAAACCATGTAGAAGATGGCAGCTCAAATGAAGTAGAGCAAGCAGAAATCTCATCAGCATTTGTTGTGGATGGAGCTGCTGAGGCTACAGGAGCATCAGGTTTAGTGGACTCAGGCAGGTTGTCACTAAACCTGAAGAGGTGAGTACTGACTACATCATCATCAGTACCACCAGGTGGAGAACTGTTGATAGGCTCAACAGCTGGAGGTTGATAAGGAACATATTGCAGTATGTCCAAATCAAACAACTCCACAGGGTTTTGTGGAATCTTGTCCTTTGGAGATTCATTAAGCTTAACATGCAGAGTTTCTTCAACCGTCTTTGTCCTACAGTTGAAGACTCTGTATGCTTTGCAAGTTGATGAATAACCAACAAAATACCCTGCATCCACCTTACTAGCAAACTTCTGGAGTGGGTTGCTAGTGTTGAGAATGAAACATGGACACCCAAAGGCTCTAAAGAATGAAATCAGAGGGGCCAAATGATGAAGAACTTCATAAGGAGTCTTCATCAACCTCTTATTCACTAAAGCTCTATTCTGTACATAGCAAGCTGTATTGACAGCTTCAGCCCAAAAGGTCAGTGGCAGCCCTGAGTCAGCTAGCATTGACCTTGCAGCTTCAATGAGAGTCCTGTTCTTTCTCTCAACCACTCTATTCTGCTCAGGTGTTCTAGGAATACTAAACTGCCTTTTAATTCCCTTGGACAGGTAGAAGTCATCAAGTGTGTGGTTTCTAAACTCTGTTCCATTGTCACTCCTCACACACTTGACCTGCAGGGAATACTGCTTTTCTACAAATAACACAAAGTTCATGATAGACTTGGCTGCTCTTGGAGTGCAAGAAGAAGGTCCATACAAACCTGGAATAATCATCCACAATTACCAGGCAGTATTTCTTCTTTGCCATGCTCATCACTCTGACAGGACCAAAGAGATCCATGTGCAGGAGCTGCAAGCAGGCAGTGGACTTTGGTTCTTCTATTGAAGGGAATAAAACTTTGTGTTGTTTTCCTTTTAAGCAAGCAGTGCAGTTATCTTCACACTTGAACTTCTTCAAAGGCAATCCTCTTACTAAACCATGGCTTATCAGCTGATTCATGTTCTTTAAATTAACATGCCCCAGCCTTCTATGCCATAGAGTAGACTCTTAAGGAGAGGCATTGGAGAATAGGCAAGGATGGCCTTTTAGATCTATCTTTTTGGAAAGATCTATGGCATACACTCTTCCTGTCCTGCTGGCCTTCAGGAGAGTTTATTCATCCAACACCTTGTCAATCAAATGTAGAACTTTGGATGACAGAATCCGACAGTTCTGGCTTGTGAAAAGGGCAACATGGCCTTTATCACACATTTGACTGACACTCAAGAGGTTGTACTTGAGATTCTCCACATGGTTAACATCATCAAACCTTATTTCCCCATTGGAAACAAAGCCTTTTCCAATGATGTAACCCTTTGCATCATTGCCAAAGGAGACAAATCCCTTCTTTCCTTGAGAGTAGTCATTAAGAAGGGAGCTGCTTCCTGTCATGTGCATAGATCCTCCACTGTCTACATACCAGATGCTTCTTTGGCATGTTGAAGAACCATGCAATCATAACCACATGTTAGTTAGTTTTAGAGACCCAAACCTGTTTGGTTTTAGGTCTGTTCTCAACAACAGGTGCAACACTAATAGGTGTTTTATGTGTGACAGCCTGAGGTGAAAGAGATGGTGCAGAAGAGGAACCCTTTGGCTTGGACTTCCTTTTCTGTGGTTTCAACACAAGAGCATCTAAATGGTTGACTCTTCCCATTAGATGCTGAACCATCATCACCAGTTGTGTCTGACTTTGTGATAAAGCTTTCAGCTCTTCAGACACATTGGGGCTTGCTGATGATGGATTCCTATGTTGCACCATCTTCTTTTGAGCAACCTCAGCTGTTTCCTGAGCAACCCCTACCTTCTTTTTAGATTTAGCTTTGGGCTTAGGGATTTCAGGCTTTGATGTTGCTAGTACAAACTTGGTCTCAAACTCATTCTTCATTTTATTTATGTCCTCATTAATTTTCTACCTTTGTTTGAGTTTGGAACCCCTTTTGTACCAGCAATCATCAGTAAGGTGATTGAACAAGCCACATATCTCACATGGCTTCTTCTTCATCTTGTGTTGATCATCAGCTGAAGAGGATGAAACTGCTGAAGACTTGTTCTTCAGCTATTTGCTATCAGTACTAGTAGTTTTCTTCCTAGTAGTGCCTGCTTTCCTGACATCCTTTTTAGCTGTCTTCAAACCTTTTCTATTGTTAGTTTTCTTCTCTTTAGTGCTGACAGTTGTTGAGGTTTGAACTTCAGATGTTATCACTTGCTCTCCAGTACTTTCAGTACTTCTAGAGACAACACCTGAGTTGATCAACCTTTTGATCATGTGACAGTCAGCGTTTGAACCATCAGCTGTTGTAGCATCAGCTGATTGGTTTTGGCAGGAGTTAATGCTGACTTCTATCTCTGATGATGCTGAATCAGAAGATAGTAGGTCACATGATGAGAAGGATTGGTTATTGCTCTCTCCATCAGATTCAACTTCTGCTCTTGAAGTAAAATCTGTAGGAGGAGCAGTGTGATTATAACCAATGCCAAACTTCACATTGGAAACTGATTGCTTGCTAAAAAGCATTTCAAAACCCTTGCATGATTGCACCCATCGATCACACTCTACTTGGGTAGTTGCAAAAGTTTCCTTGAGGTCTCTGTACTTCTCTAGAAGTACATCTTCCCTAGCTTTATCATCTTTATTTGGCATTTAAGCTTATAAATCTCATCATTTTTCTCATTAAGTGCAGCCTCAAATTCAGCTTTCTTTTTGGAAATGGTGTGCTCTAGCTCAAGATTTTTATCTATTAAAGCTACATTTGCTTCTCTAATAGAAGCAAATACTGCTATGCATGATTCAGAACAAAGCTTGGCTTTGGCCTCAGAGGATACCTGCGATGAAGCATTGGATGATGACCCCTCAGCAGACTCATGGGCCATCAGAGCAAGATATCCAAATGGATTATCACCACCATGTTGACCAGCACCTTGGAATAGTTGTTCCTGACCAGATAGATCATCTGGCAGACTACTCCAGCCAACAACTCCTGGGGTGAAGAAGCTGTGTTGTTGAGGTTGTGTTTGATGATGAGATTGAGAAGATTGAGGCTCAGGAAGAGCATGTGCTGGCTGAGCAGAAGGTGCTTGAGTTTGACTGGGCTAAGGCACATAGTAGCAGGAGTATGGGTATGGCATATGACCCTGAGGCACAAAATAAGCAGGTGATGCATGTGCTTGTGATGGATGGCCAGAACTGGAGGAATATTGCCCTCTGTGCTGCGAGCTATTGCTTGGAAAAGTCACAAAGGGTGCAGAGGAGTTAGATCCAGATGATCTACACTCTCTAGCAAAGTGTCCAAGCCTTTGGCACTTGTGACACCTCAACTTGCTCTTGTCAAAACCAACTTTGGTTTTGCCAGAGAGACCAGGGAATTTCCTGCCAGTTCTCTTGTAGAACTTTGAGATCTGATATTTATCATTGCCATTTGGTTCAAAATATCCATCTCTTCCAGATCATCATCTGGAATGCCCTTCAAGTCCTCCATCAGAAAGCATAGATTTTCACTGCTACCTCCTGAACTACTACAAACACCAACAAAAGCTAGTTCAGAGTTGGTAGAGAAATCAATATGCTCATCATAAGAACTCTCTGATGCAGCATATAAATAGACTCCTGACTTATCAAGGCGGCATTGCCATGGACAAAGTCATCAGTGAGCTTGCCAGAGGTAGACAACTTCCTCTTTTGCTCTATCTCTCTCTCAAATGTGAGCAGTTTCCCATGAAGTTGGGTGAGAGATAGAGTATCCAGATCTACACTGGAGCGTAGGACAATAGTATAAGTGTCCCATCTCTCAGGCAGTGATCTGAGGAATCTGTTGTTCATCTGGCTGTTAGAGTACTCTTGTTTGACCATCTTTAACTCAGATATCAAACAAGAAAACCGCTCAAATTGCTGAGTCAGAGTCTCACCCTTCCTATGAGAGAATATCTCATATTGTTGTCGAGGATTACCCTAGTATTTGCTAAGACCGCATCGGTTCCTCCGAATTGTTCCTTCAGAGCAACCCATAGGTCATGAGCAGTTTCATGATGCAAAAGCCCTGAATAAATCTCATTTGGAATAGCCATGGCTAAAATTCCATGGGCTCTAGCATCAATCTCGAACAGCTTAAGATCTTCATCCGAATATTGTTCAGGTTTCTTCGGAACCTGTTCATTTGATTCAGGGACGCTCACCATAGGCTTGTATGGTCCATGCACCACTGACTTCCAACAACCAGCACTGTTGACAGACAAGTGGTGAAGCATACGACGTTGCCATATGTTATACTCATTCCTCACAAGCATCGGAGGCTTGGTTGAGGAACCAGTATTGTGAGGATCATTCGTTGGTGTCGTCATCTCAGTTTTTAGTCCAAATCAAGTTTGAACAAAACAAATGTAGCTCAAAACCATGAGAGAACCTCAAGTTTTCGGCCAGAAACAGCAAAATCTCACTCTCTATAGCTAATTCTTGCAAATTGCTAATTCGATCATACATAGAGATCAAAAGAGCAGTTTCAAATGATCAATAGTGAAATCGATCAATGATTAACCAGCTCTGATACCATTTGACAGGATCTCAGCCTCTAGTTTGATCAATTAGGTTGTATTCGCAGTGAATTTAGCATGAGAATTAGCAATTACAGCAAGAACATAAAGGGTTTTGCATGTAACAGTAAATGTAGAGAGAGAGAACAATTCTGCCAAAAAGGAATAATATTCTTTTTGCTCACACGTTTCGGCACCGAATACAATTAGGTCATCTACCTTTTATAGGCAAAATGACGTGTGCTGATGTCACTTGATAGTGACATCAAACGGTTGTTAACAAACTACTGAGAACTAACTAAACTACTGAAGATGTCACAACAGCTGACATCTTCTTACAAAATTACCAAGTGTTCTACCTATTACAAGTACTGAAAAAGGAAACTACTGAAAATCTACAACGACTGAAGAACAACCTCTTCAGTCATTTACAACTACTGAACTATAACAGCTGAAGAACAAACTCTTCAGCTGTTGTACAAACTACTGAAAGGAAAAACATAAAACTACTGAAAAGAAAAACCATCACAACAACTGAAGAAGACTTCTTCAGCTGTTGTGACAAACTCTGAAGCTTCAACACTTGTTCATCAGACTTAGGCTTCAGATGATTTATCAGTTGATGACTTCAGTAGATGTCATCAGCTGATGTCTTCAGTCTTAGTCTTCAGACTTTGTGCATCAGTAGATGATCTTCAGTTCTTCAGTTCTTCAGCTTTTGATCTTCAGCACTTGTCTTCAGTACTTGAAGTCTTCAGTACTTCAGACTTTAGTACTTATCTTCAGCACTTTGGGATCTTCAGCTGTTGTACTTCAGATTTTTGATCTTCAGTTGTTGATTCTTCTGACTTTGTCAAACTGCTGATGAAGGTCTTCAGCAGTTGTTGTGATGTCATGTGGGACTCAAGAGGTTTTCTTGATCTTGGCTCATTGGTTCTTTTGGTCCAACAAATTATCCTGTCCATCTCCTAGAGTTGAAAGCAAAGAGGGATGTCGGGCAGACCTCAGGTACAATATACATGATTCATATTGATCTTAATGTTACATCTTCTAACACACAGGTATTGGATACCTGATGTGGAACTCATATTTGCAATTTGTTGTAGGGGTTCATAAGAAGTAGGGACTTCAATGAAGGGGATGTTAGCCTCTTCATGGGCAATGGAACTAAAGTCATAGTTGAAGCTGTTGGGGACTACATCCTAAAACTTCCAAGTGGCTTGGATGTTATTTTGAGGAATGTTTTGTATGCTCCTAGTTTGAGTAGGAACATTATTTCTGTATCCCAATTAAGACGTTATGATTATGTGTTATCTTTTATTGAAAATGATATTCATGTTTCTTTAAAAGATATGTTCTATTTTAAAGCTATTCCCATTAATGGTATTTATGAATTAGTTCATGAAAATACTTTAAATAGTTCATTGTACCAAACTAACACTAAGAAACTCAAGTTGGATTTGAGTGATACCTATCTTTGGCATTGTCTTCTTAGTCATATAAACAAGAAACGTATACAAACACTTCAAAAGAATGGTCTTTTAAAAACAAATGAATGTGATTCATTTGATTATGTGAATCTTGTTTGCAAGGAAAAATGACTAAGGCAACCTTTAGTGGAACTAACGAAAGGGCAAAAGATTTATTAGGAATCATACATTCGGATGTATGTGGTCCTTTTAAGCCAATGGATAGGAATGGTGAAAGATACTTCATTACCTTTCCTGACGATTATAGTCGTTATGGGTATGTGTACTTATTAAGCCACAAAGATGAAGCTTTTGAAATGTTCAAAATTTTCAAGAACGAAGTAGAAAATCAACTCAACAAGTCGATTAAAGTTCTCCGTACCGAGAGAGGAGGTGAATACCTAAGTGATGTCTTTCAAGATCATCTTAGGAGTTGTGGGATTGTCTCACAACTCACTCCACCTGGAACACCACAACATAATGGTGTGTCTGAGAGGAGGAATCGAACCCTATTGGATATGGTGCGGTCTATGATGGCTAGAAGCTCATTACCTCTATTATTTTGGGGTTTCGCTTTGCTCTCCGCGGCCCGTATTCTAAATATGGCCCCAACCAAAAAGGTGGAAAGGACACCTTTTCAGATATGGCATGGAAGAGTTCCATCCCTATCATACTTAAGGGTCTAGGGTTGTGAGGCTTATGTTAAGACTCTCACCCAAAACAAATTGGAAGTCCGATCCACCAAGTGTATTTTTGTTGGATATCCTAGAGATTCTATGGGATATTATTTCTATGATCCACTGGAACAAAAGGTGTTTGTTGCCAGAAAGGATGAGTTCTTAGAAGCAAAGTTCCTTATGGAAGGAACTAGCAGTAGAACAGTGGATCTTCAGGAGGATCAAGAACCACAACCCGATGCACGTTTGGTTGAACTAGCACTCAACATGAGGATGTTGAGGATGATCAAGCGGTTGATCAATACACACAAAACGTTCGCAGAAGTGGTAGAACTAGTAATCCACCTGAAAGATACAGATTTTTTATGGATGGATGCTATGTGGTAGATTCAGATGAACCAACCACATACCATAATGCAGTGTCCAATTCAGATTGTGACAAATGTCTTGAAGCCATGAACGTTGAGATGCAATCCATGTATGACAATCAAGTTTGGGAAATTGTTGTACCACCTCTTAATTCCAAGGTAGTTGGAAGTAAGTGGGTTTTCAAGAAGAAAACCGATATGCATGGAAACTTGGATACTTATAAGGCTAGATTTGTAGCAAAGGGTTTCACTCAAACTCAAGGGGTTGATTATGATGAAACCTTCTCACCTGTTGCGATGCTAAAGTCTATGAGGATATGTTTGCCATAGCTGCTCATTATGATTATGAGATTTGGAAAATGGATGTCAAAACCGCTTTCCTAAATGGATATCTTGAGGAAGATGTCTGTATGGTTCAGCCTGAAGGTTTTGTCGATCCAAAACATCCAATAAAGTATGCAAGTTAAAGAAATCAATCTATGGATTGAAACAAGCATCGTGAAGTTGGAATCACCGTTTTGATGAAGAAGTAATTAAATTTGGATTCATCAAGAACGCTGATGAAGCTTGTGTATATAAGAAATCTAGTGGGAGCATCATCACTTTCCTAGTATTGTATGTCGATGACATACTACTATTTGGAAATGACATTCCAACCTTGGAAGGTGCAAAAACCTGGCTTGGAAGTTGTTTTTCCATCAAGGATCTTGGTGAAGCCGCCTATATTCTGGGAATAAAGATCTATAGGGATAGATCAAGGCAGTTGATTGGTTTAAATCAAAGTTCATGCATTGATAAAATCTTGAAAAGGTTCAAGACGGAGAACTCTAACAAAGGTACGGTACCTATTCAAAGAGGAACGATATTGAGTACGACTCAATGTCCAAGCTCAAAGGATGACAAGGATAAAATGAAGGAAATCCCATACGCATCTGCTATTGGATCCATCATGTATGCAATGATATGCACTCGACCGGACATTTCATGCGCATTAAGCATGACAAGCCGATACCAGCAAAATCCTGGAAGCAGTCATTGGTTAGCTGTTAAGAACATACTTAAGTACCTAAGGAGCATAAAAGATATGTTCCTAATCTATGGATCTGGTGATGAGGAACTTGTTGTAAAAGGTTACACGGATGCGAGTTTCCAAACCAATCGTGATGATACGGTCACAATCGGGATATATTTTCATTCTAAATAGAGGAGCTGTCTCTCGGAAGAGCTCCAAACAGGATGTGGTGGCTCTATCAACTACAGAATCAGAATACGTCACCGCCTCATTGGCAGCTCAAGAAGTTGCATCGTTGAATAAATTCATTGCCGATCTAGGGGTTGTCCCTACCATTTAGGACCCCCTAGAAATCTTTTGTGATAACGAGGGTGCGATTGCTCAAATCAAGGAACCTCGTGCTCATCAAAAGACTAGGCACATTGAGCGGAGATTCAACTACATACGAGATGAAGTTGAAAAGGGAAAGATATGTATTCGCAAAGTTCACACGGATCAATACATTGCGGATCCTCTCACGAAGCTCCTTGAAAAGCCAAAGCATGAAGGTCATACTTGTGCCATGGGACTTCGATATTCTAGTGATTGGATTTGATCTGTAAATTTTGTATTTGGATATGTGAACTTCTTTATTATTTGAATAAAATTATTTGGTTATAATGTTTCAATTAATGATCTAATTTAGCATGCTTAATCCATGAGTAAATTGTTTACTCTAAATGTCCATAATCGTTCAAACTTGTGGGAACAAGTGTGAAGGTAAGATTATTATAAACTTGGATTGGTTGATATTCATAAGGATGAATATAGAGCAATGGGTTGCTACCAAGGTTCATAGATATTTGTGGGATACAAATATTGGACTAACCCACATCTCAAATTATTACTACATAGAATCTTCTAGATTGATCATAAGTAAGTTTGAGTAAAAGGCAAATATCATTTGGTATCCTTAGACCCGAGATACAATTGGGTTTTGATATTCACCAGATGTTATAACTTCAACTAGTTCTTCACTGTCCTGAAATATTGAACAGTACATAAGGCTATGTTTAGGTGTGACATGAGGTGTTTGTGAGAAACGTATGTAATCAAGATGGGATTTGTTCCTCTTATTCGTTGAGAGCAAGATGTCTAAGGCCCGATTAAGTTAAATCAACAAGGAATGATCATTCTGTGTCCTTGGATTAAACATGACATCTGTGACAAAAGGATAGATGATTGATTCACCTAAATCATTACAAGTAGGGTACTTGAATGGAATGATGTTATTGAATGGCTATAAGTCATGCGTATTAAGGGTAGTAAACCGTTGTTTGGCGGTATTTACTGCTTGCATCAATCTTCTATGAATCTTGGGCAAGTGGGAGATTGTAGGATTCTATATGCTCAAGACACGTAGAATATTGATGCGGTTAGTACGTTATGATCCAAGTTGGGTTATACCCAATAACAAGCTTAGCAAACACCAATTAAATATTTAATTGATGATATGATCATGCAATTAAATATTTTACACCAATTTAGAAAATGGGTTTTCTAAATAAGTTGAATATGAGAAGGAACAACTTAATTAGAATATTTTGTTCAATTGTATTATTTCAAATGTTATTTAAGTAAGTTAGATAACATTAAATAATAATAGGAGGGTATAACTTATATAATTAAAAGGTTAATTGTATATCAAGTTAAATGACTAGTTAAAAACAATGTGTATTTTTAAAAGGGGAAACCCTTTTATTTAAAAGGTTTCGGCTGCCCCCCTTGCATTGGATTGGTTCTTTTGCATTCTTGAGAATACACATCTTTAACTACTTACACACTCTTCCAAAGACATCTCTCATTACATGCAATAGACTCAAAAATCTCCTCTCTCTCTCTCTCTCAAATTCTACGGCCAGGCAACAGCAAAAGAGGGGTTTTTGGAGTGATTTCTTGTGGTGTTTCTTCCTAACAAGAAGGTGTTTTGCAAAGGGCTCGGGGTATACAAGCTTGAGGGTTCCTTACCTTGGAGCCTTGGCCGATTTTAAGCATCCAACACTTCCTTTTGGTCGATCTTGCTGCAGCTAAATGGTAGTTTTCACAGCTCAATGTAGCTGTGATTTTATGTACATTTACATGTGTTCATAGCTTGCTTATTCACATAAAAGATCCCCTTTGTTCTTGGGTTTGTTTACACTTTAAAACATCAAATAGAACATGAGTTTTTCAGCTTATAAACATTGTTATAAAGCTAAACTTCCGCTGCGTTTTACAAAGTTTAAGTGATTAAACTATGTCTTGTGTCCTGACAAACCCCAATAAAAACATTGAATTGTAACGTTTTATGTTTTTCAAAAAATGTCTTCCTTTAGAATCAACTCCACTTTAAGAGTTTTATAATTAGTTGGAGGATCTTTTAAAATTAGAAGCTTAACTTTTCTGTAATAACAACAAGAGAGTAGCTTCCTACGGCAATGCTTAATCCACTTTTTAAGGCTTCATCCTTCCAAAGTTTTGCATGACATTTTTTACATGTTTGGTTTTGATCTCCATGATCCACATAATCTGTTAAGGATTAAAAATATATTATAAGAATAAGATGTTGTATATGTTGATTAAATATTATATAAAGATTATGAATTGTAAAATTCTAAAATGTGATAATACCTTTTGATCGACCAATGTAGTCATCATGTACTGTATTATGGAGATTGTTGAGATCCTCGTTTGAAAACCGTAGAATTGGAACATCCATTAAGTTAATGTTTCTCCTCGTGTTCTTGCGATTTGAGTATTTTGTATTGCTGGATATTTTGTGGAGTGCTACAAATTCTTAAAGAGGTCGATGAATAAGGTCGACTACCATAATCGTAGATAGGTTTACCTTTAATAAATCAAATGATGAGAAAGCGATGTTATTAAAAAGATATAAATAGAAAAACAGAAAGAATGAAATTTCAAATGCATTAACTTTGCATTAATAAATTTAAATAATTTACATAAATTTGTATATAATGTATTACCCTGGATAGCCGGACATTTATTCATGGATTTTAATGTTGTTGAGGAGGAAACATTTGTTGTTGTGGATGTGATGTTAGATCTTTTTGTGAATAAGTGATATTTTCTCAGTTGACGTCTCAATTTGGAATTTTCAGAACCTATAAATTAAGAGTAAAAGATAGTCATTCAAGTGCTTTAAAATTTATAAAGTGATCACTATAAGACACGGGTAGAATATACAAACCATTTATTATAGTTGACAATGGACTTGTAACATTTGTCAGAAGATAAGGAGAATAAAGTGCTCATCCATCGTATGTTATGGGTGTTTTATTCAGATATACGTTTTCTTTATTGACACCGTCATTTCTCTCGATCGTACACGTACTTATTTGTAGCTTCTTTAAAGCTTCATTGCCTAAAAATAGCGTGTAAATTATTCAAGTATATAAAAAATGTTTGTAGTTATGAAGAAAACTAAAAAAATAACTATATTACCTTTTTCATTAATGTTTAATCTCTTGTTATGCATAATTTCTTTCCGGATGAGTTGGTTTTCTGTTCCTTACATAAAAATGTTTAAGGTAACATTATATATTTAAATGTAAATTAAAATATATGTAGTTTACACTTTGTAATATCAAAAAGCGGCCTTATATTCTGCATATTTGAATAAGATGAGTTCCAATGTTGTAGTTGAGTTGACTGACATGATGTAGACATTACATTTTCACGTGACTAAGATTGTGAAGTTGAACATATATTTAAGTTGTAGTTAACGCTTGAAGTGCCTAAAAAACATATAAATATATTTTATTGTATATTAATAAAAAAATAATAGTATAGAGCGATAAAGTTCAAATTATACATTAAGTTTGCTGTAATAAATGACTGGGTGTGAGAATGATATTCTCTATTGTTGTGAATCAACAAGGACCGAATATGATGATTGAGTCAGTGAGGCGGAATCATACAATCACAGAACATTGAATGCAAGAAACACTCATAAATGCACTTTTATTGATTAGGATGAACAGTTACAACAAATGCTAGGGTTTGAGCACTATACAGTAACAAAACACCTTGCGGACAAAAGACTGAATATTCTGATTGTCTAATGTTAGTCAAAAGTCACCTCACATACGAGGTTTTCTATTCTATTTATAGGCTGACAAGAAGCCTTTACAAAAGACTAAATTACCCCTGCACTATAATCTAATCTAAGTACAAATAGTCTTCATCAGCATTTGTTGTTGATCATCCGCATTAACTATTGCGGATGAGTTGATCTTCATCAACATTGGTTTTCTTCTATCGCATTAGTGTTTGGTCATCAGCATTGACAAATGCGGATGAACAAACACTTGGCGCATTTGATGTTGAGCATCCGCATTAGCTAATGCGGATGTGTAATTCCTTTGTCAGCATTTTTGGTTGTTCGCATTTGTTAATGCAGAAGAACAAACACTTATTAGTACTTGTTCTTTGGTCATTCTCATATACAAATGCAGATAGCCGACAGTTCTTTTGTTGATGCAAATTTTTCATCCGTATTGGTTCTTGGACTTGGGGGATTTCCAGCAGAACAACCATCATCAACTACTTGAATTGGCATGTATGATCCTTTTAGGGTCCAACAATACTCCCACTAAGGATTATACAGCCTAGGAACTTCAAGGGTTTGGTGGATGAGGTTGTGAGGATTCTGCTGGGTCTTTATCAACAGGAGGAGATGAAGCTGGTGCTGGGTATGTGTATGAAGGATCCAGGATGGCTTTGATCATGTTGGAGAAATGTCTTGCATCAGTCAACTTTTCTCTGCTCAATACATGGATCTTCATTTGGCTCATAGTGTGAATGGCTTCAATGGGTAGCTTTTTCAATGAAATAGGCTCCTAGAATGACATAGTTGACAGCCTATCTCTATGAATCAGTAGAGATCCATCCACATCTACCTCCAGCTTCACAATATTTCTAAATTGCAAAGGAGTCTTCTTCTTCCTCCTCTACTCTCTCTTGTGTATGATTCTGTCATAGGCCATCTTTAGGAGTTTGATACATTTGAGAAAGAATTGCATATCAGCTTCTCCAAGCTTGTTACTGATATCTCTGAAGTGCTTTATGTAAATGTACTGGATATAGGATTCATCAAGCAATCTTACCTCATATCCACTAAATAATCTGATTTCTGCACCTTCTTTTCCTCCACATCTTCTTTTAATCACCAACTCATATGTCTTTTCATCATAATAGACATTTGAGATTGGTGTGGAGGAATGAGTTCCAGCTACCATCTTTCTCTTTAATGATTCAGTAGGCTTCACCTTGAGCTCAGGGAACACCACTTCTTCAGCTGGTTTTGTTTTTTCTTCTCAAGAGGGTTAACAAAAGATCTATCTTTCCTCATACAGATAGCCTTGAGAGATTTGAAGTTGTCTGTTCTTTTAAACATCCTCAGAATATCTTCAAACTCATAACCCCTGAACATAGCCTTATGATTAATCAATCTTAGATTGACTAGTTCTTTTAGATCATGGAACTCCAGGGAGTTCACCAGAGCAGAGTACTCTATGAAGAATTGGACTAACTCTAAGATCCTTTTGACCATAAACATGTTCCAGTCACTATCATACTTCCAGGCAATTATCTTCAGATTAGTCTTGGCCTGGGGAGTAGACACACCTCGAATCATCTCTGCAGTGGTAAGCCCTTCATGAAGCTCTAACTGTGAAGGTTCAACAAACCACACAGGATATCTATGCAAAATTGGTGCCAAAGAGTCAGGATCTCTATGGGTGAGCTGCATGTCTTGTGCTGAAACTCTGGATTTAGGCTTTTGTCTGGTTATTTCTTCTTCCATTTTCTTCTGCCTTCCTTTCTTCTCATTGATCATCCTAAGGATAGCAGCCCTTAGAAAATTTGTTCTCATATTGCCTAGTTTTCTCTTAGTGAATCCTTGATCAGATAGATAGTCCTTCATTTCCCTATCAGTCATACTGTAGGGATCAGGATACAGTGGTTGAGAAGATGCAGTCTGCTTGGCCTTTAAAGAGGATTTTACCACAGGAGCTTTGGGTGAATGACTCTTTTCATACTCAGTTTCATGTGTAGGGTCCAGCAGTTTGTTTAGCTTTTCTTTTTCTGCTATCATTCCCTCATAAATCAACCCGAATACCTTAACAGGATCATGTCCGCTGTCAATAAAAAATATGGCCTTCACCATCAGATTATCTGATTTGTCTTTCTCTACCATCTCATGTACTGATGGCTTCTCCTTTTCAGGTCTTCCCCTAGCTATTGGTTCATCAACCACATAGCCACCCTCTATATCTCCTTCTTCCAGATCAATGAATTCAGCCTTCTTTTTCAATTAGGCTTCAGCTTTTTCATGTTCTTCCAAGAATTCAGCAATGGCCGTAAGGCTATGGGGATCATCTTTTTGCTTTTTCTTGACTGGTTCTTCTTCATCTATTGGTCTTTTTCCCTTAGCCTTTTCATCTAAGTATTTCCTCTTTCTGGAGTACGTTTGCAGTCTTGGACCAGATGAGGTTTTAGCCTTTTCAGCTTCTTTGAACAGTTTCTCAGTTTTTGTCTGTTCTGCTTTATCAACTACAGCAGCTGCTGATTCTTCTCTTTGTTGTTGTTCTTCACATAATTTTCTAATCAGCTCCTTTTGTTCATTAGATAAGGATACATCAGGCACAATTTACAGACTCAATTCCTTCTCAACTGGAACAAGAGATTGAGGAATGACTACTGTTGGTTCAGTAACTTCCGTCTGATTAACAATGAAATCCCATAAATCATCATCTATAATGAATTATTCTGTAGTAAAGAAGTCAAGAGCTTTAATCATATCACTAAATTCTGACTCTTTAGAGTGAGTTTCTTCTTGTTTACTTGTATAAACCACTATTTCTAAGCTAGATTCATCATGTTTAGTTCCACTGGTTTCAGTCTCTTTTTCAGACTTAGTGAACTTCATCTTTTTAGCAGGTGGGGAGTCATCATCACTCTCCCCTGATGAACCTTCATCACTATCATCTCTATCACTTTCTCTTTTTCTTTTCTCCTCTCTTTTATCACCTTGATCATCTTTCTCTTTTTCTGCTTCTTGTTTGATCCTGACCAATATCTCTAACTCAGATATTCTCTTGTTTAGAGATGTTATCTGTTTTTGCAAGTCAATGATTGTAACAGCTTTCTCTCTAATCAGCCCTTCCTATTCTTCTATAGCAATTGTTTGGATAATCAGAGTGTCTAAATGACCACTTACTTCATCCCTAGAATGCTGAAGAGCTTCCTTTAGACTCTCTATCTCCTTTTATTTTTCTTTCTTCTCAACCTCATACTTCTCTTTCATATCTTTTAATTCTTTTTCCTTTTCATCCATCTCTAGAAGTCTATCTTGAATAATACCAGATCTTCTATTCAGGAGATTTTCCATCTTAGCTACTTTCTTCAGAAGCTAAGAGATCATTTCATCTTTCTCATCAGGCCTATTGATCTTTGATTTAGCAAAACTTTCAGAGGGAGTTGCTTCTGAAGTCACTTGCCTCACAGGCATCTACATTTGATCATCCTCCTCATTAGATGATGATTTGGATTCCTTAGAAGAGCTGGCAGAATCCCCAAACTCAACATGCTCAGCAGTAGTGAGTGATGATGGAATGGGAGATGTAGGTGAATGATGAATTAGTGAAATATAGGGTGAGTGTATGGGTGGTATATAGGGAGAGATGATTGGTTGTGTTTGTGGAAATAGGATTGGTGATCTTGGAATTGAGTCACCAGTAATGGTTACATCAAGACTGGAGACATTCAGATCATCTTGGTGAGAGGCAACTTCATCTTATACTGTAGGGGAGTTATGAAAATAATCAAAGGCTGTTTTAGTTCTTGCTTCAGCATCAACAGCACTCTGATTACTTCCATCATTTGAATTTCTTTTAGTTTCAACTGGAGGGGTAGCATTATCTTGAGTCCTGAGTTCAGTCGATGGTTCTTCTAAAGGAGATGGTATTATGCTAGGATGATCCTCAGTTGATACACTTTGATTTTGAAATGATTGTCTGACAGGATCAGCTTGCAGTGGGACATCTTCATTAAGTTGCTCAGTAGAAGTTGGAGGAATCATTGGAAAGTCATTCCTTCTTTCTACTAATGATGAAGAATCAGCTGATTGTAGGTTTCCTGCATCAGACAAGTGAAATTGATTAAAAGATTTTGTAAGGGAATCAATATCAAACAACCAGTCAGGACCATTGAATATTCCTTAAATTGAACATTTGTTGATTCATCAATTATGTTTAATCTAGGATTAAACACTCTATAAGCCTTTGAGATAGAAGAATAACTACAAAGAATCCTTCATCAGATATGGATGAAAACTTTCCCAAATGATCTCGGGTGTTTAATACAGAGACATGACAACCAAATGACTTAAAAGTCCAATAAATTGTTTTCTTTGAAAGATAAGTTCATAAGGAGTCTTGTTTCTTTCTTTTACAATTAAAGTTCTATTTTGTATAAAGCACGATGTGTTAACTGCTTCTGCCCAAAAGGTAATTGGCAGTTTTGCATTGGCTAGCACGGTTCATGCTTCTTCAATTAGTGTTCTATTTCGCCTTTCAGCTACCCCATTTTGTTGAGGAGTTCTAGCTGCACTAAATTGATGAGTGATGCCTTTGGTTGTATAAAATGAACTCATATCTTCATTCTTAAATTCTGTCCCATTATCACTTCTAATTGTTTTAACTTTATGATCAAGTTGGTTTTCAATTTTTGTGATAAAATCTTTTATTAGTTGGGACACTTTGTTTTTATGAAGTAAGAAGAAGACCCACGTAAATCTTGAAAAGTCATCTATGATCACCAAAAGATACTATTTCTTTCCAATACGCATAACATGAGTTGGTCCAAAAAGATCCATATGAAGTAGCTTCAATGGAGAATCGTTTGTGTTCACTAGTTTTGGCTTGTGGGAAGACTTATGTTGTTTTCCTTTGAGACATGCTGAATAGTGATCAATAAAGTGAAATTCTTTTTAGGGTAAACCAATGACATGATTTCCCTTGACCAATCTATTCATGTTTTTGAAATTTGTATGTCCCAAACGTCTGTGCGAAAGCTGTGACTCATCAAAGATGCTTTTGATAGAAGACATGTTTCTTCTTTTGGTAAAGTAGAATTGAGGTTTAAGACATAGGTGTTATTCTTCCTCGGGGTCTTTAAGACAACCCATTCTTCAAGAATTTGGAATCCTGGTTTCAGAATGTAGCAATGAGTGTCAGTGAAGTGTGTTGAATATTTCTTGTCACAGATCTGAGACACACTGAGCAGATTGAAATTAGTTGTTCACAGTAGTTCACTCTATCAAAAGCTTAACATCCCATTTGTCACAGATCATTCACCAGCAATTCTGCCACCTTGTGAATCTCCATCAAATGCCACAGTAGTTCCTTGAATACGCTTGAAATCATGAAGGAGGGAACGATCTCTAGTCATATGTTGGGAGCACCCACTGTCCACGTACCATAAACTATTGGACCTGTATGAATGACCCTGCAAGCACAAAAAGAACTAATTAGAGTGTGGAACCCAAGCCATGATGGTCTTGGGTTTCCCGTTCCTATCCATGATAGTAACTTGTTTGTAGTTTCCTCTAAACTTTGACTTGAGGGGTGGGGTTAATGTTGATTTCTGTTTATATCTTGGTTTGTTCATCACATCACATCAACTGAAGAGTCAGAAGAGTATTCAAACCTTTGATCCCTATTTCTTTTCAGAAGTTGGACATATTTTTGATTGGCAAACTTTGTTTTTGAATTATGGAAGTTATGAGTTTGTCTCAATTTGTGATTTATATTTCTTTGAACTCTCTTTAACACTTTCAGATTACCCAAATCATAATCAGAACTAGAAGTCTTGAATTGTTTACGATGAAAATGCCTGTTGATTTTGGGTTTCACATATGTGATTGGTGAGATAGGATTGTTTTGAGGAATTCTTAATCCCTTTTGTTTAAAGAAACAATCAGATTTGTTATGGTTGGTCATCTCACAAACAGAACAATATTTGTCAAAATAACAATTTTTGGTGGAATAATTGCTCATGTCACAGATTGAGCAATATCGATTGAAATAGCACTTATCTGTTATGTGATTTGACATTTCACACACGTCACAATACATGTGTTTGTCTCTTGAGACTGATCCTGGTGTTGATGCCTCAGTAGCTTTACCATTTTTGGATTGAGCCTTAATCTTTGATATTGGTGAGGAATCATGATCAGCCCTTTATGTAGTTTGTTTCATAACACTACTAGTTTTGATTTTCTTAGACTGATTTTGCTTTCTTAAACTTTTCCTATCCTCATTTTCTTATTGGTTTAGATGATCTTTATTAAAAATATCAAAACCAACCCCTTGCTTTGGTTATGATGATTGAGGACTGATTTGATCTTTGTTTTTGAAATCAGTGAGATTTTGCTTTTTGATTTTTGGTGAAAAGTTATCTGATTTGATTGAATTCTTTGGAGATTTGATCTCATAATCAGATTTGCTTCCAGCAGATGGTGTCACAGAATCATCAGTTAACTTCTTTTCTTTGGAAATTACAGGAACAAATTTCACAAAAGGCACTATGTCTTTGACAGGACTTGTTGGTTTAATGACATTCACTGTCTTGTCTGAGTACTCTTTGATTTTGATAGGATGACCTAACTTAATTTTCTCCTCATTTGTTTCAATATAAACACTTGGTTTGTTTTGAGGACTAGTGATTTGAGTTACTATTGACTTAGGTTCAATAGTTTTAGGCTCAGTTTTATCAGTCAGAGTGACAGACTCAGGCATGTCAGTGTAATTGTCATTATATGGTGGGGTTGTTGGATCTTGTATGCCCAAGACACATACAAGATTGATGTGGTTAGTATGTTATGATCCAAGTCGGGTCATATCCAATAACAAGCTAAACAAACACGAATAAATATTTAATTCTTGATGAGATCAAACAAATAAATATTGACACCAATTTAGTAAATGAGTTTTCTAAAACATTGCATTTGAAATAAAACAAATTATATGGATAATTTGTTAATGAGAAATTATTTGTTACATTATTTAAGTAAGTTGATTAATAACAAATAATAGTGTGTTAATATTATAAAATTAAAAGGGGATTTTAGTTTTATAAATCTTATGATTAAAAGAGTGCAAATTTTATAAAATGAAAAATGGGGGGAACCCATTTTAAAAAGGGGGATTCGGCCGCCCTTTTACATGGGAAATCCCCTTGTCTTGGTTAATTACAAGGAATATTATTACTTGCACTCTTCCATCATCACACACTCTCTCTCACACATGCAAAAGACCTTCTTCTTCTACTTCATCTCTTAGCTGAAAATTGGTTTTTGTTGGCTGAAAAATTGGTTTTAGCTTGGCAAAATTCGGATTTGTAAGAAGAAGGAAAGACTTGGTGTTCTACTACCTAACAAGTTAGGTGTTTGCTAAGGCTTGTGGGTATACAAACTTGAGGCTTTCTCTCTTGGGGGCTGGACATTCGAGAGCATCATCATCTTCATCTCATCCATACTTCGTCATCTTGTTCTTGAAAGGTAGTTTCAAGAACACCCTATGGTTGTTCTTTTCGTATTGATAGCATGTCATTTCACATATATTAATGATCCTTGTTTATGGGTTTTGTTTTTGGTTAAAAATGCTTAAAATTTTCAGATTGTTAAACACACTTTAACCACTAATATCCGCTGCGTTTTTGAAGTTTAAATGGTTAAACTTGCTTTGATAAACTTGTTACAAAACCCAATAATGGCATCTAGAGCCGGTTATGTGGAATGTCTGCTTCAAAAGTTCTTGAAAAGTTAGTTTTCATAGACTTTTTCAACCCATTAGGGACTGTTTTGTTACGGATGATTGAATCCCTTATGTTTCTAGGTTTTATCTTACATGCTTTAGTATAAACCTTGAAAGATTAACATCAAATGGTTGATTGTCTTGTTTGGACAAAACCCTAAAGATGTGGTTCATGTTGGCCAGAACTTTAAGGTTATTAAAAGTGGTTCATAGTTGTTCTTGAATGTTGTATATGATACATATTTTGGTGCATAACATAGCCTTGACCTTATGTGTTTTGGTTTTTGTTTTGGTTTTGGTTGATTGTGATTTTGTCATGTTGGTTTTGTCTTGAAAGGGTTGTAATATTTATGTTTGTATTTTGTGTTGTATTTATTTATTCATTTGGTTATATAATAAATAGATTAGGTGCATTTCTTTATTAGAAAAATTGTATTAGGATATAATTTTGTAAAAGAAGATGCACAAGATGAAGACCCAATGATGGACACAAAAGACATGGACACTTGAAGTTTTGGATGTGGATTCAAGTGGGAGTTCATGGACACATATGATGTGTCATTATTAACCTTAGGAAGGACCTTATGACAACACTTGTGATGGCAAACAAGTGTAGTCAAGTTAGTGGCTATGGTTATGCACTTATGTTTGTATGATTATGCTTGTTTGGTTGTTTGTTCTATTATTGTTGTTTGATATTTGGATATGCATAACAAACTTATTACCAAACATAACAAGCTGAAAAATGATGGTTCTTTATCATTAAGTGATTAATAAAACATTATTCAAAGGGTTAATGACTTTAATAAAAGGGGTTTTATTAAAAGGTGAACCATAGGGTACCTTGTATTTGAAATCATGCAAATATAACGTACATAGAGTTTTCTAAACTAGTATTATGAAAACTTAAAGTTTCTTTTATAAAAAAGTTTAACACTGTCCTTTTGCACAACACTTGAGTCACTTGGAAACTCTTAATGGGATAAAGGTCACCTAACAATTTTGAGGGAACTTGTGATTTGAGGTGGGGATACCATATTTGTGGGATAAAGGTCACCTAACCACTTATGTTGGAAAACTCACATGTGTGTGCAAGTAGGGTGACTTGATTTGCAAACCATGTTTAACGGATCACCTACAATGTGGTTTACAAAGGTGTTGATGGGATAAACGTGCCGACCCCACATATGATGTTTAAGTCGATCCCATACCCTAGAAGTTGCAAAGGGTTGCAATTGTCAAAACGTTGACTACTTTGTTAATTTAAATAATGGGATAAAGGTCACCTAACCACTATTTAAATGTAACATTGGATTCTAGAATTTTAAAATTGTGTAAGACACTTAAAAGGGCTTTAATTATTAAAATATGATCAATAACGAAAATACTAAAATTGAACTTTGTTAAATTTTGTAGATGGCCACCAACAATATGAAAATAATGATATCACATCCGCTCACTCACTATCACTAAGGACCATTCTCAAAAAGAAGCGTCTAAACCATAATAACTTTATAGATTGGTTTCGAAACTTGAGAATTGTTCTCAAGCAACAAAAATGATCGTATATTTTAGACGATCCGATTCCCGATCAACCTAATGAAGAGGATGAGGAGGACTTTATGAATTGGGTAAAATACACCAAGGACTCGGTCCAAGTGTCTTGCCTCATGTTGGCAAGTATGACTCCAGATCTCTTAAAGGAGTATGAACATCATGGAGCGTACGACATGATTACCCAGTTGAAGGAAATGTTCCAACAACAAGCAAGGGTAGAGCGCTTCGAAACGGTTCGAACACTCCATGCATGTCATATGGATGACACCCAATCTGTTTCATCTTATGTACTTAAGATGAAAAGCCACATTGACCACCTCGAAAGGCTGAATTGTCCCGTCTCAAAGGAGTTGGCTACGGATTTGATCCTCAACTCTTTGTCAAAAGGTTTGACAACTTTGTTATGAATTATAACATGAACGGGTGGGACAAGAACATAAGTGAGCTTCACTCTATGCTCAAAACTGCCGAGGCGGCCATGGGTAAAAAGGTTTTACCCGTTCTCACCATCAATGAAGGTGGGAACAAGAAGAGGCCTCACCCCGCACCCAAGGCAATGTTGCCAAGGGTAAAGGGCACATTAGGGGTAAGGGAAATGCAGTGGTTAGAGCGCCTCCACCAAAACCAGCGGAGAAAAAGCAAAAGGTTGCTTTGAATGACACATGCTTTAAGTGTGGGGAGATTGGACATTGGGCAAGAAATTATCCAATCCATCTCAAAGAGTTGCAAGCAAAGAGGGATGTCGGGCAAACCTCAGGTAAAATTTTCATGATTCATATTGATCTAAATTTAATATCCTCTAACACATGGGTATTGTATACCGGATGTGGAACTCACATATGCAACATATTGCAGGGTTCAAAAGAAGTAAGGACTTCAAGAAAGGGGATGTTAGCCTTAACATGGGGAATGGGGTAAAAGTTCAAGTTGAAGACCGAGGGGACTACATCTTGAAGCTTCCAAATGATTTGGAAGCAATTTTGAACAATGTTTTGTATGCTCCTAGTTTGACTATGAACATTATTTCAGTTTCCCAATTAAGACAATATGGTTATGTTATGACATTTAATGAAAATGAAATTCATGTTTCTTTAAATGACATATTTTATTTTAAAGCTATCCTATTAATGGTAATTATAAATTGGTTCGTGAAAACACATTATATGATTGCTCATTGTACCAAACCACCACCAAGAAACTCAAATTGGATTTGAGTGATACCTATCTTTGGCATTGCTGTCTTGGTCATATAAACAAGAAACGCATACAAACACTTCAAAAGAACGGTCTTTGAAAGCAAGTGAATATGATTCATTTGATGTATGTGATTCTTGTTTACAAGGTAAAATGACTAAGGCACCTTTTAATGGCAAATCTGAAAGGGCAAAAGATTTATTAGGAATCATACATTTGGATGTGTGTGGTCCTTTTAAACCAATGACTAGGTATAAAGAAAGATACTTCATTACCTTTACCAACGACTATAGTCGATATGGTTATGTTTACTTATTAAGTCACAAAGATGAAGCTTTTGAAATGTTCAAAATCTTCCAGAATGAAGTAGAAAATCAACTCAACAAGAAAATAAAAATTCTCCGCACCGATAGAGGAGGTGAATACCTAAGTGATGCTTTTAGAGATCATCTTATATGTTATGGTATCGCCTCACAACTATCTCTACTAGGAACACCACAATACAATAGTGTGTCCGAGAGGAGAAATCGAACTCTATTGGATATGGTTCAATCTATGATAGTTAGAAGCTTATTGCCTCTATCATTTTGGGGTTTCGCTTTGCTCTCAGCGGCCCGTATTTTGAATATGGCCCCAACCAAGAAAGTGGAAAGGAAACCTTTTGAAATATGGCATGGAAGGGTTCCATCACTATCATATTTAAAGGTATGGGACTGTGAGGCTTATGTTAAGACTCCCACCTCAAACAAGTTAGAAAGCCGTTCCACTAAGTGTATCTTCATTGGATATCCTTGAGATTCTATGGGATATTATTTCTATGATCCATTGAAACAAAAGGAGTTTGTTGCCAAGAAGGCTGAGTTCTTAGAAGCTAAGTTCCTTACGGAAGGAACTAGCAGTAGAACAGTGGATCTTGAGGAAGATCAAGAACCACAAACCGATACACGTTTGGTTGACACTAGCACTCAACATGAGGATGTTGAGGATGATCAAATGGTTGATCAATACGCACAAAACATTCGCAGATCTGGTAGAATTAGTAATCCACTTGAAAGATATGGATTTTTCATGGATGGATGCTATATGGTAGATTCTGATGAACCAACCACTTATCATGATGCAATGTCCAATTTGGATTATGACACATGGCTTGAAGCCATGAACGTTGAGATGCAATCCATGTATGACAACCAAGTATGAGACTTGGTTGAACCACCTCTTAACTCAAAGATAGTTGGAAGTAAGTGGGTTTTTAAGAAGAAAACCGATATGCATCGAAACTTGGATACTTATAAAGCTAGACTTGCAGCAAAAGGTTTTACTCAAACTCAAGGGGTTGATTATGATAAGACCTTCTCACCCGTTGCAATGCTAAAGTCTATTAGGATATTATTTGCCATAGCTACTCATTATGATTATGAGATTTGGCAAATGGATGTCAAAACCGCTTTTCTAAATGGATATCTTGAGGAAGATGTTTATATGGTTCAGCCTGAAGGTTTTGTCGATCAAAAGCATCCTAATAAAGTATGCAAGTTGAAGAAATCAATCTATGGATTGAAACAAGCATCAAGAAGTTGGAATCAACGTTTTGATGAAGAGATCATCAAATTTGGGTTCATCAAAAACGCTGATGAAGCATGTGTATATAAGAAAGCTAGTGGGAGCATCATCACTTTCCTAGTATTGTATGTCGATGACATTCTACTATTTGGAAATGTAACACCCGGAAAATTTTCTAATCGAGTCAAATGATAGTGATGGGCTCGGATGAAAACCATTTAATGAATATAAAATGGTTGCGGGTATTACACCGAGTTAACCGTCCGGGTCACGAGTTTAACGAGTTTGGGGTCCCGGGAACGCCTGGCATATAAATAGATGGATCAGCTGAGCAACTCTCATTTTCACTCAAACGCCATTCTAGAGAGAGAAAGTGTAGAGAGAGAAAGTGCCGGATTGAAGCTCGGGTGGTCAAGAATCGAAGGCTGGTGTTTGTGGACTCCTAAACTACAAGAATCAAGGTAAGAAACGTATCTAAATTGATGCATTTGGTGAAAAAACTCGAGTTTGGGGTTTTTGGGTTTTAAAGTGGCAAAAATCGCCCCAAAACGCACGTTTTAGAGTAAGAAAACGTGTAATGAGCTTAGATATAGCTTCCTGGATGATAATCCAAGGGTTTGGGTGGAAAGGATTGGATTTTTGGGCTGAAACGAGCTGATTCGTAAATTTCAGCTCGTTCTGCGAATTTAAGGTCTCGACCAGCGAAACTGTAAGTTCATGCAGCAAAACTGGAAGCAGGAAGGATTTACAGTGAAGTTACAGTTTCGCTGCAGCGAAACTACATATTCGCCTGAGCGAAACTATGGTTTCGCTGATGACTATGCCAATGCCCAAGTTGACCTTAGATATTGCGAAACTAGGGAATTCCAACGAAAGTTGGGCGCTCGAGGTAGCGAATCTGTCCAGCGAAACTGGCAGAATGCTGCCCGGCGAAATTAACAGCGAAACTGCTAATCCGCCTGGCGAAACTACTGGCGAAACTACCTGCGAACTTAGTAGCGAAATTAGGCAGAAACTGACTCTTTTAAGTGTTAACTGATCTGCAGGCAGTGTAGTGTGACCCACGTCCTTAAGGCTTGATTGAGGAGCTGCTTGTCAAGCACAGGTGAGTTCTAGGACCCTCATGTACTGATTTTAAATGATTTTTGGGGCTGGAACACATATAAACCTGTTTACTGACGTATGTATGTATGACCCATTTGGGTATAATGTTGTGTTATACGTCTAAGGTAAGGTTGTGGACTCTGCACGTTATATAAGGTCCTAGTATGAGTCCCCATGGTCTTGGAGGGACAGTTAGTGCTACTGCACCAAGATGACGCGTAGTAAGTCCGGATTCGGTAAGGATACGGGAGTAAGTGCCTAGTGATGATTGATGATGTAGGCTATGTATGTACGAGGTTATGTATGATGATGTATGATGATGCATGTATGATGTTATGTATGACGATGTACGTATGATGATCTGTATGATGATGTATGTATGATGTGTGTGTTCCTTATCATAATGTATGAATATCTTTCTATGGCTTTACGTATGAACGAACGAACAAAGTATTATGTAACGTAAAGTGAAAGATAACGAAAGAGGAACACGATGACGAATGCATGTATTAATGAATGAACGAATGATTAAAAGATGATGAATACATGCATTAACGAACGAATTAATGAAAGATGACTTGCAAACATTGGATAAGTTTAACGGGTCCTTCTTAGTGATTGACCATATGTATGGTGTCCCTACCGCTTACCTCTAGTACCGTGGCATACGTTTTGCTGTTCATTTAATGACTTCGGCCCGGTAGCTAATAACGTTCGGGGTATCGCAGATGGTAGTGGTACAAAAGATATCCAATGTGCAAGAAAAGAGGTAACATGTATTAACGAATGAACGAATGATTAAAAGATGATGAATACATGCATTAACGAACGAATTAATGAAAGATGACTTGCAAACATTGGATAAGTTTAACGGGTCCTTCTTAGTGATTGACCATATGTATGGTATCCCTACCGCTTACCTCTAGTACCGTGGCATACGTTTTGCTGTTCATTTAATGACTTCGGCCCGGTAGCTAATAACGTTCGGGGTATAGCAGATGGTAGTGATACAAAAGATATCCAATGTGCAAGGAAAGATGTAACGGGGTCCTTGTCATTCGACCACAGTAATCATGGCTGCGTGCTATGAAGTGGGTAAAGCCTGACAGGACCTAAACGAGAAGTGAATGATAACGATGTATGACGAACGAACGAAAGAACGAACGGGATAATAAAGATATTATCTATAGGTATGTACGATGTATGATCACGTGTAACGAATAACGGTTTTAATATGAACAAAGTATATTTATTATAAAACTAGAACTCACTCAGCAACGCTGACTTTTTATGTGTTTTCAGTCGACAGGTAGCGTTGCTGGGGATGGCACGAGGCGGCTACTCAGCTCTTTCGGGATGGCATTCTTTTGTTAATGTTTTTGTATTGTAATGCAAACAAACGATATTTTGGTAATGAGTGTTGTATTACTTAGCAAAAGCATTTATAGTAAATTGAAAGTAAATTTCAAGTTTCCGCTGCATGGTTTTTATTAAGTTAATGCAAATATATGTTTTACGTGCGATGAACCACCAACCGTAAGGCGCCCGGAAGCGGGGCCTTACAAGTTGGTATCAGAGCAAAAGTTTAAGTAAAACGGGTAAATTTTCAAAATAAACCTAAAAACTTAAACTGAGAAATGGGACAGAAAGGGGATGAATGCCATCTGAGTAGCTACGTGCCATCAGGTATTTTCTTAATGATAATCAAAGTTATGTGCACGTGTAATGTGGTTTATGTGTGCTGTTAGATTTAGATACTGATGTAGTCAGGAAGGGTAATGCTTGGGGTGCGAAAAGTAGAGTAAGTGACTAATCACAACTGGCCACTGTAATTAGCAACTTACTGTACTTAACATAAACTGAGCTATTTCCTTGAATGACCGTGTTAGTATTTGAACCTTTCAGTGTGAGATAGAAGATGGTCGGTGGTAGATCATCAAAAGCCCCACTTGGTGGAGGCAGTGGCGGAAGTGGTGCGGAACCACGAGCCACAAGAGGAAGGCCTAGACAAGAGAAGAAGGTTCCTGAAGAACCTAATACTACTCCCTCGAGGGGAATGGATGAGAGTGATGATTTGAGGGCCTCGGTGAAAGAGACAGTGGTCGAGGAGGTGCACCAAGTCATGCAGACGATCTTACCGTCTGTAGTGACTGAGGTGATAAAAGCTGTACACGAAGATGAGAGGCGAGGGAGGAATCGAGCCTCAGGGAGGCGACAACAGCAACAAGGGCCGGAAACGGTTCTTTCTGATGATGAAGAGGAGGAGGAGGATGAGGCTGAGCGTGAGACAACACGGGGTTGTAATTACGGGGCATTTATGAGGTGCAAGCCCCTGACTTTTGATGGTTCTGGTACAGCTGCCGATGCTCACCAATGGGTGAGAGAGATGGAGGCGGTCCTCGATATCAGTGACTGCCAGGAGGATAAAAAGGTGAAGTTTGCTACCTATTCATTCACGGGGACGGCATTGTGCTGGTGGGACAATATTGTCCAGGCTGAGGGTAGCAGGGCCATTGGGAAAATGAAGTGGTCTGAGTTGAAGAGAATGGTGATCGAGGAATTCAGTCCCCGACGGGAGATGGACCGAGTTGAGAGAGAGTTTCTGCAGTTGGAAGCAGGGACGATGACCCACCAACAATACACTGCCATGTTCAACGATATGGCGCGATTGGTCCCAGAGCAGGTGACGGCGGTGTCTCGAAAGATCAACCGGTATATTCAGGGGTTGCCAGCCGAAATACGTTGGTATTTGATTTCCGCTCGACCAAGTACTTTCAGGTCGGCGGTGGATTTGGCTGGGAGGTTTTACGATGAGCGAGCTGCGTTGGTGAAGGCTGAAGGTGGAAAGAAGGCAGGTGGAGAGAAGAGTTGGCAGGGGAAGAGATTTGGTCAAGGTGATACCTCGACAAGTAACAAGAAGGCAAGGGTAGACGACCGCCGAGTGGTCGCGAAGGGGGTAGGGATGAGGAAGTGTGGACAGTGTGGGAAGCAGCACTCGGGGGAGTGTAAGTGGGGATCCAACATCTGTTTCAAGTGTGGGAGGACTGGGCATATGGCCAAGGATTGCCGAATGGGCAAGTGTTTTAACTGTGGGGAAAGTGGTCATATGAGCAGAGATTGCAAGAAACCGAGGGCTGAGGGCTCAGGGGAGAAGAAGACGGGAGGAGAAGCACCGAGGGCAAAGGCTAGGGCGTTCACCATGACATAGGAGGAGGCTAGAACGGACCCTGACGTTGTGTCCGGTACGTTCCTAATAAACCAAATTTTAGCCTCTGTATTATTCGATTCGGGTGCTAGTAGGAGTTTTATTTCTACTACCTTCTGTGCTAAACTGCCTGTTAGAAGTAAATGCCTTGATAAGTCCTTTGACGTAGAAACCGCTATGGTAAGTCCACTAAGGTTACGGATGTGATAGAGGGTTGTACCATAGAATTAGAGGGCCATAGGTTTGCTGCCAAGTTACATGTGATGCCTCTAGGAGGATTTGATGTAGTGTTAGGAATGGACTGGTTAGCAACCTACGAAGCGAATATCGTGTGCCGAAAGAAGATGACTAGACTAACGGCGACCGACGGAAGTCCGGTGACAATATATGGCGATCGGGTTATGACGATTCCGAAGGTGATCTCGATGGCGGTGGCGGGGAAGTGTATGAGGCGCGGATGTAGCGCCTACTTATGTTATGTAAAGAATGTAGAGACGCCAACACCACAGCTATGCGATGTACCAGTGGTGTGTGACTTTCCAGACGTGTTTCCCGAAGACTTATCGGGATTGCCACCTGACCGAGAGATCGAGTTCCAGATCGACCTGATACCGGGTGCCCAACCTGTCGCAAAAGCACCGTATCGCTTGGCTCCGACGGAGATGAAAGAGTTGATGGAACAGTTGCAGGAGCTGCTGGATAAGGGGTTTATCCGACCGAGTATCTCACCTTGGGGTGCTCCGGTTCTGTTCGTAAAGAAGAAGGATGGTAGTATGAGGATGTGCATCGACTACCGCGAGCTGAATAAGCTGACGGTGAAGAACAGATACCCCTTACCAAGGATCGATGACTTGTTTGATCAACTTCAGGGTGCCAGTTGGTTTTCAAGAATAGATCTTCGATCGGGTACCATCAACTGAAGGTGAAGGAGCAGGATATCCCTAAAACAGCCTTTCGTACGCGCTATGGTCACTACGAATTCCTTGTCATGTCTTTTGGGTTGACCAATGCGCCGGATGCTTTTATGGATTTGATGAACCGAGTGTGTCGACCAATGTTAGATAAATCAGTGATTGTGTTCATCGATGATATCCTGATTTATTCGAGAAGCGAAGAAGAGCATGCCGGTCACATTCGGGAAGTATTGGAAACGTTGAGAAGGGAGAAATTGTACGCCAAGTTCTCCAAGTGTGCCTTTTGGTTACGCGAGGTGCAATATCTGGGTCACGTAGTGAATGCAGAAGGAATAATGGTGGACCCAGCAAAGGTTGAGGCCGTGATGCAATGGAAGTCACCGAAGACGCCAACCGAGATTCGCAGCTTCTTGGGGCTGGCGGGCTACTATAGACGATTTATTCAAGACTTCTCCAAGATAGCCTCACCTTTGACAAAATTGACTCGCAAGGATGTAAAGTTCGTGTGGGGTCGAGAACAGGAGGACGCTTTTGAGGAATTGAGGACGAGACTGACACAAGCTCCTGTCTTGACATTGCCCGAGGGAAATGAAGACTTGGTGGTCTATTCGGATGCATCCTATTCTGGGCTGGGTTGCGTATTGATGCAACGCGGAAAGGTCATAGCCTATGCATCTCGACAACTGAAGACCCACGAAGTCAATTATCCCACGCACGACCTAGAACTAGCTGCGGTGGTTTTCGCGTTGAAGATTTGGCGGCACTATCTATACGGGGCGAAGTGCACCATCTTCACGGACCACAAGAGCTTGAAGTACTTCTTCGAGCAGAAGGATCTGAACATGAGGCAGAGGCGGTGGTTGGAGCTGATAAAGGATTATGATTGTGAAATCCATTACCACCCGGGCAAAGCTAATATGGTGGCTGATGCCCTTAGCCGGAAGGAAAGGCCCGAGCCGATTCGGATGAAGGCTTATCAGCTGATTATGACCTCTGACGTGCTGACACAGGTTAAGGAGTTCCAAGACGAGGCCTTGAAGGAAGATCGTCTTAACTCCGAAAGGATGAGAGGTCTAGTTACAAAACTGGGTGAGAACACTCTTGGTGTTAAGACCCGATTTGGGCGAGTGTGGATTCCTCGGTACGGGGATCTACGTGGAAAGATCATGGATGAGGCCCATAAGACTTGGTATTCCATTCACCCCGGTGCTACCAAGATGTACCAAGACATGAAGAAAGACTATTGGTGGCCGGGCATGAAGCGTGATGTGGTGGAATATGTGAGTAAGTGCATGACTTGTTCACAAGTCAAAGCAGAGCATCAGAAACCGTACGGGAAGATCCAACCGTTGGATATACCCGAGTGGAAGTGGGAGCACATCACCATGGATTTCATCACGAAACTACCACGTACCCCGAAAGGGTATGATGCTATATGGGTGATAGTTGATCGATTAACGAAGAGTGCCCACTTCCTACCGATCCGCGAGACGTATTCATCTGAAAGATTGGCGGATCTATTTATCAAAGAAATTGTAGCTCGTCATGGCGTACCGGTGTCTATTGTGTCTGACCGTGACACCCGGTTTACCTCCAAGTTTTGGAAGAGGTTTCATGATGCAATGGGGACGAGGCTACACATTAGCACGGCATATCACCCTCAGACAGACGGTCAGTCTGAGAGGACGATCCAAACACTCGAAGACATGCTTCGGGCGTGCGTGATCGATTTTGGAGGAAGCTGGGACGATCACCTGCCGTTAGCAGAGTTCTCGTACAATAACAGTTACCATGCCAGTATTGGCATGCCACCCTACGAGATGTTATACGGTAGGAAATGTAGGACGCCCGTATGTTGGGGAGATATTGGGCAGAAGGAACTGGGAGGTGTCGAGGTAGTTGAAGCAACGACTGAAAAGTTAAAAAAGATCAAAGCCTTCATGAAGGCGGCGAAAGACAGACAAAAGTCGTATGCTGACAAGAGGCGAAGACCGATAGAGTTCAAGGTCGGTGATCGAGTCATGATTGAAGGTCTGCCCTGGAAAGGAATTATTAGGTTCCGAAAGCGGGGTAAACTGAGCCCGCGGTATATAGGCCCTTTCCGAATTATCGCCCGTGTGGGAGAAGTGGCCTATAGGTTGGAGCTACCAGTTGAGCTGAGTGGAATTCACCCGACCTTCCACGTATCTCATCTGAGGAAATGTTTAGCCGATGAAGATATGGTTGTTCCGCTGGAGGATATCGAAGTAGACGAACAGCTCAACTATGTGGAGCAACCAGTAGCGATCATCGATAGGAAAGAGAAACGGCTAAGAAAGAAAGTGGTTCCTCTTGTGCGCGTACAGTGGAAGCACAGGAAGGGATCTGAGTCTACGTGGGAGACTGAAGTAGAGATAAGACAACACTACCCACATCTGTTCGAAGAGTAACAGGTTTCGGGGACGAAACCTAAATAAGGGGGGTGGACTTGTAACACCCGGAAAATTTCTAATCGAGTCAAATGATAGTGATGGGCTCGGATGAAAACCATTTAATGAATATAAAATGGTTGCGGGTATTATACCGAGTTAACCCTCTGGGTCACGAGTTTAACGAGTTTGGGGTCCCGGGAACGCCTGGCATATAAATAGATGGATCAGCTGAGCAACTCTCATTTTCACTCAAACGCCATTCTAGGGAGAGAAAGTGTAGAGAGAGAAAGTGCCGGATTGAAGCTCGGGTGGTCAAGAATCGAAGGCTGGTGTTTGTGGACTCCTAAACTACAAGAATCAAGGTAAGAAACGTATCTAAATTGATGCATTTGGTGAAAAAACACGAGTTTGGGGTTTTTGGGTTTTAAAGTGGCAAAAATCGCCCCAAAACGCACGTTTTAGAGAAAGAAAACGTGTAATGAGCTTAGATATAGCTTCCTGGATGATAATCCAAGGGTTTGGGTGGAAAGGATTGGATTTTTGGGCTGAAACGAGCTGATTCGTAAATTTCAGCTCGTTCTGCGAATTTAAGGTCTCGACCAGCGAAACTGTAAGTTCATCCAGCGAAACTGGAAGGATTTACAGCGAAGTTACAGTTTTGCTGCAGCGAAACTACATATTCGCCTGAGCGAAACTATGGTTTCGCTGATGACTATGCCAATGCCCAAGTTGACCTTAGATATTGCGAAACTAGGGAATTCCAACGAAAGTTGGGCGCTCGAGGTAGCGAATCTGTCCAGCGAAACTGGCAGAATGCTGCCCGGCGAAATTAGCAGCGAAACTGCTAATTCGCCTGGCGAAACTACTGGCGAAACTACCTGCGAACTTAGTAGCGAAATTAGGCAGAATCTGACTCTTTTAAGTGTTAACTGATCTGCAGGCAGTGTAGTATGACCCACGTCCTTAAGGCTTGATTGAGGAGCTGCTTGTCAAGCACAGGTGAGTTCTAGGACCCCTCATTTACTGATTTTAAATGATTTTTGGGGCTGGAACACATATAAACCTGTTTACTGACGTATGTATGTATGACCCATTTGGGTATAATGTTTTGTTATACGTCTAAGGTAAGGTTGTGGACTCGGCACGTTATATAAGGTCCTAGTATGAGTCCCCACGGTCTTGGAGGGACAGTTAGTGCTACTGCACCAAGATGACGCGTAGTAAGTCCCGGATTCGGGAAGGATACGGGAGTAAGTCCCTAGTGATGATTGATGATGTAGGCTATGTATGTACGAGGTTATGTATGATGATGTATGATGATGCATGTATGATGTTATGTATGACATGTACGTATGATGATATGTATGATGATGTATGTATGATGTGTGTGTTCCTTATCATAATGTATGAATATCTTTCTATGGCTTTACGTATGAACGAACGAACAAAGTATTATGTAACGTAAAGTGAAAGATAACGAAAGAGGAACACGATGACGAATGCATGTATTAATGAATGAACGAATGATTAAAAGATGATGAATACATGCATTAACGAACGAATTAATGAAAGATGACTTGCAAACATTGGATAAGTTTAACGGGTCCTTCTTAGTGATTGACCATATGTATGGTGTCCCTACCGCTTACCTCTAGTACCGTGTCATACGTTTTGCTGTTCATTTAATGACTTCGGCCCGGTAGCTAATAACGTTCGGGGTATCGCAGATGGTAGTGGTACAAAAGATATCCAATGTGCAAGAAAAGAGGTAACATGTATTAACGAATGAACGAATGATTAAAAGATGATGAATACATGCATTAACGAACGAATTAATGAAAGATGACTTGCAAACATTGGATAAGTTTAACGGGTCCTTCTTAGTGATTGACCATAAGTATGGTATCCCTACCGCTTACCTCTAGTACCGTGGCATACGTTTTGCTGTTCATTTAATGACTTCGGCCCGGTAGCTAATAACGTTCGGGGTATAGCAGATGGTAGTGATACAAAAGATATCCAATGTGCAAGGAAAGATGTAATGGGGTCCTTGTCATTCGACCACAGTAATCATGGCTGCGTGCTATGAAGTGGGTAAAGCCTGACAGGACCTAAACGAGAAGTGAATGATAACGATGTATGACGAACGAACGAAAGAATGAACGGGATAATAAAGATATTATCTATAGGTATGTACGATGTATGATCACGTGTAACGAATAACGTTTTAATATGAACAAAATATGTTTATTATAAAACTAGAACTCACTCAGCAACGCTGACTTTTTATGTGTTTTCAGTCGACAGGTAGCGTTGCTGGGGATGGCACGAGGCGGCTACTCAGCTCTTTCGGGATGGCATTCTTTTGTTAATGTTTTTGTATTGTAATGCAAACAAACGATATTTTGGTAATGAGTGTTGTATTACTTAGCAAAAGCATTTATAGTAAATTGAAAGTAAATTTCAAGTTTCCGCTGCATGGTTTTTATTAAGTTAATGCAAATATATGTTTTACGTGCGATGAACCCCCAACCGTAAGGCGCCCGGGAGCGGGGCCTTACAGGAAATAACATTCCAACTTTGGAGGGTGTAAAAGCCTGGCTTGGAAGCTGTTTTTCCATTAAGGATCTTGGTGAAGCCGCCTATATTTTGGGAATAAAGATCTATAGGGATAGATCATGGCGGTTGATAGGTTTAAATCAAAGTGCATATATTGACAAGATCTTGAAAAGGTTCAAGATGGAAAACTCTAAGAAAGGTACGGTACCTATCCAAAGAGGAATGATATTGAGTAAGACTCAATGTCCAAGCTCAAAGGATGAGCAAGACAAAATGAAGGGAATCTCATATGCGTCTGCTATAGGATCCATCATGTATGCAATGATATGCACTAGACCGGACGTGTCATGCGCTTTGAGCATGACAGGCCGATACCAAAAAACATCCTGGAAACAGTCATTGGATGGTGGTTAAAAACATACTTAAGTACCTTAGGAGGACCAAAGATATGTTCCTAATTTGTGGATATGGTGAGGAAGAACTCGTAGTAAAGGGTTACACGGATGCGATTTTCCAAAATGATCGGGATGACTCATGATCGCAATCGGGGTACATTTTCATCTTGAATGGAAGAGCAATTTCTCGGAAGAGCTCTAAGCAAGATGTGTTGGCGTTATCAACTACAGAGTCAGAATACATCGCCGCTTCATTAGCAGATCAGGAAGCTGCATGGTTAAAGAAATTCATTACCGATCTAGGGGTAGTCCCTTCCATTCAGGACCCCCTAGAAATTCTTTATGATAACGAGGGTGCGATTACTCAAATCAAGGAACCCCGTGCATATCAAAAGACTAGGCACATTGAACGGAGATTCAATTACATAAGGGATGAAGTAGAAAATGGTAAGATATGTATTCGCAAAGTTCACACGGATCAAAACATTGCGGATCCACTCATGAAGCTTCTTGAAAAGGCAAAGCATGAAAGTCATGCTTGTGCCATGGGACTTCAATACTCTAGTGACTGGATTTGATCTTTAATTGTGTATTTAGATATTGTAACCCTTTATTACTTGAATGAATTATTTGGTTATAATTGTTCAACTAATATTCCTGCTTTGCATGTTTAAAATCCATGAGTAAATCATTTTCTCAGAACATCCGTAGTCGTTCATGCTTGTGGGAACAAGTATGAAGGTAAGACTATTATTACCTTGGATTGGTATATATTCGTATGGATGAATATAGTGCAAAGGGTTACTGCCAAAGTTCATAGATATTTGTAGGAGACAAAATTTGAATGACCTGCATCTCAAATATTACTACATGGAATCTTCCTGATTGATCATAAGTAATTTTGAGTAAAGGCGAATATCATTTGGTATCCTCTGACCTAAGAAACATATTGGGTCTTGATGTTTACCGAATATTATACTGACTTAGTTCTTTACTCTTCTGAAACATGGCAGTACATAAGTCTGAGTTCGGTATGATATAAGGTAATTGTGAGAGACGTATGTAGTCAAGATGGGATTTGTCCCTCTTATTCGTTGAGAGTAAGATGTGTAAGGCCTGATAAAGTTAAATCAATGGAGATGATCACTCTGTGTCTCTGGGATTTAACATGACATCTGTGACAAAAGGATAGATGATTGATTCACCTAAAACATTTCGAGTAAGTTACTTGAAGGGGATGATGTTATTGAATGGCACTTAGTCATACGTATTAAGGGTAGTAAACCGTTGTTAGGTGGTATTTACTGCTTTCATCAATCTTCTATGAATCTTGTGCAAGTGGGAGATTGTTGGATCTTGTATGCCCAAGACACATAGAAGATTGATGTGGTTAGTATGTTATGATCGAGGTCACACCCAATAAAAAGCTAAACAAACACCAATAAATATTTAATTGTTGATGAGATCAAACAAATAAATATTGACACCAATGTAGAAAATAGGTTTTCTAAAACATTGCATTTGAAATAAAACAAATTATATGGATAATTTGTTAATGATAAATTATTTTTTACATTATTTAAGTAAGTTGAATAATAACCAATAATAGTGTGTTAATATTATAAAATTAAAAGGGGTTTTAATTTTATAACTCTTATGATTAAAAGAGTGCAAATTTTATAAAATGAAAAATGGGGGGAACCCATTTTAAAAAGGGGGATTCGGCTGCCCCTTTACATGGGGAATCCCCTTGTCTTGATTAATTACAAGGAACATATTGTTACTTGCACTCTTCCATCATCACACTCTCTCTCACACATGAAAAAGACCTTCTTCTTCTACTTCATCTCTTAGCTGAAAATTGGTTTTTGTTGGCTGAAAAAAAGGTTTTAGCGTGGCAAAATTCAGATTTGTAAGAAGAAGGAAAGACTTGGTGTTCTACTACCTAACAAGTTAGGTGTTTGCTAAGGCTTGTGGGTATACAAACTTGAGGCTTCCTCTCTTAGGGGCTGGACATTCAAGAGCATCATCATCTTCATCTCATCCATACTTCATCATCTTGTTCTTGAAAGGTAGTTTCAAGAACACCCTATGGTTGTTCTTTTCGTTTTGTTAGCATGTCATTTCACATATATTAATGATCCTTGTTTATAAAGCTAGACTTGCAGCAAAAGGTTTCACTCAAACTCAAGGGGTTGATTATGATGAGACCTTCTCACCCGTTGCAATGCTAAAGTCTATTAGGATATTATTTGCCATAGCTACTCATTATGATTATGAGGTTTGGCAAATGGATGTCAAAACCGCTTTTCTAAATGGATATCTTGAGGAAGATGTTTATATGGTTCAGCCTGAAGGTTTTGTCGATCAAAAGCATCCTAATAAAGTATGCAAGTTGAAGAAATCAATCTATGGATTGAAACAAGCATTAAGAAGTTGGAATCAACGTTTTGATGAAGAGATCATCAAATTTGGGTTCATCAAAAACGCTGATGAAGCATGTGTATATAAGAAAGCTAGTGGGAGCATCATCACTTTCCTAGTATTGTATGTCGATGACATTTTACTATTTGAAAATAACATTCCAACTTTGGAGGGTGTAAAAGCCTGGCTTGGAAGCTGTTTTTCCATTAAGGATCTTGGTGAAGCCGCCTATATTTTGGGAATAAAGATCTATAGGGATAGATCATGGCGGTTGATAGGTTTAAATCAAAGTGCATATATTGACAAGATCTTGAAAAGGTTCAAGATGGAAAACTCTAAGAAAGGTACGGTACCTATCCAAAGAGGAATGATATTGAGTAAGACTCAATGTCCAAGCTCAAAGGATGAGCAAGACAAAATGAAGGGAATCTCATATGCGTCTGCTATAGGATCCATCATGTATGCAATGATATGCACTAGACCGGACGTGTCGTGCGCTTTGAGCATGACAGGCCGATACCAAAAAACATCCTGGAAACAGTCATTGGATGGTGGTTAAGAACATACTTAAGTACCTTAGGAGGACCAAAGATATGTTCCTAATTTGTGGATATGGTGAGGAAGAACTCGTAGTAAAGGGTTACACGGATGCGATTTTCCAAAATGATCGGGATGACTCATGATCGCAATCGGGTACATTTTCATCTTGAATGGAAGAGCAATTTCTCGGAAGAGCTCTAAGCAAGATGTGTTGGCGTTATCAACTACAGAGTCAGAATACATCGCCGCTTCATTAGCAGATCAGGAAGCTGCATGGTTAAAGAAATTCATTACCGATCTAGGGTAGTCCCTTCCATTCAGGACCCCCTAGAAATTCTTTATGATAACGAGGGTGCGATTACTCAAATCAAGGAACCCCGTGCATATCAAAAGACTAGGCACATTGAACGGAGATTCAATTACATAAGGGATGAAGTAGAAAATGGTAAGATATGTATTCGCAAAGTTCACACGGATCAAAACATTGCGGATCCACTCATGAAGCTTCTTGAAAAGGCAAAGCATGAAAGTCATGCTTGTGCCATGGGACTTCAATACTCTAGTGACTGGATTTGATCTTTAATTGTGTATTTAGATATTGTAACCCTTTATTACTTGAATGAATTATTTGGTTATAATTGTTCAACTAATATTCCTGCTTTGCATGTTTAAAATCCATGAGTAAATCATTTTCTCAGAACATCCGTAGTCGTTCATGCTTGTGGGAACAAGTATGAAGGTAAGACTATTATTACCTTGGATTGGTATATATTCGTATGGATGAATATAGTGCAAAGGGTTACTGCCAAAGTTCATAGATATTTGTAGGAGACAAATATTTGAATGACCTGCATCTCAAATATTACTACATGGAATCTTCCTGATTGATCATAAGTAATTTTGAGTAAAGGCGAATATCATTTGGTATCCTCTGACCTAAGAAACATATTGGGTCTTGATGTTTACCGAATATTATACTGACTTAGTTCTTTACTCTTCTGAAACATGGCAGTACATAAGTCTGAGTTCAGGTATGATATAAGGTAATTGTGAGAGACGTATGTAGTCAAGATGGGATTTGTCCCTCTTATTCGTTGAGAGTAAGATGTGTAAGGCCTGATAAAGTTAAATCAATGGAGATGATCACTCTGTGTCTCTGGGATTTAACATGACATCTGTGACAAAAGGATAGATGATTGATTCACCTAAAACATTTCGAGTAAGTTACTTGAAGGGGATGATGTTATTGAATGGCACTTAGTCATACGTATTAAGGGTAGTAAACTGTTGTTAGGTGGTATTTACTGCTTTCATCAATCTTCTATGAATCTTGTGCAAGTGGGAGATTGTTGGATCTTGTATGCCCAAGACACATAGAAGATTGATGTGGTTAGTATGTTATGATCGAGGTCACACCCAATAAAAAGCTAAACAAACACCAATAAATATTTAATTGTTGATGAGATCAAACAAATAAATATTGACACCAATGTAGAAAATAGGTTTTCTAAAACATTGCATTTGAAATAAAACAAATTATATGGATAATTTGTTAATGATAAATTATTTTTTACATTATTTAAGTAAGTTGAATAATAACCAATAATAGTGTGTTAATATTATAAAATTAAAAGGGGTTTTAATTTTATAACTCTTATGATTAAAAGAGTGCAAATTTTATAAAATGAAAAATGGGGGGAACCCATTTTAAAAAGGGGGATTCGGCTGCCCCTTTACATGGGGAATCCCCTTGTCTTGATTAATTACAAGGAACATATTGTTACTTGCACTCTTCCATCATCACACTCTCTCTCACACATGAAAAAGACCTTCTTCTTCTACTTCATCTCTTAGCTGAAAATTGGTTTTTGTTGGCTGAAAAAAAGGTTTTAGCGTGGCAAAATTCAGATTTGTAAGAAGAAGGAAAGACTTGGTGTTCTACTACCTAACAAGTTAGGTGTTTGCTAAGGCTTGTGGGTATACAAACTTGAGGCTTCCTCTCTTAGGGGCTGGACATTCAAGAGCATCATCATCTTCATCTCATCCATACTTCATCATCTTGTTCTTGAAAGGTAGTTTCAAGAACACCCTATGGTTGTTCTTTTCGTTTTGTTAGCATGTCATTTCACATATATTAATGATCCTTGTTTATAAAGCTAGACTTGCAGCAAAAGGTTTCACTCAAACTCAAGGGGTTGATTATGATGAGACCTTCTCACCCGTTGCAATGCTAAAGTCTATTAGGATATTATTTGCCATAGCTACTCATTATGATTATGAGGTTTGGCAAATGGATGTCAAAACCGCTTTTCTAAATGGATATCTTGAGGAAGATGTTTATATGGTTCAGCCTGAAGGTTTTGTCGATCAAAAGCATCCTAATAAAGTATGCAAGTTGAAGAAATCAATCTATGGATTGAAACAAGCATTAAGAAGTTGGAATCAACGTTTTGATGAAGAGATCATCAAATTTGGGTTCATCAAAAACGCTGATGAAGCATGTGTATATAAGAAAGCTAGTGGGAGCATCATCACTTTCCTAGTATTGTATGTCGATGACATTTTACTATTTGAAAATAACATTCCAACTTTGGAGGGTGTAAAAGCCTGGCTTGGAAGCTGTTTTTCCATTAAGGATCTTGGTGAAGCCGCCTATATTTTGGGAATAAAGATCTATAGGGATAGATCATGGCGGTTGATAGGTTTAAATCAAAGTGCATATATTGACAAGATCTTGAAAAGGTTCAAGATGGAAAACTCTAAGAAAGGTACGGTACCTATCCAAAGAGGAATGATATTGAGTAAGACTCAATGTCCAAGCTCAAAGGATGAGCAAGACAAAATGAAGGGAATCTCATAAGCGTCTGCTATAGGATCCATCATGTATGCAATGATATGCACTAGACCGGACGTGTCGTGCGCTTTGAGCATGACAGGCCGATACCAATAAAATCCTGGAAACAGTCATTGGATGGTGGTTAAGAACATACTTAAGTACCTTAGGAGGACCAAAGATATGTTCCTAATCTATGGATATGGTGAGGAAGAACTCGTAGTAAAGGGTTACACGGATGTGATTTTCCAAAATGATCGGGATGACTCATGATCACAATCAGGGTACATTTTCATCTTGAATGGAAGAGCAATTTCTCGGAAGAGCTCTAAGCAAGATGTGTTGGCGTTATCAACTACAGAGTCAGAATACATCGCCGCTTCATTAGCAGCTCAGGAAGCTGCATGGTTAAAGAAATTCATTACCGATCTAGGGTTAGTCCCTTCCATTCAGGACCCCCTAGAAATTCTTTGTGATAACGAGGGTGCGATTACTCAAATCAAGGAACCCCGTGCATATCAAAAGACTAGGCACATTGAACGGAGATTCAATTACATAAGGGATGAAGTAGAAAATGGTAAGATATGTATTCGCAAAGTTCACACGGATCAAAACATTACGGATCCACTCATGAAGCTTCTTGAAAAGGCAAAGCATGAAAGTCATGCTTGTGCCATGGGACTTCAATACTCTAGTGACTGGATTTGATCTTTAATTGTGTATTTAGATATTGTAACCCTTTATTACTTGAATGAATTATTTGGTTATAATTGTTCAACTAATATTCCTGCTTTGCATGTTTAAAATCCATGAGTAAATCATTTACTCAGAACATCCGTAGTCGTTCATGCTTGTGGGAACAAGTATGAAGGTAAGACTATTATGAACTTGGATTGGTATATATTCGTATGGATGAATATAGTGCAAAGGGTTACTACCAAAGTTCATAGATATTTGTAGGAGACAAATATTGGAATGACCAGTATCTCAAATATTACTACATAGAATCTTCCTGATTGATCATAAGTAATTTTGAGTAAAGGCGAATATCATTTGGTATCCTCTGACCTGAGAAACATATTGGGTCTTGATGTTTACCGAATATTATACTGACTTAGTTCTTTACTGTTCTGAAACATGGCAGTACATAAGTCTGAGTTCAGGTATGATATAAGGTAATTGTGAGAGACGTATGTAGTCAAGATGGGATTTGTCCCTCTTATTCGTTGAGAGTAAGATGTCTAAGGCCTGATAAGTTAAATCAATGGAGATGATCACTCTGTGTCTCTGGGATTTAACATGACATCTGTGACAAAAGGATAGATGATTGATTCACCTAAAACATTTCGAGTAAGGTACTTGAAGGGGATGATGTTATTGAATGGCACTTAGTCATACGTATTAAAGGTAGTAAACCATTGTTAGGCGGTATTTACTGCTTTCATCAATCTTCTATGAATCTTGTGCAAGTGGGAGATTGTTGGATCTTGTATGCCCAAGACACATGGAAGATTGATGTTGTTAGTATGTTATGATCCAGGTCACACCCAATAACAAGCTAAACAAACACCAATAAATATTTAATTGTTGATGAGATCAAACAAATAAATATTGACACCAATTTAGAAAATAGGTTTTCTAAAACATTACATTTGAAATAAAACAAATTATATGGATAATTTGTTAATGATAAATTATTTGTTACATTATTTAAGTAAGTTGAATAATAACCAATAATAGTGTGTTAATATTATAAAAGTAAAAAGGGTTTTAATTTTATAAATCTTATGATTAAAAGAGTGCAAATTTTATAAAATGAAAAATGGGGGGAACCCATTTTAAAAGGGGGATTCGGCTGCCCCTTTACATGGGGTTAGATGGATTAGAATACATCTATGAAATCCCTTCAAAATCGGCTGGGCCTACCCGTGCATCCCAAATCAGACACGCTTTCAATTATTTATTATCTCATACATATAGTAGTTGAAAACCAAACACCTGACTTTACCTATCATTTTCCATTTTTAATATATGCAAACATCAAAATCAGGGAAATTTTCTAATTTTTGTTTTTTTTTTTTTGATTTTTTAAAGACACACTAAAATAAAATTAACTAAACACACGCAAAAATTAAAAGAATGACTCAATGAAATTAAACCTAAGACACATGTCTTCCTATCCCCACACTTAATTTAAACATTGTCCTCAATGTTGAAACTAAAAGAAAGACATAAATAAAAAGAAGAGTTTTGGTAAAGACTTAGCTGGTAAAGCAGTGTCCAGCTGTGCAGAGTCTGAATCCAAAACCTCTGATCGTATAGCATTTCATTCGCGATCAGGAATCACTGGTTGCCTCCTCATAAAATTGTTAGATATATTCACCCGAATGGAGATTGAGTACGGGTGAATTATTCCAGACCTGCAAAACAAACAACTAACAGGCAAACACAGCATCAAACAGACTCAATAAAAAAAAAACAAAAACGACTCACAAAACAGAGAAACACACGTATGAAATTCAAGTTGCTTTGAACAAGTGGAAAAATGGATGACATGATGGAAGAAGGTCGAAAATGGTGGAAAAATGGGTGAAATGGTGAAAATTAGGTAAAATAAAAAAAATTCAAAATTCTGGGATCCCTCGCGTGACGCGAGGGTTAGGCATGAACATGGAGCGATACGCGAGAGTCGTCGCGCTACGCGAGAGAAATCAAGCAGCCCGGCGCGTAGCGCGAGGTTGCATTTTTTTCAGAAAGTTACGAAATTTTTCATGCCTTAGCCAAATTTTTGGCCCCAACCGTTTTATTACCTCTATTAACATGAACCAAGTGGGAAAAACTTACCTGGTAGCCTCCCGGTCATGTGTCAAATCGCAACCATATGATCGTTTCCCTGCAAACACTTAACACAAACACGAAAACAATGCACACGAAAACACAAAAACCAACACAAAAACTCAACGAACTACCTAAAACTCAAGTAAACCAACTCTACAAACTCTATAAACGAGTCATCACCCAAATATCACCAACTACCTCAATCAGGAGGTTTCTCCTTTATCGATTTCAGCACCGCTTCTACCCTAAGCGGTAAACAAGCTTTCAACACCGAACAACTAAGCATGAATTTCTTGATCCTGTTGACTCCTTCACTCAGATCAGCCCACCAAGACTTAAATCTACTAGGTCCAAAACTCATCCTTAACAAATATCCTAGTAGTTTATCAACCCGAAACATCCCCACACTTGGGGTTTGGACTGTCCTCATATCACACTCATTCTTCCTATCTCTCTTTTTTGTAGGAGGAAGCCTACACCTAGGGGAACTCCCAACACTCTCATCCACCTTCCCCACACTTAGGGTTTCACATGATGTAAGTACTTTCCTAATCTCTTGTTTACCTGCTAACAAAGCTTCTAAAATAACCAATTCACTTTCCGGATCAAACTCACAACTGTCCACATATTCAGGTAAACTTTTTAACTCTCCTACAAACTCATCCTCCCAGGAGTTACTACTCTCAACTTCTTCCTCAGCAATCACCCTCTCAAATTCTTCAACTATTCTATCTAACTCCTCATCTTCAGCATCTGAATACTCTTGCAAACTACACACACTTCCAAACTCACTCCTTGAACTCTTTACAACTTCCTCAATCCTAGAAATCACAATTTCCTCAATAACTAGAGGTGGGACAACCGTTAGTGTCTCTGGTTCTGGGAAGTCATCTTGCTCACACTCACTTGCTAACTTAGCATCCATTGCCTTAAAATGCGATTCCCAATCAAATTGCCTCACCTCCTCCGGTGATGGAATGTAACGAGTAGTGCTACCAGGGATTTTCCTACCAATAGGGATGACAATATCAGCAACACTATCTAAAGGCTCACTATCCTCTGATAAAGTATCATGAAATTCGTCCATTATCGTCTCCGTTTTCGGGTATTGGGGAAAATCAGTCAGCTCTACTCCACTTATCATATCTCCATCCTCATCATCCTCTGACTCATCATCATCACTAAAATCTAAAGAAAAATCATAAATCCCTGGTTGAGTTTGCTCAACATCCTGCTGAACCGAAGGTGGGACTGGGCCCAGCCGATTTTGAAGGGTTTTCATAGATGTATTCTAATCCATCTAATTAAATATTTAATTTACTATAAGTGTTCTCACTAGATGGAAGTCGAAACTGTTGGAAGGTTGAAAAAGCACCACTGTAGGTTGATACCCGTTTGTATTTAAGATTAGCATAGTTGGCACACGTTATGTGGCGCCTTAGGATTCCATCTTAGTATTGTGTGAGTTTGAAAATGACAATTAGGTGCGAGAGGGCATTCAAAAACCTCTAGGCCAGTGCTTAATGATTGTGACCTGAAGCTTATGTGCTTGACAGCTGGGATGGCGACTTGGCTGGCAACACCTCTGAGTTAGGGTCGTGATCCTGTTGTTTTTAAATCTTGCACAAAATAATAAAAAAAGAAGACAAAGCCTATGGTGTTGCTCAAGGGATGGTGACTCAGTGGGAAACAGCCCTCTAGGTGGAGTCTTATAAAAAAAATTTATATATATATGTATAAAAAAAAAAAAAAAAAAAAAAAAAAAGAAAAAAAAAAAAGAGAAAAATATTTATAGTGCAGCTTAGTTTCCATCAAAATAAGCTAGTTTTAAATACATGTGGGTATTGGGTTACAGTGGTAGAAAATCATGGATTTTTGATTTAGTCTATGCTTCGGAGATTTGATAACAGGAATAGATACCGACTTGTGAGAATTCATGATTAATAAAATAGAATACTTGAACCTAAATGCTATACTCTTGGGACTTGGATGATCGGCGGTTGGGTTTAAATGGACAAATATACCTTGTGATCGCGGTTAACAACTGAGATGTCCATTTTCGTCTCCGGCTCATCCTGAGTTCTATATTTTTCATTAGCTCTACCTGCGGATCAGGATAATAATAATTTGGAGAATACCCCGATGAATTTGGGCAAAGACAAGTAAAATGGGGTCCTCCACAGATTTCACACATAATGACACTTACAGAAACAAGAAAACTAACTGAATCTACAGACTGAATATACAGACTCAATATACAAAATACTTAGCACAAATAGCAATTAAATCAAGTAAGTCCAATGAACGCAATCGCCAAGAAGTCCCCGGCAACGGCGCCAAAAAAAACTTTGATGTGTGCTAGACTATACTAAATTAGACTAACAAATAAAATTCTAACTAGACACTAAAAAGCTTTAAATTTATAAAACTAAGACTCGATCCTAAGCAACACAACCGGCAGTGTACCGGTCGACTGCAGAATAGCTATTAAGTCCGAGTTATCGAACCCAAAGACTTCTGTATGGAAAACGTAAACTAGACTTACTTAAGACTTGACTAAAATACTAAGCGAAAGTAAACGAGGGGGGTTTGTTTTAAATTACTTTAAAAGAACTAATACTGGACAGAAAATAAGGAATTGACTAGATTTAAATCAGGAGAAGAAATCACTACCTAGGTAAGAATCCTATACATGTTTTTGGCTTTTCTCCTAACGGTTTTGGAAAGACTTGTGTAACCGGGATCTGAAGATACTAACTTAAAAGGGACCTAGAGAAACCTCGACACTTTCAAGGAAAGCAACTAGATAGACCTAATAAGCCGATAAAGCACCGGTTTGTGGATTACCCTCACAGGTTCTCCAACTAAGCTAACGACATACCCGATAGACACTCTACCTCACGGCGCGAGTGTCACAATACCTAAAGGTAAGGGATAGATCTGGAATGCCTAATCAGACTCAGGAAACTATGATATGAAAGGGGAACTAGACCGAACTCCTCACAGAGATTCTAACCTAGCAATCAATCACACAAGACAACCTGATAATCTATTAACCTCACAGTATTAAGATTAGTTGCATATTTAGTTAGTTCAATTCAAGATAAATCACTTCAATGATTCAATACGTCTACCAAATCATCTAGAAACCGCAAACCCTAGGTAAACGATCTAGCATGCATCCATTATATGAAAGACATTCATCAAGACACACGTGAAGCAATAAACCAATCACAAGAACAGATCTAAATACACGTACACAACTGATCATGCAAACCAAATCATTATCATTAACTTTAAACACAAGCACAATCCAAAAACCGAAAGAATACTAAGTTAAACATGCATAATCATCAAAACCTAGGAAGCTACAGAAGTTTAGCCTCTAAACATGATCAGAACAGAAGTATAAGTCATGGAAGAAGTCATTGATTACAAAGGAATGAAAACTAAGAAGAGAAACGTAAAAACCGGGACGATTAAGTCTTCGAATCTTCACTTCCTAGCTCCAAATCTCCAATCCTTTGCTCCCAAGCTCCTGGAAATCGCCTATGATCGTCCTCAGCCGCTCCCAATCGTCCAATAATGTCCTCCTCCTCGGATTAGGGTTTTGGTTTGAGTTTTAAACAACTTTGCCGATTTTAGCACCCGTCGCGTAGCGCGAGGAGTTCCCCATATCCTGTCGCGTGACGCGACGTACCTCGCAACCCGACAAAATAGTCGGGTGGCATCTCGGGTAGATCCACGGGTTAATGAGGGATAAAAGGGTAATTTCGCAGCTTTTTCCACCCCTCGCGTAGCGCGAGGGATTTCCCTCCGGCTGGCGCGTAGCGCGAGAGAATCAAAACTCAGAATTTTTATTCTTTTAATTCCAAACTCCTCGGCTCAATCCCGGCATCTCGTTAAGACTCGTTTAAGCTCCAAAATGCTATCTTTATGCTCGGGATCCTACAAAACCCACAATTGATCAATAGAAACGAATTCTGAGATAAAAACGAACATAAATAATGCAATTATTATACAAATATACACGGGAATCCAACTAATTATCATCATATCAGAATCCCCTTGTCTTGATTAATTACAAGGAACATATTGTTACTTGCACTCTTCCATCATCACACTCTCTCTCACACATGCAAAAGACCTTCTTCTTCTACTTCATCTCTTAGCTGAAAATTGGTTTTTGTTGGCTGAAAAATCGGTTTTAGCTTGGCAAAATTCGGATTTGTAAGAAGAAGGAAAGACTTGGTGTTCTACTACCTAACAAGTTAGGTGTTTGCTAAGGCTTGTGGGTATACAAACTTGAGGCTTCCTCTCTTAGGGGCTGGACATTCAAGAGCATCATCATCTTCATCTCATCCATACTTCATCATCTTGTTCTTGAAAGGTAGTTTCAAGAACACCCTATGGTTGTTCTTTTCGTTTTGATAGCATGTCATTTCACATATATTAATGATCCTTGTTTATGGGTTTTGTTTTTGGTTAAAAATGCTTAAAATTTTCAGATTGTTAAACACACTTTAACCACTAATATCCGCTGCGTTTTTGAAGTTTAAATGGTTAAACTTGCTTTGATAAACTTGTTACAAAACCCAAGATGGGCACATGAATTGTATCCAATTCTAGTCATGTCATTGTGCTCATTCTATGAGTCAAGCATCTCTTGCAGTTTAGATGAAGACAGTTGAAACTTTTCAAGTTTCAGTTCAGTAACTGATTGCTCAGCTTTGGATTGGGCTAGCTTTTCAGTTAATTTTTCATTTTCAGCTGCAAGAGTGTACTTTTCTCCATGTAGTTTTTCTATATCGGAGATGAGAGATTTGATTTTTATTTCAAAGCATTTGATTTTTTTATACATCTCAGATTTCACTTTTACTTCTTTGATTTTAGCTGCCAATTTGTGATTGTGCTCACGGTAACCCTGTAGTTCAGCAATACATTTATCGCTACACAGATTAGTTTTACCTCAGATGGCATTGTAGTTAGGCCATCGTTGATGTGAGCCATGAGAGCATGATTTTGAAATTGAGGCTTCACTTCCTCTGCATATAAGCTCCAGTTACATACTCTATCTTGTCTGATGACAAGAGCATTAGAGGTAGATTGGTCGGTACCATGAGCTTGAATTGTCAGTTGTTGTTGGTGATGATACAGCTGTTGATGACTATTGGATTGAGAGCTTGAGTTTGGTTGTGAGATTGATTGACCCTGAGAATTCCTTTGGAAACTATTGTTGTTTCTTCTAGGAGCATTACATTCTCTTGAAAAATGGCCAGTCATACCACAATTGAAGTATTTGACCTTGGATTTGTCATATCCAAGTTTTGTGTTTTCATTCAAACTAAGCTTTCTCCCTTTTCTGAAGAACTTCTTGGCTCTCATTGCTATCATAGCCATTTGCCATTGCAGATCCATTTCTTCTACATCATCTGGATCCATTCTTCCAAGTCTTCTTGGATCAGGTGGGCAGAAGTGAGTCTTCCTCCCAAGTAGGCTTCAAAGCTTGCAAAAAAGGCATTGTAAGTGGCCTTTCGCTCTTCAGACCTTTGGTCTTCAGACAGACCTATAGGAGTGGCAGTGAGCCCTGTTGGTTAAGATGATGTTGATGGCGTGTTTGTTGATGGAGCAGCAATGAAACCAGTTGTCTTCACTTGATCTCTTGAGGAGAGAAACCTCATCTTTAGTAATGAAAGCATTTTCCACTGAGTGGGTGTCTGATGGAAATTTATATGCTTCAATAACTCGAGGTCCACCAAGGTTCCTGCTGCTTTCATCAAGTTCAAGAGCTTCAGTTTTGGCAGTCACTATGTGCAAGGTGGTACTCTCTAGATCAAGAGTGTTTTTCAGCATGGTAACATTTTGTTTCTAGCTTTCAGGAAGACTGTGGAGCATCTTTTTGTTCTGCTCTTTCACTTTATATGTAACACCCATAATCTTTAAATCATTCACCAGCTGCATAAATCTATGCAATTGTTTTGAGATTGACTCCCCCTTGGAGTGATGAAAGGTTTCATATTGATTCACAAGTTTATCCTTGTTAATTTTAGCTACTTTACTTCTACCTTCACACATAATCAACAATGCATCCCACACAGATTTAGCTATTCCATACTTCTCAAGCCTTTTTAGCACATCCATTTTCAATGCTTGAGTCAGAATGGAATAAGCTTTGAGATCATTTTTCATCTTTTTGTAGTCATTATCATCAAGATTGAGATCCTCTGTGGGTATTCTTGAGGTTTTGTACAGAGCAGCTTGGTCAGCAGAAAGTGTCACTGGAATGTGAGGCCCTTTACATATGGAAATCAAATAGTCCGGATCTACACCTGTAATGTAATTCATGAACTTAATCTTCCATTGCTTAAACTCAGATTTGTGTTTAAGCATAGGAGGTTTAGGAGTATGACCAAGTTCAGAGAAAGTATGTGAATCCATTTTAATAAGATGTTTTTAACTTGTTTGAATAAAGATTAGATTTATTGTTAAGTCCACCTAGTCCAACTAGTCCAAAACAGGCTTATATAACTAGATCCGCTGAGTGTAGAGCAGAAATTTGTTAGAACTTCTTGTGTTAAGTTTCTGAGTATGTTTCTGGTATGATTTTATGTTAAACCAATTGTTTACAGATTTGTTTTTGAGGGTGATTACGGATGAACAGTGACTATTGAAGTATTTCAGCAGATATTCAACTTGTATACTGAATAGAGGTAGTCGAGCACTCTACCAGCAACTCAATCACCTGATCAATCGAGTTCATCTTAGATCTATGCAGATCTGAAGAAGAACCGAGAGCCAAAGCTCTGATACCAATTGACTGAGTGTGAGAATGATATTCTTTGTTGTTGTGAATCAACAAGGACCGAATATGATGATTGAGTCAATGATTATATGGTGGAATCATACAATCACAGAACATTGAATGCAAGAAATACTCATAAATGCACTTTTTATTGATTAAGATGAACAATTACAATAAATGCTAGGGTTTGAGCACTATACAGTAACAAAACACCTTGTGGACAAAAGACTGAATATTCTGATTGTGTAATGTTAGTCAAAAGTCACCTCACATACGAGGTTTTCTATTCTATTTATAGGCTGACAAGAAGCCTTTATAAAATACTAAATTACCCCTGTACTATAATCTAATCTAAGTACAAAAAGTCTTCATCAGCATTTGTTGTTGATCATCCGCATTAACTAATGCAGATGTGTCGATCTTCATCAGCATTGTTTTTCTTCTATCGCATTAGTTTTGGTCATCAGCATTGACAAATGCGGATGAACAAACACTTGGCGCATTTGATGTTGAGCATCCGCATTAGTTAATGCGGATGTGTAATTCCTTTGTCAGCATTTGTTCGGCTGTTCGCATTTGTTAATGCGGAAGAACAAACACTTATCAGCATTTATTCTTTGGTCATTCGCATATACAAATGCGGATAGCTGACAATTCTTTTGTTGATGCAGATTCTTCATCCGCATTGGTTCTTGGACTTGGGGAGATTTCCAGCAGAACAACCATCATCCACTACTTGAATTGGCATGTATGATCCTTTCAGGGTCCAACAATAAATATATGAAAATTCAATAGTAAGTAAATTGTTTTATGATGGTTGTGTAATTAACCTTCATTATATGAGATTTGATGAAATAATTTGTTTTTCCTCCAATCCAAATAACTTTTCTTTTATGTCTCATAAACTTTACAATAGAATGTGCCAGTTTTGAATCTGAAACATTAAAACCACAACTAAAAAATCAAAAGAAATGTAAAGTTAGGCAGCGTTGAAATTAGCAAAAAGAAAAGTATTCATTATGAATTTATTGAATAAGAAATACGTCTCAATAATCATCATTCAAAACATTATCCACAGACTGCATTAAAAGGATTGTTAACTATATTGCATAACACAAATAACCACTAAAATTAATAATCCAAACATAGAACAATGTTTTGGTAGAACACACATTTTTAAAATAATTTAAACAACCATAGGCAAAAAAGATATAACAAAGTGTCTAACAGTACTGAAGCCAAGATCACGACCAAGAATATATTATGAAAAATGTCATTTTTCTATTTTGGGAATGAGAAGTGTTATCTTGCCATCACGACGCTGTTTGGTACTTGATAAATCTCCGCAATCTTCAACGTGATACATGTCAGCAACTTTCGCTTTAAATCTAAGTTTGATGATAGGCCTTTACAGTTCTCATCTGTTTGAACTTTTGACTTTCCATCATCATAAGTAGGCAATGAGGTCATATTATTATCAGTTATTTCAATAACATCCTATAAAAAATTAATAAAGCAAATGGTAAGTCTTAAAAAACTGATAAAGCACTTAAACTGTGACGTTATAGAAATTATAAATTTTTAAGAGAATCACCAAAATTAAAATCGAAAGGTAAGTTAATAAAACGAACAAAAAAATGTATAAAAGTAATATATAGGAAACAATCTTTTAAAAATGCTGTAAATTTCACATAAAAAGCAATACGAAATGTGTTCATTTAAAACAATATTCAATTAAAATAATTATCACGTAAAAATCAAAGTTACAATAATTGAATACATGTAGAGGACAACTTACCCTTAAAGTAGAGGTTTCCTGTAACATCATCTCTGAAAATGTGTTGGTGATTGAATATAATTTTTCAACCTATGTTGTATTATGCAAGTTTAAACATTTATTTTTATAATAGTACATTTAAAATATGTGAAATCGCTGGATCGGTAGACATCCGAGCGTGTTCTTGACGGAAGGTGATAAACCAAAAGACAAACAATAGTACGAACAATAATCGAAGGATTTCATTGATAAAACCTAACGACTACAAGCTCGTTACAACATAAGAATCAAGACTCTTGAACCGGCAGCACCTGGGTGCCGGTCAAACTATAAAAAACCCTTAGGTTTCTACACAATGAAACTGGTATATATAGGCTTCGGCCCGTATTAGATGCGACTGGGCCCATTCGTGCGAGTGGACCATGCGTATGGTTCAATCATACGACTGGACAATGTGTATGGTTCAATCGTACGACTGGACCACGCGTATGGTTCAATCGTACGACTGGACCATTCTGATGGTTCAGTCTTACAAATACCCCAATCGCATCTCTCAGTCGCATGACTGGTCCATTAGCATGGCTCAGTCGTACGACTGAGTCTCATTCGCATATGCTCCAGCGAATGACCTAGTTTCATTTGTTTACAACATATCAGGTGTAATACATTAAGCCTAGACTATTCGTCAAGCGACGGATACACTATACATGACAATATATGCTCCAACAAAATAGGTGTATTCAATATAATAAAATCATATCTAAATATTACCTCCAATATATTGGCTTTCTTTTGAAGCTCAATAATCACATTCGGGTCTTCAGTTAATTTGTTGATCCCAAAAAAATAATGATTATGCTCACATTAAATTTTGGTAATATCAATCTTAAAAGCAAACTTTCTATCCAACAACACCGAAAACTCATCGGGGTATAATTCTTGACAATCACCCTGTTAAAAATTACAATGTTACCATGAATTTATTAATCTTCATATTAAAATAAATGAACTGAAATACAGAAAAAGAAGAAATTCATACATTCAAAAATTTCTCGATCAAAAAAGTTGAACTTGTTTTTAGAAGTTTGCATGCCTCACGATCAAACAACATCAACGAAACATTACCGGTGCAATCTTAAACCGTTAATGGTATTCTAAGCCTGGGTAGAAATATTAATGATTGTTAAAAAATTTATGTTTTACATGTATTATATTAATGTATATTAGCTCTTAGTATATACCTTTGTTTAACTTCAATCAATTTTCCTTTGCAATTATTAGTGTCGCAGACATAGACAGGTTCTTTATCTCCTTTATTTTGAAGTGCTGTCTCGTCTTCTTTAGGTTTTTTGCAAACCTTCCTCTTACATATTTTACATACCTTATAAAACCAAAGGATGTCAATGGGTATCAACTTAACTGTGCCTACAATTACAACTTGTTTAACCTATAACAAATAGATACGAATAATAGTTTAGAATTTGAGAAATAATTAAAGAATAACATAACAAAAAATATATTACAACCTCATTTTAGAATTTGAGAATAACATAATTAAAGAATAACAATAAAAAATATATTACAACCTCATTTACACTTGTCTCTGCAATATTGTTAAACTCTGTTTTAGTAACAAACTCATCATATAGAGATAAGAACGTTCCCAAAAGCATGGAGGGTTTCCGTTGACGATGAGGAAGTTGCTGAGTTCTGTAGCAAGCTGTTAAAATTCTCAAAAAAATATTATTAGAGTCATCCAAAAGACGTAGATATGAAAACAAAATTTAGATAATAAGTAGATCCTTAATAATAAATATAAACCTGTTTCTGAAAGATATGATTTCATCAATATTAGGATCGATAAACTGCTTTGACACGCTGAATGAATTATTCACATATCCAAAACGACCATAATACTTCAAAGTACCAAACTGAAGAATGACAACAGTTACGGAACTGCCTTCCTTATTTTCAAAATGTTGTATGATATCAGAAGAGTATGAGTCCCATAGTGAATGATAATTTTTTCTCATCCTGTTACAAAGAAATTTGACATAAAAAATAAGTAACACAAGGTAATTAAATTTTATAAATTTGAGAATAGGCGTATTTAAAAAAAAAGAAGCAAACTGTAGATCTTGAATTATGATGTTAATTTTCTTGCTCTGCTTCCCCTTCTTAGTTGTATAACTTTTAAGTTCTCCAACCTCAGCCACAAAACCAATGTATCTACATCACATTGTACAAAAATTAGTTAGGAAAACGTATAAAACAAAATTTTATTTTTTAATAAAATATATGATAGAATTTAAACATTTTTACCAAGTGGTTGTTCGTCCGGCAAGGTCTTTTCAACAATTGGCTCAAATGATGTAAAAGAGAATCCGAGCCAGAGAAGTCATGTAACACACGTATATTTTTATAGACGAGAAAGAAAGAATAAAAGCGAATAAAAAGGAGAAAGTGTAATTTAACCCAAGTAGAGGGGTTGAAAGTGTTAAAATGACAAAAAAGAACAAAAGTGGGTACAAAAGGTGGTATGGCCGCCCATGTGGGCTGCACCTCATCTTTTTGCAATCGGATTCTAGAGAGAGAAAGAGCAAAGCTCGGATTTTTGAAGAAAGAAAAAGAAGAAGTCAAATTAAGGTAAGAGTTTGATGGTTTTTAGGTGTTCTTGATTGATTTTAGTTCGAGTTTATGCTCATGTATGTGTATGTACGTTTGTGTGTTTTGACAAGTTTTTAGGCGTTTGAACTCATTGCACTTGGGTTTTGAAGAAGTCATACACCAGAGCAGCTAAGGGGAGTTTCTAGAACCCCCTTTTTATATGTTTTCCTTAGTTTTGGGGCTGGAAAATACATGTGTGAATGTTTTTATGAAAATGGGTTTTCACCCGTATGAGTATGTATGAATGTGTATGTGGGTGGGTGTAAATTTGGGATTATATGTGAATATGTACATATGATGATGCTTAGGATGTTACAACTAAGCTTAAATTATGATATAGGATGGATTGCGACTGATTTATGTTGATTTAGTGTACGTAGGTTGCCCATGCATCTAAACAGTGGCCCATGCGCCCAATGGTCAAAAACCATCTAAGTGTGCCTAACCGCCTAAATCCCATGCGCCTGAATAGAAACCAAATGCCTGGAGTTTTGCCCATAATGGCTAAGTGTCAGGCCCATGCGCCTGAATAGTGACCATGCGCCTAAAAGGCCCATGCGTCTAAGTGATTGATGACTAAGTGTAAGACCAGACGTCTGCATAGTAGCAAAGCGCCTAAACAGGGCAGAAATGTCCAAATAGTGCCCATGCGCCCAAACACTTAGAATTATTTCTAAAATTTTAGGAAAAACAGAATTTGTAGGGTTTGACCTGATTTGACTTATGGGCTATGATTACCCATTTTAAGCATGATTATATGATGTTTTAGGGTTATGGAATGTATGATTGATGTATGGTATGTATAATGTGTTATCTTTTAATGGTATTCATAAGTATTTATTTTATGTTATAAAATACGTTAAATATTATGTTATTACTTTATGTAGTATGACAACTGAATGAAAGAACGTAAAGAATAACGTAACGAAGTGAAAGATAACAAAGATGAAAAGTAAAATGTAATGAACGAAAGAATGGCTTGCAAACAAATTAAAGGAGGTGCACGACCATGTTGTCGTTAGCTCAACTGTGATGCGGGTTAGCTACCCCAAAGGATGCATACAGGGTCAATCATTGAGATTGACAAGGCCCTTTGGTATGCCCTAGGTGATTGGATCAGCTTTGTGCACAATGTTCGTGGTTTAGTTATCACAAGTACAATATCAGCTTCGTGCACAATGTTCGGGGTATTACCAATCGTTTGTATGAATGGGAGAGATGACTTGCCCTAGGTGCCTAGATCAGCTTCGGGCACAATGTTTGTGGTTTAATTACCACGTCCAGCATCAGATTCGTGCACAATGTTCAGGGTAATGTCATTAATCCGTATGAAAGTAAAAGAATGACGTGACGTGCAAAAGAAAGAAATTAAGAAGGAAAGAAAGAAAGTAAGAAAGAAAATAATGACGTAAGGTACGTTACGAAAGAATGAGGATGAAAGTAAGAGAACGTTAATAAAAAGCATGAAATGAAAGAATGCTATGAATATGATGGTGATGGAAAAATGAATGATAATTAAAGTTAATAATAATATTTTCTATCTGTACGTATGGTGCATGATCGCGTATGAACGTAAAGAAGGGTTTTAATGAAAGTAAGGTATTTTATTTATAAAACTAGAACTCACTCAGCAACGCTGACTTTTATGTATTTTCCAGTTGGCAGGTAAGAGTTGCTGAGGATGGCACGGGACAGCTACTTGGCATTTTTGGGATGACATCCATTAGTATAACGATGATTTTTTGTGATGTAATGCAATTATGATATTTTGTAACAGTTAACTGTATTGTATTAGTTTGCAAAAGATGTTATTAATATATATGAAATAGTTTTAATTAATTTCCGCTGCGATGTTTTAAATAAATGTATGTTTTATGTGCGATGAATGACCAACTATGAGGTGCCCGGGAATGGGGCCTTACAAGTTGGTATCAGAGCCAAAGTTTAAGTGAAATAGGTAAATATTTTCAAAAGAAACCTAAACTTAAACTAAGAATGGGACAAAGGGAAGGGATGCCAGTCCAAGTAGCTACGTGCCATCAGGAATTTTTCTTTAATGTTAACCGGTATTATGTGCGCATGTTATTTGATCTATTTGCCCTTAGTAGGCTTAGATACTGATGTAGTCAGGATAGGAAATGCTTGGGGTATGAAAAGTAAAGTAAGTGGCTAATCAAAACTGGCCAATGTAATTAGGGACTTACTATACTTGACATAAACTGAGCTATTACCTTGAATGACCGTGTTAGAATTTGAATCTTATAGTAGGATGGCTGGAGGTAGATCTTCTAAGGCTTCACGAGGCGGAGTACATGGTGGACGTGGTGCTGGACCACAGGCTACAAGAGGAAGGCCCAGGGTTGAAAAGGTGCCCCATGAGGAGCCTGAGACTCCTCATCCGGAGGGTGGTAATGAGAGTGCTAATTTGAGAGCATCGGTGAAGGAGGTTGTGGTGGAGGAGGTTCATCAGGTCATACAGACGATCTTGCCATCTATGGTGACTGAAGTGATTAAGGTTGTTAGGGAAGGAGAAAGGGAATAGGTTCTCGGGAGGAAGAGAGCAACCGTAGACCGAGACGATTATCCCTACTGATAAGGATGAGGAGTAAGAAGAGCCTGTGCTGGAGGCAGCACGAGACTGTAACTATGGAGCATTCCAAAGATGCAAGCCCCCTACCTTTGATGGTAACGACACTGCTGCTGCTGCTCACCGATGGGTGAGGGAGATGGAGGCTGTCCTCGAAATTAGCGAGTCCCGGGAGGACCAGAAGGTGAAGTTTGCCACCCATTCATTTGTGGACTCGGCTCTATGTTGATGGGACAACATTGTCCAAGCCGAGGGTAGCAGGGCGATTCGTAGAATGAGGTGGGCTGAGCTGAAGAAGTTGGTGATCGAGGAGTTTTGTCATCATCGGGACTTGGACAAGGTGGAAGTGAGTTCCTGGAGCTGGAGGAGGGAACCATGACACATCAGCAGTACACCACCAAGTTTAACGAGATGGCACGACTGGTGCCGGATCAGGTGATGCCCCTGTCACGAAAGATCAAAAGATACATCCAGGGCTTGCTGGCGGATATTCGTAGGCACATGATCGCCGCCCGACCGAGTATGTTTAGGTTGGTGGTTTACTTGACTGGAAGATTGTACGATGAGAGGGAGGTGACGGTGGTTGAGGGGAAGAAGACAGGCGGTGATGACCGGAACTGGAACAGGAAACAGTTTTGGCGTGGTGGCTTTACCCCGAATAACAAGAAGGTGAGGGTGGATGATCGACGGGTGGTTGCAACAGGATCGGGGGTGAAGAAGTGCGGTAAGTATGGGAAGGAGCACACTGGTGAGTGCAGGCTGGGGCTTAATGTCTGTTTCAAGAACGGGAAGCCCGACCACATCTCTAGGGATTGTAGAGCAGCGAGGTGCTTTAACGGTGGCGAAGTAGGCCACCTGAGCAGAGAGTGCAAGAAGCCGAGGGTAGAGAGTTCCGGAGCGGGGAAGAAGACCGGAACTGAGGAGCAAAAGGGCAAGTGCAAGGGCATTCACAATGACCAGGGAGGAGGCTAGGACGGACCCCGATGTTGTGTCAAGTACGTTTCTAGTAAATCAAACTCTTGCTTCTGTGTTATTTGATTCTGGTGCTAGTAGGAGTTTTATTTCTACTGCCATCTGTGCTAAATTGGCTATTATTAGTAGATATATTCATAAGTCCTTCGATGTAGAAACTGCCATAGGTAAGTCTACAAGGATTTCTAACTTGATTGAGGGTTGTGACATAGAACTAGAAGGTCATAAGTTTCTTGCTAGACTGTTTGTGATGACCCTAGGAGGGTTTGATGTAGTCCTAGGAAAGGATTAGTTAGCAGACTACAAGGCGAACATTGCATGTAGCAAAAAGATGATTAGATTGACAGCGCCTGACGGGAGTTCGGTGACGATATAAGGTGATCGAGTTACGACAATTCCAAAAGTGATTTCAATGGCGGTGGTAGGAAAGTGCATGAGGAGTGGATGCAGTGCTTATTTGCCTACGTGAAGGATGTGGACACGCCAACACCATAATTGTCCGATGTACCGGTGGTGTGCGACTTTCCTGATGTGTTTCCAGAGGACTTATCAGGTGTACCACCGAATCGTGAAATCAAATTTCAAATTGACTTGATACGCAGTGCTCAACCTGTAGCTAAGGCACCGTATCGGTTGGCCCCGACTGAGATGAAGGAATTAATGGAGCAACTGCAAGAGTTGCTTGATAAGGGTCTCATCAGACTGAGTATCTCTCCTTGGGGTGCTCCATTCTTGTTTTTAAAGAAGAAGGACGATAGCATGAGGATGTGTATTGATTACCGTGAATTGAACAAGCTGACGGTGAAGAATCGGTATCCATTACCGAGGATTGATGACTTGTTTGATCAACTTCAAGGTGCCAGTTGGTTCTCGAGGATAGACCTTCGATCTGGCTACATCAGTTGAAGGTGAAAGAGCAGGATATTCCTAAGACAGCTTTTTGCACGCGTTATGGACACTACGAGTTTCTCGTTATGTCTTTCGGTTTAACTAATGCGCCAGCTGCGTTTATGGATTTGATGAATCGAGTGTGTCGGCCAATGTTAGATAAACCAGTGTTGTGTTTATCGATGATATCCTGATTTATTCAAGGAGCAAACAAGAGCATGCCGGCCACATTCGAGAGGTGTTGAAGACATTGAGAAAGCAGAAGTGGTATGCTAAGTTCTCCAAGTGTGCGTTCTGGTTGCGCGAAGTTCAATTCTTGGGTCACATGGTGAATCCCTACGGGATTATGGTAGACCCGGCAAAGGTGGAGGCGGTTATGCAATGGAAGTCTCCAAAGACGCCATCCGGGATTCATAGCTTCTTGGGATTGGCGGGGTATTATAGGAGATTTATCCAAGATTTCTCCAAGATAGCTTCTCTGTTGACTAAGTTTACCCGTAAGGATGTGAAGTTTGTATGGGGTCAAGATCAAGAGAAGGCTTTTGAGGAGTTAAAGATCAGGCTTACGCAAGCTCCTCTCTTGTCGTTACCTGACAGAATCGAGGGTTTGGTAGTCTATTTGGATGCTTCTTACTCGGGGTTAGGTTGCGTGTTGATGCAAAGAGGGAAGGTTATAGCCTACGCATCCTGACAGTTGATGGTTCATGAGATTAAGTACCCTACTCATGACTTGGAGTTGGCAGCTGTGGTCTTTGCCCTGAAGATTTGGCGGCACTACCTATACGGGACGAAGTGCACCATCTTTATTGACCACAAAAGCTTGAAGTACTTCTTCAAGCAAAAATATTTGAATATGAGGCAGAGGAGATGGTTGGAGCTCATAAAGGATTATGATCACGAAATCCATTACCACCCGGGCAAGGCCAACATGGTGGGAGATGCCCTTAGCCGAAAAGAGAGACCCGAGCCGATTCGGATGAAGGCTTATCAGTTGATTATGACCTCTGATGTGATGACTCAGGTCTAGGAGTTTCAAGATGAGGCATTGAAAGAAGATCATCTTAACTCTGAAAGGATGAGAGGCCTAGTCGCAGAGTTGGGTGAAAACACTCTCGGTGTTAGAACCCGATATGGGCTGATGTGGATTCCTCGTTACGGGGATCTATGTGGAAAGATCATGGATGAGGCTCATAAGACTCGATATTTCATTCATCCCGGTGCTACCAAGATGTACCTTGATATGAAGAAGAATTATTGGTGGCCGGGTATGAAGCGCGACGTGGCGGAATACGTGACTAAGTGTCTTACTTGTTTACGAGTGAAGGCGGAGCATTAGAAGCCGTACGGGAAAATCCAACCTTTGGATATACCCAAGTAGAAGTGGGAGCATATCACCATGGACTTTATTACGAAGTTACCGCGTACCCCGAGAGGGTATGATGCCATATGGGTGATAGCTGACCGTTTAACGAAGAGTGCTCACTTCCTACCGATTCGTGAGACGTATTCCTCCGAGAGATTAGCGGATTTATTCATCACGGAGATTGTAGCTCTTCATGGCGTACTGGTGTCTATTGTATCTGATCGTGACACTCGGTTTACATCCAAGAGTTGGAAGAATATCCATGATATGATAGGAACGAGGCTACACATCAGCACGGCTTATCATCCTCAGACGGACGGTCAGTCTGAGAGGATGATCGAGACACTTAAGGACATGCTTTGAGCATGCGTGATCAATTTTGGAGGGAGTTGGGATGACCATATGCCATTAGTAGATTTCTCGTACAATAACAGTTATCATGCCAGTATTGGCATGCCACCATACGAAATGCTATATGGTAGGAGATGTAGGACACCCATTTGTTGGGGTGATATTGGTCAGAAGGAGTTGGGAAGTAATGAGGTGATTGGAGCTACGAATGAGAAATTAGAAAAGATCAAAGCTTTATGAAGGGAGCTAAGGATAGACAGAAGTCGTATGCTGATAAGAGACGTAGACCAATTGAGTTCCAGGTGGGTGAAAGGGTTATGTTAAAAGTCTCCCTTGGAAGGGTATCATTCAGTTTAGAAAGTGGGGCAAGTTGAGCCCGAGATATATAGGGCCTTTTCGAATCATTGCTCGAGTAAGAGAGGTGGCCTATAGGTTGGAATTACCAGATGAGTTAAGTGGAATTCACCAGAAATTCCATGTATCTCATCTGCGGAAGTGCTTGGCAGACGAGGATATGGTTGTACCACTGGAAGATATTGAAGTAGATGAACGGCTTAATTATGGAGCAACCAGTGGCGATCATTGAACGTAAAGAGAAAAGGTTAAGGAATAAAGTGGTTCTTCTTGTGCGTGTACAGTGGAAGCACAGGAAGGGATCCGAGTCTACGTGAGAGACTGAAGGAGAGATGAGGCAGCATTACCCTCATCTGTTTGAGGAATAACAGGTTTCGGGGATGAAACATATGTAAAGGGGGTGGACTTGTAACACCTGGATATTTTTATAGACGAGAAAGAAAGAATAAACATGAATAAAAAGGAGAAAGTGTAATTTAACCCAAATAGAGGGGTTGAAAGTGTTAAAATGACAAAAAAAATAAAAGTGGCTACAAAAGGTGGTATGGCCGCCCATGTGGGCTGCACCGCACCTTTTTGCAATCGGGTTCTAGAGAGAGAAAGAGCAGAGCTCGGATTTTTGAAGAAAGAACAAGAACAAGTCGAATTAACGTAAGAGTTTGATGGTTTTTAGGTGTTCTTGACTGATTTTAGTTCGAGTTTATGCTCATGTATGTGTATATACGTTTGTGTGTGTGTTTTGATGGTTTTTTAGGCGTTTGAAATCATTGCACTCGGGTTTTGAAGAAGTCATACACGAGAGCAGCTAATGTGAGTTTCTATAACCCCCTTTTTACATGTTTTCACTAGTTTTAGGGCTGGTAATACATGTGTGAATGTTTTTATGAAAATGGGTTTTCACCCGTATGAGTATGTATGAATGTGTATGTGGGTGGGTGTAAATTTGGGATTTATATGTGAATATGTACATATGATGATGCTTAGGATGTTACAACTATGGATTGAGACTGATTTATGTTGATTTAGTGTAAGTAGGTTGCCCATGCGCCTAAACAGTGGCCAATGCGCCCAACGGTCGAAAACCGTCTAAGTGTGCCCAACCGCCTAAATCCCATGCGCCTGAATAGTAACCAAACGCCTGGAGTTTTGCCCATAATGGCTAAGTGTCAGGCCCATGCACGTGAATAGTGACCATGAACCGAAAAAGCACATGCGTCTAAGTGATTGATGACTAAGTGTAAGACCAACGTCTGCAGAGTAGCAAAGCGGCTAAACAGGGCAGAAACGCCCAAATAGTGCCCATGCGCCCAAATACTTAGAATTATTTCTAAAATTTTAGGAAAAACAGAATTTCTAGGGTTTGATCTGATTTGACTTATGGGCTATAAGCATGATTATGGGATGTTTTAGGGTTATGGAATGTATGATTGATGTATGGTATGTATAATGTGTTATCTTTTAATGGTAGCCATACATATTTATTTTATGTTATAATATACGTTAAATATTATGTTATTACTTTACGTAGTATGACAAATGATTGAAAGAACGTAAAGAATAACGTAACGAAGTGAAAGATAACAAAGATGTAAAGTAAAACGTAATGAACAAAAGAATGGCTTGCAAGCAAGTAAGAGGAGGTGCACGACCATGTTGTCGTTAGCTCAACTGTGATGCGGGTTAGCTACACCAAAGGATGCACACAGGGTCAATCATTGAGATTGACAAGGCCCTTGGGTATGCCCTAGGTGACTGGATCAGCTTCGTGCACAATGTTTGTGGTTTAATTACCACAGGTCCAGCATCAGCTTCGTGCATAATGTTCGGGGTATTACCAATCGGTTTGTATGAATGGGAGAGATGACTTGCCCTAGGTGCCTGGATCAGCTTCGGGCACAATGTTCATGGTTTAATTACCACAGGTCCAGCATCAGCTTCATGCACAATTTTCGGGGTAATCCGTATGAAAGTAAAAGAATCACGTAACGTACAAAAGAAAGAAAGAAGAAAGAAAGTAAGTAAGAAAGAAAAATAATGACGTAAGGTACGTTACGAAAGAATGAGGAAGAAAGTAAGAGAACGTTAAGGAAAAGCATGAAATGAAAGAATGCTATGAATATGATGGTGATGGAAAAATGAATGATAATTGTAAGGCCCCGATCCCGGGCACCTCACAGTTGGTCATTCATTGCACTTCAAACATATAGTTTACATATACTAAGTAGAAAGATTGCAGCAGAATCGATAAAAGTACATTCTCATTTCATCATAAAAGCTTTCGCAATGCATTACATCGTTGTTTCGAATACAAAATTCATATTTCCTTTTTCATTACATAACTTTACAAGGATTGTTGCGGAAGCATATGAAACCGGGGATTTCTTAAGTAATCCCGTCTATATGAATCCTCAACAATCCAAAACGGTCATATACAGTGACCTCTAGTACAAAAATATTAAAGCTAAATCTAAAGAAGGTACCTTAAGTAATCCCGTTTATCGGGATACTCAAGGAACACTTGCACTAGCATCCAACATAATGTGTTGCATGCATTATGAGCAAAAGAATGTCATCCCAAAGAGCTGAGTAGCCACCTCGTGCCATCCCCAGCAACACTACCTGCCAACTAGAAACACATAAAAAGTCAGGTTGCTGAGTGAGTTCTAGTGTCACAATAAAACGTACTTTTTCTTTCGTAAAACCGTTCTTACATACATGCGATCACACAATATACGTACACGTGGATAATATTATTATTATCTTCATCATTCGTTCATTAGCTTTCATTCATGTACCATTCATCGTTATCATTCACGTTCGTTTATACATTCTTTACATTCGTTCGTGCGTTCGTTACCTTCATTCATACATTCAATACGTTCATTACATTCGGTGACATGTACAATACCCCAAACATCATACCATACTACTGGTGCTGGACCTGTGGTAATCAACCACGAACGTTGTGCACTACTTCTGATCCAGTCACCTAGGGTAGGTACACGCACCACTTATCTTTCCTCTTTCTTTCTGGATCAATGCCATGTGCTATACCCCGAACATTGTGCACTACTACGGGTGCTGGACCTGTGATGATCAATCACGAACGTTGTGCACTACTGTTGATCCAATCACCTAGGGTAAGCGGCAAGGATCCCATACATATGGTCAATCACAAAGACTGACCCCAATGTGCATCCTTCGGGGTAGCTAACCCGCACACCGTTGAGCTAACACCTGCCAGGGATGTGCACCTCCATACATTTGGTTGCAAGCCTTTCTTACATTCATTCGTTCATTCATTAATGCATGCATTCATCATCATGTTCCTCTTTTATTATCTTTCACTTTACGTTACATAATACTTTGTTCATTCATTATCATAATACGTAAAGTTTTGGAAAGATAAACATACAACATCATAGGAACATACACATATCATCAATGCATCGTCATACAAGGCATCATACATACATAACATACACCATGCATGACCATCAAGCACACATCATCATACCGTCTACGACCTCAAAAGTTAACTTACATAACCCCCGGGAATCCCCTAGGTCAAAGCCTATCTTACTCATTTTAAATTCCCAGAAGTCAGAATTCTGCTAAGTGTTTACCCGCATTTCCCTCTTTGATTCATCCGCATTTCTTGGCCATCTGCATTAGTCAATGCGGATGAGGAATTACCTTTGCCGCATTTCAAGACTATCCGCATTAGTTAATGCGGGTAAGGAATGTCTTAACCGCATTTCATGATCTACCCGTATTGGTCAATGCGGCTGAGTAATGCCTTGGCCATTTTTCTTGTTTTGTCCGCATTAAGTCAATGCGGATGAAGAATGCTTTAATCCGTATTCTCTGACCTATCCGCATTAGGTCAATGCGGATGAGCAAATTGCCTTAGCCGCATTTCCTGGTCATCCGCATTAGTCCATGCGGGTGAGCAGTTCACCCTGCACTTAACCTGTGCTGTTTTTCAGCTCTCAATCATCATCTCAACATACATTAGCACGAATTTATCGTATCATCTACCTAGAACAGGCTACACATCATACACATCCTAGAAAAGACTTCTAAGACATACATCAACAGTTCGCACACGAACAACATACTGAAACTCTTATATTAGTACCTACATACACAGATTAAGCACCCAACCTCGAAAACGGTTCGTCGATGTGTTCCAGCCCCAAAATTGTTCGAAAATGCGTAAAAGAGGGGTCTTAGAACTCACTTTGTGTTGCTGGGTATGGCTTCTTCAAAATCGGTCGCCGTGGAACCCGGTACCTCGAATCAGTCTTCTTCTTCTTGTTGTTTTTCTTTCAAATCTCGTGGTTTGCTCTTTCTCTTTCTAAAACTTTCGCTAATTTGGGGTTGTGAGAAAAGAGTGGGCAACCATCCCTATGTATATCAGATATTTATCTTTTCTTTATACCTTTTTACACAAAACCCCCTCTACTTTTATTCCTTTTTTATTTCCTTTCAAGATACTTTCTTTTCTTTTCTTATTATTATTTTTCTTCGTCTAATCAAAAGTTTCAGGTGTTACAAGTCCACCCCCCTTATATAGGTTTCATCCCCGAAACCTGTTATTCCTCAAACAGTATGGGTAATGCTGTCTCATTTCCTCTTCAGTCTCCCACGTAGACTCGGATCCCTTCCTGTGCTTCCACTGTACACGCACAAGGGGAACCAATTTATTTCTCAGCCGCTTCTCTTTTCTATCAATAATTGCCACTGGTTGCTCCACATAGTTGAGTCGTTCATCTATTTCGATATCCTCCAGTGGAACGATCATATCTTCATCGGCTAAGCACTTCCTTAGATGAGATACATGGAATGTCGGGTGAATTCCATTTAACTCATCTGGCAATTCCAACCTGTAGGCCACCTCTCCTACTCGAGCAATGATCCGGAAAGGGCCTATATACCGTGGACTCAACTTGCCCCGCTTGCGGAATTGAATGATACCCTTCCAAGGTGAGACCTTCACCATAACCCGGTCACCCACCTGGAATTCAATCGGTCTGCGTCGTTTATCAGCATACGACTTTTGTCTGTCCTTGGCTGTCTTCATGTAGGCTTTCATCTTTTCATGTTTTTCCGTCGTAGCCTCGATCACTTCGACACTCCCCAATTCCTTCTGACCAATGTCACCCCAACACGCGGGCGTTCTGCACCTCCTACCATATAGCATCTCGTAAGGTGGCATACCGATGCAGGCATGATAGCTATTATTGTATGAGAATTCAGCTAGGTAGGTGGTCATCCCAACTTCCCCCGAAGTCAATCACACATGCCCGAAAGCATGTCTTCCAATGTCTGAATAGTCCTTTAGGACTGACCATCAGTTTGGGGATGATAAGCCGTGCTGATATGTAGTCTCGTCCCCATGGCGTCGTGGAATTTCTTCCAGAATTTTGAGGTAAATCGGGTGTCGCGATCCGACACAATCGACACTAGTACGCCATGACGAGCCACAATCTCCTTGATGAAAAGATCGGCCAACCTCTCGGATGAGTATGTCTCGCGTATTGGTAGGAAGTGAGCACTCTTCGTCAAACGGTCCACAATCACCCATATAGCATCATACCCTTTCGGGGTATGCGGCAGCTTCGTAATGAAATCCATGGTGATGTGCTCCCACTTCCATTACGGTATATCCAAAGGTTGAATCTTTCCATACGGCTTTTGATGCTCTGCCTTTACTTGCAAACAAGTGAGGCATTTACTCACATACTCCACCACATTACATTTCATACCCGGCCACCAGTAATCTTTCTTCATGTCTTGGTACATCTTGGTAGCACCGGGATGAATGGAGTATCGAGTCTTGTGGGCTTCGTCCATAATCTTCATTCGTAGATCCCCAAGACGAGGAATCCACATTCGCCCAAACCGGGTTCTAACACCAAACGTGTTTTCACCCAACTCCGCGATCAGACCTCTCATTCTTTCTGAGTTAAGATGATCTTCCATCAGTGCCTCATCATGAAACTCTTTGACTTGCTTCATCACATCCGAGGTCATAATCAGTTGGTAGGCTTTCACCCGTATCGGCTCGAGCCTCTCCTTTCGGCTAAGGGCATCCGCCACCATGTTGGCTTTGCCCGGATGGTAATGGATCCCACAATCATAATCTTTTATAAGCTCCAACCTCATGTTTAAATCCTTCTGCTCAAAGAAATACTTCAGGGTCTTGTGGTCGGTGAAAATGGTGCACTTCGTGCCGTAGAGATAGTGCCTCCAAATTTTTAATGCAAAGACCACAGCTGCTAGCTCCAAGTCATGAGTAGGATAATTAATCTCATGAACTTTCAGCTGTCGGGATGCATAGGCTATAACTTTTCCTCTTTGCATTAACACGCACCCTAACCCCGAGTAAGAAGCATCAATAAACCACCAAGTCTTCGCTTCCATCGGGTAATGCCAATACAGGAGCTTGGGTCAACCTCGTCTTCAATTCTTCAAACGCCTTCTCATGAGCTTGACCCCACACAAACTTTACATCTTTTCGAGTCAACTTGGTCAGTGGAGTGGCAATTTTGGAGAAGTCTTGGATGAATCTTCTGTAATAGCCCGCCAAACCCAAGAAACTACGGATCTCGGATGGCGTCTTTGGGACTTCCATTGCATTACTGCTTCCAACTTTGCCCGATCGACCATAATTCCCTCCGGGTTAACCACGTGACACAAGAATTGGACTTCACGCAACCAGAATGCGCACTTGGAGAACTTGGCGTACAGTTTCTCCCTTCTCAACGTTTCCATCACCTCTCGAATGTGACCGACATGCTCTGTCTTGCTTCTTGAATAAATCAGGATGTCATCAATAAACACGATCACTGATTTATCCAACATCGGCCGACACACTCGGTTCATCAAATCCATAAAAGCAGCCGGCGCATTGGTCAAACCAAAAGACAAGACGAGAAACACGTAGTGACCGTAGCGCGTACGAAAAGCTGTTTTAGGGATATCCTGCTCTTTCACCTTCATTTGATGGTAGCCTGATCGAAGATCTATCCTTGAAAACCAACTGGCACCCTGAAGTTGATCAAACAGATCATCGATTATCGGCAAGGGGTATCGGTTCTTCACCGTCAACTTGTTCAACTCGCGGTAGTCGATACACATCCTCACACTACCGTCTTTCTTCTTTACAAACAAGGCCGGGGCACCCCACGGTGAGATACTCGGTCTAATGAACCCCTTATCTAGCAGCTCTTGCAACTGTTCCATCAACTCTTTCATTTCCGTCGGGGCTAATCGATATGGTGCCTCGGCAACAGGTTGGGCGCCTGGTATCAGATCGATCTGAAACTCAATCTCTCGGTCAGGTGGCAATCCCGATAAGTCTTCCGGGAACACGTCTGGAAAATCGCACACCACCGGAACATCGGACAATTATGGTGTTGGCGTTTCCACATCCTTTACATAGCATAAGAAGGCGCTACATCCGCGCCTCATACATTTTCCCGCCACCGCCATTGAGATCATCTTCGGAATCGTTGTGACCCGATCCCCATAAACAGTTACCGAACTCCCGTCAGGCGCTATCAAACAAACCATCTTCTTTCGACACACTATGTTCGCCTCAAATTCCGCCAACCAATCCATCCCAAGCACCAAATCAAAACCACCCAAAGTCATCGCAAATGGCCTAACCGGAAATTTGTGGCCCTCTAATTCCACCTCATAACCCTCTATCACTTCGGAGATCCTGGTAGACTTACTTATCACAGTTTCTACCTCAAACGGTACATCTACGCGTCTATGACTAACAGGCAGTTTGGCACAGAAAGCAGCAGAAATAAAACTCCTACTAGCACCTGAATCAAATAATACAGAGGCTAAAGTTTGGTTCACCAGAAACGTACCAGACACAACATCAGGGTCCGTCCTAGCCTCTTCCTGCGTCATCGTGAATGCCCTGGCGCTTGCCTTCGATCCCTCATTCCCCGTCTTTTTCACACCGGAACTCTCAGACCTCGGCTTCTTGCAGTCTTTATTCATATGGCCACTCTCCCCACACTTGAAGCACCTCATGCTCTTACACTCTCTAGCCATATGACCAGGCTTTCCACATTTGAAACAAACATACAGCCCCAGTCTGCACTCCCCACCATGCTCTTTCCCACATATACCATACCTTTTCGGTCCCGTACCCGGTGTGGCTACACGGCGGTCATCCACTTGTGCCTTCTTGTTACTCGTCGAGGCGTCACTCTGACCAAACCTGTCACCACCCTTCCTATTACCATCAGCCACCACCACCACTGCCCTTTCATCATACAGCCTTCCCGCCAAGTCCACCACCGACCTAAAGGTGATTGGTCGGGCGGCGATCATATGCCTGCGAATGTCTGCCGGCAAACCCCGAATATACCTCTTCATCTTTCGCGTCAGAGGTGTCACCTGATCCCGCACCAGACATGCCATTTCGTTGAACTTCATGGTGTACTGTTGGTGGGTCATCGTCCCCGCCTCCAGCTGTAGGAACTCTCTCTCAACTTTATCCATTTCTCGATGAGGAAAGAACTCCTCGATCACCAACCTTTTCAGCTCGGACCACTTCATTTTGTCAATGGCCTGCTACCCTCAGCTTGGACTATGTTGTCCCACCAGCATAGAGCCGAATCCATGAATGAGTGGGTAGCGAACTTCACCTTTTGATCCTCACGGCACTCGCTGATATCGAGGACACCTTCCATTTCTCTCACCCATCGATGAGCAGCAGTAGCATAGCCATTACCGTCAAAAGTAGGGGGCTTGCACCTCATAAACGCCCCGTAATTACAGCCTCGCGCTGTCTCATGCACCGGCTCCTCCTCCACTTCCTCTTCGTCATCAGAAAGAACCGTTTCCGGCCCTGATTGCTCCTGCCTTCCTGAGGACCGGTTCCTCTCTTTCCTTTCTCCTTTTCGGACCGCTTTTATCACCTCGGTCACCACAGATGGAAAGATCATATGCATAACCTGATGTACCTCTTCCACCACCGACTCTTTTACCGAGGCCCTCAAATTGGTGCTCTCGTCTACGCCCTCCTGATGAGGGGTCCCTGGTTCTTCATGAACCACTTTCTCTACCCTAGGTCTTCCTCTTGTGGCTCGTGGTTCAGCACCACGTCCGCCACCACCTCCACCCCGTGAGGCCTTAGAAGATCTACCGCCAGCCATTCTCTATCACACACTGAAAGATTCAAACACCAACACGGTCATTCAAGGGAATAGCTCAGTTTATGTCAAGTATAGTAAGTCCCTAATTACAGTGGCCAGTTGTGATTAGCCACTTACTATACTCTTCGTACCCTGAGCATTACCTGTCCTGACTACATTAGTATCTAATTCTAACAGTAACACATACACCACATAACATGCGCACATAATACCGATTAACTTTAAAGAAAATACCTGATGGCACACAGCTACTCAGATTGGCATTCCTCCCCTTTCCGTCCCATTCTCAGTTTAAGTTAAGGTTTATTTTGAAAATTTACCCGTTTCACTTAAACTTCGGCTCTGATACCAACTTGTAGGGCCCCGATCCCGGGCACCTCACAGTTGGTCATTCATTGCACTTCAAACATATAGTTTACATATACTAAGTAGAAAGATTGCAGCAGAATCGATAAAATACATTCTCATTTCATCATAAAAGTTTTCGCAATGCATTACATCATTGTTTCGAATACAAAATTCATATTTCCTTTTTCATTACATAACTTTACAAGGATTGTTGCGGAAGCATATGAAACCGGGGATTTCTTAAGTAATCCCGTCTATATGAATCCTCAACAATCCAAAACGGTCATATACGGTGACCTCTAGTACAAAAATATTAAAACTAAATCTAAAGAAGGTTCCTTAAGTAATCCCGTTTATCGGGATCCTAATGGAACACTTGCACTTGCATACAACATAATGTGTTGCATGTATTATGAGCAAAAGAATTCCATCCCAAAAGAGCTGAGTAGCCGCCTCATGCCATCCCCAGCAACACTACCTGCCAACTGGAAACACATAAAAAGTCAACGTTGCTGAGTGAGTTCTAGTGTTACAATAAAACGTACTTTTTCTTTCGTAAAACCGTTCTTACATACATGCGATCACACAATATACGTACACGTGGATAATATTATTATCTTCATCATTCGTTCATTAGCTTTCATTCATGTACCATTCATCGTTATCATTCACGTTCGTTTATACATTCTTTACATTCGTTCGTGCGTTCGTTATCTTCATTCATACATTCAATACGTTCATTCGTACGTTTATTACATTCGGTGACATGTACAATACCCCAAACATCATACCATACTGCTGGTGCTGGACCTGTGGTAATCAACCACGAACGTTGTGCACTACTTCTGATCCAGTCACCTAGGGTAGGTACACACATCATTTATCTTTCCTCTTTCTTTCTGGATCAATGCCATGTGCTATACCCCGAACATTGAGCACTACTGCGGGTGCTGGACCTGTGATGATCAATCACGAACGTTGTGCACTACTGCTGATCCAATCACCTAGGGTAAGCGGCAAGGATCCCATACATATGGTCAATCACAAAGACTGACCCCAATGTGCATCCTTCGGGGTAGCTAACCCGCACACCGTTGAGCTAACACCTGCCAGGGATGTGCACCTCCATACATTTGGTTGCAAGCCTTTTTTACATTCATTCGTTCATTCATTAATGCATGCATTCGTCATCATGTTCCTCTTTTATTATATTTCACTTTACGTTACATAAATAGTTTGTTCATTCATTATCATAATACGTAAAGTTTTGGAAAGATAAACATACAACATCATAGGAACATACACATATCATCCATGCATCGTCATACAAGGCATCATACATACATAACATACACCATGCATGACCATCAAGCACACATCATCATACCGTCTATGACCGCAAAAGTTAACTTACATAACCCCCGGGAATCCCCTAGGTCAAAGCCTATCTTACTCATTTTAAATTCCCAGAAGTCGGAATTCTGCTAAGTGTTTACCCGCATTTCCCTCTTTGATTCATCCGCATTTCTTGGCCATCCGCATTAGTTAATGCGGATGAGGAATTACCTTTGCCGCATTTCAAGACTATCCGCATTAGTTAATGCGGGTAAGGAATGTCTTAACCGCATTTCATGATCTACCCGTATTGGTCAATGCGGCTGAGTAATGCCTTGGCCATTTTTCTTGTTTTGTCCGCATTAAGTCAATGCGGATGAAGAATGATTTAATCCGTATTCTCTGACCTATCCGCATTAGGTCAATGCGGATGAGCAAATTGCCTTAGCCGCATTTTCCTGGTCATCCGCATTAGTCCATGCGGGTGAGCAGTTCACCCTGCACTTAACCTGTGCTGTTTTTCAGCTCTCAATCATCATCTCAACATACATTAGCACGAATTTATCGTATCGTCTACCTAGAACAGGCTACACATCATACACATCCTAGGAAAGACTTCTAAGACATACATCAACAGTTCGCACACGAACAACATACTGAAACTCATATACTAGTACGTACGTACACAGATTAAGCACCCAACCTCGAAAACGGTTCGTCGATGTGTTCCACCCCAAAATCATTCGAAAATGCGTAAAAGACGAGTCTTAGAACTCACCTTGTGTTGCTGGGTATGGCTTCTTCAAAATCGGTCGCCGTGGAACCCGGTACCTCGAATCAGTTTTCTTATTCTTCTTGTTTTTCTTTCAAATCTCGTGGTTTGCTCTTTCTCTTTTAAAACTTTCGCTGATTTGGGGTTGTGAGAAAAGAGTGGGCAGCCATCCCTATGTATATCAGATATTTATCTTTTCTTTATACCTTTTTACACAAAACCCCCTCTACTTTTATTCCTTTCTCATTTCCTTTCAAGATAATTTCTTTTCTTTTCTTATTATTATTTTTCTTCGTCTAATCAAAAGTTTCGGGTGTTACAATAATGAAGGTTAATAATAATATTTTCTATCTGTACGTATGGTGCATGATCGCGTATGAAAGTAAAGAAGGGTTTTAATGAAAGTAAGGTATTTTATTTATAAAAGTAGAACTCACTCAGCAATGCTGACTTTTATGTATTTTTCAGTTGGCAGGTAAGAGTTGCTGAGGATGGCACGGGGCAGCTACTTGATATTTTTGGGATGGCATCCATTAGTATAATGATGATTTTTTTGTGATGTAATACAATTATGATATTTTGTATTGTATTACTTTACAAAAGATGTCATTAATATATATGAAATAGTTTTAGTTAATTTCCGCTGCGATGTTTTAAATAAATGCATGTTTTATGTGCAATGAATGACCGAATGTGAGATGCCCGGAAATGGGGCTTTACAAGTCATGGCAGATTTTCACTTCAGTGTCCGACTGCATTCCAATCGTATTTTTATTTTCAATATAATGGTACTTGATTTCATTTAGAGCAATTCCAGGTTTGCGAATTAAATAACAACCTGATTTTATTTTATTAAATTATTAAAATTGGGAAAGAAGTAAACATAAAATTATAAAATTCCAAGAGAAGTAAACATAACTTATAAAATTGTGAATATACTACATGTAATTTATTATATAAAAAAATAATAAACGGATTTTATATTTTGATTATAAACATTCATAAATTTTAACAAAAAATAACTAACCTGATTCTGCCACACTTTTTCGAACTTAGGGAACCACTTCTTCAAAACGTTACCTTGCATTGTTGTACCCTTAAATGAAACAAGAACAATTATTTATAAATAAATATAGACTGCAAGTAAATGTATATTTTAACATATTTCCTATGAACAAAGTATAAAAATTATAACTTGATCTAACCTCCTCATCCACAAGTATAAACTCAATAAAGTACCAATCTGATGGGTTGTTATACTTTGGCCTTTTCCAAAGACGAATTATGCGCACCTTGATGGTGTAATCAAGCCATGCTATCTCCAGATCCTTCAAGAAAGTAACTTCGGATGCCAAAAATGAGCTGCATATTAAGAGCAATGTAAATGTATGAAGCATGATAAGTGTGAAAGGATAAAAAAAAGTATTGAATATTAACATCACCGAGAAGTTTAAACAATGTTTGATGCCATAATAGTAGTTTTGATGGAGAGAAATTGTATTGTGTATTGGAAAGAAATGGTTTTTAATGGCATAGAATTTGAGGATGTAATGTGAGTACATATGTAAGTAAAATGTATAATAATTTAGGGAAGTATGTTAAGTTTAGTATAATTTACAGTTTATTAAGGCAATAATTTAGAATATAAAGTAAAAACGAATCACTACTAAAAATATGTAATGATTCAAATTACTTAGTTTATATATGTCAGTAGATTACATTATTAATAATTAGTTAAACAAATATAACTTATTTTAAGAATGATTTGCAGGAATTTATTTATTTTAAAAATAAATCTTATTCTAATCTTTTCTAAATCTTTTCTAAATGTACTTCTAATTATATTTGGTTATATAATGATTACTGAAATCCGTTATGTTTTATAATTATGGAAAACGTGTTTTTTTAAATATAAAATATAATTAATTATGGAAAGATATTTTATATATCTATTTTTCTTGTTAATGTTAATTTTCTTAGAATATAATATATTTTTTAACTTATCACTAACTAAGGAAAGAATATAGATTTAAAAATACTTAAAATGGACGAGTTAAATGTTTAATTAAGAAGATTACCGTTTATATTTTATATTTAATATTTTCAAATTTCAGGATGATTTATTTCAAAAAAATGTACTTAAAAAACCAATTATTTTTTATACCAGTTATGGTGATATGTATAATGTTTATGACGTTGTTTTGTAACCAATTGACTTTATTCCTTCGAATTGAATCTGTATAGTAATCTCAATTTTAAGGATGATATAAATGAATTTTTGAAATGAATCTGTATAATATTCAATATCTGAGGATGATATAAATGACTCTTTGAAATGATATAGTACTAAATAATTTCATATGCTTAATATAGTATATATTTTTATTATATTGTTTACTGTAATATGATAATATTATTAATATTAACTAGATAATTTAGCCACCGCGCATTGCCGCGGCATCCGCGGCATCTTACGTGCGTACGCGGCGTGATAAATTATAGACTACGATCGATCCAGGTCGTTTTCAAATTAAATTTTCTTCATTACGTAGAGTGACTCGAATTTATACAATTGAATGAAAACATATTATAATTGACCTGATTTGTACACAAAAAAAAATTATGTCGAAACATAGACTTACAGTCGTTTCTACTCGTTTCAAACTAAATTTATCTCTAAGCGTAAGAGAAATGAAAACGTAAGGCTAAAATTATGTTTTATATTTGTAAAGAATTGGGTCATTTTATCTCTAAGCGTAAGAGAAATGAAAACATAAGGGTAAAATTATGTTTTATATTTATAAAGAACTGGGTCATTTTATCTCTAAGTGTAAGAGAAATGAAAACGTAAGGATCAAATTATATTTTATATTTATAAAGAATTGGGTCAAATTATTTCCTTTCAATAAGTCCACCCATCCTTGTAATCCAAAACATTTGTTGCCATAATCATGTTCAAGATGAACCTTGCACCTCCATTTAGCTCCTTCAGAATTAGCAACAGTCATCGTCATGCCCTTTCTAAGTTTATTTTTTCTACTAAATGACGCTGGAAAGCGCTATAGTTAAAACAAAAAAAATTAGTACAAATTTATATATTAAATAAAGAAACAACTATGACTCTTAAAGATAGACATCATATGAGCATGTAGTATTGAAGTAATGATTAAATAGAATTACCAAAAATGTGCAAATAGGCTTACTGAAAGAGTGCATTTGTGTTAGGACTAAAACTTTTGTATAGTAGTACTTTAATCAATCTTGTAATAACTCTTCTACATTTTTCATCCTTTTGTATGCAATATAAACTCTTTTATTATGTATTGCTTTATATGCGTAATTGTAGGAAAACATTAGACTTAGTCAATTTCTTAAAATTGAGTAAGTGTTGAAAAAAACTACGGATGAACAAATTGTTCCTCTGTAGATCTTCTAGAATGAAACAGGTATTGCCTCCATGGAACTCCTGCGGAAGCTTTACAACAGCTGAAGAACATCCAAGTCATGTTACTGCAAGCTCCTGTGGAAGACCAACTTGTTGCGGATGAACAAGTAAAACAACTACGGAAGAGCAATCTCATGCGAAAGACCAATCTCCTGCGGAAGCCAAAACTCATGCGAAAGACAAAGCTCCTGCGGAAGACCAATATACTTGACCGTACTTTAACCTATGAAGTCACATCAAGTCAACAAGTCAATCATACTGAAGTGACGTCAACAAAGTCAACATCTGCGGACGACATTACTTTAATTAGAAAATCATCTGTCAAATCAGAATGTTGGCAGAGTAACTTTCTTACCTTAAGAAAGTTACTTTTACCTATTGTAAATGTAATTCCATTAGCCTATAAATAGAAGGCTTAGGTTACACATTAGGGTAAGCTTCCAGCCTCATAACAATACACGCATCGATAGAGCATTAGAAATAGCAATAGCAATAACATTCATTGTTTCTTTATTGTAATCATTATTCAAACGTTAATGGAAAACTTTTGAAATATTTGTGTCTGTTCTTCATCTTATATTCATCTGCTATTCATTAATTTGATTTGTTCTTCATTGCTTTATTTTCCAATCAATTTTACATCATCAATTTATCGAACAACAATCAGTGATAATTCCGCAATCACTGTTTGTCATCATCTAATCTGATAATTCCCTGAAGATCCTTGGATTCACAGGTGGTATCAGAGCCAAGTGCTCATTGATTCAGATCAATTGATCTATTAATATTAGTTTTGTTTCATTAATTGTTTATATCATTAGATCTATCAAGTTTTTGATCAGATCTATTGATTTAGATTAAAATTGTTTTAGAGTTTGTTCATACGATTCGAGGGTTTACAGCTCATTTTCGATCGTGTTATTGAACAAAACAATTAAATCACAAGTCAGATTTAGCTAATCAATAGCTAACTAAGATATTGGGATCAACAAATTGGTGCGATCATTAAAATTTGTTATATCGATCAATTGGTTACTACTCCATTTCCCGATCAACTCCAATCTGTATTAAACTTGTTTTAATTTGTAGATCTGAATTACTCTTCGATTGTTAACAATTGTCTAATCATATTTGACCAAATTCAACATTAAACATCCTCAATTAAATTTCAAGTGAGAATTTATTGAGAGGATTGAGTAATTATGACATCAATATCTTAGTTAACTGATAAGTAAGAGGTTGTCAAAATTAGCTCATATTTTAAAAAACATTAATATAACATAATTTTGTTTTAGTTGATTTTATATCTGTGTTATTGCTGATTTGCTATCACTGTATGAGTATGAGAACACTATAGTATATTAGATCACTTGATACTTTGATAATTATCAGATAGATTAAACATGAGTAATTCTGTCATTGGATCAGCCTACTAACCCCCTAAGTTGGAGAACAAGGCTAACTTTAAAACATAGAAAATCCGTTTTAGGAACCACGTAAATTATGTTGATTCTGATCTATGGTCATCTAAAACAGAAGGTCCATACAGTCTACCAGCACTAGGACATGACTATAAGGACAATAATCATCCTATCATTCTAAAGGATTTATCACCTGTTCATGCAAAGAAGGTCAAGATTGATATCAAATCCTATAGTATGCTCACTATGGCTTTGCCTGAAGATCTTCTCATTAGGTGAGAAGCCTACAAAACAACATATTCATTGTGGAAAATTTTGCACACCTTGTGTCAAGGCAGTGATGAAATAAGAAGCATCAGAAAGGATACACTCAGGTCCTAATATGAGACATTCCATCATATTGAGGGTGAATCTGTTCCTCAACAGCTACATAGACTTAGGCAGCTTGTGATTGAAATAAACATCTTGGAGCTCAAATATGGTAATGAGGAACTCAACAAGAAGGTGCTTCATTTTCTACCCGAGAGTTAGACGCAGACAGTAGCAATGTTCAAAAACACCATTGATTTGAAAGCCATCAGGCTTGATACATTGGTGGCTAAAGTGGAAGCTCTTGAACTTGATGAGAAAACAAGAAACAAGAGCGTTAAAGCACCCATTTGTAACACCCGGATATTTTAAGAGGTTGTGAACAAGAGGAATAAAAGTGGAAATGCATTTAACCCAAAGATGAGGGGCTAAAAGTGCCAAAAGTACAAAAACTATAATAATTTATTACAAAAGGTGGCATGGCCGCCCATGTTGCCTGCACCCTCCATCCTGATTCGACATTTTAGAGAGCTAAAGAAGAGAAGCATCGGATTTGAGAGAGAACTTCAAGTAGGATTCAGATTCAAGGTAAGAATTAGTGCTTTTAAGTTGTTCTTGGCTAGATTTAGCCTCGGTTATATGTTCTTATGTGTATATGTGTTCGGGTTTGTTGTTTTAGACACATCTAGTTGTTTGAATTCTTTGGAAAGTTCAAGATTTAGAGTTTGGAGTTTGGAAGCAGCAAAGGTGAGTTCTAGACCTCGTAATTCACACGCTTTAAACATTCTTTGGGGCTGAAAATGTATGTAAAACCATTTTACAAAAGCTATTTGAGTACCCATATGTAACCAAGTATGTATGCTGATATTTTATGATTGTTATGTGTTAGTTCATGCTTAGAATAGTAGGAGTTAACTTATACTAGGCTAATATAATGTTTGGGACTGGAAACAACATAGAAACATATTCAACAGGTCGCCCAACCGCCTAAACAGTGTCCCAACCGCCTCAAACTTGCTTAGAAAGTTCCTAAGTCAGCCCATGAGCCCATACAGGGCCGAAGCGCAAAAACAATGCCCCAACCGCCTAGGAAATGCCTTAGAATTTCTAAGTGCAAACCCATGCGCCTGAACAGTGGCCCATGTGTCTGAGACTTAGTCCCAGACGACTAAGTACAACCCAGACGCCTAAATAGTTCCCATGCGTTTGAGATGGTCCAGACGCCTTAGTGATGAAACGCCCAAATAGTGCCCATGCTCCGAAACAGGCCTCATGCGCCTGCATAGTGCTCATGCGCCTAGAACACTTATAACATTTTTTGAAATTTTGAGAAAAACAGAATCATTAGAGTTTGACCTAAGTTTGACTTTAGGGTTTTTTAATTGCTATATTATTACATTATTATAAGTTGTTCCTATGACCATAGTAATTATCATTGTGTGACTTATGTGGTGTGCTTATGATCATAAATGCAAGTATTATCCTTAACAAAGTGAAAGAGTAATGATAAAGAGAAGTGGAACTTAATTAAAATTTTAAAAAGTCTTGCAAGCATATAGGAGGTGCATGACCATGTTGTCATTAGCTCAACTGTGATGCGGGTTAGCTACCCCAAAGGATGCACACAGGGGCAATCAATTGAGATTGGCTGACCTTTGCAGCATACCCTAGGTGACTGGGTCAGCCTTATGTATAGTGATCATAGTTTATTGATAGACCATAGGCCCAGCACCAGTTTCCCCGTGCATATAGTTTAGGGTATTGCTCATTGGTCCACATAGACAGTGAACAATAAAGTTAAAGAGTATGAAATGAACAAATGCATACAGTAAAGAAAGAAAGCATTACCTTGTTGTATAGTTGATGTGTGCTCACGTGCAAGAGTAATAGAAGTATTTTTATAAAAAGAGTATTTTCATATATAAATATTATACAAGGTATTTTAATACTTTTAAAACTAGAACTCACTTAGCAACGCTGACTTTTATACATTTACAGTTGGCTGGTAATTGTTGCTAAGGATGGCACGAGGGTGAAGCTACTCGTCGGGAAAAGACTGACATCCATTCCTATGCTATGATATTGTTGTTTTGTAATATGATTAAACAATCTTAACTTAAACCCCATTGTATTGCTTAATAACAGTATCTATTAATAATAGAGAATGGCTTTTGCTAACGTAATTCTACTGTTTATTCGATGAAATGTATATTAATATGTATCTATGATGCAAGAAGACCAACTGTGAGGTGCCCGGGAACGAGGCCTTACAAGTTAGTATTAGAGCCATAGTTTAAGTGAATTGGGTAAAATATTTTGAAAAATCTAAACTTAAACTGAAAAATGGGACAAATAGGAGGATGTCAGCCCGAGTAGCTACATGCCATCAGGTATTTCTTTTCTTAAAGTTAATCATATTATGCGCGGTGCTATTTGACTTATGTGTGCTTAGTAGATTTAGATACTGATGTAGTCGGATAGGAAATGCTTGGGGTGTGGAGAGTAAAGTTAGTGGCTAATCACAACTGGCCACTGTCATTAGCGACTTACTATACTTGACATAAACTGATCCATTGCCTTGAATGACCATGTTAGTGTTTGAATCTTATAGCGTTTAGGAAATGGCTGGACAAAAATCTTCTAAGTCTTCTAGAGGCAGAGGTCGTCCATGTGTGACTAGGAGTAGTGCTAAGGCTCCTGAGACGACTCATGAGAACCCTATGGTTCATGGCCGGAGTGAGGAGAATGAGAATGCTAGCCTGAATGCCTCAGCTAGGGAGGCGATTGCTGACGAGGTACACCAGGTCATGCAGATAGTTTTACCATCTATAGTGACCAATGTCATCAGAGCTGTGAGGAATGAGGAGAGAAAGGAGAAGAAAGATAGGAAAGGGGTCAACGGCAAGGGAAGCAAGGGGGAGGAGGAATGACTGGAGCCTGAGACCATGTTGTCTGATGAATAGGAGGAGGATTTAGTAGGGGTGACGACCAAGGGGTGCAGTTATGGGGCATTCCAGAGATGCAAGCCCTCGACCTTCGATGGCAATGGTAATGCTGCTGCCGCTCACCGCTAGGTGAAGGAGATGGAGGCGGTGTTAGAAATCAGTGAGTGTCGCGAAGACCAACGGTGAAGTTCACGGCTCACTCTTCTGTTAACTCGGTGTTGTGTTGGTGGGACAACATTGTCCAGGATGAGGGTGCCAGAGCCATCGGGAAGATGCGATGGAAGGAGTTGAAGCAATTAGTGATCGAGGAATCGATTCTCACAGGGAACTCGACAGGATCGAGAGGGAGTTCCAGCAACTTGAGGCGGGAACCATGACCCACCAACAGTACACCACCAAATTTAACGAAAGGGCGAGGCTGGTGCCAGATCAGGTGACATCGGTGTCATGGAAGATCAAGAGGTACATCCAGGGACTGCCGGTTGATATTCGTAGGCATCTGATCACTGCTCAGGCAGGTACCTTTCGATCGATGGTGGACTTGGTGGGCAGGTTGTACGATGAACGGGAAGAGGCAGTGGTAGAGGTGAAGAAGATGAGTGGAAGTGACAAAAGATGAAATGGGAAGAGGTTTGGACGTGGTGGTTTCACTCCAAACAACAAAAGGATGAAGGTGGATGACCATAGGGTGTCGTCAAGCTCGGGGTTGAAAAAGTGTGGCAAATTTGGAAGGGAGCATATTAGCGAGTCTAGGTTGGGATTGAATGTATGATTCAGGTGTGGCAAGCTTGGCCACATCGGTAGAGATTGTAGGGTGCTGAAGTATTGGCGAGGAGGGACACGCGAGCAAGGACTGTAAGAAGCCAAGGGCGGAGAGCTCTGGGGCGAAGAAGAAGCTGAAGGAAGGAGGACAGAGCGCGAGTGCTATAGCTTACACCATGACTCGGGAGGAGGCCAGAGTGGATCCTTATGTCATGTCAGGTATGTTTTTAGTAAATCAAACTTGTGCCTCTGTATAATTTGATTCTGGTGCTAGTAGGAGTTTTATTTCTACTACGTTTTGTGCTAAGTTATCTGCTAGTAGTAGAAATATTAGCGAGCCATTCGATGTAGAAACTGCTATTGGTAAGTCCACTAGAATTACTGACGCGATAGAGGACTGTGCCATAGAACTAGAAGGTCATAGGTTTGCTGCTAAGTTACATGTGATGCCCCTAGGTGGATTCGATGTATTACTAGGGATGGATTGGTTAGAAACCTATGAAGCAAACATCGTATGTCACAAGAAGATTTTGACTAGTTGCACCCGATGGAAGTTTGGTGACGATTTATGGAGATCGCGTCACTATGATCCTGAAGGTGATTTCGATGGCTGTGGCAGGGAAGTGCATGAAACGTGGATGTAGTGCCTACCTGGCATACGTAAAAGATGTGGATGCATCGGTACCGCAATTGACTGATGTACCTATGGTGTGCGACTTTCCGGATGTATTCCCGAAAGATTTACCCGGCGTGCCACCGGATCACGAAATTGAGTTCCAAATCAATATGATACCCGGTGCTCAACCCGTTGCCAAAGCACCATATCGATTAGCTCCAACTGAGATGAAGGAACTCATGGAACAATTGTAGGAGTTAATGGATAAGGGATTCATTCGACCAAGTATCTCTCCATGGGGTGCTCCGATATTGTTTGTAAATAAAAAGGATGGTAGTATGCGGATGTACATCGACTACCGAGAGCTAAACAAGTTGACGGTGAAGAATCGGTATTCGTTACCGAGGATGACTTGTTCGATCAGCTCCAAGGTGCCAGTTGGTTTTCGAGGATAGATCTTCAATCTGGCTACCATCAATTGAAGGTGAAGGAGCAGGACATCCCTAAGACAGCTTTTCATACGCGTTATGGACACTACGAGTTTCTCGTTATGTCTTTTGGGTTAACTAACGCGCCAGCTGCCTTTATGGACTTTATGAATCGAGTATGTCGGCCAATGCTAGATAAATCAGTGATAGTGTTTATTGATGATATCCTGATTTATTTTAAGAGTGAGGAAGGACATGCCGGTCACATACGCGAGGTATTGGAGACACTTAGGAGAGAGAAGTTGTATGCTAAATTCTCTAAGTGTGCTTTTTGCTTACACGAGGTTCAATTTTTGGGTCATGTCGTTAATGCTGAAGGAATCATAGTGGACCCAGCAAAGGTCGAGGCGGTGATGCAGTGGAACTCTCCAAAGACGCCATCCGAGATCCATAGTTTCTTGGGCTTGGTGGGCTACTATAGAAGGTTCATTCAAGACTTCTCCAAGATAGCCTCACCTTTGACCAAATTGACTCGCAAGGATGTGAAGTTCGTGTGGGGTTGAGAGCAGGAGTGTGCTTTTGAGGAGTTGAAGACGAGGTTACCCAAGCTCCTGTCTTGACATTACCGAAGGGAGTGAAGATCTAGTGGTGTATTCTGATGCTTCTTATTCTGGGCTAGGTTGCGTGTTAATGCAACGTGGAAGGGTGATAGCCTATGCATCCTGACAGTTGAAGACCCACGAAGTCAACTACCCTGCACACGATTTAGAGTTAGCGGCTGTGGTTTTCGCGTTGAAGATTTGGAGGCACTACTTATATGGTACGAACTGCACTATCTTCACCGACCATAAGAGCTTGAAGTACTTCTTTGAGCAAAAGGATCTCAATAGGAGGCAAAGGAACTGGTTAGCGCTCATCAAAGATTATGACTGTGAGATCCACTACCATCTAGGCAAGGCCAACATGGTGGCGGATGCACTAAGCCGAAAAGAGAGACCCGGGCCAATTGAGGTGAAGGCGTATCAGTTAGTGATGACCTCGGACGTGATAAAGCGAGTGAAAGAATTTCAAGATGAGGCGTTGAAGGAAGATGACCTCAACTCTAAAAGAATGAGAGGTCTAGTCAAGGAACTGGGAGAAAACACTCATGGGGTTAGAACCCGCTGTTGGCGAATGTGGATCCCTTGTTATGGAGATCTACGAGGGCGAATCATGAATGAAGCTCATAAAACCCGATACTCCATTCATCCCGGTGCCACCAAGATGTATCAAGATATGAAGAAGGACTACTGGTGGCCGGGTATGAAACATGACGCGGTGGAGTATGTGAGCAAGTGCCTTACCTGCTTCAAGTGAAGGCAGACCTTTAGAAACCTTACAGGAAGATCCAACCGTTGGATATACCCAAGTGGAAGTGGGAGCACATCACCATGGACTTCATTACGAAGTTACCCCGCACAGCGAGGGGGTACGATGCCATCTGGGTGATTGTTTATCGTCTAACCAAGAGTGCTCACTTCCTACCAATCCGCAAGACATATTCATCCGAAAGACTGGCGGATCTGTTCATCAAGGAGATTGTAGCTCGTCATGGTGTACCGGTGTCGATTGTGTTAGATCGTGACACCCGATTGACGTCGAAGTTTTGGAAGAGATTCCATGACGCGATGGGGACGAGACTACATATTAGCACGACTTATCATCCTCAGATAGATGGTCAGTCTGAGAGGACGATTCAGACACTCAAGGACATGCTTCGGTCATGCGTGATCGATTTTGGAGGAAGCTGGGATGATCACTTACCGTTGTCGGAATTCTTATATAATAATAGTTATCATGCTAGTATTGGCATGCCACCATACAAGATGCTATATGGTATAAGGTGTAGGACGCCCGTATGTTGGGGAGATATTGGGCAGAAAGAGTTGGGAGGTGTCGAGGTGATCGAGGCTACGACTTAGAAGCTAGAAAAAAATAGGCCTTCATGAGGGCAACGAAAGACAGACAGAATTCGTATACTAACAAAAGGCGTAGATCGATAATTTCAACGTTGGCGACTGAGTTATGTTGAAGGTCTCACCTTGGAAGGGGATCATCCGATTCAGGAAGCGAAGTAAGCTAAGCCCGAGATATATAGGACCTTTCCGAATCGTAGCACGAGTAGGAGAGGTGGCTTATCAACTTGAATTGCCAGATGAGTTAAGTGGGATTCATCCCACATTCCATGTATCTCATCTGAGGAAGTGCTTAGCTGATGAAGACATGGTTGTACCAGTGGAAGATATCGAGGTTAATGAACGGCTTAACTATTTTGAACAACCAGTGGCAATCATCGATTGCAAGGAGAAGAGGCTATGGAATAAAGTGGTTCCACTTGTACGGGTGCAGTGGAGACACCGAAAAGGATCCGAGTCTACCTGGGAGACCGAAGAAGAGATGAGGCAACATTACCCACAATTATTCAAAGAGTGTCAGGTTTCAGGGACGAAACCTCTTTAAGGGGGTAGACTTGTAACACCCAGATATTTTAAGAGGTTGTGAAAAAGAGGAATAAAAGTGGAAAGGCCATTTAACCCAAAGATGAGGGGTTAAAAGTGCCAAAAGTACAAAACTATAATAATTAGTACAAAAGGTGGCATGGCCGCCCATGTTGCCTGCACCCTCTATCCTCATTCGAAATTTTATAGAGAGAAAGAAGAGAAGCATCGGATTTGAGAGAGAACTTCAAGCATGATTCGGATTCAAGGTAAGAATTAGTGCTTTTAAGTTGTTCTTGGCTAGATTTATCCTCGGTTATACGTTCTTATGTGTATATGTGTTCGGGTTTATATGATTTAGACACATCTAGGTGTTTGAATTCTTTGGAAAGTTCAAGATTTAGAGTTTGGAGTTTGGAAGCACCAAAGGTGAGTTCTAGACCCCGTAATTCACTCATTTTAAACGTTCTTCGGGGCTGAAAATGTATGTAAAACCATTTTACAAAAGCTATTTGAGTACCCGTATGTAACCAAGTATGTATGCTGACATTTTATGATTGTTATGTGTTAGTTCATGCTTAGAATAGTAGGAGTTAACTTAGACTAGGCTAATATGATGTTTGGGACTGGAAACAACATAGAAACATATTCAACAGGTCGCCCAACCGCCTAAACAGTATCCCAACCGCCTAAAACTTGCTTAGAAAGTTCATAAGTAGCCCATGTGCCCATACAGGGCCCAAGCGCCCAAACAGGGCCCCCAACCGCCTAGGAAATGCCTTAGAATTTCTAGGTGCAAACCCATGCGCCTGAACAGTAGCCCATGCGTCTGAGACTTAGTCCCAGACGCGTAAGTACAACCCAGACGCCTAAATAGTTCCCATGCGTCTGAGATGGTCCAGACGCCTAGGTGATGAACCGCCCAATAAGTGCCCATGCGTCTAAACAGGCCTCATGTGCCTGCATAGTGCTCATGCGCCTAGAACACTTAGAACATTTTCTGAAATTTTGAGAATAACCGAATCGTTAGAGTTTGACCTAAGTTTGACTTTAGGGTTTTTTAATTGCTATATTATTGCATTATTATATGTTATTCCTTTGACCATAGTAATTATCATTGTGTGACTTATGTGGTGTGGTTATGATCATAAATACAAGTATTATCCTTAACAAAGTGAAACAGTAATGATAAAGAGAAGTGGAACTTAATTTTAATTTCAAAAAGTCTTGCAAGCATATAGGAGGTGTATGACCATATTGTCGTTAGCTCAACTGTGATGCGGGTTAGCTACCCCAAAGGATGCACACAGGGGCAATCAATTGAGATTGGCGGACCTTTGCAGCATACCCTAGGTGACTGGGTCAGCCTTATGTACAGTGATCATAGTTTATTGATAGACTAGAGGCCCAGCACCAGTTTCCCCGTGCATATAGTTTAGGGTATTGCTCATTGGTCCACATAGACAGTGAACGATAAAGTTAAAGAGTATGAAATGAACAAATGCATACAGTAAAGAAAGAAAGCATTACCTTGTTGTATAGTTGATGCGTGTTCACGTGCAAGAGTAATAGAAGTATTTTTATAAAAAGAGTATTTTCGTATATAAACATTATACAAGGTATTTTAATACATTTAAAACTAGAACTCACTCAGCAACGCTGACTTTTATACATTTTCAGTTGGCTGGTAATTGTTGTTGAGGATGGCACGAGGGTGAAACTACTCTGCAGGAAAAGACTGACATCCATTCCTATGTTATGATATTGTTGTTTTGTAATATGATTAAACAATCTTAAATTAAACCCCATTGTATTGCTTAACAACAGTATCTATTAATAATAGAGAATGGCTTTTGCTAACGTAATTTTGTTGTTTATTCGATGAAATGTATATTAATATGTATCTATGATGCAATAAATGACCAATTGTGAGGTGCCCGGGAATGGGTCCTTACACCATTGCTCCCTATCAATTCAAGGAATCAAAGAGTGTGGGGAGTGCTTTTATTTCAAATGAAGATGGTGAGAGTTCTTCTGCTGTGAGTGATGAAGAAGAAGAAGTTGGTTTTTATGCATCAAGACTGTTAGGTCCCTTAGAAGATTAACATTTAGTCTTTAGTGTCTAGTTTTGTACTTTATACTAGTATAGGGACTAGTTTTGTAAATTTTAGTTCCTTAGGTTCTAGTATAAATAGCATAGACGTAGTATAGATTGAAGGTTGTATGTTTTTATGAGAACTGCTCTCTATCTTTTGTAATCGTCTTTGCTATCAATGAAATATGAATTTTGTTGATTTTGCCTGATTTGATTACAATTGCTTGTATTTTGCTTTGAATTGTTCATATAATTGTTACAGATTGCTCTAATTGATCCTATCAATTGGTATCAGAGCTCTCGGTTGAGTGTTTTTGAAGGTTCTGTCGAAGATAGAAACTTCAAAAATCCACTGAAATTTGTAATCAATTGACAATTCAAGTGAAATATTGTGAATCGAAGCTGTGTTTCATCATCAGAAATATGTTTTGAATCACAAGTTGCAGTTTATCTCATAAAAATCGAGTGAATTAGTGAAAAACAGTTCGAATAAGTGTTCTTGAGTGTTCGACTTTGAATCTCCAAAATTCATCGAAATTTGTTGATAATTACTGAAATTGAGGTTATAGGATTGATTAGAAATCTCAAAATCCTTCAATTGTTGATGAACTAATTGTGAAAATTTAGCTCAATTCATCAACAATTGAAGGATTTTGAGATTTCTGAGTTCGGTACATTCATATGAATCGGATGAATGTGTCGTATTAGGGCTGAAAAACACTGAATTTTGCCCAAGTGTTTGGCCGTTTGAGAACTGTTTAGTCTTTTCTGAACTGTTCAGTCATTTTACCCCTAGTCGTATCATCACTGTGTAGTCGTATTACCACTGTGTGGTAGTTTTACTGGTTGGACATATCATCACTGTGTAGTCGTATTACTACTGTGATAGTTTCACTGTGGACGTATAACTACTGTGTGGACATATAACCACTGTGCGATAGTTTTTATTGTGTTGGAAATTTTCTAAGGCATTCCCTTAGACTTATCAGCTGGTCGTCTTACACTGTTGAGACGTTTTACACTGTTGGGACGTATCACCACTGTTCGGACATATCAGCCTTGACACTTGGAAATTTTTCATAAAATTTCAAAAATCCAAAAATATTTTTTTAAGTCTTTTTCTTAATTCAAAAGCTTAGAAAACGACAAAAATATAAAAATGGTGAAATTAGAAGATTTTGAGAACAAAGTTCCAAAACTTAAAAACAGAGCTGATTTTAAAAACTGGTCTCTTAGACTGAAACATCATTTGAATTCCATAGACACAGATCTGTGGAAATCAATTGAAAAGGGACCATACATTCCTGTGACTACTGATGGTCCAGACAGAGGATTTGTGTATACAAAAGATACACAAGAGCCATATCCAGAAGATAACCTACATGGAGAAGACTTAAAGAGGGTGAAAAATGATGTTAAAGCCTATTCTCTCATGTGCAAAGGGTTACCTTTGGAAGTATTATCCAGACTTGAAAACTATCAAACTGGATATACAATGTATAAAGCTTTGAAGATCATATGTGAAGGAGGGAAAGAAATCCAAGATCTGAAAAAGAAAAAACTAAAAAGGCAATTGGAATTATTTGAGCACATCTCAGGAGAAACAATAAATCAAATGATGAATAGGTTTGTGCAATTAATCACAGAAATGTCTAATTGGGAATCAAGAATGATCTTGAGGACCTAAACAACAGACTTCTAAATGCACTACCATCTTCTTGGAAACAAACTGTCATTTTACTGAAACATACTGAGAAGTTTCCAATGGATCTTGACCTTCTCATTGCTAAAATTGAATCTGTAGAGATTGATGAGAGCTCAAGAAACAATGATAGACATGCATCAACAACTCAGTATAAGTATGTTGCTTCACCAGCAAATACTGTAGAGAATGCATTTCTGGATAAAGACCAATCAACTCCTGAAGATGAAGGTGATCTGTTTGTGGGAGCAGGATTCTTCACCAGTACACCTGCTTACTCCACTCAACCACAACCACAGTCTTCACCTAAAGCTCAAATGCCTAAACCTTCAACTGAGATGCCATCCTCCTCAAACTCTCCCAATCCAAGTAAAGTGAAAGATGTGATCAACATTCTTTTACAAGATGAAGAGTCAAAAACTGCTTTCACTGCTTTCATGGCAAGCTTTCAAGCTTATCAAGGCAGTCATCTGAATCAAATGGAGCTAGTTTTACAAGATTTGTTTGAAATGGATCCAGATGATGTAGAAGAAATGGATCTTAACTGGCAGATGGTCATGATAGCTTACAGAACTCAAAAACATTCTTACACTAACAGAAATTACAAACCCAGTGCAAACAAAACTGTTAGGTTTGATAAATCAAAATCAAGATGCTTTAACTGTAACAGCTATGGTCATTTTTCAAGAGAATGTAAAGCTCCAAGAAACCAAGGAGGAAATACTCAAGGCAGCTCAAATGGTCAAAAATATCAGCAACATGCAAACAAGACTTTTCAGAAGCCATATCAAAGTCTACCAATGCCAGAACCCAAAGAAGAGAAGAACAGTGAGGAAACTAAGAAGGCACTGGTTGTAAACATCAAAGATGGTTATGACTGGAGTGCATATGCAGAGCAATTTACGGCTGATCTCACTGCTAATCTGGCACTAGTTGCTGAAGTTGATGATGAAGACTGGTCTGAAGTTAAAGATCCTAAATATGATGAATCAGATCAAGAAGAAGAGTATGATTGGAGCAACAAATCAGACCCAAAGATACTACTGAAGAAGTTGCTCTTATGGCTCAATCAGAACAACCAAAGGTTGTTAACTCTGCTGATACTGAATCTTCAAACTCATATCCTGAAATACCAGTAGACGTGAGAGAGAAAATGTGCACAAAAGCATGTTTTGAACTAGTTGAACACTACAGAACATATTCATTCAAAATATGTGAAAAGCTCAAACAAGAAGAATCAAGGCACAATAAACTAAAATCAGATCACAAAATTGCTGATGAAAAGATAATGTCTCTTCAAGCTTCATGGAACAAAACTATTAAAGAACTTGAACTTGCAAAGAAACAACTTGAAGAGATGAACAAAACACTTGAACAAGAAAAATTGGCACATGCAGCAACTCAAATAGATTTAGCCAAAGTTAAAAGCTCAAAGAAAATTGTTGAGCAACTGGTGAATGGAAGAAATGACAAAGATAAAACAGGACTAGGATTCACACATGAACCTATGCCTGAATCAATCTCAAAAACATTACCAGAGAATTTCAATACACATGATCATTCACCAGAAAACAAAGCTAAACTGAAAGAATTTCAAGATCAAAAGAACTTTATAAAGAAAAATGTTGAAGTTTATGAAGAAACTGACTTAGACAAGATCAAAAATGGTCATCCAATCAAAGTCAAATCGTATGAACCTCAACAAAAGCAAAAGAAGCTGTTTGTACCAAAAGGTGAAACTGTTATTGAACAAAGTGAACAAATGAGTGAAAAATCTACTGAATTCAATAACAAACTTAAAGGAAAATGTGAAGAAGCTAAAACAGATAATAATATTTCTAATGATTCAAGTTCAAATGAACTAACTAAAGTACAAGAGTGTCAAAAGGAATCTTCTCAAGATTCAACTAAACTTCAAAGCAAGAAAACTTCATCAAGATTGAGAAATCAAAGACGAAGAAAAGCTGCAAAAGCAAAGAAAACTGAATCAATTAATCAGTCACAGAACAATACTCAAATTAAACCTGTGAAGTTTGTGTCTGCAGGAACTTTTGACTTGAACACAAACACAAAATGACACCTACACCTAAGATCAAATCTAACTCTGATCTGAGAACAAGTTCAGATCATAAGACTTCCGCTGTGTATAAAAGATTTGAATCAAAGGAGTCAAAGAATTTTGTTCAAGTTCAAAAGAAAAATCCTAACGATCAAAAGACCAAATTCATACCAATTAAACAACAAATTAAATTGCCTAACCCAAAATTTAAACAAGAATCAAATGTTGCTTCAACATCAAGGGTTAATAAAATGTTGTTTAAACATTCTGAAAAGTATTGTGATATCTGTGACATGTACAATCATGACATTTCAGAATGTTACTTTAACAAGTATTGCTACATATGTGATATGACAAATCACACAACAGCTGAGTGTTATTTTAACAAATACTGTGCTTTGTGTGATGAAAGAAATCACAATACCAATGATTGTTACTTCAGGAAGAACTCTTCAAGGAAGGAATTCAATAATCAAGGCTTTGTAAATCCACAATTTATAAGAAATCAAAATATTGGATTTAAATTTTCACAACAACAACCTTCCTTGGGTTTGAGATCTTTCAAAAGAAACAATTCTAATTATGATAATAATCATTTTGTCAAATCACAGCAATACAATCAAGAAAAGTTTATTCCTTGATCTGTGAGAATAAACCAAGGAACATTCTCAAATGATTCATACAAGAGTTCAAGATTTCTTGATAATGCTTTGAAATCAAAATCATAAAGAGATAATCAGTTGGTTTCTCAAAAAGGATTTGAACATATTAAAATTCAAAAGAAACAAGATGTTAACAAACATCATTTCAAACAATTTACAATTGTTGACAAGTTTGGCAAGCCCAAGACCATCTCGGCTTGGGTTACTAACTCACCTTAAATGTTTGTGACTGCAGGTACGCCCGCGGAGACCAATCAACTCATGGTATGTTGACAGTGGGTGTAGCCGGCATATGACAGGCAATCAAGCCTTGTTGCAAGACTTTAAGTTAAAGGATGGTACTCATGTTGCGTTTGGAGGTGATGCAGGTGGAAAGATAACAGGAGAGGGAACAGTGTCCAATGGGATTATCAGTTTTGATAAAGTCAACTTTTGCTCATAGTTGAACTTTAATCTTCTAAGTGTATCCCAAATTTGTGACAAATCTTATTTTGTTCTTTTTGATGAATCTCACTGTTATGTCTTGAAACCAGGTTTTCAGATTAGCAATGACTGGGTGATAGTTAAAGCTGCTTGAGACAGAGATGTATACAAACTGGATATGTCTCAAGTGGATCCTGCAACTGAAACTACTTGCCTGATTGCTAAAGCTTCAAATGATGAAAGCCAGCTTTGGCATAGACGTCTTGGTCATTCTAACTTCAAAAACATGAACAAGCTAGTAGCAGGAAATCATGTTATTGACTTCCTTCCAAGAAGTTTTCAACAACTGATCATTGCTCAGCATGTCTGAAGGGAAAACAACATAGAGCGTATTATAAGTCCAAACTGATAAACTCAAACACCAAACCACTCCAGATGTTACATATGGACCTTTTTGGACCAACTAATGCTAGGAGTATTGGTCAAAAATCATATTGTTTAGTCATCATAGATGATTATACAAGATTTTCATGGGTTTTCTTTCTTCAAGCTAAATCTGAAACTGCAGATCTTCTAAAAGAATTCATTAATAAAGTTGAAAATCAACTTGAACAAAAAGTAAAGATAATAAGAAGTGATAATGGAACTGAATTTAAAAATGCTAATATTGATTTGTTTTGTGCAGAAAAAGGGATAGTTCATCAGTTCAGTGCTCCCAGAACTCCACAACAAAATGGAGTTGCTGAAAGGAAAAACCAAACTCTGATTGAAGCTGCCCGGTCTATGTTAGCTGATGCTAAAATTCCAATCACTTTCTGGGACGAAGCGATATCAACAGCCTGTTTTGTTTAGAATAGAATCTTACTTGTTAAAGATAAAAAGAAAACTCCATATGAGTTAATGTTTGACAGGAAACCAAACATAAACTTTTTAAAATCATTTGGCTATCCAGTTATGATTTTAAACTCGAGTGATCATTTAGGAAAATTTGAAGAAAAAGCTGATCATGGATTTTTCGTTGGATATTCATCAGTTTCAAAAGCCTATCGAGTTTATAACTCTAGACAAATACTATTAATGAAACATTCAACGTTAAATTTCTGGAAAATTCTTTTCCATCAGTTTCAAATGGTCCTGCATGGTTATTTGATATAGATTCTTTGTCAAACTCATTTCAATCTCACTTGTTTAATCAATCTGATGATTTTCAGGTAAGAAGAACTCAAGAGGAGATCTTGGATCTTTCAGTGATGATTCAGAGTCTGATGATTCAGATGATGCTCGCCTAGATTATCCATTTTTTTCATTTGTCAAGAATTCAACAATCCAATTAATGACAATGTTCATGATGCTTCAGCTTCAGATCATTCAGTTTCAGTAGATCAAGAAGAATCACAACCTTTTCCTAATGATGGTACAGAAATTGGACATCCTGAGTCTGGCACATCTTCCATCTCTGGAGATGCAATTGATCATAGTAACTTTGATTACTTTATCAATTCACCAACTCAAGTTCCAAATTTCAATCCACATTCTTCTACCTTATTGCAACAGCTCTCCAACTTGAACCAAACCAATCTTGATGTTAATGTTCAAGGAAATGAGATTCCGATATCTCGTATCCACAGGAACCATCCAACATCACAGATTATTGGTCCTCTGAATGAAAGAACTACTAGGAGTAAATCTGAACATGCAAATGTTTGTTTATACTCTTGTTTCCTTTCTCAGATTGTTCCTAAAAATGTCACCGAGGCATTACAGGACAATGGTTGGATTGAAGCTATGCAAGAAGAACTTCTTCAATTTCGAAAACAAGGAGTGTGGAAGTTAGTGGAATTACCTGAAGGAGAAAATGCCATAGGCACAAAATGGTTGTTCAGAAATAAAACTGATGATCGTGGCATTGTAATAAGAAATAAAGCAAGACTTGTTGCACAAGGATATACACAGGAAGAAGGAATTGACTATGATGAAGTATTTGCTCCAGTTGCAAGACTCGAATCTATTCGTGTTTTCCTGGCTTATGCATCATTCATGAAATTCAAGGTGTATCAAATGGACGTCAAAGGTGCATTCTTGTATGGTCCAATCACTGATGATGTGTATGTGAAGCAACCTCCGGGCTTTGAGGATGCAGAATTTCCACATCGAGTGTATAAGCTTAGCAAAGCTTTATATGGCCTACATCAAGCTCCTAGAATTTGGTATGAGACATTATCTCAACACTTGATTCAACATGGATACACAAGAGGAAAAATCGATCCTACTTTATTCATAAAGAAGGATAATGATGATCTCTTATGTGTGCAAGTGTATGTAGATGATATCATATTTGGTTCTACCAGTCCAACTCTGTGCAATGAATTTGAAGAAATCATGAAATCTTGTTTCCAAATGAGTTCTATGGGAGAAATCAATTTCTTTCTTGGATTGCAAGTTCAACAATCTGCAGATGGTATTTTTATCAATCAGGAGAAATTTGTTGATAAACTTTTGAAGAAATTCAAACTGCATGATTGTCAGTCCATAAGAACTCCAGCTGACGTAAACACCAAGATTGAGCCTGATCCTAAAGGAAAATCAGTAGACCAAACATTATACAGATCTATGATTGGTTCTTTGATGTATCTTACTGCATCAAGACCAGACATCATGTATGCTGTATGTGTGTGTGCTAGGTATCAATCAGACCCGAAAGAATCTCACTTAATTGCTGTCAAAAGAATATTCAGGTATCTCAAAGGTAAACCAGCTTTAGGGCTTTGGTATCCTTACGAAGGTAATTTTGAGTTACATGGATACACAGATAGTGATTATGGTGGATGTTGTCAAGACAGAAAATCTACAACGGGTGGTTGTCAGTTTCTTGGACCCAGATTAGTTTCATGGCAATGTAAGAAACAAACAAATGTTTCTGTCTCAACTTTAGAAGCTGAGTACATAGCTGCATCAGCAGGATGTTCTCAAATCCTTTGGTTGCAAAACCAACTGCTAGATTATGGGTTCAATTTTCTTAAAACACCCATTTACATTGATAACACTGCTGCTATGTTCATTACAGCTAATCCAGTTCAACACTCAAAAACAAAACTATCGAAATTCGATATCATTTTTTAAGAGATAATTCTGAAAAAGGTTTAATCATTTTGATTCAAATAGCAACTGAGAAACAGTTGGCAGACCTATTTACTAAAGCTTTTCTACCAGGAAGGTTTGAGTATTTAGTGGAGTCAATTGGCCTTATTAACCATGTGTAAACCTGGTTACAAATTTGAATCTTTTCATGATCAAATACTTTCCTAAATCTGATATTTTTATATGGGTAACTTTTCATAGTTATTTGCCTGATTGTTTGTGTGTGTGTGTGCTTTCTTTTATAGAAAAACAAATACAAAATTAGAAAACTCAAAAATCAAATAGAAAATTATAACTCAAAAATAAAAAATAGCGTGCTTTTCATTTTTCATTCATTATTTTAGGAATGAATCTGTGTTCGCCTTATGTGAGAAATGATAGTACATTAGTAAGATCAGTTGCATACTTCACTCACTAATAAAGTCTGACATGATCAGGATTTGATGTGTAGACACTATCATGCTAATATACTGAACAAGTAAATTCTTGTGATTACCCATATCCTTATGCTTGTTTCTGTATTCATCTAAGTACTTTTGAGTGTATTAGCTTATCAGATTGACTGCTTGTTAAGCTACTCCTGCTCACACCTAATGGTAATGTGACTAATCATGAGATCTGTTACAAGCATCATTTACTTCTCTGTTATAAGTCATCATAGACTGAAGTGCTGAGATATCCTCTATTGTAAGTCATTACAGACCTGGATATTCTCCTTTGATGCAAAAGATGCCAATGTGCACAACCTATTCAAAAGGATGGTTAGAGTTGATCAAATGGTTATCCATGATCATTCTCTGTTCAATTCAGTAACATGAACTCTGATTATGCATATTTGTTAGGTAATAAGTTGAGAATATGTGCTTTCTTGCATGTCTTGATGATGGTTGATCCTCTAAGTCTTGGTATGAGTCACATCTTGTCATATACTTCTACCATAGTCATCCAAGAATTGAAAAAGTAAGTGAGCTGATAGTTTGTGTCAAAAACACTCATTCGCTGTCCTTAGATCTTGTGTCTCCTTTGCTGTGATATCACTGACCTGGAACACACTTGATCAGGATTTAATCATTATCTATGACTATCCACATAATTTTTTATTTTAATGTTCTGATCTTATCTAATATGATCTCACTGCAATCTATGATTCTATTGTAAATATTAGATTTTCATTCTGCTTTCATTTTGATTTTAAGCTTGTTTTCTTGTGTGCAGGCAATATAACAATGTTAATTGTGATATTTGTTGGGGTTTAACATGTTTATCAAAGTTCATATTTACTTGTATATATGAAAAACGCAGCGGAATATATGATTTAAAACATGTTAAAATCTGATTATCAAACCCATTTGACAAAAACCCCAAGCCATGGATCTTTATACACAATGCATACAAATGAAAAACATTAGATAGTCAAGAAACTACAACCTTTGTAGCTTCCTAAACTCGGATTTGTAAGATGAGGATGATGATGTTTGTAGCTGAAATTTCAAGCGAGAAATCCTCAAGAGGTTGTACCCCAAGCTTCTTCAAACACCCTTGAATGCTAGGATACTTGGACACCAACTTGTAGCAATCAAAACCACCTTTTGATTTCTGAAAAATGGTTCTTCTTTCTGCTCAAAACCGTAGGGATGAAGAGAGAAGAAGGAGAGAATTTTCTTTGTGTGTAATGTGTGTTCTTGGATGTGAAAGTATGAAATGAGTGTTCAAGTCTCCAAGACATGCATGTCTTGGAATTAATAAAAGATGGAGATACCAAGACCAAAGGGGGCGGCCGAATTATGGTCCCCTTTTGGTTTTTCCCTCTCATTTCAAATTGTTAAAAAATACAATCACACCCCTTTGTTTTATAAAATTAAAACCATTTTAATTTTATATCACTAACACACATTATTATTTGCAATTGTTTAACTAATTTAAATAATGTACAAATAATCTTTTATGAACAAATTATCTATATAATAATGTTCATCTACAAAAGCAATAATTTAGAAAACCCATTTTCTGAATTGGTGTCATAATTTATTTGTATGATCTCATCAACTAATAAATTATCCATTGGTGTTTGTTTAGCTTGTTATTGGGTATGACCCGACTTGGATCATATCACACTAGCCACATCAATTTAATATGTATCTTGGGTAGATCAATTCTTTCAATCTCCCACTTGCACAAGATTCATAGAAGATTGATGCAAGCAGCAAATAACGCCTAGCAACGGTTTGCTACCCCTAATGTATATGACTAAGTGCCATTCAATAACATCATCCCCTTTTCAAGTACCTTACTTGAACATGATTTAGGTGAATCAATCATCTATCCTTTTGTTCAGATGTCATGCTAAATCCAAGAGACACAGAATTGTCATTCTCCGATGATTTAACTTTAATAGGCCTTAGACATCTAACTCTCAACGAATAAGAGGAACAATTCCATCTTGACTACATACGTCTCTCACAATCACCTCATATCATACCTGAATTCAGCCTTATGTACTGCCAATTTTTCAGAACAGCAAAGTACTAAGTCAAAGTACAATACTTGGTGAATATCAAGACCCAATATGTATCTCAGGTCTGAGGATACCATGATATTCGCCTTTACTCAATATTTCTTATGACTAATCACAAAGATTCCATGCAGAAATAGTTGAGTGCGGGTCAGTCCAATATCTATATCCCATAGATATCAATGAACCTTGGTAGCAACCTCTTGCTCTATATTCATTCCTTATGAATATCAACCAATCCAAGTTCATTATAGTCTTACATTCATAATTGTTCCCACAAGTATGATCGACTACGGACGTTTAGAATAACTTATTTATTCACGGATTTAAACATGCTAAAATAGAAGAACAAATGAAATTATAACCATATAATTAAGTCAAATAACATAAGTTCTAATATCCAAATACAAAGTACAACATTAAACCCAGTCACTAGAATATCTAAGTCCCATGGCACAAGCATGACCTTCATGCTTTGCCTTTTCAAGGAGCTTTGTGAGTGGATCCGCAATGTTTTTATCAGTGTGGACTTTGCGAATACATATCTTTCCTTTTTCAACTTCATCCCTTATGTAGTTGAATCTCCGTTCAATGTGCCGAGTCTTTTGATGAGCACGAGGTTCCTTGATTTGTGCAATCGCACCCTCGTTGTCACAAAAGATCTCTAGGGGATCCTGAATGGAAGGGACTACCCCTAGGTCGGCTATGAATTTCTTCAGCCATGCAGCTTCCTGTGCTGCCATTGAAGCGGCGACATATTCTGACTCTGTAGTGGACAACGCTACGACTTCTTGCTTTGAGCTTTTCCAAGAAACAGCTCCGCCATTCAAAATAAAGATGTACCCTGATTGAGATCGTGAATCATCTCGATCGGTTTGGAAACTCGCATCCGCGTAACCTTTTACAACGAGTTCCTCTTCACCAGACCCGTAGATCAAGAACATGTCCTTAGTCCTCCTTAGGTATTTAGAATGTTCTTGACAGCCATCCAATGACTATCACCAGGATTTTGCTGGTATCTACTTGTCATGCTTAAAGCGCACGATACGTCTGGTCTAGTGCATATCATTGCATACATGATGGATCCTATAGCAGATGCATATGGGATTGCCTTCATTCTATTTTGCTCCTCTTTCGAGCTTGGACATTGAGGCGTACTCAATATTGTCCCTCTTTGAATAGGTACAGTACCTTTCTTAGAGTTTTCCATCTTGAACCTTTTCAAGATTTTGTCAATGTATGCACTTTGATTCAAACCAATCAGCCGCCTTGATCTATCCCTATAGATCTTTATTCCTAGAATATAGGTGGCTTCACCAAGATCCTTGATGGAAAAACAACTTCCAAGCCAGGTTTTTACACCTTCCAAGGTTGGAATGTCATTTCCAAACAGCAGTATGTCATCAACATACAATACTAAGAAGGTTATTGTGCTCCCACTAGCCTTCTTATACACACAAGCCTCATCAGCGTTCTTGATGAAGCCAAATTTCTTTACTTCATCATCAAAACGGTGATTCCAACTTCTCGATGCTTGTTTCAATCCATAGATTGATTTCTTTAACTTGCATACTTTGTTAGGATGTTTTGGATCGACAAAACCTTCAGGCTGAACCATATAGACATCTTCCTCAAGACATCCATTTAGGAAAGCGGTTTTGACATCCATTTGCCAAATCTCGTAATCATAATGAGCTGCTATGGCAAACAATATCCTTATAGACTTAAGCATTGCAACAGGTGAGAAGGTTTCATTATAATCAACCCCTTGAGTTTGAGTGAAACCCTTTGCTACAAGTCTAGCTTTGTAAGTATCCAAGTTTCCATGCATATCGGTTTTCTTCTTGAAAACCCACTTACTTCCAACTACTTTGGAATTAAGAGGTAGTACAACAAGTTCCCAAACTTGATTGTCATACATGGATTGCATCTCAACGTTCATGGCTTCAAGCCATTTGTCACAATCCAAATTGGACACTGCATCATGATACGTGGTTGGTTCATCTGAATCTACCACATAGCATCCATCCATGAAAAATCCGTATCTTTCAGGTGGAATACTAGTTCTACCACTTCTGCGAACGTTTTGTGTGTATTGATCAACCACTTGATCATCATCAACATCCTCATGTTGAGTGCTAGTTTCATCCAAACGTGCATCGGGCTGTGGTTCTTGATCTTCCTCAAGATCCACTGTTCTACTGCTAGCTCCTTCCATAAGGAACTTGGCTTCTAAGAACTCACCCTTCCTGGCAACAAACACCTTTTGTTCCAGTGGATCATAGAAATAATATCCCATAGAATCTCTAGGATATCCAACAAAGATACACTTGGTGGATCGGACATCTAATTTGTTTGGGGTGGGAGTCTTAACATAAGCCTCACAATCCCAAACCCTTAAATATGATAGGGATGGAACTCTTCCATGCCATATCTCAAAAGGTGTCCTTTCCACCTTCTTGGTTGGGGCCATATTCAGAATACGGGCCGCGGAGAGCAAAGCGAAACCCCAAAATGATAGAGGCAATGTGCTCCTAGCCATCATAGATCGAACCATATCCAATAAGGTTCGATTCCTCCTCTCAGACACACCATTATGTTGTGGTGTTCCAGGTGGAGTGAGTTGTGAGACAATCCCACAACTCCTAAGATGATCTTGAAAAACATCACTTAGGTATTCACCACCCCTATCGGTGCGGAGAACTTTAATTGATTTGTTGAGTTGATTTTCTACTTCATTCTTGAAGATTTTGAACATTTCAAAAGCTTCATCTTTGTGTCTTATTAAGTACACATACCCATAGCGACTATGATCGTCGGTAAAGGTAATGAAGTATCTTTCACCATTCCTAGTCATTGGCTTAAAAGGACCACATACATCCGAATGTATGATACCTAATAAATCTCTTGCACTTTCGTTAGTTCCACTAAAGGGTGTCTTAGTCATTTTTCCTTGTAAACAAGATTCACATACATCAAATGAATCACATTCATTTGTTTTTAAAAGACCATTCTTTTGAAGTGTTTGTATGTGTTTCTTGTTTATATGACCAAGACGACAATGCCAAAGGTAGGTATCACTCAAATCCAATTTGAGTCTTTTGGTGGTTGCTTGGTATATTGCGCTATCATATGTTGCGTTTTCATGAACTAATTCATAAATGCCATTACAAGGTATAGCTTTAAAATAAAATACATGATTTAAAGAAACATGAATATCATTGTCAACAAACTTGAAATCATAATCATATTGTCTTAAACGGGAAACAGAAATTATGTTCCTAGTCAAACTAGGAGCATATAATACATTACACAAAATAACTTCCAAACCATTTGGAAGTTTCAAAATGTAGTCTCCTTGGGCTTCCACGTGAACTTTTGCACCATTGCCCATGAAGAGACTTATTTCCCCTTTCTCATAATGCTCATTTCTTTTGAACCCCTGCAACAAATTGCAAATGTGAGTTCCACATCCGGTATCTAATACCCATGTGTTAGAAGAAATAACATTTAGTTCTATATGTATCATGTATGTTATACCTGAGGTTTGCCCCGCATCCCTCTTTTCTCTCAACTCTTTGAGATAGACTGGACAATTTCTCATCCAATGCCCTAAACACCACATTTGAAGCATGGGTCGTTCACAGCAACCTTTTGCTTCTTCTCCTTGGGCTTTGGAGGTTCCGCCCTAACAACCATCTTCCCCTTGCCCCCAACGTGCCCCTTTCCTTTGGCAACAGTTGCCTTAGGAGGGGGTAGAGACCTTCTCCTTCTCCCACCCTCATTAATGGTGAGAACGGGTAAAACCCTATTACCTATTCCCGCCTCAGCTGATTTGAGCATAGAATGAAGTTCATTTATGCTCTTGTCCCATCCGTTCATGTTGTAATTCATGACGAATGCCTCAAACTTTTTAGTTAGGCCATTAAGGATCAAATCCGTGGCCAACTCCTTTGAGACGGGACAGTTCAGCCTTTGAAGGCGGTCGATGTGGCTTTTCATCTTAAGAACATAAGATGAAACTGATTGGGATTCCTCCATCCTACATGCATGAAGCGCTCGAACCGTTTCGAAGCGCTCCACTCTAGCTTGCTGCTGGAACGTTTCCCGCAGCTGAGTGATCATGTCATAGGCTCCATGGAGCTCATACTCCTTTTGGAGTTCGGGTGTCATACTTGCTAACATTAAGCAAGAGACCTGGATGGAGTCCTCCACATATCTAACCCAATCATTATAGGCTTCCACATCCTCCTCGTTAGGTTCATCGGGGATGGGATCATCAAGGATATAGGCCCGCTTTTCCTGCTTGAGAACAATTCTCAAGTTGCGGTACCAATCCATGAAGTTATTAGGTGTTAGACGATCCCTTTGAAGGATCGCCCTTACGGATTGGTTGCTTTGGTTTGGTACATCATTATTAGCGTTGTTGTTGTCGGCCATCTACAAGATTTTACAAAGTTCCATTTTAGTAATCGTTGATAAATATATTCCATTTATTAATACCCTTTATGTCTCATAGACTATTAATAAACAAAATTTTAGAATCCAACGTTATATTTAAATATTGGTTAGGTGACCTTTATCCCATTATTTAAATAAAACAAGGTAGTCATGAATGACAATTGCAACCTAGTGTAACTTCTAGTGGTATGGGATCGTTTAAACATCATATGTTTATCCCATCTACACCTTTTATAAAACATATTTTAGGTGATCCATTCAATATATTTTACAAATCAAGTCGTCCTACTTACACACACTTTGAGTTTACTATATAAGTGGTTAGGTGACCTTTATCCCACAAACATGGTATTCTCACCTCAAATTACAAGTTCCCTCAAAGTGGTTAGGTGACCTTTATCCCACTAAGAGTTTGCAAGTAACCCAAGTGTTGTGTAAAAGGATGGTGTTTAACTTGTTTTTCAAAAGGGATTTATAATTTGACAATTCTTGTTTTAGAAAAGTCTATGTATCATATGATTGTATGCAGTCAACCATATGGTACCCTATTGGTTCTTTTAAATAAAACCCATTTTATTTTGCAAACCATTAACTCCTTTTATAGAACCATTCTATTTATGCTTAATGATTTGAGAACCAATTACTTGTTTATTGTTTGTTTTAGTTGACGGTTTGTTAATCATATCCAAATATTCAAAACAAACATCATCATATGCATTCAACCAAACATAAACAAAAACATTCATATATGCATAACAAAGCATACTAAGTTGATCACACTTGTTTAGCCAAAACAAGTGTGTCAAATGGTCATGTCCTAAGGGTTAAGAATCATGACACATGGTTGACCAAAGGGACTCCCACTTGAAACCACATCTTCAAGCATCCTCTTTGTCTTATCTTTTCTTCAAGTCTTGATCTTGAGCATGCTTTACAAAATATGTATCCTAATACATTTTTTTCTAGTAAAGAAAAAACTCCTAATCTATTTATTACAAACCATATGAATGAATAGATTACAAAACAAAACTTGAAACCAAAGATAAATTATTACATGCCCAAATGAATATAACATGACAATCAATCATTCAATCCAAATGGTCTAGGCTTTGTTATGCATAATAAACAACAATATATCCAAATATACACATCATAGGTCACGGTTTTTTTTGGCAGCCCATTTAACCCATTTTCTTGGCCAACATTAACCAAGAACATATGGGTTTTGTCCAAACAAACAAACATTTCATAATCTAGATTTTTTAAAGACCATTACATGCATAAGTAACTTCTTTAAGAAATCAAAAGGGGTGCCAAAACAGCCCCTAAACCCATGGTTTTGGTGCTGTCAACATGAAATACCAAGTATAATACATGTATGCATATGTATAAGTGGCTCTTGATGCCATTGTTGGGGTTTAACATGTTTATCAAAGTTCATATTTACTTGTATATATGAAAAACGCAGCGGAATATATGATTTAAAACATGTTAAAATCTGATTATCAAACCCTTTTGACCAAAACCATAAGCCATGGATCTTTATACACAATGCATACAAATGAAAAACATTAGATAGTCAAGAAACTACAACCTTTGTAGCTTCCTAAACTCGGATTTGTAAGATGAGGATGATGATGTTTGTAGCTGAAATTTCAAGCGAGAAATCCTCAAGAGGTTGTACCCCAAGCTTCTTCAAACACCTTGAATGCTAGGATACTTGGACACCAACTTGTAGCAATCAAAACCACCTTTTGATTGCTGAAAAATGGTTCTTCTTTCTGCTCAAAACCGTAGGGATGAAGAGAGAAGAAGGAGAGAATTTTGCTTTGTGTGTAATGTGTGTTCTTGGATGTGAAAGTATGAAATGAGTGTTCAAGTCTCCAAGACATGCATGTCTTGGAATTAATAAAAGATGGAGATACCAAGACCAAAGGGGGCGACCGAATTATGGTCCCCTTTTGGTTTTTCCCTCTCATTTCAAATTGTTAAAAAATACAATCACACCCCTTTGTTTTATAAAATTAAAACCATTTTAATTTTATATCACTAACACACATTATTATTTGCAATTGTTTAACTAATTTAAATAATGTACAAATAATCTTTTATGAACAAATTATCTATATAATAATGTTCATCTACAAAAGCAATAATTTAGAAAACCTATTTTCTGAATTGGTGTCATAATTTATTTGTATGATCTCATCAACTAATAAATTATCCATTGGTGTTTGTATAGCTTGTTATTGGGTATGACCCGACTTGGATCATATCACACTAGCCACATCAATTTAATATGTATCTTGGGCAGATCAATTCTTTCAATATTCTTATGATCTATTGGTAAACTTCCAAGTTTTGAGAAACTTAAAAGTTTAGAGGGAGTAATAAACCAATAAGAATATTCTCAGAAAATCAAAATGATCATGTTGAATTAAAAGGATGATGCTTTAATTAATTTCAAAGCATGTATGTGTTTATCTATGATAAAATGAGCTCATAATTTTTAGTAAGTGGAAAAGCTTATTTTTAGCAAAGTGGAAAAGCTTCTAAGTTGAACACAAGACAAATTTTGAAATATTTGGTTTGTTCATTTTGAATCTAAGATGAAGGGTCAAAATGTAAAAAGTTAAACTTTGAAGGTTAAAAATGTAAATTTGAAATTTTGACGGTCAAAAATGTAAAAAGTTTAATTTTGAGGGTCAAAAATGTAAAAAGTTCATTTTTGAGGGTCAAAAGTGTAAATTTGAGGAAAAATAAAAATATGTTATATTGTTTAAATATTAGTATGAAATATTACTAATGTGTTTAAACAGTGTGCAGGTGGAAGATTTGAAAAATACAAGTGCAAAAATGCATGAACAGTTGTTATGTGGCTGAACAGTTGTCGTATGTTCAAACAATTGTTATGTGTATGAGAAGTTGGTTTGTGGACATTTCAGCATCATTATACTACTGAACAGTGCTTATACTATTGAACAGTTCTCATAAGTCTGAATAGTTGTCATACGACTGACCTTATACGACCAAACAGTGCTAATACGACTGGCCGTATAATACTGAATAGTGCTCATATGTCTCACACTTGATAAAATGTGACCTAATAAGTCTGAACAGTTCTTAAACGACTGTATAATGCTTATACGGCTAACATTTTTTACTTAGTATAAAAAGCATACTTGTGTTATTCATTTCATTCTAATTTCAAAACCCTCTTAAAACCTCTCTGGCCTTTCAAACTCTCGAACTTTCGATCAAAAACCCTCATTCTTTGTTCATTTCAAGCACAAATCACAGATTGTTGATAGATTTTTTTTGATTGTAAACGTAAGTTTATGATTATCATTTATCTGATTTCGTGTTTCAATGAAAATTGTGTGATAGGCGTTCGACTCCTGTACGGTCGTTTAACCCTAAACACTTCAAAAATTTCAGATTAAACTTTCAAATCGAACAAATGTGCAAAAGATGATTGAATCTTGTTTGTCTGGTGATTTCGATCATGATATTAGGTTAAACTTGTTTTAATCTGACATTTGATTGAATACTTTGTTGATGTTCTTCGATGAACAGTAACAGTAGATGAAGAACCCGATGAAGAAGATGAACAGATTCATGAATTTAAAAAAAATTCAAAATTGATAAAAAAATCATCATTTCAGGAACTTATGAGTTTTAATAAAATGATATGAGATAAAATAAACAAAAGTGTTAATTTTTTAAATCAAAATCAATTTTGAAAATTCATCTTTTATTAAAATTAAGTTTTTACACTTAAAATTTAAATTTCAAGTTGATTTTAAAATTCAAATGAATTTTAACACTTCAGTTTATAATATCTTAAATCATTATATTTCTATACTCACATTAAATCATTTGCTTCAAATACACAGATTGTCTAATATTTGTGATTTTAAATTTTGCAGATGGCTCAGTTAAAGTTTGCACCAAAGCATAACATTGCTGCATTGCTTGATGAAGAAGCACAAGATGCATTATCTTATGAAGAGATGATAAGATTTCTTCTAAGAACAAAATATGTGTATGCAATGTGCTACAAAACTGTGATCTATGACAGACTAAGTAGACAGTTTTAGAATACTGCCAGTGTTGAAATAGGTGATGAAGGCAGAAAAGTTCTCAGAGGGTTTGTGACCAGAGACAGAATGATTAAAGTGTCTGAAGCTTCTATCAGAAATGCTCTAAGACTAGGTCAAAATGATCCTGAAGATCTCTGTGAATTGACTTTTGATGAATACAGAGAAACTTTCATGGCTATGGGTCATCCAGACCAATTTCCTAAACAACAATTTTTTAGAGCAAGGGTCTATAACCACTGGAAACTTTTATGTTATATCTTTCAGCATTGGTTGTCCAAAAGAAGTGCAGGATGGAATTCATTTTCTGTGGACATTGCATCACCTATTGTTGCCTTAATCACAAATCGAAGATTTAATATGTCAAGATGGATTCTTAATGGATTTGTGTTTAATTTAGAAAAAGGAACAAGACACAAATACTTGATGTATCTAAGATTCCTCCAAATGATCATCAATGAGGAATATCCAGATATACATGTTTATGGTGTTGGTGGAGATCAGATGGAATTGGAAAACATGTCTGAAATGACATATAAGAAGTTAACAATGATAACAGGTGCTCAGAATGTTCCTATGTTTGACTACATGTTAAATGTAGCAAATGATGAAGTTGACATTACTGTAGAGCATTATCATTTGTTAGAGGGTGAACCAATTGATCCTGCTGATCTGATAGATGAGTTTCCTGTAGAAGAAGATGATCAAGATGAGGAAGGTGATCAAGATGATAATGATCAAGATGATAATGATCAAGATGATGATGATGCTAATGATGATGATGATGGTGGTGTAGATGAGACACACCAAGATATAAGTCATGAACCACCAATGTCTGAGCATGAAAATGAAGCTCAAAATGAAGATGAAGAAATAGTTGGTGATGAAGTTCATGATCAGGAAAGTGAACATGATGCAGTTGATTATGAAATTTAGCATGAAGAGGCAGAGGCTCAAACAGAGATAGATCATGATATGAATGTTGATAATCAAATTTTTGATTATGAGTTCATTGATTCATTTCAAATTGATCAAAATGTACCAGTTTCTACAACTCATGTGGCAATTCAAACTGATGAGATTGTAGATGTTGATGAACTAGTAAGGCTAAAAGATGAAAATGAAGCAAAAGATAAGGAGATTGCTGATCTAAAGGCTGAGATTGATATGATAAAGAAAGAAAATAAGAAATTGAAAGAAGAAAGTCTTAGCATAGAAGAAAAGATTGTGGCTTATGCTAAAGACAAAGAAGATGTGATTAAAAATTTTGAGGTGATGATAAAAGATTATGACCTTCTTGAAGAGAAATTTAAGAAATTGACTGAAGAAAATGAAAGTTTGAAAGAAAACTTGAAGTTAAAAGAATCTGAAAAACCCAATTCTCCTGAATTAGTGATTGTTTCAGAAAATATTCCAATTGATGTTGAGAAGGTATCTGCAATGGAGAAAGGGAAGAAAAAAATAGATGAAATAGATGTAGAAGTTGTACCTGAATCATCTTCAAAGGTTCAGAGAACTGAAGAGTCACTTGAAGAAGAAATTTAAGAAAGCCAAGAACCAGGTATTCAAGATAAAATTGATGCTTTGGAAGACTTGGAAGATGAATTTGATGATAATTGGTATAATGAGGTTCTCGATGATAAAGATATGGATGAAGAATTTGAAAATCCTCCTTTGGAACATGATCAAGGAGTTGATGATATTCCAACAGACTTTGAAGAAAGATATAACTTCTTGGTGAAAATGAAGTACAACAGAGTGTTCTTAGATGGACTAACTGTTTCTCAAATCAATGATGAATATGAGAAGTGTTTAGCTGCTGAGTCTTCTGCACCTGTTGATCCAAACGAAATAAGCTTGGAACATGGTGAATGGGATAGAAGACAGGAGAGCATAAATGTTGAAGAAATTTCTAGTTCTGAATTGCACCATCCAGATCCAGATGAGATGAGCATAACTGCTTTACGATCTTGGTTGCAAGCTAGAAATTATCCATGGAAAAGACTGAAGAGATTACAAGGAGAATCTTTGAGGAATTTAGTAAAAAGTTTTCAATTGACTGAAAAGCAATCGAACAAAATGATCATTCTAGATACTGATAATCCTCAGTATTTAGACATTACAAAAAGAACTCGGATCTTGAAACCCCAAGAAATCAAACAGATGGCTCAAAAATCTAGTATGCTTGAAGGAAGGAAAGAATTGATGAGCATGTTTTCTCAAACAGAGAAACAAGTATACAAAGCTTCTTCTGATCAAATTCAAATTTTTGATAAGTCAAGATCAACTGGTGATCTAGTGAGAAATGTTTTACAGAGAGGACAATCAGTTGCTGAGCTTTTAAATGCAATGATTGCTCTAGAATTTACAAATCAAGTTAAAATCATAGCATGGAAGTATGATGAGATTTTTGATGCATTTTTGATAAAACGAGTAAATGCTGTGTGTGATGTATATCACTTCTACTCGAGTATCATTAAACTTCCAGTGCAAGATTTGAAAGAGTTAAGTAAGCTTGACTTGATAAACCCTACTGAATCAAAAAGAGGATCAATGTTTGTAGAACTCTTGAGAAGAGGATTAGCAAGGACTAGTAACTTTCTTGAAACAAGATGCGATCAGGAAGATAAGGAGTACTTTGCTTTGCTAAAGAAAAACAAAAAGTTAAGGGGTTTACGATCAGAAGAAGAACATTTTATGACTGAATTTTCTGATAAGTATTTCGAAAAAGTAACTTCACCGGGATTGAAGGTCATTGAAGGAAATCAAAAGACAAAACCAATTTTGAGATGGTTCTATAACACCTCAACTTTTGAGTTGAAGTTGGTCCGAAATCTCACAAACTGGGATGAGGACATGATTTCATTGTTTGGTACTTTTGAACTAAAACTTCTTCCCCGAGTTATATTTCATTCTTGGCTGTACAAAAGTTTGAGAAGGTGATTCCTGAAATTGCAGAACAAGATAAGAAATACTTTATCTCAATCATTAATGTGATGAATGTTGCAATGGAGTGAATTTCGTTGAGAAAGGCTTTTGCATATGCCAACATTGTGAAGAAAGATATTCCAGATATTGAGTTTATGAGAATATCAAGGAAAGGTGTGCTTGAATTGTATACAAAAGACTGCGGAATTCCAATTGAGCTATATGCTAATGTAGATATAGCATGTTTGTCAAAGAACACGTTGGAAAGAATGAAGCAGTTAGATATAAAAACCAATGAATCAAAACCAGAACAAGCTGTTCTAGCAAAGAAATTCAAGTCAGCAATAGAGAATGCATTGAAAGAAACAGAGATTTACAAGAAGAAACCAATGTTCACTATTAAAGAAGAACCTGAAGAATTATTTGAAGATTGAAGATAAAAGAAGAAGTTAAAGGATGCAGAGAAGATAAGATGAAGATAAAGACAAGATTGAAGATAAAAGAAGAAAAGAAAGGATGGAGCTGAACTGAAGACAGAAGACTATGTAAATCTTAGGGGGAGTATTGTTAGGTCCCTTAGAAGATTAACATTTAGTCTTTAGTGTCTAGTTTTGTACTTTATACTAGTATAGGGACTAGTTTTGTAAATTTTAGTTCCTTAGGTTCTAGTATAAATAGCATAGACGTAGTATAGATTGAAGGTTGTATGTTTTTATGAGAACCGCTCTCTATCTTTTGTAATCGTCTTTGCTATCAATGAAATATGAATTTTGTTGATTTTGCTTGATTTGATTACAATTGCTTGTATTTTGCTTTGAATTGTTCATATAATTGTTACAGATTGCTCTAATTGATCCTATCAAAGACCAGCTAAATCAACTCAAAGTCACTCAAGCAACAAAACAAAAGGGAAAAAGGATGATGGAAATATTTCAACTTCTAAGGGATCATCCTTAAAAAACAAAAGCAACAATAGTTCAGAACCAATTACTGTGGTTCTTGATTCTGAAGAGCAAAAAGCAGCATTTGTAGCTTTCAGGCTCAAGTTTCCAAGCATACCTGGGCAGCACTTTGACCCCAGGACATATTTTCCAGCAAGATCTAGAAGAACTTCATGCTGATGAAGTAGAAGAGATGGATCTGCAATGGCAAACGGAAATGATTGCTTATAGGCAAAGATGTACCTGCGGAGAAACAAAGGCTTATGTGCTCACTAGTACATAAAAATAATCTTTTATAGCGTTTATACACAACATATAGAGCATTTAGGGAAGCTCTGTATAACTATATGCTGTTTAAAATAAAAATTCTTTTTACAGCGTATAGGTAAAGCGCTGTAAAATTAATAATCTTTTTAAAATTGATTTTGAATTGAATTTTTAAAATTCTTTTTACAGCGTAAAGATAAACAAGATAAAGTGTTGTAAATTAATAATCTTTTTTAAATTTAATGTTAATAATGTTTTTAAAACGCTTGCTAAATATATATTTTACAACGTTTTTTTACTTTTTTTTACTTTTTTTTACTTTTTTTCTTTTTCAATTCGCTCTTAAATAATAATATTTGCAACGATTTTTTACTCTCTCTTACATCCTTTTTATATATTATTTGTTTCTATTTATTGCTTTGTATTTTTTAATTTAAAAACCAAACAAAAACATATATTTATAGATAGATCACATAAACTTACATTTACAAATAAAGCACTTACAAAACCTGTTATTGCTTCTTGAAAGATTAACATGTTATCTTTATGTGTCTTTTATGTTTTTGTCATAGTATAGGGACTAGTTTTGTAATTAGTTAGTTCCTTGTTTATTGATAGTATATATAGCTTAGACTTGTATAGATTAGAGAGACTTGAACGAATCTGCTACTTACACTTTGTAATTGTCTTTGCTATTATTAATAAACTCTATGAATTTTTGTTGATATTGTGCTTTGATTTGAGACTATGGTTGTATTTCTTTGAATTGTCCTCTAATATCATCATAAATCTATACATTTGATCCTATCAAATGGTATCAGAGCTGTTGGTTGAGTGAATTGAGTTTTTGTCGAACTTTGAAAACTCATATTTCACTTAATTCTTTGATTGATAAGTAATTCAATTGAAATATTATGGATTTCAGTTGTGTTTCATCATCAGAAACATGAATTGAACCACAACTAGCAGTCAAATTCATCAAATTTCAGAGAATTAGTCGAATCTGGGTTCGAAAAGGCTTCATATTTGTCGAACTGAAATTTGAGAGATTCACTGATTTGTTGTTGATAATCAAAGAAATTGAAGTTAGAAGATTTTTTATTGGTATCAAATCTACCTAACTAGACGATTTCAATCCAATTCATTAAGTTTTGAATGATTTCAGAAGAATTGAGTTCGTTACATTCATAAGAACATGATGAATGTGGCGCATTAGGGTTGAAAAATGCTGAAAATTGCCTAAGTATTTAGGCGCTTGACAACTGTTCAGGCGCTTTACAACTGTGTAGGCATTTTCAAGTTAGGCTTTTTACAACTGTTGAGGAGTATTTCAATTATTTGAGCATTTTGGAATTACTCAAACTAAGTAATTCTAGGCCCATCAAAACTATTGAGGCACATCAAAACTGTTTGGCCGTTTTTAACTCCCAGGCGTCTGACAACTGTTTAGGCGCATTACAACTGTTCGGGCGCATAAACTTTGGGCGTTTTGGAAATTTTTCTAAGGCAATCCCGTAGACGTTTCTTGTTCAAATTCAGGAGTTCCACAACCGTTGGAACATTTCAAGACTGTTCAGGCGCATCATCACTTAACACTTAGAATTTTTTTCATAAAAATTGAAAAATCCAAAAATATTTTTAATTCATTTCTTTAATTCAAAAACATAAAAAACAACAAAAAATAAAATTGGTGAAATCAGAAGATTCAGAAAATAGAGTTCCTAAACTTAAAAACAGAGCAGATTTCACAAATTGGTCACTTAGGTTAAAACATCATTTGAATTCCATTGACACTGATATTTGAATATCTATTGAAAAAGGACCATACATTCCTATAACCACTGATGGGCCTAACAGGGGTTTTGTCTATACTAAAGATTCACAAGAACCCTACCCTAAAGATGGTTTGTAAGGAGATGATTTGAGAAAGGTTAAGAATGATATCAAAGCATACTCCTTGATGTGTAAAGGACTACGTTTGGAAGTTCTAGGAAGGCTTGATGGATATCAGACTGGATATACCATGTACAAAGCCTTAAAAACCATCCGTGAAGGTGGAAAAGAGATTCAAAACCTAAAGAAACAAAAGTTGAAAAGGCAGTTAGAACTGTTTCAACATTTGTCTGGTGAAACAGTAAACCAGACGATGAACAGATTTGTTCTGCTCACAACTGAGATGTTAACAGCTGGCATCAAGCATGAACTTGAAGATATAAATCTCAGACTACTTAATGCATTACCCTCAGCATGGAAACAAACAATGACATTGTTAAAGCAAACTGAGAAGTTTCCCATGGATCTAGATCTGCTTATTGCCAAAATAGAGTCTGTTGAAATTGATGAAAGCTGAAGGAACAATGATAGAGCAGCATCAATGTCACAGTATCAATTTGTTGCATCTCCTGCAAACTCTGTTGAGAATGCATTCATGGCAAAGAGTGAGAGTGTTCCAGAAGAAGAGGGAGACTTATTTGTTAGAGTAGGATTCTTCACTGATTCATCATTCACAAGTGTTCCTGCTTATACGACACAATCTCAACCTCAATCTCCTCCTAAATCTCAAAGTTCTAATGTTTAAACAGAGACTCCATTAACTAACTCTATGAAATCTAGCAAAGTTAAAGATGTTATAAACATCCTATTAGAGGATGAAGAGTCTAAATCCGCTTTCACTGCATTCATGGCTAGTTTTCAAGCATATCAAGGTAGCCATTTAACTCAGTTAGACCTTGTTTTGTAGGATTTGTTTGAGATAGATCCTGAAGATGTTGCAGAGATGGATCTGAATTGGCAGATGGTGATGATTGCCTATAGAACATAAAAACACTCATATGTCAACAGGAAGTACAAGCCTAGTGCTAACAAAACTGTTGGTTTTGACAAGTCAAAGTCAAGGTGTTTTAACTGCAATAGTTATGGACATTTCTCTAGAGAATGCAAAGCTCCCAGGAATAATGGAGGAACTACTCAATCAAGTTCTAGCAATCAGAGGTTTCAATCAGCTCAGAAGACATTCCAAAAGCCTTATCAAAGTCTTCCTATGCCTGAGCTTAAAGATGAATCAAAATCATCCGAAGAGCCCAAGAAAGCTCTTGTAGTTAGCATTAAAGATTGATATGATTGGAGTGCATATGCTGAACAATTTACTAATGATCTAACCTCAAGTTTATCTCTTATTGCAGAAATTCAGGGGGAAGATTGGTCAGAGAACAATGATCCAAAAGTGGAAGGTGAGAATAAAGAAGATGACTATGATTGGAGTGACAAATATGATCCTAAGGAGGATACAGATGAAGTAGCTCTAATGGCACAATCTGATCAACCCAAGGTTGACACTTCGTCCTTAAACTCTGAAAGCTCATCCCTAAAATTTCCTGAAATACCATCTAAATCAAGGGAGAAATTGTGCACTAAATCATGCTTCGAACATGTTGAATACTATCGAAGTTATTCATATAAAATCTATGAGAAACTTAAACAAGAAGAGTCAATGCATAACAAATTAAAATCTGACCATAAAATAGCAGATTAAAAGATCATTTCTCTTCAAACATCATGGAACAAAACGATAGAAGAATTAGAAATTGTTTCTAAACAATTGGAAGAAATAACCAAAAATCTTGAACATGAGAAGATAGCACATGCTGCTACTCAAATGGATCTTGCTAAAGTTAAAAGTTCAAAAATAATAGTTGAAAAACTGGTGAGTGAAAGAAAAGATAAACAGAAAGTAGGATTAGGATTCACTTATGAACCTATTCCTGAATCAATAACAAACACTTTACCAGAGAACTTTAATACGCATGATCATTCTCCTGAGAATAAGGCTAAACTCGAAGCCTTTCAGAACAAAATCAAGAATTCTGAATGTGAAGAGGAAAAAGATAATGTAAAAGCTTTGGTTGAAAATGATCAAGAAAATATTAAAAATGGTCATCCAATCAAGATAAAATCTTATGAACCTAAACAGAAAAATCAGAACACTTCTTATCAAATTTATTTTGTATTGGAAGAAGTGAAAGTTAAAAGCAAAGATACAGCTAAACATCAGGAATGAACATCAGAAGATTCAAACCCTGTTGATCTAAAATAGAAAGATAATGAAAAAGAATCTTCACCTGAAGATGTTAATCTGAAAGTAAACCAAGTTTTTCATCTAAAGCAAAGAATCAAAGAAGGAGAAGTAAATCATCTAAAACCATTACTGAACAAAACAAAAGTTCAGAAAATCTGATCAAAGCAACAAATCAAACAACTAAACATAAAGGTATAAAATTTGTGTCAGCCGGTTTGTTGAATATGAACTCTCTTCAAGAAAGCAAGACAAGTCCTAAGAACAAATCTCACTCTGATCTGAAAACGGGTTCAGATTCTAAGACTTCCGCTGTTACAAAAAGATTTGTTCCTAAGGAATTGAAGAAGGAAGTTCATGAACAAAAAATGAAAAGTAATTTGTCAAAGAACAAAATGTCAACTCAAAAGCAAAAATTAACAACTCAAAAACAACAATTTAACTTTTTGACGCCAAAATATAAAAGTGAATCAAATATAACGTTAACATCAAAAGTTAACAAGCAATTTTTTAAATCTCCACAAAGGTACTGTGAAATATGTGATATGAAAAATCACAATACTACTGAGTGCTTTTTCAATAAGTACTGTCACATATGTGACTTGAGAAATCATTCTATAGCAGATTGTTATTTTAACACATACTGTACTTATTATGATGAGGAAACTCACAATACTGAGAATTGTTATTTTAGAAAGAGTTCACCTAATAGAGGATTTGCCAATTCAAACATGAGCAAAGGTATGTTAATCCTCAGTATATGAGAAATCAAACTGATGGATTGCAACGATTATCTAACCAACCATCTTTAGGTCTAACATCTTTTCAAAAGAACAATTATATGAGGCCAAAACAAGTTCTGAAAGAACAATTCATACCAAGATCTGTAAGAATGACTAATAAAAATGTTGGTAATCAATGCTTTTCAAAATTTGATCACTCAAATGGTATGAATGTTCACAAAAATAATCCACAATAATTTCATAACAAGATTGGTAAATTCATTAAGAATAAACCTGATTTGAATACTCTTCATTTCAAACAATTTACCATTGTTGATAAATATGGAAAACCCAAGACCATCACGACTTGGGTAGATACCTCAACTTAACTTTCTTGTTATGTAGGTACGCCCGAGAAGACCACTCAATACATGGTATGTTGATAGCGGGTGTAGCCAGCACATGACAGGCAATCCTACCTTGTTACAAGACTTTAAGTTAAAGGATGGAACGCATGTCGCCTTTGGTGGTGATGCGGGTGGAAAAATAACAGGAGAAGGAATAGTATCAAATGGGATAATAAGCTTCGACAAAGTTAACTTCTGTTCATAGTTGAACTTTAATCTTTTAAGCGTATCCTAAATATGTGATAAATCATATTATGTTCTATTTGATGATTCTTTCTATTATGTTTTGAAGCCAAGATTTCAGATAAGCAAGGATTGGGTAATTGTTAAAGCTGAAAGGGACAGAGATGTATACAAGCTGGATATGTCTTAAGTTGATCCTTCAACAGAAACAACTTGCCTAATTGCTAAAGCATCAAATGATGAAATCCAGCTTTGGCATAGACGTGACATTCAAACTTCAAGAACATGAACAAGCTTGTAGTAGGAAATCATGTCATTGGACTTCCAGCCAAGAAGTTTGCAACAACTGATCACTGTTCAGCATGTTTGAAGGGAAAGTAACACAGAGCATCTTATAAGACCAAGCTGATAAACTAAAATTCCAAACCTCTACAGATGTTACACAAGGACCTCTTTGGACCAACAAATGTCAAGAATATTGGAAGAAAATCATATTGTCTAGTTATCATTGATGACTATACGAGATTTTCATTTGTTTTCTTTTTACATGCTAAATCTGAAACGACTGAATTATTAAAAGAATTTATCATTAAAGTTGAAAATCAACTAGATCAGAAAGTGAAGATAATAAGAAGTGAAAATGGTACGGAATAAAAAAATGCTAACATTGAGATGTTTTGTGTAGAGAAAGGAATAGCGCATCAGTGCTCCCAGAACTCCTCAACAAAATTGAGCTGTTGAAAGGAAGAATAGAACACTGATTGAAGCTGCTCGTTCTATGTTAGCCGATGCAAAGATTCCTATCAATTTTTGGGATGAAGCTATATCAACTGTGTGTTTCGTTCAGAATAGAACTTTAATTGTGAAAGATAAAATGAAAACTCCTTATGAGTTAATGTTTGGCAGGAAACCAAATATAAATTTTCTAAAATCATTTGGTTGTCCGGTCATGATTCTTAACTCAAGTGATCATTTAGGAAAATTTGAATCAAAATCTGATAATGGATTTTTCATTGGATACTCATCTGTTTCAAAAGACTATTGAGTTTATAACTCTAGGAAAAATATTATTCTTGAAACATTCAACGTTAAATTTCTGAAAAATTCTTTTCCATTAGTTTCAATTGGACCTGCTTGGTTATTTGATTTAGATTCACTGTCAAACTATCTTCAATCTAACTTGTTTAATCAATCAAACTTTCTTGATTCTATAGGTAAGAAGAGCTCTAGAGGAGATCTTGGTTCTTTCAGTGAGGATTCGGATTCTGACGACCCATATGATTCAAGCCTAGATTACCCATTCTTCTCGTTTGTCAAGGACTTAATGATTAGATTCAATGACAATGATCAAGCTAATCAATATTCAGATCATTCAATTTCGTATGATCAAGAAGGATCACAGCCAATTCTTAATGATAGTAATGAGTTTGTGCAACCTGATTCAGGAACATCATCTATCTCTGGTGATGCAGTTGATACTAGTAACTTTGATTACTTTATCAACTTACCAACTCAAGTTCCAAACTTCAATCCACATTCGTCTAACCTACTACATCAGCTCTCCAACTTGAATCAAACAAATTTGGATGTTAATGTTCAAGGTGACGAGATTCTGACATCTCATATTCATAAGAACCATCCAACATCACATATTATTGGTCCATTGAATGAGAGAACAACAAGGAGGAAATCAAAACAAGCAAACCTATGCTTATACTCTTGTTTTCTTTCTCAAATTGTTCCTAAATATGTTACCGAAGCGTTAAAGGACAATGGTTGGATTGAAGCCAGGCAAGAAGAATTACTTCAATTCCGCAAACAAGAAGTGTGGAATTTAGTGGAATTACCTGAAGAAGAAAATGCTATAGGAACAAAATGGTTGTTTAGGAATAAAACCGATGATCGAGGGATAGTAATTAGAAACAAGGAAAGACTAGTTGCATAAGGATACACACAAGAAGAAAGAATTGACTATGATGAAGTATTTGCTCCAGTTGCTAGACTCGAATCCATTCGTGTCTTCCTGGCTTATGCATCATTCATGAAATTCAAGGTGTATCAAATGGATGTTAAAGGTGTATTCTTGTACGGTCCAATCACTGATGATGTGTACATGAAGCAACCTCCGGGCTTTAAGGATGCAAAATTTCTGCATCGTGTGTACAAGCTTAGCAAAGCTCTGTATGGACTCCATCAAGCACCTAGAATCTAGTATGAGACATTGTCACAACACTTGATCCATCATGGATACACAAGAGGGAAAATCGATCCAACTTTATTCATAAAGAGGGATCCTGATGATCTCTTATATGTGCAAGTGTATGTTGATGATATCATATTTGGTTCTACTAGTCCAAAACTGTGCAATGAATTTGAAGAAATCATGAAGTCTCATTTTCAGATGAGTTTTATGGGAGAAATCAATTTCTTCCTTGGACTATAAGTTCAATAATCTGCAGATGGTATATTCATCAAACAAGAGAAGTTTGTTGACAAACTCTTGAAGAAATTCAAACTGCAAGATTGTCAGTCCATAAGAACTCCAGCTGACGTAAACTCTAAGATTGAGCCTGATCCTAAAGAAAAATCAGTTGACCAAACTCTATACAGATCTATGATTGGTTCTTTGATGTATCTTACTGCATCTAGACCAGACATTATGTATGCTGTTTGTGTCTATGCCAGGTATCAATCAGACCCAAAAGAATCCCACTTAATTGCTGTCAAGAGGATATTCTGGTATCTCAAAGGTAAACCAGCTCTAGGACTTTGGTATCCTTACGGGGGAAACTTTGAGCTACATGGATACACAGACAGTGATTATGGAGGATGTTATCAAGATAGAAAATCTACAATGGGTGGTTGTTAGTTTCTAGGTCCCCGATTAGTCTCGTGGCAATGAAAGAAACAAACGAATGTCTCTATTTCAACTATAGAAGCTGAGTACATAGCTGTATCAGAAGGATGTTCTCAAATTCTTTGGTTGCAAAACCAGCTGCTGGATTATGGGTTTAATTTTCTTAAAACACCCATTTACATTGATAACACTGCTTCTATGTTCATTACAGCTAATCCAGTCCAACAATCAAAAACAAAACGTATTGAGATTCGATATCATTTTCTCAAAGATAACTCTGAAAAAGGTTTAATCATTTTGATTCAAATTGCAACTGAAAAACAGTTGGCTGATCTATTTACTAAAGCCTTCTTACTAGGATGGTTTGAGCACTTAGTGGAGTCAATTAGTCTTATTAACCACGTGTAAACCTGGTTTCTAAGTCCTTCTTTTAGTTCTTTGAATCTTACCATGATCAGAACCCTCCCTAATCCAAAAGGTCATAGTAAGAGAACCGGTCAAAGTTATTTGCCTAATTGTAGTTTGTGTGTGTGTGTGTGTGTTTTCTTTTATAGAAAAACCATATAAAAAGTAGAAAACTCAAAAATTAAAGATAAAAATATAAAACAAAAACTCCAAAAATAGAGTCTTTCTTTATTTGTTAATTCATTTTTAGGAACGAATCTGTTTTTGCAACATGTGAGAAATGATAGTACATTAGTGAGATTAGTTGCATACTTCATTCGCTAATAAAGTCTGACATGATCAGATATGATGTGTAGACATATCATGCTATTATACTGAAAAAGTAAATTCTTGTGATTAAACTAAATCATCTATGCTTGTATGTGTGTTCATCTGAGAAATTTTGAATTGTATTAGCATATCAGATTGATTGCTTGTTAAGTTACAACCCTCATACCTGATGGTGATATGACTAATCATGAGATCTGTTACAAGCATCATCTTACTTCTTTGTTATGAGTCATCATAGACCTGAAGTGCTAAGATATCCTCTGGTGTAAGTGATTACAGACCTGGATATTCTCCTTTGATGTAAAAGATGCCAATGTGCACAACCCATTCAAATGGATGGTTAGAGCTGATCAAATGGTTATCCATGATCATTCTCTGATAAATAAGTAACATTAACTCTGGTTATGCATATATGTCAGGTAATAAGTTGAGAATTTGTGCTTTCTTGCCTGTCTTGATGATAGTTGATCTCTTTAATTCTTTGTATGACTCACATCATGTCATATCTAACTCTACCCTAATCAATCCAAGAATTGAAAAAGTAAGTGAGCTGATCCTTTTGTCAAAAACACTCGTTTTCTATCCTTAGATCTTGTGTCTCCTTTGCTGTGAAATCACTGACCTGGAACACACTTGATCAGGATTTATCATTGTATATGACTATTCACACTTTATTTTATTTTAATGTGCTGATCTTAACTGATATGATCTCACTGCAGACAGTGATTCTATTGTAAATATTAGATTTTGATTCTGCTTTAGTTTTGATTTTGTGCATGTTTTCTGTGTGCAGGCAATTTAACAATGATAAGTGTGATCCTATTGTGTCAACTTGGGAAACTTCTAAGTTTATAAAACTTAAAAGTTTAGGGGAGTAATAAACGTAAGAGTTTTCTCAGAAAATCAAAATTAAAATGTTGCATGGAATGGATGAAGCTAAATGTTCAAAGTATGTGTGTGTTTGATAATGTAAAATTTTGATAATGATAAAATGAACCTATAAAAAATGTTCAAGTGGAAAAGCTTCTTGCAAATGTTGTACATAAGACAATTTGTTTAATTTTGACACTAAAATGAAGGGAAATTTAATTTTGAAAATTTAAATTAAAATAAAAGGGTTTAAAATGTCAAAAGTGAAAATTGAGGTCAAAAATGTAAATTTTGGAAAAATTCAAAATTCTAAATTTTTTTGAATATTAGTACGTGAACAGTGCTAATAAGTCTAAACAGTGTTCAGGTGGAAGATGTGAAAAATGTACAAGTGTATTGAAACTCATGCGCCTAAACACTGGATATAAGTCCATTTAGGTGTATGATGAGATTTCAGATTTATTACAAGTGTTTAGGCATTTCTCATAGACTCATGCGCCTAAACAGTTGTCAAACATCTGAGAAATTTGGTTAAGTGTTAGACGGTTCAACATTCCCATGCGTCTACACAGTACCAGACGTTTTAAGTGTAAAATTAACAAAGTGTTGGACGTTTCATATAGATTCATGCGGCTGAACAGTGCAAAACCGACTGAACAGTGCACAACCGTCTGAACAGTTCTTATACGGCTGAACAGTCCTCATGCGTCTAACCTCAAACGCCCATACAGTGCTCATGCGTCTAGAATTTTACACTTAGTATATAAAGAACACTTCTGATTTTTCACTAATTCACAACCTCGGACCCTTGAACTCATTCGACACCCATTTCACTCATTACACTCAATATTGTCATCTGTTTCTGAAATTTCTTAATCAAAAGTGTGTATATGTGATTGATGAATGTAAGTTCATGGATTAAATCATTTCATTTCAAGTTACTGATTCAAAATCAGTTAAACGTTTCGAGTCTGTTTAGGCGTTTGTAACCCTAAAACTTGAGAAACTTGAAATTGATGCATCAAATGAATCTAAGAACTTAAAAATTATCATATATTGTTAATATACACTGAATTTTGATCCTTTTGAAATGTGGAACTGTGGTTTTCATGAACATTGAGAACATGGTGTTCTTCATCAGTTCAAATGAAGAAGATGAACAGTGTCAATGTTTGAATTTTTTTTAAATAAAAAATTAATAAATAGTTCATAAGAACTTAATTGATAAATAACTTTGTTAAATGATAAGTGACTTAATGTGTTTTAAAACAATAATACAACAAATTGTATTCAACATGATTTGGACAGAATTTTAGGAAATTCTAGAAAATGATTAAGTACAATTTGATGTGAAGTAAAAACTAAGTGTTTAAAACATAATAATTCCTTAACATTAATTCAAAGTTTGATAAAATCAAATTGTTTCAAATAAATCAAGATATCTAAATTTTGTGTGTTTGTTTGTGCAGATAGCTGAATTGAAATTTGAACCAAAGCATAATGTAGTTGGTTATTTAGATGAAGAAAGTAGAGAGGCAGCTGGTTATGAGGAGATTATTAGATTTTTGCTGAGAACAAAATATGTGTATGCCATGTGTGCCAGACCTATGATTAATGCAAGACTTATTAAGAGATTTTGGAGAACAGCTGAGGTAGAAAGAGATGATAAAGGAAACAACGTTGTGAGAGCATTCATAACAAATGATGGGATGATTGAAGTCTCTGAGCAAGCAATTAGAGTAGCTCTCAGACTGGGGGAGAATAATCCTCAAGACTTAGCATAGTATACATTCAATGAAAGTAGAGATGTGTTTATGCTGATGGGTCACCCGGATCATTTCCCTAAGAAATAATTTTTCAGGGCTAGGGTGTACAACCATTGGAAATTACTCTGTCATATTTTCCAACAATGCATGTCCAAAAGAAGTGCAGGATGGGATTCATTCCCAGTGGACATTGCATCTCCTATCATAGCCTTAGCCACTAACAGAAGATTTAATATGGCTAAGTGGATTATGAATGGATTCATCTGTAATTTAGAGAGAGGAAAAAGAAATAAGTACTTGATCCATCCGAGATTTCTTCAGCTGTTCATAAATGAAGATCATCCTGACTTGTATGTTGATGGAGTTGAAGGTGATAGACTGGAGCTAGAGCATATGTCTGAAGTTGTATACAAGAGACTAGCAGTTATTACTGGAGCTCCAAATATTCCTCTATTTGATTACATGAGAATGTAGCTATGGATGAGGTTGATATTAATCAACAACACTTTCATTTGTCTGAGGATGAACCAATAGATCCAAATGATCTTATTGAGGATGTTGTTGATGAGATTATTGATGAAGAGGATGATGAAAGTGATGAAGATGATGATGAAGCTGTTGAAAGCTCATCAGATGATAGTGATGATGATTGAGATGACTGTCACACCCTCAAAATCCATGTGCGGAGTTTTACCACGAGGCGTGTGAACAAACCAGGATCACAGTCAATAGTTACTCAGAACGACTCTATATGCCATATTTAAATTAAAACAAACCAATGTTCAAACTTTAAAACCGTGCGGAAGCGTTTTGTAAACAAGACAAACCCAAAGTATAAAAATACATAATAGGGCAAAACACGCGCCGTCCAAATGTTTAAAACCCATAATTAAAAGTCAAGCAAATGTGTCTATCTAATAAAGTCTTAGGATGCATGCTGGACCCGTGTTGTGCTCCTACTGGCAAGCTGAGTTATGGACCTGACAATAGCGTACTAAAAATGTTAACACAATGGTCGGTGAGTTCAAGAGTTGGCGTTCAAATATAAATAGTTTAACAGTTGTGATATATAAGCAGTGTATTGTAACAGATAGCTAATCTATTATCAATAAATATTAATTCACACCGATTTTGCAATTGAAGCTGACTGTGATAAGTTTTTGCCTCCTGTCACGACTTACCAGGTCGTGACAATGTTAATAGGACAATTTGCACCCGTTTGACCTCGAGTCACGCAGGTGGGGCTCGTCAGACCCAGTAGTACTACCCAAGTTTCCCCACTATTCAATATTAATAATTCGAAAGTGTGAGGACTTTTCCATGGTAAATGGCACTATATTAATATTATACAGAACTTAAGTATATAAAGTGTTTGTAAAATTACCAGTATGCTATCTCCCCAAAAGAGATTAAATTAAGAGCGGGGCATGAACTCACCTGATATGCGTAACGAATACTTAGGGTTTACTTGGAAGAAAGAGTGGACAGACAACCTTCAGAGGTCACCTAGATCACATGAGTACATAAGTACGTGTAAACAGAGAACATGTGGAACCCTAAGTACACTACAACCAAAGACTCATGGTTTCAGAAGAACAAACATGTTTGACCCAATTGATCCATTTGACCCGTTGGTGACATTATGCATTGTAAACCATTAAAGCAAACATAATCATACATCATACATGGTTGACATTCAAATGGATCACATGTGATGCTACATTACCCAGGTGTATTAGTTAGATCATCATACTACCAAATGTCATACAGGTCATGCAAGTCCCTAACAACTAGCATGCTCAATGTATCTATAACACAACTAGTGCATCATACAAAGGTTAAATCATGCATAACCTACCCATATGAACAATAACCATGAATTCTTATAAACAGGCCAAAACAGATAATTAGCCAATTAAACATTCATACAAGTCAAACAACACATTCACTATGTCTATTACATTCAACATACACCAAAATGATCAATTTCTAGTCCCAAGCATGATGCCCTAATTACTAATCAACATTCAACATCATACATGATCATCAAAGTGCATAAATCACACATGATCAATTAGACATTCCATACAACCTAATTAATAGGTTCTATCACCTTAGAAATCATCCATGAACATACTAACATGCTCCTAATATCCCAAACATGCTCAAACTATCATCCTTCAAACTTTGTGCAAATAAAGTTTCCTTTTGAGAAAGCACATCCCAAAATCTATCAAACACCCAATGTATTCATGAATTCATTAATAATACACCAATTCAAGTTCATATCAACATCTAAGCATGATCAACAACATCCAAATATCATAATTCATCAATTTCATATCTAAAAAGTTTCTACTTTTAGTAATCTATGAACTACAACATTCATTCTTAGTTTTCTAGCATCCATATCATGAATCTAACATACACATGTCATCATAAACACTTCAACAACATCAATTCTTCATCAAATCATCATATCATGCAAAATAAAGTTACTATTCTTAGTAACCTATGAACAATGCATCAAAAACCAACCTTTCTTGCATAATCGACGTTAACTAACATACATACAACCTAACTAACATGTTAACATCATCAAACAACAAGAAAATCAACATGCCATCAACCCATTCGCATCTAGGGCTTCGGCCAAATTGAAAAACCCACAAAAACATTAAATTAACCTTAATTCTTGCAAAGGAATAAGATTTGATGTTGCTAACTTGTTGTATTGCTTGCAAACGACCAAAACTGAATAGAATTTGCTTGTTCTTGGCTCATTTCAAATGGTGAAGGGTGTGGGGATGGTTGTCGCGGTCGAGGGGTGGGGATTAGAGTTTGGGATTTTTTATTTAATTTAATTTTGCACAATTACCATTTAAGCCCTTGTTATTTGTATTTTTATAAAAGTTAGGCTTTAAACCCTTTTTAAAAGTGTTTTTAACAAGATTACTAATCATATACACTATTAATAACAAATATATATTTTTATCTTTATGAAACACCAAACATACGAATTATTACGCACGTTTCCACGTTACACGATAAAATTCACAGTTAATATTTAAATCGCGTAAACACATAATCATAACACAATAGTCCCATAACCAGTTAAATTATCATTAGTTTAACATTATTAAATATTATTAGGTTACCAACGTTAAAGTACAACTAGTGTGTGCTCATGACACGTGTATGCAAGACTTAACGGAACTAACGGAGTAACGGAAAATTACCCGATGTCACATTATCCCCATGTTGAAAGAATTTTCGTCCCGAAAGTTGCGTTACATGGTGAGAGTGTTCCATCATTGGTCTACTACATTGGCACACAGAAATCAAAATCTAGTGAGTTATCTAGTGAGTTTTGGGTGAGTTGTCACATCTTCCCCATGTCGAAAGAAATTTTGTCCCGAAATTTAAATCAATACCTTCGTCTGCAGTAATCGTCTTTTTGAATAGTTGAGGATACTTAATCTTCATTTGATCTTCACGTTCCCACGTGAATTCCGGTCCACGTCATGAATTCCAACGAACTTTGATAATGGGTATCTTACTTTGCTTAAGCGTTTTCACCTCACGATCCATCACCTCGACTGGTTCTTCGATAAAGCGTAATTGTTCATCCACTTGAATTTCCTCTAGCGGTACAATTAGTGTGTCGTCAGATACACTTCTTCAGCTTTGAAACATGAAACACATCATGGACTCCACTTAGCGAATCAAGTAAGGCTAGTCGATAGGCCACTGGACCAACTCTTTCCAATATCTCGAATGGTCCAACATACCGCGGATTTAGCTTCCCTCGCTTGCCAAACCGAACTACACCTTTCCATGGTGAGACCTTTAATAATTCCTTGTCGCCAATCTGAAACTCTAAAGGTTTCCGTCTCTTGTCAGCATAACTTTTCTGTCTGTCTCGCGCTGCAGCCATACGGTTCCGTATCTGCACTATCTTCTCAGTTGTCTCATGTATTAGCTCGGGACCCGTTAGTTGACTATCACCAATTTCAGCCCAGCAAACCGGTGATCTACATTTTCTCCCATACAAAGCCTCGAAAGGTGTTGCCTGTATGCTAGTGATAACTGTTATTATAGGAAAATTCCACCAATGGCAGGTGAACTTCCTAGTTATTCCCGAAATCAATCACACAAGCACGTAGCATATCTTCCAACAGTCTGTGGATGATAAGCAGTACTCATATCCAATCGCGTGCCAAGAGATTTCTGCAGTGATTCCCACAAGTGTGACGTGAAACGAGCTTTGCGGTTAAAAATAATTAAGATCGGTACACCGTGTCTCGAAACGATTTACTTAAGGTACAGTCGGGTTAGTTTCTCCATCTTATCCGTTTCCTTAATTGCAAGGAAGTAAGCAGACTTTATCAACTGATCCACGATAACCCATATCGTGTCACAACCAGTATTAGTCCGGGGTAACTTAGTAATAAAATCCATGGAGATTTGTTCCCATTTCCATATTGGTATCTCGGGTTGTTGTAACAGTCCGGATGGTTTCTGGTATTCCACCTTTACTTTCGAGCAGGTCAAACACTTGCTCACATATGTAGCTACATCCACCTTCATGTTAGGCCACCAGTAGTGCGCCTTTAGATCATGATACATCTTGTCAGATCTAGGATGTATAGAATACTTAGATTTGTGTGCCTTACTCATAACTAAATCCCTTAGATTCCCATAGACAGGCACCCAGAGTCTACCCATGAAGTAACAAATTCCGTCCTCTTTCACAACTAGTTGTTTATCCATTCCCCTTAACGACTCAGAACCAACATTTTCCGCTTTTAAGGCTTCTATCTGTGCTTCCTTAACTTGTTCAGGCAGATGAGTACTAATTGTAAGCTGTAAGGCTCGCACCCGTCTGGGTTTTGCTGTTTCTTTCCGGCTTAAGGCATCCACAACCACGTTCGCCTTTCCAGGATGGTACTTGATAGCGCAATAATAATCGTTCAGAAGCTCCACCCAACGTCGTTGCCTCATATTCAACTCCTTTTGCTCAAAGATGTGTTGAAGACTCTTGTGATCGGTGTAGATAGTGCACTTGGTACCGTACAAGTAATGCCTCTAAATCGTTAAGACAAAAACCACTGCACCCAATTCCAAGTCATGGGTGGTATAGTTCTTCTCGTGAACTTTTAGTTGTCTCGAGGTGTAGGCTATCACCTTATCTTGCTACATCAGGACACAACCCAATCCTTGAATGGATGTGTCACAATACACCACGGAATCATCTGTTCCCTCTGGCAGTGCCAATATTGGTGCACTACAGAGTTTCTGTTTTAACCGTTGAAAAGCCGATTCTTGGCTCTCACCCCATTTGTATGCCGTTCCCTTATGAGTCAACGCTGTGAGAGGTTGTGCAATCTTAGAGGATCCCTCTATTAATCGTCGGTAATATCCTGCTAATCCTAAAAATTTCCTTATCTCGCTCGGCGTTTTGGGTATAGCCTTATTCTTTATCGCCTCAATCTTCGCAGGATCAAAATGTATCCCCTTCTCATTAACAATGTGACCTAGAAATTGCATTTCTCGTATCCAAAAGTCACATTTAGAGAATTTGGCATACAATTGCTCATTCTTCAATAGTTCTAAGATCATTCATAAGTGCTCTTCATGATCCTCCTTGGTCCTAAAATATATCTGTATGTCATCGATAAACAAAATGACAAACTGATCAAGATAGGGTTTGCACACGCGATTCATGAGGTCCATGAACACCGTAGGTGCATTAGTCAACCCAAAAGGCATGACCAAGAACTCATAATGACCATAGCGAGCACGAAACGTAGTTTTGGAGATGTCTTCTTCTCGGACTCTAAGTTGATGATAACCTGATCTCAAATCAATCTTCGAATAATAGCTTGATCCCTGAAGCTGATCAAACAAATCGTCGATACGAGGTAAAGGGTAGCGGTTCATGACTGTGACTTTGTTTAACTCCCTATAATCGATGCACATTCGAAATGTGCCATCTTTCTTCTTAACAAAAAGGACAGGGGCTCCCTAAGGTGAAGTGCTAGGTCGGATGAAGCCCTTATCTAAAAGCTCCTAAAGTTATGAAGACAACTCCTGTAGTTCGTTCGGTGCTAATCGATAAGGTGCCCTAGCAATCGGGGCTATGCCGGGAGTCAGTTCGATTTGGAATTCCACTTGGCGGTGAGGTGGTAGTCGAGGAAGATCCTCTGGAAACACCTCTGGAAAGTCTCATACCACGGGAATGTCCTCCATTTTCCTTTCTTCATCTTGCTTATCGATGACGAGTGCTAGAATAGCCAAATGACCTTTTCGCAACAACTTTTGTGCTTTCATGTACGAGATGATGCCTATCACCACACCACTCCTATGACCTCTGACTGTAAGGATTTTGTCACCAATAGGAATTCGTCTAATTTTCTCATGGCATATGACTTCTTGTTTATTAGAGAGCCAATCCATGCCTATCACCACGTCAAAATTCCCCAGCGTAACAGGCATAAGATCTATAGCGAAGATATGACCAACAAGCTCTATCTTACAATCTCTAAGGATATGCGTTACATGGATCTGTTTACCGTCTGCCAATTCTACGGTGTATTTAGATTCTTAGACGGAGAGTGTATCACTTAGAAGACGACAAAACTTTAAGGACACGAAACCCTATCGGCTCCAGTACCGAATAGTACCGTAGCAAAACATCCATTGACAGAAAACCCACCAGTAACAGTCGTAGGGTCATTTAGAGCCTCACATGAGCCAATGAAGAAGGCTCTCCCTTTGGCTCCATTGTTGTTGCCACCATTAACATTGCCATTTCCATCATTGTTGTTGTTGCCAGGGTTGTTGTTGTTGTGACCATTGCCATTATTGTCATTACCATTTTTACTTAGTTGCGGGCAGTTTCGTCTATAATGCCCTTCCTTCCCGCAATCGAAACAACCTTTGGGAGTCTCCTGAGGTTGTTGTGGCCTCTTTAACAGTTCGCCATGACAGTCTTTGGCTGCATGTCCCATCTTACCACAGCGCTGACACTTGAAATTGTCACACCTTCCCACATGGTGGTAGTTACACCGAGTGCACTTTGGATGTTTACCACCATAAACACCGGGTCCTTGATTGTTTGAAGCCGTCTGGTTGAAGTTACGGTTGTTATCTAACTTCCATTGTTGTTGCTGAACCGGCTGTTGTTGCTAAGGTTGATGTTGACCGCTGGATGATGATGATTTGTTACTGTTGGAGGTATCCCACTTCCTCTTGTTATCGGGCACGCTCGCCACAGCGCCCCGCTTTGGTAAACGTCCTTGCTCCACTGCTTGATCGGTCAGCTTATGAGCTGAATGAATGGCTTGCTGAATCGTAGCAAGGTTGGAAGCATTCACCATGCTCTTAATTTTGGGTACCAACCCTCTAATGTAGTGCTTAACCCTCTTATGCATCTCGCTCACCATTCCTGGGCATAGAGTGGCCAGTTCCTGAGTTTGGGTAGTGTAGGCCTCGATTTCCGAGCCCTGCATCTTAAGTTGGGAGAACTCCATCTCTAGCTTTTGTACTTCATTTCGAGGACAGTACTCCTTAGTCATATCTTCTTGAATTCATTCCAGGGAAGCTCATTTTTCCATAGTTTGCCCTAGCATTTGTACTTGCGTGTTCCACCACGATAAAGCGACACCTTCTAGGGTCCCGGTTGCATATTTCACACGATCGACAGGTGGGCAGTTGCATTTGGAGAAAACAAACTCTGTCTTCTCAAACCATCGTACGAGTCCTACAGCCCCTTCAGTCCCGCTGTAGGTGTGTGACTGACAGTCCATGAAGGACTTGTTGGATCTAGATAGTATAGGTCTAGATTATTTTGTATAGGCTTAGAACATGGATCAAGTCTTGTAATTAATAATTGTAACAGTCAGTATATATATATATATATATATATATGTGCATTGAATCTATAGGTTAACCCATATATATGTGTGTTGCTTTATGACTGTTGACAGGCAAAATCAATATACTTGGTAGGATTCTTGAAATTGACCAAGTGTAAGAAACATCTATGGATGAACATTATTGTTAATCGGTAGATATGTCTTACAAGACCACATCAAAAGTGAAGATTCCTGCGGATGATCAAGGATTGCATGAAGTGAAGACTTATACGGAAGACAGAGTTGCTACAGAAGAACAACACTTCCACGGAAGACCAAGACATCCACGGAAGAACAAAACTCCTGCGGACGACAAGACTCCTGCTGAAGAACAGAATACTTGTGTGATTTCAAATACCAAGAAGTCAAACAAGTCAACGCAATCAATAACAAATCCCAAGAGATCCGGTGTTTCCTTAACCGACTCAAGCCATCTATAATTATGAGTCCTAGGTTTCACATCTCGAAGAACACAATCAAGCAATATTACGGCTGTCAAGAGTTACATCATCGTGCAACCCTAGCCGCTGTCACATCAACAACAACATTATTCGATTCACAGAAGTCATTGTTCATAGTCATTCTTAATTATTCCTTTGTAATCATTACTGATAATTAAAGAGATACTTTGAATAATTATTGAGTTCATATTTATTTTGTTTTTGTGTTTGTGTTCACCGTTAATCATTAAAACAATTGAACGTCAATTAATGATAATTCCGCGATCATTGATTTGATTTATTTTGATACTGATAATTCCTGAATTGAGATCCTTGGATTCACAGGTGGTATCAGAGCCAAGTGCTCATTGATTTAGATCAATTGATCTATCAGTATTAAAATTGTTTAATTGATTTTCAAACAATTAAATCAGTGACTTATCATTCAGCAAGCATTCTCTCATTGCTTGTTTGATTTAGATCTATATTCAAATCAATTGAATACTAGATCCGAGTCTTTGATAGATTTGTCTATTTAACATTCAAGTTATGATTCATAACATTGTATTAATCATGAGTACTTTTGCTAGAGGATCTTATCAACCGCCGAAGTTGGAAACCAAAGCTGATTTCAAATCCTGGAAGATCAAGTTCAGGAATCATGTGAACTACACAGATTCTGACTTGTGGGAATCCATCACTGAGGGTCCTTATATTCCACCCACTCTTAGGCCGGATTATAATGACAAGAATCAGCCTATCAGCACAAAGGACTTGTCACCTGATGATGTCAAGAAGGTTAAAGTCGATATTAAAGCATACAGTTCGCTTAGTATGGCTTTGCCTGAAGAGATATTAATCAGGTGCGAGAACTACAAAACAACAAATTCCTTGTGGAAGATACTCCACACTCTCTGTGAAGGGAGTGATGAGATCCGTAGCATAAGGAAAGACACCCTCAAATCACAATATGAAACCTTTCATCATATTGAGGGTGAATGAATTCCTCAACAACTCCATAGATTTATGCAACTCGTTACTGAGATGAATATCTTGGAGTTGAAGTATACAACTGAGGAACTCAACAAGAAAATGCTCCACACTTTGCCTGAAAGTTGGAAGCAAACTGTGTCCATGTTCAAGAACACCATAGATCTCAAGACAACTGGTCTAGATACACTGGTTGCTAAAGTAGAGGCTCTTGAAATGGATGAACAATCAAGAAACAAGAGTGTGAGAACTCATGTCTCACCTTATCACTTCAAAGAAACCAAAAATGCTGGAAGTGCATTTATCTCAAATAATGAAGGTGATAACTCTTGTACTTTGAGTGATGATGAGGAGGAAGTTAGTTTTTATGCCTCCAAACCAACTAAGAAATCATCTCAAAGTAAGAACCAAAAAGAAAAAAGGAAGATCTGCTGAGAAAAGAGATACTAAAGCAACTGATAAGTCTTCTCAACAAAACAATCAATCAGAACCAATTACTGTGATATTGGATTCGGAAGAACAAAAAGCAGCCTTTGCAGCTTTTAGTTCTAGCTTTCAAGCTTATCTTGGAAGCTCACTAACATCAGCAAACATCTGCCAGCAAGATTTGGAGGAACTGCCCCCTGATGTAGTGGAAGAGATGGATCTACAATGGCAGATGGCAATGATTGCTTACAGAGCTAAGCAATATCTGCGGAGAAACAAGAATCTGGCTGCAGCTAGTAAAACATCAAAGATTGGTGTTGACAAGTAAAAAGTCAGATGTTTCAAATGCAATCTCTATGGACACTTCTCTAGAGAATGCAACCAACAATCATCTCAGTAGCATCAGCAGCAGCAGCATCAGCAGTATCAACATCAGCAGCAACAGCAACATCAGAATCAGTAGTCAACCTCTCAAAGATCTCTACACAGACAACCTCAGTTGACAAATACATCCCCACCAGCCACAAATGTATCAGCAGGACCAAGCAATTCTAAGGAGTCAGGACTGATCATACTTCAAGATGGAACATGTGACTGGAGCATATATGAAAAGGAAGTCTTGGAAGCGAATCAAGCATTAATGGCACACATGGAAAACAAAGTTCCTCCTATAGCAAGAGAGGTAAAAGACAGGTTATGTTCATCAACATGTGTTGAGGAAGTTGAACGTTACAGAGTCTATGCTCAACAATTGGCTGACAAAGTAAAGGAAACAATGATTTTGAATGAATCCCATTTAAGAGAACATAAACTATATCAAATAAAAATTAGTTCTTTGCAAAAGGATGAAGAAAAATATGTTTCTGAAAATTACAGCGTCAAAGCCCAAGTTCAGCATCTGACCGCTTCCTTAATAAAATCCATGGCTGATCATGCATCTACTGAAAATAAACTTCAGAAATTTCAATTATCATCTCAGCAATATGAGAAGTTGTTAAACTCTCATATTGAATTAAAGAACAGGTATGGGTTGGGTTATAATGCTGTTGCACCACCTATTAATGATAACTATACAACTTTGCCTGAAACAATGACAAATACTTTGTCAAATCATTTTGTGCCAAGCACCAAAATTGATATAAAAACAAACTTCAACAATGAAGCTGAGATGAGTGAAACTGAATCTACCGAATCAGAATCACTTAAACATAATGACTCAGATTTTGATAAATATGATGACTTGGATGATTCTGATGAACATGATACTGATCAACTGAACATTGGTAAGAATGTTCAAGTTGAATCTGACCTTCCCCGAGTCTTTGAAGAATCAAAACTGTAGTATCCTCCAAAGCAACGAAATATGCTGAAGACTATCTGCAAAAGAATTGCTGAACTGAATGAAGGACTTCAAGAACTGAATCCTCACAAGGTTGATAACTGCGGATCAAGTGAGCATGTACCTTTATCTCAGTCAGATAAAGGTAAGAAGCAACAAACTTCAACAAAGAACAAGAAAAATTCAAGTGTTGAAGATCTTCGGAAGGAAAAATCTGAAGAATCTGTAGAACATCTGCGGAAAGCAAAAATAGCCAAGTCCGTAGAACATCTGCGGAAGGGAAAAGCTGCTGAATCCGTCGAGAAGCCACGGAAGAGTAAAACCAAATCTACGGATGAGGAAAAAGGGACTGCCAACAAACAACAAAAAGCAGTCAAAAGTAAACAAGACTCAGCTGATGTTGCTCCTAGCAAAAGCAAGAAGAAATCAAGTGACACATCAGGAAAGGAGTTAAAGACCAAGAACTAGAAAAAGAAGGCTAAATCTGAAGAAAATTCAGAAGATAAATATTGCAAATGGTGTGATATGAAGAATCACAACACAGAGGACTGCTACTTCAGCAGCTACTGTTCCATATGCAATATGAACAATCACATGACTTCTGATTGTTATTTCAACAAACACTGTGCAATATGTGACAAAAATAATCATTCAACTCAGGAATGTTATTTCAACAAGAAGAACAAGAAAAAGAGCAAAAAGAAGTCAAATGTTGCATCATCTGAATCAGATTCTCAATCTTCAGAGAGTGACAAAGAATCAAAGATGCAGAAAGATCAACAAAAATCAAAGCAAAGATCCACTGCTGCAGATAAGCCTTTGAAGAAGAAAGCACCAACTCGGTCTAAGATACCTCACAAAAAGGTGGATTTGTCAGATAAGAAGACTGAAGAGATTGATGGTTTCTTTGATAACTTTGAAAAAGGAACTCCTGTGCCTCAATCAAAGTTGAAAGATGAAGTGACTTTCAAAAATACAGGAGCAACCTCAAAGTTAAAATATCAGCCAAAACAAGATAAGTTGAAGAAAGAATCAGATAAGCAAGAAGACATCCAAACACCTAAATCATCTTCAACAGAATCATCCTCACCACCATCAAATCTAAAAGAAACAACTAATACTGAAACTTCAAGATTAATTCATGAAGGAGTAACTATTGTTGACACTTCTGGCAAACCCAAGGCAATTAAGGCATGGGTTGTCAATTCTAACTGATTTCTTTTTGTGTGCAGGAACAATCATGGAGAGCTGACAACAAGTGGTATGTTGACAGTGGTTGTTCCAGACATATGACAGGAAACTGTGCACTTCTTCATGACTTCAAACATAAACATGCCTCTTATGTGATATTTGGTGGGAATAAGAAGGGAGGTAAAATAGTTGGTGAGGGAATTGTAACAAATGGTGTTTTAACATTTGATAAAGTAAATTACTGTGAAAATTTGCAGTACAATTTACTCAGTGTATCTCAAATTTGTGATCAAAATTACACTACACTATTTGATGACACTAATTGTTACATTCTTAAGCCAGGTTTTGCAGTTCAAGAAGACTGGATCCTTCTAAAAGCATCAAGAAAAGGAAACACATATGTTTTGGATATGAACAACACATCACTCACAAGCCATGATACATGCCTGCTGTCTAAGTCTTTAGAAGATAAATCACAATTGTGGCATAGAAGGCTTGTTCATTCCAACATGAAGAACATGAATAAATTGGTGAAAAATGACTTGGTCATTGGATTACCAAAGAAAGAATTTCATTGCTCTAATCATTGTTCTTCATGTTACAAAGGAAAACAACATAGAGTGTCTCATAAATCCAAAATAATCAACACTAATATTACACCACTCAAATTGCTTCACATGGACCTCTTTGGTCCAACCAATGTGATGAGCATTGGAAAAAGGCAATATTGTTTGGTGATAGTAGATGATTTCACTAGATTCACATGGGTCTTTTTCTTAAAACATAAGAGTGAAACATCTAAAATATTAATGGACTTTGTGATCAAGATTGAGAATCAACTTGATTTAAAAGTCAAAATTTTTAGGAGTGATAACGGAATTGAATTTCTTAATGCTGATCTGGATTCATTTTGCAGGAATAAAGGGATAGCAAGACAATTCAATGCACCAAGAACTCCACAACAGAATAGAGTGGCTGAAAGAAGAAATAGAACTCTCATAGAAGCAGCCAGAACAATGCTAGCTGATTCTCAGTTGCCCATAACTTTCTGGGCAGAAGCTGTGAATACAGCCTGCAATGTTCAAAATAGGACATTAATTGTCAAAGAACATAATAAAACTCCTTATGAGCTCTTATTTAACAGAAAACCTTTTCTAGGATATCATAGAGCTTTTGGGTGTCATGTGTCTGTATTAAATACTAAAGAACAATTGGGAAAATTTTCTGAAAAAGCCTATGATGGTTTCTTTGTTGGATATTCATCCACTTCTAAATCATATAGGGTCTATATTCCAGAACATAACATTGTTGAAGAGACTCCCAACATTTCTTTTGATGAATCCGTGTTTACAACATCTGTAAAAGGATCATCTTGGTTATTTGATATAGATGCATTAATTGAATCATTTAACACTGGTTATCTGATCAATGCAGGTTTTGCGGATACATGCTATCTATTTGTGCCTCCAAGTTTGAATGAAGTGCCACTGACAGCCGACCCACCAAGGGCACAACCTTCAACTGCACCTCAGCAAGAATCAAGTCAGCAGCATGCAGCTACATACGAAGCAAATCCTTCATCCGCAGCAAATATAAATACATCCGCAGATGCATCAGCATCCATAGATGTAAGTCCTGGTTCAACCACTGACCAAAGGGATGGAGAGGAGGTGAAACAAAAAACATGCCAGCAAATCAACAATGTTCATCCGTGGATGCTGATGTAACTCCTACGAAAGTACAAAATGCCTCCGTAGATGTTGACGTTACTCCTGCGGAGGAACAAAATGCTTCCGTAGAACTTCCTGCGGAAGAAGACAACCATGTAGCAACTGAAACTCAAGCTGATCCAAATGAACAAGAGCCATTTGATTACTTCATAGACTCATCTTCTCAGCTGAATGCATCTGCATCCATGGATTTCTCCAACTTAGAATCAACAATTCCAGTTGATGCTGTTTTAACAAGCAGGATTCACAAGTCTCATCCCGCAGATAATATCATTGGAGACCTGAATGCAAGAACTAAAAGGAGCAAAGGAGGAGTGGCAAACATTTTCCTGTTCACCTGCTTTTTGTCTCAAACAGTTCCTGCTAATATCACAGCTGCCCTAAAAGACAACAACTGGATTGAGGCTATGCAAGAAGAGCTACAACAATTCAGAAAACAAAAGGTGTGGAATCTTGTAGACTTGCCTCAAGGTCAACATCCAATTGGAACAAGGTGGCTCTTCAAAAACAAGCTGGATGACAGAGGTATAATTATGAGAAACAAAGCCAGACTTATTGCTCAAGGATATACTCAAGAAGAAGGGATAGACTATGATTAAGTTTTTGCACCAGTTGCAAGAATTGAAGCTATAAGGGTCTTTCTAGCTTATGCCTCATTCAAGAAGTTCACAGTCTATCAAATGGATGTGAAGTGTGCTTTCCTTTATGGGAAAATTGATGAAGAAGTATATGTGGCTCAACCCCCTTGATTTAAGGATCCTGACTATCCACATAGAGTATACAAGCTTGACAAAGCTTTGTATGGTCTTCATCAAGCACCAAGGAAGTGGTATGACACATTGTCATCTTTCCTGCTGAAGAATGGTTACAAAAGAGGAACCATTGATCAGACCCTCTTCCTCAAACATGAACATCACGATCTTTTGGTGGTTCAAATATATGTTGATGACATAATATTTGGATCAACCAACAAGAAACTGTGTCAAAGCTTTGAAGATTTAATGAAATCCAAATTTCAGATGAGCTCCATGGGAGAATTGACATTCTTCCTTGGCTTACAAGTTCATCAGAAAACAGATGGCATTTTCATTAATCAAGAGAAGTACATTCATCAAATCCTGAAGAAATACAATCTTGCTGATACAACTTCATGCAAGACACCTGCCTCAACAATAGACAAGATTGTGCCTGACCCTGCTGGAAAATTAGTAGATCAGAGATTGTATAGATCAATGATCGGTTCTTTAATGTACTTAACTGCCAGTAGACCTGACATAATATTTGCTGTTTGTGTTTGTGCCAGGTATCAATCAGACCAAAAGAGTCCCATCTGAATGCTGTGAAGAGAATATTCAGATATCTGAAAGGCAAACCAGCTCTAGGACTGTGGTATCCAAAAGATGGAGATTTCAGTCCTTACTCATATTCAGATAGTGACTATGGAGGGTGTAACAACAACAGAAAATCCACAACTGGTGGATGCCAGTTTTTGGGACCAAGGCTTGTTTCATGGCAGTGCAAGAAGCAAACTAATGTATCTGTATCTACAGCTGAAGCTGAGTACATAGCTACTTCAGCTGGTTGCTCTCAAGTACTTTGGTTGCAAAACCAATTACTTGATTATGGCTACAATTTCCTTCAAACACCAATTCATATTGATAATTCATTGCTATGTTTATAACTGCTAACCCAGTCCAACATAGTAAAACAAAACCTATTGAAATCAGATACCATTTTCTGAGAGATTGCTCAAAAAAGGGTTTAATCAAGTTAGTCAAAGTGGACACAACAAATCAGCGTGCTGATTTGTTCACTAAAGCCTTTGATTCTGTTAGATTTAATTTTCTGATAGAATCTCTGGGGATGATTAACTTAGAATAAATCATTAAAAGCATATGACTATCCTTGTGTAGAGTAATGGTTAAGGATGATTTAAGTGTGTGATAGCATGTTTATGTAAGTCATATGTATGGGAAATGATAGTACACTATGCTTGGCCTTCTTTAACAACAACTAAAACTGACTTGTAACATTGTGATATGTGAGTAGGTTCATTTTGAGTGGAAACTACGCTAAGAGCATGCCAAACTAAGAGAAACAGGTATCTGTCTGTGGGAACTACATTTTGAGAGTCAGGAAAGTAAGTTGTCTCCTGATGTGACCAAATCACTTGCACAAGCACACTATGTAAAATACTTTATAATCTTCTATCTTTGCAAAGTTATATTCCCTTTGTTTTGTGTCAACAAAGACCTGGGAATATGATTAAAGAGTATGATCTTCATTCTCCCTCTGTTTTGTGTAAACAAAGACCTGGGTTAAGTTCACCTCTGTTTTACGAGAGTAAAGACATGGTGGCTATGAAGATCATATCTCAGCTCTAAAAAGAATCACTTGTGATCAATTGTACATCAATTCAAAGAGCTTCAACATCAAAGCATTCATGAGACTGCAATATGTCTCAAGATAGAACTTATAACTTAATGTACATAGTCCTTAAGTGTGAAAAGTAGTGATTTGCCTCACCTACGGAGTACACACTCTAATGACAATTGAATGTGGAACTCATGACAAAACTTCACAACATGATAAATAGCATGCCTAGTTGATACATTACTCATGTATGAATTTAAGTGGATCTTTATACTTACAATCAGGTGTGCAATGAGTCAAATAATCAACATCCGCAGAAGCCGAGTCATAGTATGATCCCTCTATATATATATGCATGCATGCAATTGTTTAAGTCAGAGGTTTAATTTGTCCTTTTAACTGATTTTCTCTCACTTAGACTGTCATATGCCTTTCATGCCTAGTTCCAACTTAAATTTATGATAAATGCTGCAGTTTACCATTAATCACAAATTTAGGGGGAGTAGTTTATGCATGAAAAACAATAAACAAAAAGCTGTTAATTGATTTAATTTACTTTGAAGGAATTGAAGCTTGAGCACTAACTTGAATGCAGGATACATGACACTTGCTTTCTTGTACTTAATTGCCATGCAAATTAAGTCAACAATGTTCAACATCAACACTTGATTCTACTCAGTAGACATCATACATTTAAAGTTTTTAACAGAACTTTAAGTTCCGCAGAAGTTTCAGTAATACTTCTCATCCGTAGAAGTAACAGTGAAACTTCTGCATCCGCAGAAGTATCAGTAATACTTCTCATCCGTAGAAGTATTAGTGAAATTACTGTTAGCAGAAACAGATGCATTGTTTGAACTAAGGCATTCGCAGATGTTAAGTCATCTGCAGATGTTAAGATTCCGCAGATGTTCTGCGGAAGAAGTAATGCATTTGAAATAAACTTGGTATACAGAAGGATAAATGGGAAGTGGGCCCAACATAATTAATAAAAGAAATTAATATGTTCGGTTATAAATAAGGTTTCTGAATCTAAGAAGTTATTAATCAATTTTTCAGAACACTTTTTCAGTTTCTAACCTAGAAAAACGCACACTTTCCCCCTCATTCAAACTTTCAAAAATCCGTTCCGAGAAAGCATAATCAACATTATCCGGTAATCGATTATTATTATTGCGAAGGTGAATCATGTTCTAATCTTCAGTACGGAACTGGTTAATCGGTTTTTGCCATTAAAACGATTCGACTTCATGTGAGTTACGTTTATGCTAACTCGATTTTGTTGTTGTTTATAGATGGCAAAGGGATTCGCAAAGGAACATAATGTGTGCGTGTTCTTGAATGCTGATGATCCTGCTGCTGAAGGATGTCGAGATATCATAAGATATCTTCGACGGTCCAGGCTCTTCTATGCCTTAACGGCAGAGCCTGTGATCCATCAAGCACACATAATCGATGTTTGGAACTCTGCACGGGTTGAACAACAAGGAGATGAGGAAGTGATTGCTGCTGAGATCCTGACTGAGCGTATTCGGATCAATGAAAGCACAATCAGACGATGTCTGGAACTGGGTGATCGAGAGATTGGGCACCCTGATGTATTCGAAAATGAATACATTGAGAAGGTGTTTAACCTGATGGGATATGATGGCGACTTCGATAAAGGGGAAATAAAGAAGGGTAGGCTGTGCAAAACATATCGATTCCTATGCCATACATACCTGAAGTGCATATCCAATAGGAAGTCAGGGCTTGACAGATTTTCTCGACACATATCTTCAGGAATCATTAGGATCCTCGAGGGTAGAACTTATAACTACTCCAAGTACGTCTTCAACTGTCTAAGTGATCAAGTCAAACTTCAGCGGAATGATAAAATGTACATGTTCCTAAGATTTCTACAACTGTGATCAACTCTGAACTTCCAAGGCTGGACAGAGTAGGAGAAGTGTTTGTGCAAGCACACTTAGGAAAATCTATGCTCAACAAAATTAGTGGGAAGTACGAGGGTGAAGACATGCCCATGTTCGTACATGTGGTGGATGCTCATGCAGATATACCACAAGCATTGATCTGGGTAGATAAAGAAGCAGAGTCATCTGCTAAATCTGTTCAAGCTTCTCACTCACCAAGCCAAACACCACCTCACCAACCACAATCCCCAGCTAGCATCAACACCCAACCAATATCACCAATTCATCACCATGAATTGCCATAACTGATATCCTCATCATCCACCACCAACACTCAGCCAATCTCTCCAGTTCAACAACAATCACCATCACCTTCTCATTCATCCTCACGTCACACTCAGCCTCTCCTCCACTCCAAATCCAATCCCCTGTTCAACCACCACCAGACTCACCAAAACAAGCATCACCGGAAAGTGCTAGCACTGAACTATTTGAGATAACTGAGTCTTTAAACTCTGTGCAATCAGGAGAGACTGAGTTACTATCCCAAGCTAGTACTATTCCCATCTCACCCACAAACACTGAAGAACAAGTGCCATCAGACCATACTGAACCCATATCTCCAGTTCTTAATGATCAACCTGCTGATGAGCTAATGGGAGATGATCATCCAACTGATGAGCAAAGGGTAGCAGAATAAGACGATGTGATTGCCTACCACGAAGATGATTTGAGTGACAGTGACATCCCAGTGAGTAAAAGCTTTTTGGTTGCTGTGTACAACAAGCTAGTACTCAAATTAAATAAGGAGAAGCAAAGAATACAAGAGTTGAAAGGAATAATTCAGGAAAAGGATGAAGAGTTGATGATGAAAGAAGCAAGACTGAAAAGGATAAAAGAGGATGCAAAATGCAACAATGAAGTAATCGATGCACTTTTGCAAAAAGAACCAGAGTTGGAGGCATCCTTGAAACATGAGAAAAATGCCAAAGCTCAGCTAATCAAAGTGAAAGATGAAGAGATAGAGCAGTTGAAAAAGAAAATTTCTGCACTGGTGTAACACCCGAAATTTCGATTTGACAAAGAGAAATAATAATAAGAAAAGAAAAGAAAGAATATTGGAAGGAAAGGAAAGAAAGGAAAAAGTGGAAGGGGGTATTGTGTAAAAAGTACAAAGAAAAGAGAAATATCTAATATACATAGGGATGACTGCCCACTGTTTTCTCACAACCCCAAATCAGTGAAAGTTTTAGAGAGAGAAAGAGCAGACTACGAGTTTTGAAGAGAGAACAAGAAGAAGAAGAGGGCAGATTCGAGGTACAAGGTCTCACAGCTACAATATTTTAAAGAAGCCACACCCAGCAACACAAGGTGAGTTCTAAGACCCCTTGTTTTACGCATTTTTGACTGATTTTGGGGCTGGAACGCATCGACGAACTGTTTTCGGGATTGTGTGCTTAATCTGTGTATGTATGTATGAATATATGTGTATACAGTTAGTTCGGGCTGCAATGCCTACTGTATATAAGATTCTAGGACAGGTATAATGATTTCAGCATGTGTTCGCATGTATACTACTGATGACTGTCTTAGACCTTTTCCATGATATGTGTGATGTTTAGTTGTTCTAAGTAGATATTATGATAAACCTGTGCTAAAGGTGTGTTACGATGATGAACGGGTTATGGAGATAGCACAGGTTAAGTTGCAGGTTGCCACACTCAACCGCATTGACCAATGCGGACTGCCGAAGCAAATGTGGTTAAAGTGGTCAACCGCATTAACAAATGCAGATGACCAAGAAAAATGCGGTCAAGGCAATTTTCTCAGCCACATTAACGAATGCGGATGGGTCAACAAATGCGGTTATAGGAATATTCAGCCACATTGATCTAATGCGGACAAGTTAGGAAGAATGGCCAAGGCATTCTTCCACCGCATTGACCAATGTGGGTAGTATACGAAATATGATCAAGGCATTTTCCTCATCCGCAATGACCAATGCGGATGGCATGAAATGCGGATGAACTGAAGAAGGAAATGCGGATAAGGCATTCCTCATCCGCATTGACTAATGCGGATGACCAAACAAATGCGGATGAGCTAGATTACGAAATGCGGATTAAGCTTAGTAATCTGATTTATTTTGGTAAACGAGAAACATAGGCATGATGATGATGATGCACTGCATGGGTATACCTACTGTGTACCATATATATGTATGATGCCTTATGTGATGATGAATGAATGTTATATGTATGTTCCTTATGATTATGTATGTTTATCTTTCCGAAAACTTTACGAATTATGAAAATGAATGAATGAAGTATGTATTAATGAATGAATGAAAGGAGATATGATGATGAATACATGCATTAATGAATGAACGAATTAAGTCTTGCAAGCATTGAATAACGCGATTGGTCTATCTTTGTGATTGACCATGGTCATGGTACCTCTACCACTTACCTACTAGTACTGTGGCATACGTTTGTTGTTCATTTGTTGACTTTGGCCCAGTAGCTAATAATGATCGGGGTATAGCATATGGTATTGGTACAAAAACCTTCCAATGTGCAAGCGAAGATGAAACGGGATCCTTATCATTCGACCACAGTAATCATAGCTGAGTGCTATGAAGTGGGTAAAGCCTGACAGAATCCATATGAGAAGTTAAGGATGATGATGTATAACGAATGATGAAGATAATAATGAATATTATCGCTGTGTACGTATGATGTATGATCATGTGAAAGAATGGTTTCTAATGGGAATATAATATGTTTATTATAAAACTAGAACTCACGCAGCAACGCTGACTTTTTATGTGTTTCCAGTTGGCAGGTGGTGTTGCTGGGGATGGCACGAGGCGACTATTCAGCTCGTGGGGGATGGCATTCTCCTTTTGATAATGCTGCAACGTCATGTGTTGTGGGCCCGTAATGCACGTAACACATTATGTTGCATGCAAGTGCGAGATTTCTTGAGGATTCCCATAAACGGGATTACTTAAGGAATCTCCTTTATGATGAAAAAGATATTTTTATATTTTATGTTTTAATACTAGAGGTCACTGTTTATGACCCTATGATTGTTGAGGATTCACATAACAGGGATTACTCATGAAATCCTCGGTTTCATATGCTTCAGCAGCAATCATAGTAAAGCTAGGCAATGTAAGAAAGCTCGTATTTTGTAATCAAGTCAACGATGTAGTGCATTGTAAAAGCTTTTATGATGAAATGAGAATGTCTTTCTTATTAATTCCGCTGCGTTATTTTACTTAATATATGTTGTTTATCTAAGATGTTTACGAATGTATACCAAATGTATGTTTTATGTGCGATGAATGACCAACCGTAAGGTGCCCGGGAGCGGGGCCTTACAAGTTGGTATCAGAGACAAAGTTTAAGTGAAATGGGTAAATTTTCAAAATAAACCTAAACTTAAACTGAAAATGGGACCAAAAAAGGGAAGAATGCCATCTGAGTAGTTGCGTGCCATCAGGTATTTTTGTTAAAGTTAATCAGTATTACGTGCACATGTTATGTGATGTATGTGTTACTGTTAGAGTTAGATACTAATGTAGTCAGGACAGGTAATGCTCGGGGTACGAAGAGTACAGTAAGTGGCTAATCATAACTGGCCACTGTAATTAGGAACTTGCTATACTTGACATAAACTGAGCTATTTTCCTTGAATGACTGTGTTGGTGTTTGAATCTTTCAGCGTGAGGTAGAAAATGGTAGGTGGTAGATCTTCCAAAGCTTCCCGGGGTGGAGGCGGTGGCGGACGTGGTGCTGAACCACGAGCCATAAGAGGAAGACCTAGGGTGGAGAAAGTGGTTCATGAAGAACCCGATACTCCTTATCAGGAGGGGGTAGATAAGAGTGCTAACTTGAGAGCCTCGGTAAAAGAGGCAGTGGTTGAGGAGGTACATCAGGTCATGCAGACGATCTTCCCGTCTGTGGTGACCGAGGTAATTAAGGCTGTCAGGGAAGGTGAGAGAAAAGAGAGGAATAGGTCCTCAGGGAGACAAGAGCAACAAGAGCCGGAAACGGTTCTATCTGATAATGAAGAGGAAGAGGAGGAGGAGCCGGTACGAGAGACAACACGGGGTTGTAATTACGGTGCATTCATGAGGTGCAAGCCCCCTACTTTTGACGGTTCTGGCGCTGCTGCCGATGCTCACCAAAGGGTGAGAGAAATGGAGGTTGTCCTCGATATTAGTGATTGCCAGGAGGACAAGAAGGTGAAGTTTGCTACCCACTCTTTTACGGGTTCGGCTTTATGCTGGTGGGACAAGATAGTCCAGGCTGAGGGTAACAGGGCCATCGGAAGAATGAAGTGGTCTGAGTTAAAGAGGATGGTGATCGAGGAGTTCAGTCCTCATCAAGAAATGGACAAAGTTGAGAGAGAGTTCCTGCAGCTGGAGGAAGGGACGATGACCCACCAACAATACACCACCAAGTTCAATGAAATGGCACGGTTGGTGCCGGATCAGGTGACGCCGGTGTCTCGAAAGATCAACCGGTATATTCAGGGGCTGCCAGCTGACATCCGCAGGCATTTGATTACTGCTCGACCGAGCACCTTTAGGTCGGCTGTGGATTTGGCTGGGAGATTATATGATGAGCGGACTGTGGTGGTCAAAGCTGAGATTAGTAAAAAGGGAGGTGGTGAGAGAAACTGGCAGGGAAAGTGGTTTGGTCGAGGTGATACTTTGACGGGTAACAAGAAGGCAAGGGTGGATGACCGCCGTGTGGTCATGTCCAGAGCTGGGATGAGGAAGTGTGGCCAGTATGGAAGGGAGCACTCGGGGGAGTGCAAGTGGGGATCAAATATCTGCTTTAAATGTGGAAAGACAGGGCATATGTCAAAGGATTGCCGGTTAGGCAAATGTTTGAACTGTGGGGAAAGTGGTCATATGAGCAGAGACTGCAAGAAGCCGAGGGCTGAGGGCTCAGGGGTGAAGAAGGCGGGAGGTGAAGAACCGAGGGCAAAGGCTAGGGCATTCACGATGACGCAGGAGGAGGCAAGGACGGACCCAGATGTTATGTCCGGTACGTTTCTGGTGAACCAAACTTTAGCCTCCGTATTATTTGATTCCGGTGCCAGTAGGAGTTTTATTTCTGCTACCTTCTGCACTAAGTTGCCTGTTTGTAGTAGACGTGTTGATGTGCCCTTTGATGTAGAAACTGCCATAGGTAAGTCCACTAGGATCTCTGAGGTGATAGAGGGTTGTGATGTTGAATTAGAGGGCCACAAATTTCCGATTAGACCCTTCGCTATGACTTTAGGTGGTTTCGATTTGGTGCTTGGGATGGATTGGTTGGCGGACTATGAGGCGAACATCGTGTGTCGCAAGAAGATGATTCAATTGACAGCGCCCGGCGGTAGTTCAGTGACAGTTTATGGTGATCGGGTTACTATGATTCCAAAGGTGATCTCAATGGCGGTGGCGGGAAAATGTATGGGGCGTGGGTGCGACGCCTACTTATGTTATGTGAAGATGTGGAAACGCCAACACCACAACTATCGGATGTTCCGGTTGTGTGTGATTTTCCAGACGTGTTCCCGGAAGACTTATCGGGATTGCCACCTGACAGAGAGATCGAGTTCCAGATTGACCTGATACCGGGTGCTCGACCTGTCGCCAAGGCACCGTATCGATTGGCCCCGACGGAAATGAAAGAGTTGATGGAGCAGTTGCAAGAGCTGTTGGATAAGGGGTTCATTATACCGAGTATCTCACCTTGGGGTGCTCCGGTTCTATTCGTAAAGAAGAAAGATGGTAGTATGAGGATGTGCATCGACTACCGCGAGCTGAACAAGTTGACGGTGAAGAACAGATACCCCTTGCGAGGATCGATGACTTGTTTGATCAACTTCAGGGTGCTAGTTGGTTTTCACAAATAGACCTTCGATCGGGCTACCATCAACTGAAAGTGAAGGAACAAGACATCCCTAAAACAGCTTTTCGTACGCGCTACGGTCATTACGAGTTCCTTGTCATGTCTTTTGGTTTGACCAACGCGCCAGCTGCTTTTATGGATTTGATGAATCGAGTGTGTCGGCCGATGTTGGATAAATCAGTGATTGTATTTATTGACGATATCCTGATTTATTCAAGAAGCGAAGCGGAGCATGCCGGTCACATTCGAGAAGTACTAGAAACATTAAGAAGGGAGAAATTGTACGCCAAGTTCTCCAAGTGCGCATTTTGGTTGCGTGAAGTTCAGTTTTTGGGTCATGTGGTTAATCCGGAGGGGATTATGGTCGATCCGGCGAAGGTGGAAGCAGTAATGCAATGGAAGTCTCCAAAGACGCCATCCGAGATCGTAGTTTCTTGGGTTTGGCGGGCTACTACAGAAGATTCATTCAAGACTTCTCCAAGATTGCTTCTCCACTGACCAAGTTGACCCAGAAAGATGTGAAGTTTGTATGGGGTCAAGCTCAAGAGAAGGCGTTTGAAGAATTGAAGACGAGGTTGACCCAAGCTCCAGTATTGGCGTTACCCGATGGAAGTGAAGATCTGGTGGTTTATTCTGATGCTTCCTACTCGGGGTTGGGGTGCGTACTAATGCAAAGGGGAAAGGTGATAGCCTATGCATCCCGACAGCTAAAAGTTCACGAGGTTAATTACCCCACCCATGACTTGGAGCTAGCAGCTGTGGTCTTCGCGTTAAAGATTTGGAGGCATTACCTCTACGGAATGAAGTGCACCATTTTCACAGACCACAAGAGCTTGAAGTACTTCTTCGAGCAAAAAGATATGAATATGAGGCAAAGGCGATGGTTGGAACTTATAAAGGATTACGACTGTGACATCCATTACCATCCGGGCAAAACCAACGTGGCGGCTGATGCCCTTAGCCGAAAGGAGAGGCCCGAACCGATACGGGTGAAGGCATACCAGCTGATCATGACCTCGGACGTAATGAAGCAAGTCAAAGAGTTTCAAGATGAAGCACTGAAAGAAGATCATCTTAACTCAGAACGAATGAGAGGTCTGGTCGCGGAATTGGGTGAAAACACGTTTGGTGTCAAGACTCGATTTGGGCGAATGTGGATTCCACGATTTAGGGATCTACGTATGAAGATTATGGATGAAGCTCACAAGACTCGGTACTCCATTCATCCCGGTGCTACCAGGATGTAAAAAGACATGAAGAAAGATTATTGGTGGCCGGGTATGAAACGTGATGTAGTGGAGTATGTGAGTAAATGTCTCACTTGTTTGCAAGTGTAGGCCAAACACCAGAAGCCGTATGGAAAGATTCAACCTTTGGATATACCGGAATGGAAGTGGGAGCACATCACCATGGATTTTATCACAAAGCTGCCACGTACCCCGAAAGGGTATGATACTATATGGGTGATTGTGGATCGTCTGAAGAAGAGTGCTCACTTCCTCCCGATACGCGAGACATATTCATCTGAGAGGTTGGCCGATCTTTTCATCAAAGAGATTGTGACTCGTCATGGTGTACCGGTGTCGATTGTATCCGATCGCGACACCCGGTTTACATCCAAATTCTGGAAGAAATCCATGATGCTATGGGGACGAGGTTGCATATTAGCACGGCTTATCATCCTCAAACTGATGGTCAGTCAGAAAGGACCATTCAGACTTTGGAGGACATGCTTCAGGCATGTGTTATCGACTTCGGGGGAAGTTGGGATGACCACCTATCGTTAGCTGAATTCTCGTACAACAACAGTTATCATGCCAGTATTCGCATGCCACTCTATGAGATGCTATACGGTAGGAGATGCAGGACACCCGTCTGTTGGGGTGATATTGGTCAGAAAGAATTGGGAAGCGTCGAACTGATCGAGGCTACGACTGAAAAGCTGGAAAAGATCAAAGCCTATATGAAGGCGGCCAAAGACCGACAGAAGTCGTATGCTGACAAACGACGCAGGCCGATTGAGTTCCAGGTGGGGGATCGGGTTATGTTGAAGGTCTCGCCTTGGAAAGGAATCATTCGGTTCCGGAAGCGGGGTAAGTTGAGTCCGCGGTATATAGGCCCTTTCCGAATCATTGCTCGAGTAGGAGAGGTGGCCTATAGGTTGGAATTGCCAGATGAGTTGAGTGGAATTCACCCGACCTTTCACGTATCTCATCTGAGAAAATGTTTGGCCGATGAAGATATGATTGTTCCACTGGAAGATATCGAAGTAGATGAACGGCTCAACTATGTAGAGCAACCAGTGGCAATCCTTGACAGAAAAGAAAAGCGACTGCGAAATAAAGTGGTTCCCCTTATGCGTGTACAGTGGAAGCACAGAAAGGGATCTGAGTCTACGTGGGAGATGAGGAAGAGATGAGACAACATTACCCACGTCTATTCGAGGAATAACAGGTTTCGAGGACGAAACCTTTATAAGGGGGGTGGACTTGTAACACCCGAAATTTCGATTTGACAAAGAGAAATAATAATAAGAAAAGAAAAGAAAGAATATTGGAAGGAAAGGAAAGAAAGGAAAAAGTGGAAGGGGGTATTGTGTAAAAAGTACAAAGAAAAGAGAAATATCTGATATACATAGGGATGGCTGCCCACTGTTTTCTCACAACCCCAAATCAGTGAAAGTTTTAGAGAGAGAAAGAGCAGACTACGAGTTTTGAAGAGAGAACAAGAAGAAGAAGAGGGCAGATTCGAGGTACAAGGTCTCACGGCTACGAATTTTAAAGAAGCCACACCCAGCAACACAAGGTGAGTTCTAAGACCCCTTCTTTTACGCAGTTTTGACTGATTTTGGGGCTGGAACGCATCGACGAACTGTTTTCGGGATTGTGTGCTTAATCTGTGTATGTATGTATGAATATATGTGTATACGGTTAGTTCGGGCTGCAATGCCTACTGTATATAAGAATCTAGGACAGGTATAATGATTTCAGCATGTGTTCGCATGTATACTACTGATGACTGTCTTAGACCTTTTCCATGATATGTGTGATGTTTAGTTGTTCTAAGTAGATATTATGATAAACCTGTGCTAAGGGTGTGTTACGATGATGAATGGGTTATGGAGATAGCACAGGTTAAGTTGAAGGTTGCCACACTCAACCGCATTGACCAATGCGGACTGCCGAAGCAAATGTGGTTAAAGTGGTCAACCGCATTAACAAATGCGGATGACCAAGAAAAATGTGGTCAAGGCAATTTGCTCAGCCGCATTAATGAATGCGGATGGGTCAACAAATGCGGTTATAGGAATATTCAGCCGCATTGATCTAATGCGGACAAGTCAGGAAGAATGGCCAAGGCATTCTTCCACCGCATTGACCAATGCGGGTAGTATACGAAATATGATCAAGGCATTTTCCTCATCTGCAATGACCAATGCGGATGGCATGAAATGCGGATGAACTGAAGAAGGAAATGCGGATAAGGCATTCTTCATCCGCATTGACTAATGCGGATGACCAAACAAATGCGGATGAGCTAGATTATGAAATGTGGATTAAGCTTAGTAATCTGATTTATTTTGGTAAACGAGAAACATAGGCATGATGATGATGATGCACTGCATGGGTATACCTACTGTGTACCATATATATGTATGATGCCTTATGTGATGATGAATGAATATTATGTGTATGTTCCTTATGATTATGTATGTTTATCTTTCTGAAAACTTTACAAATTATGAAAATGAATGAATGAAGTAGTACGTAACATAAAGTGAAAGATAATGAAAGAGGAACGTGATGATGAATGCATGTATTAATGAATGAATGAAAGGAGATATGATGATGAATACATGCATTAATGAATGAACGAATTAAGTCTTGCAAGCATTGAATAATGCGATTGGTCTATCTTTGTGATTGACCATGGTCATGGTACCTCTACCGCTTACCTACTAGTACTGTGGCATACAGTTGTTGTTCATTTGTTGACTTCGGCCCAGTAGCTAATAATGATCGGGGTATAGCATATGGTATTGGTACAAAAACCTTTCAATGTGCAAGCGAAGATGAAACGGGATCCTTGTCATTCGAGCACAGTAATCATAGCCGAGTGCTATGAAGTGGGTAAAGCCTGACAAGATCCATATGAGAAGTTAAAGATGATGATGTTGGATTCTGTATGCCCAAGACACATAGAACATTGATGTGGTTAGTACGTAGTGATCCAAGTCGGGTCATACCCAATAACAAGCTTAGCAAACACCAACTAATATTTAATTGATGATATGATCATGCAATTAAATAACTACACCAATTTAGAAAATAGGTTTTCTAAATAAATTATATGTGAGAAAGAACAAATTATGAGGATATTTTGTTCATGAACATTATTTGTTATGTTGTTTAAATTAGTTAAGCAACATCAAATAATAAAAGTGTGTGTGCATATTATATATATAATTAAAGGGTTAATTATGTATCTAATTTAAACAATTGTCACTTAAAAGGAGATTTTAGGGGAAAACCCTAAAACAATAAGAGGGTTCGGCCGCCCCTTGGCAGCCTACACTCTTTCATTTTCCTTTTGTGTTCTTGGAACAAAAGACCTCTTTGAACACACACACACTTGATCTACACCTTTCTCACATGCAAAATCGACACAAGGACTTGAGCTCCTCTTATGGAAGATGGATTTCGAGGGTGAAATGAAGTTCCAACAGCCTTGTGATGGATTTCACGGCTGGAACTCGATTCCAGCAGGTTCATTGCACGATTTTGGGTGTAGAAATCCTAACAAAAGGGTGTTTGTTGAAGGCTTGTGGGTATGAGCACTTGAGGACATCTATTCTTGATGTTTTGGTCATCCAATGGCAGCTACATCTTCATCAATATCACGTTTTCAGCTCTCTCTCTTTTGGATGATGTTTCAGCCACATTTTCAGCAACCTTTGGAAGGTAGTTTGTTGATTTGGTTGTTTTGTTTGCCTCTTGATAACTAATCTATTCACATATATATATGATCCTTTGTCTTTGGGTTTGTTGAAATAATGTTATGAACTATAATTTTCAGATTATAGAATACGATATTAAGTTCACATTCCGCTGCGTTTTCTTGTTTAAAATGGTTAAACAACATTGTTTAGGTCCAACAAACCCAACATTGGCATCTAGAGCCGGTTATGTGGATGATTAGTTTCATGTGTTCTTATATATTTGGATATATAAGGTTTAACAACCATTAAAAGGGCTGTTTTGTGATGATTTGATGATACCCCAACCTTTTAAGGTTGTAATCATGCATGCTTATGATTGGATCTTGAAAGAAAGATATCAAATTGGTTGATTATGTTTTGTTTGGACAAATGACCCTAAATTCTTAGTTTGTGTTGGCTGAAAATTTAGGGTCAAATGGGGTTCATTTAGTTGATGAAATGATGTATATGGACACATGTTTTAGTGCATAACATAGCCTTGACCATGTATGTTTTGGATTTGGTTGATTGTGGAATTGTCATGTTGGTTGTATTATTTCTATTTGGGTTGTAATAATTCCTTTTGGTGTTTCTATTTGGATTGTAATTTGTTTATACATTTGGCAATGTAATAAATAGATTAGGAGTAATTTTTCTTTTACTAGAAACTATGTATTAGGATATATATTTTGTAAAAGAAGATGCTCGGGAAGGAAGCACAAAAGGAAGCCACAAAGGATGGACTTGAAGCATTTGGATGCAAGTTCAAGTGGGAGTCTTTGGAGACCTCATCATTTGTGTTATGTTCAACCCTTAGGAAAGACCTTATGACAACACTTGTGATGGCAAACAAGTGTAGTCAACTTAGTGGCTATAGTTATGCACTTATGTTTGGTTGATTGTGCTTGTTTGGTTGTTTGTTGTATGATTGTTATTTGATATTTGGATATGCATAACAAACTAATTAACAAACTTAACAAGCTGAAAATTTATGGTTTCTAATCATTAAGTGGTTAATAAAAGGTTATTAAAAGGATTAATGATTTAATAAAAGAGGTTTTATTAAAAATAAACCATAAGATACCTTGCATCTATGGTTCTTAATCATTAAGTGATTAATAAGAGGTTATTAAAAGGATTGATGATTTAATAAAAGAGGTTTTATTAAAAATGAACCATAGGATACCTTGTATTTGAAAGCATGCAAATACAAGGTACATAGAGTTTTCAAAACTAGAATTAATGAAAACTAAAAAATCCCTTTTCAAACAAGTTTAACACCGTCCTTTTGCACAACACTTAAGTCATTTGGAAACTCTTAATGGGATAAAGATCACCTAACCATTTTGAGGGAACTTATGACTTAAGGTGGGAATACCACATTGGTGGGATAAAGGTCACCTAACCACTAGTGTTGGTAAACTCACATGTGTGTGCAAGTAGGGTAACTTGATTTGCAAACCATGTTGAATGGATCACCTAAAATATGGTTTCCAAATGGTGTTGATGGGATTAACATGCCGACTTTGCATATGATGTTTAAAGTCGATCCCATACCGCTAGAAGTTGCAAAAGGTTGCAATTGTCAAATGTTGACTACCTTGTTAATTTGAATAATGGGATAAAGGTCACCTAACCATTATTTGAATGTAACGTTGGATTCTAGATTTTAATTATTAATTGTCTATGAGACGTAAAGGGTATTAATAATTAAAATGAAATTTTAAGAAATACTAAAAAGAACTTTGTAAAATTTGTAGAATGGCCGCAAACAATAATGCTACCACCCCGACCGTCCATACCCTATCACTGAGAACTATTTTAGAGAGGGATCGTCAGTACCATAATAACCTTATGGACTGGTCTCGAAACTTGAGAATTGTTCTCAAGCAAGAGCAAAGGCAATGTCCTTGACGATCCTATTCCCAACCAACCCGACCCCGACGATGTTGAGGCCGCCTCGAGAGGCTTAGCTGTCCTGTCTCAAAGGAGTTGGCCAAGGATTTGATCCTTAATGGCCTAACTAAAAGTTTGAGACATTCATAATGAATTACAATATGAATGGATAGGACAAGAGCATTGGTGAGTTTCGCGCAATGCTCACAACAGCTAAGGCAGGGATGGGTAGAAAGGTTCTACCTATTCTCTAGATCAATAAGGGAGGCAATGGAAAGGCCATACCTGATCCCAAGGCAAATGTTGCCAAAGGAGAAGGGCACATCAAAGGCAAAAGGGAAGGGAAGATCAAAGCGGAACCTCCAAAACCTAAGCTTATGAAGCCTAAGGTAACCGAAAACGATCCATGCTTTGAGTATGGAGAGATAGGTCATTTGAAATGGAATCGTCCAACCTATCTCAATGAGTTGAGAAATAAGAGGGATGCTGGGCAAACCTCAAGCACAACTTTCATAATCCATATTGACTTAAATGTTATTTCCTCAAATCACATGGGTAATTGGATACCACATGTGGAACTCACTATTGTAATCTGTTGCAAGGGTTCAAAAGAAATAAGCACTTTAAGAAAGGAGACTATGTTTTGAAACTTTCAAAAGGTTTGGAAGTTGTTCTTCAAAACATGTTATATGCTCCTAGTTTGACTAGGAACATGATTTAAGTTTCCCTTTTAAAATGATATGGTTATGATTTAAAGTTAATAAATACTGGTATTTATATTTATATGGATGATGTACATTATTTCAAGGCTATGCCTTCTAATGATGTTGATGAATTGGTTCATGATGATTCGTCCTATAATAAAACATTATACCTATCATGCACTAAGAGACTTAAAATGGTTTAGGTGACTCTTATTCTTGTCATTGTCATCTTGGTTACATAAACAAGAATCGGTTTTAAACACTTTAAAAGAATGGTCTTTTGAAAATAAATGAAAATTGTTCATTTGATAAGTGTGAATCTTGTTTACAAGGTAAGATGACCAACACGCCCTTTAATGGTACTAATGAGAGGGCAAAAGACTTATTAGAAGTCATACATTTGGATGTATGTGGTCCTTTTAAGAGAATGACAAGGTATGGTGAGACTTACTTCATTACCTTAACCGACGATTATAGTCACTATGGTTATGTGTACTTGATGGCACATAAACATGAAGAATTTGAAATGTTCAAAACTTCAAGAATGAAGTAGGAAATCAACTCGATAGAACTACCAAAGTTCTCCGTTTAAATAGAGAAGGTGAAAACCTAAGTGAGACTTTTAGGGATCATCTAGGAAGTTGTAAGATTGTCTCACAACTTACTCCTCACAGAACACCATAACATAATGGTGTGTCTGAAAGGAGATCGAACCCTATTGGATATAGTTCGACCTATGATGGTTATAAGCTCACTACCTCTATAATTTTGGGGTTTCGCACTACTCTCCGCGGCTCATATTTTGAATATGGTCCAAACCAAGAAAGTGGATTCGACGCCTTTTGAAATATGAAATGGAATAGTTCCATCGCTATCATACTTAAAATTATGGGTTATGAAGCTTATGTTAAGCTTAACACCCAAACCAACTGAAAGTCGATTCACTAAGTGTATATTTGTTGGATATCCAAAAGGACTGTATAGGATACTACTTCTTTGATCCAACAGAGCAAAAGGTATCCATTGCTCAAAAGGTAGAGTTCTTGGAAGCCAAGTTCCTTATGGAAGGAATGACGCATAGAACAGTGGAATTTGATGAGGATCAAGATCCACAAGCCGATACACGTTTGGTTGACACTAGCAATCAACAAGAGGTTGTTGATCATGATCAAGAGGTTGATCAATACACACAAAACGTTCGCAGATCTGGTAAAGTTAGCATTCCACATGAAAGATGTGGATTTTTCATAGATGGATGCTACGTTGTTGACTCCGAAGAGCCAACTACATACCATGATGCAATGTCCAATTCGGATTGTGACATGTGGCTAGGAGCCATGAACGTAGAGATGCAATCCATGTATGACAACCAAGTTTGGGAATTGGTTGACTCTTCACTTAACTCCAAATCGATTGGATGCAAGTGGGTTTTCAAGAAGAAAACTGACATGCATGGAAACTTGGATACTTACAAGGCAAGACTTGTAGCAAAAGGTTTCACTCTAAGTCAAAGGGTTGATTATGATGAAACCTTCACGCCTGTGGCAATGCTAAAGTCTATCAGGATAATGTTTGCCATTACTGCTCATTATGATTATGAGATTTGGCAAATGGATGTCAAAACCGCTTTTCTTAATGGACATCTCGAAGAGACTGTCCATATGGTTCAGCCTGAAGGTTTTGTCGATCCAAATCATCCTGATTAAGTATGCAAGTTAAAAGGATCAATCTATTGATTGAGACAAGCATCGAGAAGTTGGATTCAACATTTTGATGAATAGATCAAGAAATTTGGTTTCATCAAGAACGCTGATGAGGCTTGTGTGTATCAAGGGGCTAGTGGGAGTGTAATTACATTCTTAGTATTGTATATTGATGACATACTATTATTTGGAAATGATTTTCCAACCATGGAAGGTGTTAAAACCTGGCTTGGAAATTGTTTTTCCAAAAGGGATCTCAGTGAAGCCGTCTATATTTTGGAAATAAAGATCTATAGGGATAGATCGAGGCGGTTGATAGGGTTAAACCAAAGTGCATACATTGATAAAATCTTGAAAAGGTTCAAGATGGAAAACTCTAAGAAAGGTATAGTACCTATTCAAAGAGGGACAATATTGAGTGCTTCTCAATGTCCAAGCTCAAAGGATGAGCAAGATCGCATGAAGGACATCCCATATGCGTCTGCTATAGGATCCATCATGTGTGCGATGATATGCACTAGACTGGACATGTCATGCGCGTTAAGCATGACAAGTAGATATCAGTAGAATCCATGTAACACCCATTGGATGGCTGTTGAAAGTATATCGGAATACCTTAGGAGGACTAAGGATATGTTTCTAATATACGGATCTGTCAAAGAGGAACTCGCTGTAAAGGGTTACATGGATGCGAGTTTCCAAACGGATCGAGATGATCCTCGATCACAATCGGGGTACGTCTCCATTATGAATAGGGTAGCATTGTCCACTACAGAATTCGAATACATAGCCGCCTCATTAGTAGCTTGGGAAGCTGCATGGATAAAAAGGTTTATCACCAATCTAAGGATGGTCTCTACCATTCAAGACTCCTTAGAAATCTTTGTGATGACGAGGGTGCGATTGTTCGAATCATGGAACCCCGTGCACATCAAAAGATTAGGCACAATGAGCGGAGATTCAACTACATAAGGGATGAAGTTGAAAAGGGAAAGATATGTATTCGCAAAGTTCACTTTGATCAAAACATTGCGGATCCACTCACAAAGCTCCTTGAAAGGGCAAAGCATGAAAGTCATACTTGTGCCTTAGGACTTCGATATTCTAGTGATTGGAATTGATCTGTTTAGTATTAATATTATTAATATGGAACAATTGTATTACTTAACTTATCTATGTATTTACGATATTTTAAGTGATGTTCCTTTTAGCATGTTTACATCCATGAATAATTTTATTATTCTAAATGTCCGTAGTCGGTCATATTTGTGGGAACAAATATGAATGTAAGACTATTATGAACTTGGATTGGTGGATATTCATAAGGCATGAATATAGAGCAATTGGTTGCTGCCAAGGTTCATAGATATTCGTGGGATACGAATATTGGACTGACCCGCATCTCAAAATTTACTACATGGAATCTTATTGATTGATCATAAGTAAATTTGAGTAAAGGCGAATATCATTTGGTATCCTCCGACCTGAGATACATATTGGGTTTTGATATTCACCAAGTGTTATACCTTGAGCTAGTTCTTCACTGATATGAAATAATTGTCAGTACAAAAGGCTATGTTCAGGTATGACATAAGGTGATTGTGAGAAACGTATGTAGTCAAGATGGGATTTGTTCCTCTTATTCGTTGAGAGTATGATGTCTAAGGCCTGATTAAGTTAAAACAACAAGGAATGATCATTCTGTGTCCTTGGATTTAACATGACATCTGTAACAAAAGGATAAATGATTGATTCACCTAAATCATTTCAAGTTGGATACTTGAAGGGGATAATGGTATTGAATGGCTTCTAAGTCATGCGTATTAAGGGTAGTAAACCGTTGTTAGGCGGTATTTACTGCTTGCATCAATCTTCTATGTATCTTGTGCAAGTGGGAGATTGTTGGATTCTGTATGCCCAAGACACATAGAACATTAATGTGGTTAGTACGTAGTGGTCCAAGCCGGGTCATACCCAATAACAAGCTTAGCAAACACCAACTAATATTTAATTGATGATATGATCATGCAATTAAATAACTACACCAATTTAGAAAATAGGTTTTCTAAATAAATTATATGTGAGAAAGAACAAATTATGAGGATATTTTGTTCATGAACATTATTTGTTATGTTGTTTAAATTAGTTAAGCAACATCAAATAATAAAAGTGTGTGTGCATATTATATATATAATTAAAGGGTTAATTATGTATCTAATTTAAACAATTGTCACTTAAAAGGAGATTTTAGGGGAAAACCCTAAAACAATAAGAGGGTTCGGCCGCCCCTTGGCAGCCTACACTCTTTCATTTTCCTTTTGTGTTCTTGGAACAAAAGACCTCTTTGAACACACACACACTTGATCTACACCTTTCTCACATGCAAAATCGACACAAGGACTTGAGCTCCTCTTATGGAAGATGGATTTCGAGGTTGAAATGAAGTTCCAACAGCCTTGTGATGGATTTCACGGCTGGAACTCGATTCCAGCAGGTTCATTGCACGATTTTGGGTGTAGAAATCCTAACAAAAGGGTGTTTGTTGAAGGCTTGTGGGTATGAGCACTTGATGACATCTATTCTTGATGTTTTGGTCATCCAATGGCAGCTACATCTTCAATATCACGTTTTCAGCTCTCTCTCTTTTGGATGATGTTTCAGCCACATTTTCAGCAACCTTTGGAAGGTAGTTTGTTGATTTGGTTGTTTTGTTTGCCTCTTGATAACTAATCTATTCACATATATATATGATCCTTTGTCTTTGGGTTTGTTGAAATAATGTTATGAACTATAATTTTCAGATTATAGAATACGATATTAAGTTCACATTCCGCTGCGTTTTCTTGTTTAAAATGGTTAAACAACATTGTTTAGGTCCAACAAACCCAACAGATGATGTATAACGAATGATGAAGATAATAATGAATATTATCTCTGTGTACGTATGATGTATGATGATGTGAAAGAATGGTTTCTAATGGGAATATAATATGTTTATTATAAAACTAGAACTCACGCAGCAACGCTGACTTTTTATGTGTTTCCAGTTGGCAGGTAGTGTTGCTGGGGATGGCACGAGGCGACTACTCAGCTCATGGGGGATGGCATTTTCCTTTTGATAATGCTGCAACGTCATGTGTTGTGGGCCTGTAATGCACGCAACACATTATGTTGCATGCGAGTGCGAGATTTCTTGTGGATTCCCATAAACGGGATTACTTAAGGAATCTCCTTTATGATGAAAAAATATATTTTTATATTTTATGTTTTTATATTAGAGGTCACTGTTTATGACCCTATGATTGTTGAGGATTCACATAACGGGTATTACTTATGAAATCCTCGGTTTCATATGCTTCAGCAGTAATCGTAGTAAAGCTAGGCAATGTAAGAAAGCTCGTATTTTGTAATCAAGTCAACGATGTAATGCATTGTAAAAGCTTTTATGATGAAATGAGAATGTCTTTCTTATTAATTCCGCTGTGTTGTTTTACTTAATATATGTTGTTTATCTAAGATGTTTACGAATGTATACCAAATGTATATTTTATGTGCGATGAATGACCAACCGTAAGGTGCCCGGGAGCGGGGCCTTACAACTGGAATCAAGGATTGCCCCAAGTACTGAACAAACAAAACTACCTACAGAAGCTCCAAAAAACTAATTCTGTATTCTCGAAAGAGAAAATACTTAGGTGCAAGCAAGAAGGAAGTTGAAAATGAAGGTACTCCAAAAAGGCAAAAGCTTTCATCTCCTAAACATACACCTTCAGTAGATGTATCTACTGTGAAGGTATCATCCGAAGATGATGATGAAAGTGAAAAAGAATGGGAGGAGCTGACCAAGATGGAGTCCCCCACTGATCAAAAGGAAGCAAAGGCCGATGACCTTCTAACCATAGCAGATATTATGGAAGAGAGGCCTGATTCAAGCATGTTCATGACCCTCATCAACCATGGTTTTCCTTATGACATGGTTGAGAGGATGAATTCAACTGAAATGAAGAATCTGCTGAAAGAATTTGAACTTGCAAGATTCATAATCCCAAACTGTGATTATGAAGCCTTCACAATCTTTCAGTCATTAGAGAAAATCAAGAAAGACTTGGGCCATTGAGACACAGCTAAACTAACAAACTACAATATGGCATGCTGGTTACAAGGTCACAATTACAAACCGCATGAGCTCAAAGGTAGATCTACTGGAGAACTGCGGAGGATGATGGAGCATGTGATGGCAGTGGAATTAGAAACTGGTGTCAAATTGAGAACCACAGCTCCACATCCAACTCATGACCAACAAAGCAAGCTTGTTGCTGATCCAATCACTGTTGAACCTAAGGATCAGCACAAAGAAAAAGGAAAACTAATCAGAGAGCCAAGGGCAGTAATCCCCGGAAAGGTATGGCCTCTGGGAACAACAGTCAGGGAAATAACTGAACAGAAATCTACTCTGATTGAACTATATGACCATATCACAACTCCCAGCTCTGCGGAAGAACACAGGATTATGGCCTGGAAATATGATCCAGACTGGGATTGTGCAGTAATCAAGAGGACATCTGGAAGAATTCATTACTTCCATGATTTGGAAGCTTTATTGAGTCATCCGGAGCAAGACATCAAAGACCTACATAGCATACCCATTTCCAACTATCCAATCCATCTTAGGGGAAGAGACTTCTCTGCAGCTGTGAATGGAATGAAAACTAGATTTACTGATGATGTGCTCAAACAAGCAAAGAAAGATGATCTGGAGCACAAAAAGATCAAACAAAGTAAGAAAAGAAGATCAGCTGAAGTCTCATCTCTTGTAGATGATGATATGTTAAAGAGGGTTGGATGCTTGAACAAAAACACAGAGTCCATCAAAAGCTTCAAAGGAAATCAATTTACTTATCCCATCACAGAATGGGGTTATGTTGAAAAAACAAAAGAGCTAGTATTATTGAGAAATGCTCATGGGAAGAAAGCTGAAAAGATAAGGATTTTTGACCCAGTAGAGATCAAAATGCTTCATCCAAGCTATACATCATATCTCCACGACAAATTCTTTCCAAAGCTATCAGATGAAAAAGGTCAGAATGATCTCTGCCTGTATGTGCATATGATTCAAGTTGTAGATAAATTGCATGCAAAGGCATACAAGAGAAGAAAACATGAAGCTGGACTGCTGAAAGGATCAATAATAGAAGAAGTGTCAGAACTCAGAATCTCCGAAGAAGATGAGCTTGAGATTGTGCATAACGATAGTGTAGTGGACACACTCACTACTGATGAAGACATTTTGGGCCTGAGCTATGAAACACTGAAGAAGATCAGCAAGATGAAGATCAAGTACAAGTACGATGATCAGAAGACTGCTGTATCTTACTTCTACAACAAGATGATAGCAAGAGTAAAAGAGCTTGCAGTTTTGAAGGACCGATTACAAGGAGCTAAGCCTAAGGGGGAGTATTGTTGGATCTAGATAGTATAGGTGTAGATCATTTTGTATAGGCTTAGAACTCGGATCAAGTCTTGTAATTAATAATTGTAACAGTCAGTATATATATATATATATGTGCATTGAATCTATAGGTTAACCCATATATATGTGTGTTGCTTTGTGACTGTTGACAGGCAAAATCAATATTCTTGGTAGGATTCCTGAAATTGACCAAGTGTAAGAAACATCTACGGATGAACATTATTGTTAATCCGTAGATATGTCTTACAAGACCACATCACAAGTGAAGATTCCTGCAGATGATCAAGGATTGCATGAAGTGAAGACTTCTATGGAAGACAGAGTTCCTACGGAAGAACAACACTTCTACGAAGACCAAGACATCTACGGAAGAACAAAACTCCTGCGGACGACAAGACTCCTGCGGAAGAACAGAATACTTGTGCGATTTCAAATACTAAGAAGTCAAACAAGTCAACACAATCAATAACAAATCCCAAGAGATCCGGTGTTTCCTTAACCGACCGAAACCGTCTATAAATATGAGTCCTAGGTTTCACATCTCGGAGAACACAATCAAGCAATATTACGGCTGTCAAGAGTTACATCATCGTGCAACCCTAATCGCCGTCACATCAACAACAACATTATTCGATTCACAGAAATCATTGTTCATAGTTATTCTTAATTATTCTTTTGTAATCATTACTGATAATTAATGAGATACTTTGAATAATTATTGAGTTTATATTTATTATTTTTTTATGTTTGTGTTCATCGATAATCATTAAAACAATTAAACGTCAATTGATGATAATTCCGCGATCATCGATTTGATTTATTTTAATACTGATAATTCCTGAATTGAGATCCTTGGATTCATAGGATTTATAAGTACACACTGGTGGTCCTGTTTTAACACGATAAACATTGATCAGATATCCTATACGGTCAACTATGGTATTTGATTTAACTTTCTATCATCGTTTACCTGCTGGCTGTCCCGGTTGGGCAGCAACCACTACTGCCTGAACATGTTCCTTTATCAGGGCAACTAATTCAGCAGGAGTCATGTTTATGGCATCGCCGTCATTGTCTCCGGCGCCACGTCCACGTCCACACCCACGCCCACATCCACGTCCACGTCCACGAGCGCCCATTTTTCTCTTTACATTCATAAATACAATAATGTGTAACATCAAACACGTTTATCTCATTGAAGTACAATAAACAATAAGAAATAATGAATCATCACAACTACAACATTCATAACAAAAATGATAACCAAGATAAATAAATTGTAAATGAGTCACAATGTATTCACCAATGTCAAAATTTAAGTTTGTCGTTCGGGTGGGGAAACAACCCTTCCCACATAGGTTTCAAATGAAAGAAACACTACATAGTCCAAGTCATATAAAGAAAATAAATCGATGACATCCGACCCATCGCTGTCACCTTCCATCTTCTCGGGTTCCTCCTCCTCGGGTTCCTCCTCGGGGTCCTCCTCCTCCTCGGGGGCGTGTTCAGGATCCACATCCTTAGGGTCCTCTACAGGAGCAGGAGCTATGGCAATATAAAGCGCTGCCAATTGGGCTTCTAAGGTAGCAATTCCATTGTCTACTGCTTCATCCCGCTATTCTCGAGCAGTCATGCGCCCTCTAAGTGCTATATAATCATCCTCCATGTAGTGACACCCATTTAGGGTCTTCCCGTGTCGCTCCTCGAGTGCATCCAGTTAATGTGGTAGTTTGTACACCTCGCGCTGCAGTGTACAAACGTCACCCGTGAGTCGCCTGACTCGTTGCTGCTCAGTATCCAGTGCAGCCACCTGTGCAGCAATCACTTGCTCATTGGACTGCACCGTCCTTGGGAGTGAGGCATCGGCTGATCAGTGTTATTCCTAAACCTGGGCCTCGGGATAGGTACACGCTCCCTATACATGATGTGGTCTACGGACTCGGGGTAGAAACTCTAGTCTCGTGGGGGGTCACACTCCGTCAAAGCAAAAGGTTTATCCCAATCAATTTCCCCTCGAGGATAGGCTAGACGGGGCCAGTCGGGTCCATTGTCGGGTACAGGTGCGGGAGGTGGGGACTCGGATTGTGTTGGTGATGCCGGTCTCTTACCCGGAGCTCTAGATGATGATGCCATGCTGCAGAGAGTGTGATGTGTATGCCAATGAGTATATAGTAAAGGAAATAAGGAACAGGTAACTAACTAACTGTGTGCGGTTATAGTCTAGTGTGTATGCAACCTAGTTCCCTATAACCAATGGCTCTGATACCAATATGTCACACCCTCAAAATCACGTGCGGAGTTTTACCGTGAGGCTGTGAACAAACCAGGATCACAGTCAATAGTTACTCAGAACGACTCTATATGCCATATTTAAATTAAGACAAACCAAAGTTCAAACTTTAAAACCATGCGGAAGCATTTTGTAAACAAGACAAACCCAAAGTATAAAAATGCATAACATGGCAAAACACGTGCCATCCAAATGTTTAAAACCCATAATTAAAACTCAAGCAAATGTGTCTATCTAATAAAGTCTTAGGTGTTGGGTTTGTTTGACCATTATCAAAGTAGTTTAACCATTTAAACATGAAAATGAAGCGGAATAAAACCTAAATCTTATGATTTAGAATCTGAAAATTAAGGTTAATAATACAACATCAACAAACCCAAGAACATAGGATCATATATATATATATATATATATATATATATATATATATATATATATATATATATATATATGTGTGTCTATGAGCTAGCTATCAAGAGCAAATAACAACCAAAACAAGATATACAAACCACCTTTGTAAAGCTACAGAAAATCAAGATTTGGATGAAGAAGATGAGGTTCTTGAATGACCAAAACACCAAGGAGAGGTGTCCTCAAGAATCCATACCCACAAGCATCATGCAAACACCTTATTTCTAGGATTTGAACACCAATCTCGAACCAAGAAGAGCTGAAAATCGAATTTTCAGCCTTGAACTCTTTGAAAAAGATAGAGAGAAAGTGGGTTCTTGGTCCTTTGCATGTGAGAGAGAGAAGAGAGGATTTGTGTGTATTTCCAAGAAGTCAAGATCAATTAAACAAAATGCCAAAGACCCCTTAAAGGGGCGGCCGAAAATTAAAAGAATTTAGGGTTTTCCCCCCAAAAACCCTTTTACATTTTGTTTAACTAATTACAATTATAAGTTATCCAATTAACCTTTTAATTATATAACTTATACACACACTATTATTATTATTTGATGTTATTTAACCAACTTAAATAACATAAGAAATAATGTCCATGAACAAAATATCCTTATAAGTTGTTTCATCTCCTATGCAATTTATATAGAAAACCCATTTTCTAAATTAGTGTATATATTTAATTGCATGATCATATCATCAATTAAATATTTATATTGGTGTTTGCTAAGCTTGTTATTGGGTATGACATGACTTGGATCATTACGTACTAACCACATCAATATTCTATGTGTCTTGGGCATAAAGAATCCAACAATCTCCCACTTGCACAAGATTCATAGAAGATTGATGCAAGCAGTAAATACCGCCTAACAACGGTTTACTACCCTTAATACGCATGACTAAAGCCATTCAATAACATCATCCCCTTCAAGTATCCAAATTGAAATGACTTAGGTGAATTAATCATTTATCCTTTTGTTACAGATGTCATGTTAAATCCCAAAGACACAGAATTGTCATTCTCCGATGATTTAACTTTAACAGGCCTTAGACATCTAACTCTCAACGAATAAGAGGAACAAATTCCATCTTGAATACATACGTCTCTCACATGTACTGCCATTTTTCAGAACAGCGAAGTACTAAGTCAAAGTACGATACTTGGTGAATACCAAGACCCAATATGTATCTCATGTCTGAGGATACAATGATATTATCCTTTACTCAATATCTCTTATGACTAATCACAAAGATTCCATGTAGAAATAATTGAGAGCGGGTCAGTCATATATCTATATCCCATAGATATCAATGAACCTTGGTAGCAACCTCTTGCTCTATATTCATACCTTATGAATATCAATCAATCCAAGTTCATTATAGTCTTACATTCACAGTTGTTCCCACAAGTATGATCGACTACGAACATTTAGAATAACTTACTTATTCACGTATTTAAACATGCTAAAATGGAAGAATAAATGAAAAATTATAACCATATAATTAAGTCAAATAACATAAGTTCCCATATCCAAATACAAAATTTGATCAAGTCCAATCACTAGAATATCAAAGTCCTAAGGCACAAGTATGACTTTCATGCTTTGACCCTTCTAGGAGCTTCCTTAATGGATCCGCAATGTTATGATCGGTGTGAACTTTTAAAATACATATCTTTCCCTTTTCAACTTCATCCCTTATGTAGTTGAACCTCCATTCAATGTTCCGAGTCTTTTGATGAGCACGAGGTTCCTTGATTTGAGCAATCGCACCCTCGTTATCACAAAAGATCTCTAGGGGGTCTTGAATGGTAGCAACAACCCCTAGATCAGCAATGAACTTTTTTAGCCATGCAGCTTCTTAAGCTGCCAATGAAGCGGCGATGTATTCTGATTCTATTGTAGATAGTGCCACTACATCTTGCTTTGAGCTCTTCCAAGAGACCGCTCCTCCATTCATAATGAAGACATATCCCAACTGTGATCGAGAATCATCTCGATCAGTTTGGAAACTCGCATCCGTGTAACCCTTTACAACGAGCTCCTCCTCACCAGATCCATATATTAAGAACATATCCTTAGTGTTTCTAAGGTATTTCAAAATACTCTTAACAGCCATCCAATGACTATTAACAGGATTCTGTTGATATCTACTTGTCATGCTTAGAGCACATGAAACGTCCGGCCTATTACATATTATTACATACATGATGGATCCTATAGTAGATGCATATGGGACTCCATTCATTCTTTCTTGTTCAACCTTTGAACTAGGGCATTGAGACGTGCTCAATTTAGTCCCCTTTTGAATAGGTACCAAACCTTTCTTAGAATTCTCCATCTTAAACCTTTTCAAGACTTTTTCAATGTATGCACTTTGGTTTAAACCTATCAACCGCCTTGATCTATCCCTATAGATCTTTATTCTCAAAATATAGGCGGCTTCACCAAGATCCTTAATGGAAAAACAGCTTCCAAGCCAGGCTTTTACACCTTCCAAGGTTGGAATGTCGTTTCCAAATAGTAGAATGTCATCGACATATAATACAAGGAACGTAATAATGCTCCCACTAGCTTTCTTGTACACACAAGCTTGATGAGCGTTTTTGATGAAGCCAAGTTTCTTTACTTCATCATCAAAACGGTGATACCAACTTCTCGATGCTTGTTTCAATCCGTAGATTGACTTCTTTAACTTGCATACCTTGTTTGGATGTTTTGGATCGACAAAACCTTCAGGCTGTTCCATGTGGACATCTTCCTCAAGATATCCATTAAGGAAAGCGGTTTTGACATCCATTTGCCAAATCTCATAGTCATAATATGCAGCTATGGCAAACAATATCCTGATAGACTTTAGCATTGCCACAGGCGAGAAAGTTTCATCGTAATCAACCCTTGGGATTGATTGAAACCTTTTGCTACAAGTCTAGCTTTATAAGTATCCAAGTTTCCATGCATATCGGTTTTCTTCTTGAAAACCCACTTACTTCCAACTACCTTGGATTTAAGAGGTGGTGTAACCAATTCCCAAACTTGGTTATCATACATGGATTGCATCTCAACGTCCATGGCATCTTGCCATTTGTAAAAATCAGGTTTTGACATTGCATCACGTTATGTGGTTGGTTCATCGGAAACTACCACATAGCATCCATCCATGAAAAATCCATATCTCTCAGGAGGAACACTAGTTCTACGAGATCTGCGAACGTTTTGTGTATCTTGATCATCCACATGATCGTTCTCAACATCCTCATGTTGATTGCTAGTATCAACCAAATGTGTATCGTCTTGTGAATCTTGAACCTCTTCAAGTTCCACTGTTTTTCCACTAGTTCCTTCTGAAAGGAACTTAGTTTCCAAGAACTCTGTCTTTCGAGCAATGAACACTTTCTGCTCTGTTCGATCATAGAAATAATATCCAATACAATCTCTAGGATATCCAATGAAGATACACTTTGTGGATCGGGCTTCCAGTTTGTTTTGAGTGTATTGCTTAGGATAAGCCTCAAACCCCCAAACTTTTAAATATGACAATGATGGAACCATTCCATGCCATACTTTGAAAGGTGTCCTTTCCATTTTCTTGGATGGGTCCATATTTAAAATACGGGCCACGGAGAGCAAAGTGAAACCCCAAAATGATAGAGGTAGTGTACTTCTAGCCATCATAAATCGAACCATATCTAGTAGAGTCTGATTCCTCCTCTCAGACACACCATTATGTTGTGGTGTTCCAGGTGGAGTAAGTTGTGAGACAATCCCACAACTTCTAAGATACTCTTGAAATTCACTACATAGGTATTCACCTCCTCTATCGGTATGAAGAATCGTGACCGTTTTGTTAAGTTGATTTTCTACTTCATTTTTCAAGATTTTGAACATTTCAAAAGATTCATGTTTGTGTCTTAATAAGTACACATGCCCATAACGACTATAGTCATCGATAAAGGTAATGAAGTATCTTTCACCATTCCTAGTTATTGGTTTAAAAGGTCCACATACATCCGAATGTATGATCCCTAATAAATCTTTTGCCCTTTCATTAGTCCCACTAAAAGGGGGCTTTGTCATTTTACCTTGTAAACAAGACTCTCATACATCAAATGAATCATTTTCATTAGTTTTTGAAAGACCATTCTTTTGAAGTTTTTGCATACGATTCTTGTTTATGTGTCCAAGGCTACAATGCCAAAGATAGGAATCACTCAAATCTAATTTGAGCTTTTTGGTGGTTGCTTGGTACATTGAGCTATCATATGTTGTGTTATCATGAACCAATTCATAAATACCGTTACAAGGCATAGCCTTAAAATAAAACTCATGATTCAAACAAACAAACAAACATGGATATCATTGTCAACAAATTTGAAATCATAACCACATTGTCTTAAAAGGGAAACTGAAATAATATTCCTTGTCATACTAGGAGCATACAAAACATTTTTCAGAATAACTTTCAAACCATTTGAAGGTTTTAAAACATAGTCTCCTTGGGCTTCAACTTCAACTTTTGCTCCATTGCCCATAAAGAGACTATCATCCCCTTTTCTGTAATGCTTATTTCTTTTAAACTCCTATAACAAATTGCAAATATGAGTTCCACATCCGGTATCCAATACCCATGTGTTAGAGGAAATAATATTTAGCTCAACATGTATCATAAAAGTCATACATGAGGTTTGTCCCTGTTAGTCCAGGAGCACTTGAATCAATCAAACAACAATGAAGATTTGGATCAAAATGATGAAATATGAAGAACTTTTATGAACACTCAAGAATATCAATGAAAAACCCCCTTTTGATCCATATTGATTTGCATAAGATGTTAATTACATGGAAACCCTCAATTCTAGCTCATACAAGCTTAAAACCCTAATTGCCATACTTTACTATTTATAGTAAATGACAATTTACTAATGACATTTAGGACCCTAAACTATAACAATTAAAAATTACAATTAAAACCCAAATGTCTAAAAACAAGATTAAATATATTTTGTCTACACAAAATATATTTATTAACAATAAACATCCTAGACAAATATATCTTCAACGTCTTGTCTCTAATATTCGTCCCGAACGCTTCATATTGACTGTTGCGTTGACTTTGACCGTTGACGTTGACTTTGTTGACTTTGACTGTGTTGATAATATTAGACTATCCTTCAGACCCAACAATATTCCCCCTTAGTCTACTATTATCAACGTCTTTCATCGTGATCAGTACCGATAAGTCAACTGAACTTGATCTTCAATTTGGTAAGCTTCAGTCTCAATGTTGAGGTCCAACAATATTCCCCCTAGACTGATGCTTCCCAAATTTTGTTACTGAAGATCTTTATCTCACAAGTTCCCCCTTTTTCTGTGTTCCCCCTTATGGTGTGCATCCTCTTGTTTATAATGGAAACCCTTTCTTGAATCTCTGAGTGGTTCAGAAGATGTAGGAGGAGGGTTCCTAGCTGGTATCTTCTGTAAATTTGAGGAATAGGATCCCTGGTCTGGTTTATTGCTCATGTGATGATCGGCCATCACTTGTAGCAAAATCTGCAAGACAATCACAAACACATTCTCGACATTTCTAATTAGATCATTTCAACATAACAAAATAAACCCGTATTTATCTTTGTGAAAAACATGCGAACCCGTGTTCGGTTGTGTGTGCAATTTCCCGTGAAATACATGAAAATGATAAAATTGTAACAGCATAATATGGAAGACCTAAGTTAATATTGAAATGAAAATTTATTATAATAATTTTTTAATTTTATTTTATATATTTTTTATATTTGTATATTATTATATATATATTTTTTAATTACCGAGAACTGAATCGATCATGAAATCACATCCTCAAGATATACTTTAGCACAAAGATGAATTTAATCATCGACCAGCAATGAGATCATACTGATAACTGAATCTAATCACAGTCTTTCAAAGATTTTGAAATTCTCAAACAGATCAAAAACGATTGCTGATATGTTTGTCCACTTAAACCCATGCCCTATCTTTATTCAACAAGCATCAGATGATTTGTTAAGGTTCGATTAAGCACTTTAGAATGCTAGGACCCCATAATCATTTGGCAAAAAACCCTCACCCAACCTCAGGATTTCTTGAATTTTATTACGATCTTTATGGAACAAGGCTTGTGCATTAGTGTGCAAGTGATTATCGACAGAATATTGTATTCTGTGATGAATTCATCGTTAGATGATTTGACACAACTTAGATCAAAATGGTGAGAGCTCCAGGTCTATACTCACATATAACAAAGGAGATGACCATTTAATCATGTGCTGATGAGAGCTCCAGGTCAGTACTACCGTACAGCAGAGGAGATCATCACTCCAGGTCAGTACTACCGTACAACAGAGGAGATTAGCACAATCACAAGACACATAAATACACTAATCATGGCTCAAATATATGGCTTATATGATTTGCATCATGGTGGGTGAAAGATCAATTCTCAATCTAAGTTTTGTCGGGACTCAATTTTCGTGCAGGCAAAATGATTGCGTAAATCCAGACATCCTTAATCATATATTTTAATTGAAATCATTATGTTGCTGTCTACTTTATTCTTCAGGCTGAGTCTACCAAGCATATCATTAAAGAATCTATTTGTTTTTCTATTATTTTCAATTAAAATTAAGATGCGAATCAGATAACAGCATCAGTTACTATCATTTCTCATTTTAAAAACGCAAGTCATGCAAGGACAAGTATTTCAAGATGATATACAATCATTTCTCAGTCATCTCGAATCAAGTTCCCAGTTCTCTTTTCATTTCTTTTCATTTTATTTAATTTTGATGTACTCTCCCCCTAAATTTTTATTTTAGCAAACCTATTATAATTTTTTTTTACTTTTGTTAATATTTTTTAAGTTTTTTTTATATTTTTAAACTGTACAAAAATATAAATTTATAAAAGAAGGTCTTCCAAACTACACTGATTATCAAGAGAAAAATGAATTATCAAGAAATTTGCAGTGACTGTGAAGTAAGAACTGTGAGAATGCAGATAAAAATCCAAATTGTGGATATAATACCATGACCTTAACCTGTTTGTTCCTCCTCAAATTTGAATTAGGAACAATCTGTGTCAGTAAACCAGATTACTAACAGTCCTCCTGAATTGTTCCTGCACTTATAAACAGATTAGTTAGAAAGGGGAACCCAGGCCACCGTAGTCCTGGGATTTTCTTTTTCATCAAGATAAGTAACAAGCTTCTGCACACAACCGTTTAAACAATCGGAGATTGCTGTATCCTTCTTTTTAATTTGCCAAATTTGTTTCGGTTCAATTAACTTGGATTTTAATGAATTAAATTTGGAAATCATTTTCTGTTTAAGACTAGAAGGAAAAGAATTTGGTTTTGAACCTTTGGTCATTTTCATCTTTGAATCATGTGAAACCGGCTTCACATGAAAAGGTTTGGATGGTGGGTTTTTCATCCAACCATTCAAAGATGTGTGCTTTTTACCTCTTGATCCAGAGAAGCAACCCGTGTTGCCCTTACGTCTGGAACTTTCCTCTGAACCTGACGGCACTTCTTTAACACGTGACCTTCTTTTCCACATCTAAAACAAGCCTTGAAAGGCTTTTGGTTCTTTGTAGTCCCGTGGTCATCAGGAGAGGGTGGATCCTCCTTTGAGGTTGTTGCAGCTTGTTGACAACCTTGAATCTTCATCTTTTGGATATCAGGAGAGTGAACCTTTTGAGGCTTTGTCGACGCGGATTTTAAACTGGTCTGTGATTTGAAGTGTGATGTTTGAGGAGATGAAATCAGAGCATTCTCCCAAGAACTCTTTTGCATGACTGGTGACTTGGCACACTTTGAGGTACATGTGTGACAAGCTTGATGGATAGCAGATAAAGATGGTGAGTGCTTCTGCAGAGTTTTGGAGGAACTACTGATTTGTTTAGCAGTTGGGGATGAGATCCGGATAGGTCTTGATTCAGCTTTTGGAAGCTTTTGAGACTTGACAATTTCAGGAGATATCTTGACCTGTGATGAACCAACACGCTCCTCTGTGTTTGATTCATCATCTGAGCTTATCCAGTCTCGTACACACAAATCTGCTTCCAAAGGATCTTGATTGACATAACCTATTTTGTCGGCTTCGGTTATAGGATTTTGATTGCCTGACGATTCAACAGTTGTTCCTTCTTTGACAAACCTGACAGGAACAAACGAAGGAATGTTACCTATTTTGAATTTGTTAAAGAAGGTTGGAGAAGCAACTGATATTGATTTTGGAGCATCAGACGTAGAATCATCATTAATCTTCTTATCAGACCCCTGCCTGAGAAATCCCAAACCTACAGAGAATCTTGCATATCTCTAACCTCTTTAAGATTAACGTTGCTCAAACCTGCATTTAAACTATTAGTTTCTGCAGCTTCAATTAAATCATTAGATGGATGAGGTTGAGGCATAGGATAGTAACAATGGGTGCTAGGAGGGGGATAGACGTATGGGTTTTCACCACAACCCACTCCCGTTTTAATCCTAGCTCCCCTCTGTTTACACAGTAGTTCTTCCTGTTTCATTCCAGATATGGTCCATCTATCAAGCTTTGTTTTAAGCTTGCTTGTTTCAAATTCAGCCAAAGTTACTCTTTCGTTTAAAAGATTAATTTCAACATTTCTTTCAAGAAGAGTTCGTTTTAAATGATCATTTTCTTTTAAAGCTTCATTTAATTTTATGAAATACTTGGCTTCATTCTTTTAAGTTTTGCGTTTATGGTGGTTAACTCCTTTTGGTTATCTAAAAGTAACCTATTAGCTTTATACACACCAAATAAACGAATTTTACAAGCAGAAGAACACATATCCTGAACTGTCTCGTATGGAAGATCCAGGATGACTCTTTTTTTGCAGTAAGAGCCTTCTCACAGTTGCAAACTCTGGTATTTCGCTTCCATTCCTCTTCCTTCTCAGTATCACAAACTTCAGCATTCAACTCAGCTCCATCTTTACCCATTGATGTCTGCTAAGCTCCTCTTGTACCTCTTCGGTTCCAGGTTTCTGTAAACCGTCAAAATTGGTACCAGAATCTGATCTCTCTTCTGGTTTCTCTTTGGAGTTTGAAGTGATCGTTGGAGTTGTATATGTCGCTTCATAGTACTCACGAAGTTTGATATCCAACTCCATTTCTTTTAATTTGTTGATCACCTCCATTAGTTTGTAATCCCGAAAATTTCTATCTCGTTTAATCGACTTGCCATGTGAGCTCCATTTTGATGGGAGGGAGTGATGGGAGGGAGTCAAGCAATCTCTTAACTTGTTCATGATTTCCCAACTGGTCGTCAAACTTCTTCAAATTTCTTGCCACTAACAGAAAACGGTCAATAAAATCTGACATCCTTTCATTCTTTAAAGCTGTAAAATTATCAAACCGTCATTGTGCAATTGTGAGATCATCAGATTCAAAGGATTTATACAGTTCTGCAAAAGCCATTTTTTTAATCTGTTAATAATTTTGAACAATTAAACGCCCCAAAAATATTTTTCCCAAAAATAGTAAAATAATTCTCCCCCGGGAAAAATAATTTTTTAAATGTCACGCTAGAAAATCTTAGCAACTGGGGTCAAGCTGCCATGTCAACTTGTTTTTTTTATAAATGTTTTAAAATTGTTGAATATTTCTTTATCGGGTTAAACGTATTACAACCCGCCAACAATTGTTTAATCAATAAATCCCTGCCCAGATTTTACTTATTTTAATCTTGTAATTAGCCAACTAATTGTTAGCCCATATAAAGCTTGAAAATATAGCCCAAAATAACATAAAACCAATTAACAATTAAATTGATAACCCAATTTAAACCCAATTGTTAACCCACTATCAAAAAAAATTTGTTAGCCCAACAATCTTAAAAACCTAAACACATCTCTTTATGAACACATAACACATCCACTCATCTTCTTTCTCAATTTGAACATAAATGAAACCTAGATCTAAACACAATACAACTGCTTCCACAAGCTTTCTCTCTCTCTCTTTGTCTTCATCTGACTTTCTCTCTCGAACACTCCCTTTTCTTCTTCTTTTCCACACTTAAAATTCTCTCTGACTTCAAACACACACACCACACAAAGACAACACAAATGGCACCAAAGGCAGCCGTGAAGAAACCCGCGGCGGAGAAGAAGCCGGCGCTGAGAAGAAGCCGACGGCTGAGAAGAAGCCCAGGGCCGAAAAGAAGCTCCCGAAAGACGCAACAGCCGCCGGAGCCGACAAGAAGAAGAAGAGGAGCAAGAAGTCGGTGGAGGCTGTGGTTGACGGGTGCGGTGGCTGTTTTGAATTTTTTTTTTGTTTTGGGGAGATGGTTGACGGGTGCGGTGGCTGTGGTGGCTGGGTTCGCGGTGGAAGCTGCGGCGGAGGTGGTCGATGGGAGGGGTGGTTGTGGTGATGGTTGTCGGGTGTGATGGTGGTAGTCGGCTATTGGTTTAGGTGGGTGGCGAGGGTGATGGTTGTGGTGGATTGGAGGTCTCAGTGGTGATCAGAGAGATCAGGTAATATAGGCCGGGTTTGACAGATTAGAAATTGGTCCTAATTCCTTCCTGTTTCTTTTTGGTTCGATAGCGGTCGGGAGGTTGGTGTCGACGGAGATAGGGTGGTTGTGGTGGTTGTGGTTCGGTGCAGGTTGTAAGGGTTGTTTTTACTTCGCTGATGGTAGATCTGTGATGGTAAAGGTTGGAAAAATAGGTTTTTGTTGGTTGTGGTTGTTGTAAATTTTGCTGGTGGTTCTTATAGTTTCGCAGCCCCTTTTGTTATAATTTCGCTGATTTTTCTTTAATTTCGCAGGTTAGTTTCCTGGAATTGTTGCAGTTTCGCCGGAATAGTTTCGCCGGAGTTTCGCCGGAATAGTTTCGCCGGAGTTTCGCCGGACGAAACTGTAGTTTCGCCGGAGCAGTTTGAACTTTCGTTCAAGATGATGCTAAATTCGAAGCTTGATGATTTGAAGATTTGAAGATCCTCAAGAACACCAAGAACACACACACTAGTGTGTGTGAGAGAAAATCTCCGGATCTGAAAATTTTTGTTGAATCTTGTATAGATTTAGAAGTAGATATGATTTCTAACTTGTAAATCTTCAAATTCCTTGTAAAACCTTGTAGATCTGATGATTTTGATGAAGTTTGAATTTCAGATCTAGTTTCTCTCTCTAAACCCTATTTTCTATCTCTACGAATCTGATAATAAACTTCAAAATCAGCAACTATTCTTCACAAAAACTGATTCAAATGGCTCTGATACCAAATTGTTAGTCCAGGAGCACTTGAATCAATCAAACAACAATGAAGATTTGGATCAAAATGATAAAATATGAAGAACTTTTATGAACACTCAAGAATATCAATGAAAAACCCCATTTTGATCCATATTGATTTGCATAAGATGTTAATTACATGGAAACCCTCAAATCTGGCTCATACAAGCTTAAAACCCAAATTGCCATACTTTACTATTTATAGTAAATGACAATTTACTAATGACATTTAGGACCCTAAACTATAACAATTAAAAATTACAATTAAAACCCAAAATGTCTAAAAACAAGATTAAATATATTTTGTCGACACAAAATATATTTATTAACAATAAACATCCTAGACAAATATATCTTCAACATCTTGTCTCTAATCTTCGTCCCGAACACGTCATATTGACTATTGCGTTGACTTTGACCGTTGACGTTGACTTTGTTGACTTTGACTGTGTTGATAATATTAGACTATCATTCAGACCCAACAGTTATCATACATGGATTGCATCTCAACGTCCATGGATTCGCAACTAGCCCTAGTTGAAGACGAAGTTAATTGATACCACAGTTTCTAAAGATACCACGGGACTACAAAGAACCAAAAGATTTTCAAGGCTTGTTTTAGATGTGGAAAAGAAGGTCATGTGCTAAAGAAGTGCCCTCAGGTTCAGAGGAAAGTTCCAGACGGTAAGGGCAACACGGGTTGCTTCTCTGGATCAAGAGGTAAAAAGCACACATCTTTGAATGGTTGGATGAAAAACCCATCATCCAAACCTTTTCATGTGAAGCCGGTTTCACATAATTCAAAGATGAAAATGACCAAATGTTCAAAAACCAAATTCTTTTCCTTCTAGTCTTAAACAGAAAATGATTTCCAAATTTAATTCATTAGAATCCAAGTTAATTGAACCGAAACAAATTTGGCAAATTAAAAAGAAGGATACAGCAATCTTCGATTGTTTAAACGGTTGCGTGCAGAAGCTTGTTACTTATCTTGATGAAAAAGGAACTCCCAAGACTACGGTGGCCTGGGTTCCCCTTTCTAACTAATCTGTTAATAAGTGCAGGAACAATTCAGGAGGACTGTCAGTAATCCGGTTTACTGACAGGGATTGTTCCTAATTCAAATTTGAGGCGGAACAAACAGGTTAAGATCATGGTATTATATCCACAATTTGGATTTTTATCTGCATTCTCACAGTTCTTACTTCACAGTCACTGCATATTTCTTGATAATTCATTTCTTCTCTTGATAATCAGTGTAGTTTGGAAGACCTTCTTTTATAAATTTATATTTTTGTACAGTTTAAAAATATAAAAAAAACTTAAAAAATATTAACAAAAGTAAAAAAAATTATAATAGGTTTGCTAAAATAAAAATTTAGGGGGAGAGTACATCAAAAATAAATAAAATGAAAAGAAAAGAAAAGAGAACTGGAACTTGATTCGAGATAACTGAGAAATGATTGTATATCATCTTGAAATACTTGTCCTTGCATGACTTGCGTTTTTAAAATGAGAAATGATAGTAACTGATGCTGTTATCTGATTCGCATCTTAATTTTAATTGAAAATAATAGAAAAACAAACAGATTCTTTAATGATATGCTTGGTAGACTCAGCCTGAAGAATAAAGTAGACAGCAACATAATGATTTCAATTAAAATATATGCTTAAGGATGTCTGGATTTACACAATCATTTTGGCCTGCACAAAAACTGAGTCCCGACAAAAATTGGATTGAGAATTGATCTTTCACCCACCATGCTGCAAATCATATAAGTTATATCTCTATCTCTTTGCCATGTTTGGTGTATTTATGTGTCTTGTGTTTGTGCTAATCTCCTCTGCTGTACGAAAGTACTGACCTGGAGTGATGATCTCCTTTGCTATACGATAGTACTGACCTGGAGCTCTCATCGGCACATGATTAAATGGTCATCTCCTTTGTTATACGTGAGTATAGACCTGGAGCTGTCATCATTTTAATCTAAGTTGTGTCAAATCATCTAAATGATGAATTCATCACAGAATACAATATTTTGTTGATAATCACCTACACACTCATGCACAAGCCTTGTTCTATAAAGATCATAACAAAATTCAAGAAATCCTGAGGTTGGGTGAGGGTTTTTGCCAAATGATTATGTGGTCCTAGCATTCTAAAGTGCTTAATCGAACCTTAACGAATCATCTGATACTTGTTGAAAAAGATAGGGCATGGGTTTAAGTGAACAAACATATCAGCAATCGTTATTGATCTGTTTAAGAATTTCAAAGTTATTCAAAGACTGTGATTGGATTCAGTTATCAGTATGATCTCATTGCTTGTCGATGATTAATTTCATCTTTATGCTAAAGAATATTTTGAGGATGTGATCTCATGATCGATTCAGTTCTAGGTTATAAAAAAATTTAACAGATACATAAAATTAAAAAAAAATAATTAAAATTAAAAAAAATATATATATATATATAATAAAATATAATAAATTTTTATTTCAAAATTCTTTTAGGTCTTCCATATTATGCTGTTATAATTTTAACATTTTCATGCATTTCACGAGAAATTGCACACACAAACGAACACGGGTTCGCTTGTTTTCATAAACAGATAAACACGAGTTTATTTGTTTTGTTGAAATGATCTAATTAGAAATGTCGAGAATGTGTTTGTGATTGTCTTGCAGATTTTGCTACAAGTGATGGCCGATCATCACATGAGCAACGAACCAGACCAGGGATCCTGTTCCTCAAATTTATAGAAGATACCGAGCTAGGAACCTCCTCCTACATCTTCTGAACCACTCAGAGATTCAAGAAAGGGTTTCCATTATATTCAAGAGGATGCACACGACAAGGGGGAACATAGAAAAAGGGGGAACTTGTGAGATAAAGATCTTCAGTAACAAAATTTGGGAAGCATCAGTCTAGGGGGAATATTGTTAGACCTCAACATTGAGACTGAAGCTTACCAAATTGAAGATCAAGTTCAGTTGACTTATCGGTACTGATCACGATGAAAGACGTTGATAATAGTAGACTAAGGGGGAATATTGTTGGGTCTGAAGGATAGTCTAATATTATCAACAAAGTCAAAGTCAACAAAGTCAACGTCAACGGTCAAAGTCAACACAACAGTCAACATGACGCGTTCGGGACGAAGATTAGAGACAAGACGTTGAAGATATATTTGTCTAGGATGTTTATTATTAATAAATATATTTTGTGTCGACAAAATATATTTAATCTTGTTTTTAGACATTTTGGGTTTTAATTGTAATTTTTAATTGTTATAGTTTAGGGTCCTAAATGTCATTAGTAAATTGTCATTTACTATAAATAGTAAAGTATGGCAATTAGGGTTTTAAGCTTGGAGGCGCTAGTGATTAGGGTTTCCACTTTCAGATTATTTTGTAATCACATTTTTGAATCAAACAAGGGGTTTTGAGTTGTTCTTGAGATGTTCTTCATTGTTCATCTTATTTTGTGGTGTTTGATCTAGAATCTTCATCAAATTCATTATTCAAGTGTTGCTTGGGACCAACAATATGATATCAGAGCCATTTGAATCAGTTTTTGTGAAGAATAGTTGCTGATTTTGAAGTTTATTATAAGATTCGTAGAGAGAGAAAATGGGATTTAGAGATTCCTTCCAGATTTGAGTTATGATGATAACAAAGTGAATTTAATTCGACGAGTAGATTTTGCTTGGGCTGTAAAGAGAGAAGATTCAAACAAGAAGCAGAAAAAAGGTGATGCGACTGCTTCTTCTTCTTCTTCTGAAGATGCATCATCACAACCATGGCCTTTAAAATATCTTTAGAAACTGTGGTATCGATTAACTTCGTCTTCAACTAGGGCTAGTTGTGTGTCTACATACCAATTGAGTAAGCATCTGTGTGCGCTCAAAATTTGAGCTTTTGTAGTCACTATTTGTGCTTCATAATCATTACTTTGGAGGCTGTCATTTCACGCTTTGCTTAGCTTATTTGTGGTGCTATTGCACTCTCTGGAGATATGCAGGCAAGGAATAACGTAAACCGAGAAAGTAGCCTCAATTAAATATGGACGCCCACATTTGACAATACAGGTTTATGCACTACGAAAATGGAAGCTGCGTCTGCAACCGCAAGGCATACAATGGTTGGATAATTTACTATCTTCAAATTGAGTTCTTCGAATCGACTGTACCTAAACGACAGTGAAAAGGACCCAGAGCATTTTGAAGAATCTCCAATGTTCGATCTAGCAACATCAAAAAGAGGGAAACAACAACATAGTCATGGATGATGTTTTTTAAATGAAGGAATATTAGATATACAATCAAAATCCTATGGTAAGGAAGATGCACGGCGTTTAAATATTATGTATTCAGACGCATAAAACTAAGCCTTCTCACTTATCATATCGATTGTCACTTTAAATCTTCGCGCAACGCGCGATATGGGCTTACCACTTGTTATGATTATTACGTAAAAACAAATGTTAGTCCAGGAGCACTTGAATCAATCAAACAACAATGAAGATTTGGATCAAAATGATAAAATATGAAGAACTTTTATGAACACTCAAGAATATCAATGAAAAACCCCCTTTGATCCATATTGATTTGCATAAGATGTTAATTACATGGAAACCCTCAAATCTAGCTCATACAAGCTTAAAACCCAAATTGCCATACTTTACTATTTATAGTAAATGACAATTTACTAATGACATTTAGGACCCTAAACTATAACAATTAAAAATTACAATTAAAACCCAAAATGTCTAAAAACAAGATTAAATATATTTTGTCGGCACAAAATATATTTATTAACAATAAACATCCTAGACAAATATATCTTCAACGTCTTGTCTCTAATCTTCGTCCCGAACGCATCATATTGACTGTTGCGTTGACTTTGACCGTTGACGTTGACTTTGTTGACTTTGACTGTGTTGATAATATTAGACTATCCTTCAGACCCAACAATATTCCCCCTTAGTCTACTATTATCAACGTCTTTCATCGTGATCAGTACCGATAAGTCAACTGAACTTGATCTTCAATTTGGTAAGCTTCAGTCTCAATGTTGAGGTCCAACAGCCCCGTATCCCTCTTGGCTCTCAACTCTTTGAGATAGACCGGACAGCTTCGTTTCCAATGGCCTACTTCACCACGCTCAAAACACAGATCATCTTTAGCAACCTTTTGCTTCTTTTCGTTGGGTTCCACTTTAGCCTTACCCATCCCATTCCCTTTAACGTGCCCCTTCCCTTTGGCAACACTTGCCTTAGGGTCCGGGTGGTTCCTTTCCTTACTACCTCCATCATTGATCGTAAGGACCGGTAGAACCTTTCTACCCATGCCCGCCTTGACCAATTTGAGCATTGCATGCAGCTCACCAATGCTCTTATCCCATCCATTCATGTTATAGTTCATAACAAAACTTTCAAACTTCTTGGATAGGGAGTTGAGGATCAAATCCATAGCCAACTCATTGGAGACACGACAGTTTAGCCTTTTGAGGCGATCAATGTGGCTCTTCATCTTAAGAACGTAAGATGATACCGATTGGGTCTCATCCATCCGACATGCATGGAGTGCTCGAACCGTTTCAAAGTGTTCCACCCTTGATTATTGTTGGAACATTTCCTTCAACTGGGTGATCATGTCATAGGCATTATGGTTTTCAAAGTCCTTTTGTAAATCGGGAGTCATACTCGCCCACATTAGACATGAGACTTGCACGGAGTCCTCGGTGTACTTGACCCAATCGTTAAAGGCCTCTACGTTATCCTCATTGGGTTGATCGGGAATGGGATCGTCTGTCACACCCTCAAATTCCGGGTCTGGAATCTATCACGGAGGGGTGAACAAACAGGATCGAACACAGTAGTTACACATGAGATGCAAATATCTATATGATGGATTTTAGATAATCCTTACAATAGTTGTTCAGAGTAATATTATGCGTAGCGGAAGTAAATATAGATTGTTTCATGACAACATGTCTTAATCATATTTCAGATAATAATTCAATAGGTATCTTGAGCTCTTATATGATCCTACGTGCACGTCCATAAGCTCCTAGTAGATACCTGAGAATACATGTAAATCCAGTGTCAACACAGGGTTGGTGAGTTCATAGGAAAGTAAAACATAATGATAAATCATCAATTATCCTCAATTAGGATTTACTGTAAAAGTGTGAGTTTAATTTACTCACCGGTATATGAATAGCCTGTCGGAACCCTTTTTATTAAGGTGAACCCGCTATCCCACATACCCACTATGTACAAGCCCAACAAGTCCTTCACATAGGATTTGTCCATGTACCATAGTTTAATATCCTTTTCATGTGTATATTATATTATCATAATAATTTCAAATCAGAGGGAGCAAATCCTCCTTTACATTTATCCTCATATGGGTTGTATGTGGAACTATAATGCAAACTATATAAAGTGCACATCTGCCTTCTCACTACAGAAACAGTCATCCCAAATGACAACAAGATCTTTGTGCATCTGATATGGATCACATGTCCATACCTTTGTGGGGGTAAGTCACTCCCCGATAGTACTATCCAAAAGATCCCTGCTTATTTATAGTCCAGTATACAGAGAAGGATTTTCATAATAACCATATGTAATCATAAATGTGATCAAATTATTATTTAACATAATACACAAAAATAATTTGTAATTTCAATTACAACATGTATTCCAGCCCTAAAATATTTAAATGATTAAAAAGGGGAATAGTTATGAACTCACCTCAGTCCTTGTGTGGTGTTGACAACCTAGTAAATTCCTGCTAAGGAATTATATTTCACGTCAGCAAACAGATACAAATCTAAAACCTAAATAAGTTAGATCTTGAACCTGGTGTTCAATTGATCTAGGGTTTGGTTTTCTAGGATTTGTTATAAACATATAACTAAATCGTTTAATTATCTTTGTTAATTCTTTAATATTTAAAGAATTATATTTCATAAAATTTGATAATTTTTAATAATGATTTTTAACATATCATTATGTTCCAAATAAATCTTAGACGTTATTTAAATATGTAAATTTATATTTATTTTGTAAGATTTTATAATTTAGTTTATAAAATATAATTTGTGTTTATCATGTTTAAAACACAAATAGGATACCTTAATATTTCATAATTTAATTTATAAAATCTAATTCTAAGATTTATAAATTGACACAAATTGTCTAAACATTAGATTTATATGATAATATTATTTTCAATTGGACATATAAATAATAATACATTTACATGATAACATAATATAATTTATCGAATTATTAATTATGTTCAATAATTAATAATTATAACATAATAGATTATGTTCAACAAATAATATAAATTATCTAATTATTAATTTTGTTATCCATATATACAAATAATAAATTAATAATTTAAATTATTATTTAGGATCTTATTTTTATAAAAATGACTATATATAAGATTTATAAATAATATTTTATAAAACTACTAAAGAGTTTTTATTAATTAAATTTTACAGAAAATTACTTGGATGCCTTTAAAATAAAAACGTTTATAAAATTTATTTTTATAATTTTTAGGAATTTTTACATATTTTTAAATACTCAAAAAAGGCCTTAAAAAAATAAGTGAGGGTCCCCGGGGTCGAACCCGGGACCTCACAGTTTGCAGGTAACCAGGGAACCAGTGAACCAAGGCCGCAGCCGCGGTATAAACTAGTTCCAATTACTTTTAAATACTACCCGCATTCAATCCCAAAACCTTTAGAACCCTAATTCGAATTCAATCAAATTGATCATTGTTTCGAATCTGTTATCAATTATATTCATGGGGCTTTTTATGCCCATGAAGAATCGAACATATACACGTATTTAATTACCTAAATTGAAGTCGAGATGGTGCTGATTCTTTGAAGAACAGTCGCGACAGGGGAAGAAGGTTGATTGCTATCCAACTGATAGTGATAATCAAATTCCTCTTACAGGAAGTTTCTAATGGCTTAAATGATCGAAAGCCCTCTATCAATTTCTGTTTACAATGGTTCTAAGTGGGAGTTCGACTTAGTTGCAGATCGCGAAGAAGAAGAGAATCGAATTGAGTTATTTATGTGTTTACGGTGTAATTGGAGTTGTAGACCGGTTCGTTACATTTATAACATGGATTTAGTGAGATTAATTCGATTATAGTTAAGTGTTCAGTGCGATTCAAGTCTGTAAAAGAGCCGACCATCACGTGGGTGGTTAGATCGCATTGTCTGTTCCTTTTATTCGAATTGTGGTGGGGATTAAGTTCGAAACACTCACGGGGTTGTGTCGGTAGCTTTTGATTGATGAAAAACCGTGTATATTTGGCGTTTAGAGGGTCGCCGGAGCCGCCGGAGGCCGGCCGGAGGGGTCCCCGGAAAACCGAGGGATCGGGGGGTTGGGTTTTAAAAATTACAGAATGGTCCCTGGGGTTTCAAACATTATTATTTCATGTTTTAAGTTTTAAAACATGTTTCAAAAATTACAAAACAACCCCTGGACTTATTAAATCCCATTTAATAAATTTTATAAATAATTATTATTAATAATAATATTTTCATTATTATTATTATTATCATTATTAACATTATTATTTTTAATATTATTATTATTATTATTATTTTCATTATTATTATTATTATTACTATTATTAAATAATAATAAAAATATAAAAATAAATTGTAAATTCACATAAAATTTATATTAAATCACGAAAAATTTTCGGGTTGTCACATCATCTCCCTGTTACAGGAATTTTCGTCCCAAAAATTAAGAAGTACTAGCAACATTCTTGAACAGGTTAGGATACTTGCGCATCATTTCGTCCTCTCGTTCCCAGGTGAACTCAGGACCACGCCGGGAGTTCCACCGAACTCTGACAATCGGAATCTTGCTATGCTTAAGTTGTTTAACTTCTTTATCCATGATTTCAACTGGTTCCTCGATAAACCTGAGTTTCTCATCTACTTACAGTTCCTCTAAAGGCACAACAAGTGATTCATCGGATAAACACTTCCTTAGATTAGATACGTGAAAAACATTATGCACACCACCAAGTTAGCAGGTAGATTTAATTCATAGGCTACTGGGCCGATCCTTCTGACAATTTCAAAAGGCCCCACGTAGCGAGGGTTCAATTTCCCTCGTTTTCCAAAGCGTATAACTCCCTTCCAGGGAGATACCTTTAGCAAAACTTTATCTCCTTCCTGAAATTCCAGTGGCTTGCGGCGTTTATCAGCATAGCTTTTCTGGCGATCCCTGGCAGCAGCCTGCGTTCTCTTATCTGGACAATTTTCTCATGAGTTTCAAAGATCAACTCCGGACCAGTAAGTTGACTATCTCCAACTTCTGCCCAGCAAAGCGGTGATCTACATTTACGTCCATATAAGGCCTCGAATGGTGCCGCCTTGATGCTCGAATGATGGCTATTGTTATATGAGAACTCTACCAAAGGTAAATGACCTTCCCAGTTCTTTCCAAAGTCAATAACACAAGCCCTGAGCATATCCTCAAGAGTCTGTATGGTTCTTTCACTTTGACCATCAGTTTGAGGGTGATAGGCTGTGCTCATATCTAGACGAGTGCCTAGAGCTTTCTGAAGTTTACCCCAGAAGATTGATGTAAACCGTGCATCACGATCAGAGATAATAGACACTGGCACTCCGTGTCTTGAGACAATTTCTTTGATGTACACCCTTGCAAGCTTCTCCATCTTGTCTTTCTCACGGATGGGTATGAAATGAGCGGATTTGGTGAGACGGTCAACGATAACCCAAATGGTGTCATTGCCCGTTTGAGATTTGGCAAACCAGTGACAAAATCCATGGTTATCATTTCCCACTTCCACACGGGAATTTCTTGTTGGGTCAACATTCCTGAAGGTTTTTGGTATTCGACCTTGACTTTAGAACAAGTCAAGCACTTTGAGACATAGGTTGTAATATCTGCCTTCATTCTTGGCCACCAGTAAACAAGCTTCAAGTCGTAATACATCTTATCTGCACCTGGGTGGATAGAGTATCTAGACTTGTGGGCTTCAACCATGATTAAGCTTCTAAGATTCCCGTATAGGGGTACCCGAATCCTTCCTGCTATAAAGCGTATTCCATCCGAATGAACTTCAAATTGTTGGTCTAGCCCCCGAAGGTTTTCATCTTTAATGTTCTCTTCTTTCAGGGCTTCAGTCTGAGCATTCAAGATTTGTGCCGGCAGGTTGCTTTGAATGGTCAGTTGTAGAGCTCGTACTCTACGAGGCTTCATACGTTCTTTCCTACTCAAAGCATCAGCCACAACATTTGCCTTACCGGGATGGTACTTGATGGCACAATCATAATCGTTTAATAGTTCAAGCCACCTCCTCTGCCTCATGTTCAGCTCCTTTTGATTATACAGGTGTTGAAGACTCTTGTGATCGGTATAAATAGTGCACTTAGTACCGTACAAGCAATGTCTCCATAATTTAAGAGCAAACACAACAGCTCCCAGTTCTAGGTCATGAGTTGCATAGTTCTTCTCATGAGCCTTTAACTGTCTTGAGGCATAGGCTATGACTTTGTCGCGTTGCGTCAAAACACATCCCAGTCCCTGAACAGAAGCATCACAGTAGACTACAAAGTCTTCAATACCGTCAGGTAGGGACAATATAGGTGCACTGCATAACTTCTGTTTCAATGTTTGAAAAGCAGCCTCTTGCTTGAACCCCCAATGATATGCTACCCCCTTTTGGGTAAGCATGGTCAATGGTTGAGCTATCTTGGAGAATCCCTCGATAAATCTCCTATAATAGCCGGCTAGTCCCAGAAATTGTCTAATTTCCGTTGGATTAGAAGGTGTAGGCCAACTTTTGATGGATTCAATTTTAGCTGGGTCTACATGAATTCCATTAGCATCAATCACATGACCAAGGAATTGAACTTCTTTAAGCCAGAAATCACATTTCGAGAACTTAGCATAGAGCTCCTTTCTCTTTAGTAGTTCAAGGACCAATCTCAGATGTTCTTCATGCTCATGCTCATTTTTGGAATAGATCAAGATGTCATCAATGAAGACAATGACAAACTTGTCTAGATAAGGCTTGCATACATGATTCATGAGGTCCATGAATACGGCAGGTGCATTTGTTAGCCCAAAGGGCATGACCGTGAATTCAAAGTGACCGTATCGCGTTCTGAAACCCGTCTTCACAATATCTTCATCTCTGACTCTTAGCTGATGATAACCGCTTCTAAGATCTATCTTGGAGTAGATGCTTGAACCTTGCAGTTGGTCGAATAAGTCGTCAATACGTGGCAAGGGATAACGGTTCTTGATCGTCACTTTGTTCAGTTCTCGATAGTCAATGCGCATCCGGAAGGTTCCGTCTTTCTTCTTCACAAATAACACTGGTGCTCCCCATGGTGACGAGCTAGGTCGGATGAATCCTTTATCAAGGAGTTCCCTAAGCTGGTCAGATAGTTCTTTTAATTTAGAAGGTGCGAGACGGTATGGTGCCCGAGCTATAGGTGTAGCTCCAGGTACTAACTCGATTGAAAACTCGACCTCTCTTTTAGGGGGCAACCCAGGCAGTTCATCAGGAAACACTTCAGGAAATTCCCTGACGACGGGTACATCTTCAATCTTCCTTTCCTTCTTATCTTTGTCTGTGACTAAGGCTAGGATAGCAGTATGTCCTTTTCGAAGACACTTTTGAGCCTTCAAGTAAGAAATAACTCCCATCACAACACCAGTCTTATCTCCCTCCACACATAGGACTTCATCATTTGGTAGGGGGATACGAATCATTTTGTCTTTACAGATAATTTCTGCAGAGTTTTTGGATAGCCAATCCATACCAACTACCACATCGAAGCTTCCCAAAGTAATAGGCATGATGTCTATTGGTAGGATATGACCTGATAAATCTAGTGTACAGTTTTTCAGGATTTGTGATGCGGTCAAGGATTTACCATTCGCTACTTCTACAACATATGGCTCATCTAGGGGTACAGGGTTTACATTCAAGTGATTATAGAAAGTATTAGATACGAAGCTTCTATCAGCTCCCGTGTCAAATAATACTATGGCATAAACATTATTTACCAAAAATTTTCCCATAATAACGTTAGGGTCTTTTAGAGCCTCACCTTTGCCAATCACGAAGGCTCTGCCCTTGGCTGTATCTTTCTTTTCCCCAGTGCAGTCTTTAGCAATATGGCCCTTTTCTCCACATCTGAAACAAATAACTTCCTTCTTTCCACCATTCTGCTGATTACCATCCTTCTTTCCTTGGTCTTGAGTCTTGGTTCTACATTCAGGAGCAGTGTGCCCCCTCCTGTTGCATTTGTAGCAGATGATTGCAGTACACTTGCCATGGTGACGCTTGCCACACCTCTGACATCTAGGCGGAATGCCCTGATTGTCATGGTGCTTTTTCTGATCTTTCTTCTTGCTTGTACCTTGACTCTCACTGTCTTTAGCATCTTCAAACTTTCTCTTTCCCGAGCTTTCAGCAGCAACACCCTTACCCTTGTTTCTTGGTGGTAACTTCCCCTGAGCCACAGCCTCATTAGTCAGCTTGTGAGCTATCCTAATGGCCTGTTGGATTGAAGTTGGATTGGAGGAAGTGACCATAGACTGAATAACCGGAGACAGTCCACGGATATAGCCTTCAATTCTTCTGTGAGCAGGCTCCATCATATGAGGACACAAAGTTGCGTACTCATGATTTTCAGTGGTATACTTTTCAATTTCAGATCCCACCATTTTGTGGTTCCAGCACTCCATTTCAAACCTTTGCACTTCTTCCCTCGGACAGAATTCTTCCATCATCAGTTGTTTGAATTCCTCCCAATCCATAGCATTGGCTAGGGAGAGAGTAAGTCTTGAAACTTCTGTCTTCCAGAACGAGAGTGCAGCTCCACTCAAGGCTCCGGAGGCATACTTGGTCCTACTCTCATCAGGACATTCAGATATAGCGAAGATGGATTCACATTTCTCAAACCATCTTATGAGCCCAATGGCCCCTTTTGCCCCAGTGAAGATATCTGGTTTGCAGTCTAGGAACTTCTTATATGAATAGTGATGACCATTCTGAGCAGCCTGAGTGGCTAGGGTTGCAGCAACACCTTGATTGACCAAGGCTTGTATTTCTTCAGGAGTCATCCCTGTTGGGACAGTTCTTCTAGCACGTCCTCTACCTCTGCCTCTGCCTGCTGGTGCGTCCATCTATCATGAAATTGTTTGGTGAGAATTCACACTTTGATATATTCAATAGATGCATTTTATATTAAATATTCAAAGTATGGACAATTACTGTAGGACAGATGGGAATTTAAGAAAACTGGGTTTTTTGATTAAATTCGGCAAGGCACGAGTACTAAGGAAACAAGTCTCGCTTTAGGTTAGAATAAGCGTAGCTTAGATTACTGAATGGAACATATCAAGGTAATTTGACCTATTTGCCTTAGAGATTTGTGTATGATCGCAGTAACTTCACATGCTGCAACAGCGGAAATCTTACAGCCAGAGTTTCTAGACTGTGAACGGATTTGACAAGAAGCCATTCTGAAAGATCATTAAGAATTTTCATGGAAATTGGGTAATACGAGCTATTCAACACGAAAACGACAGTAGAGAATTTGGCATAATAGCAATGAGATGTTCCAGGTGTAATCGTTTGATTCGTAAATCAAAGCGAGTACGTTGACTAATCAAAGTATTGAGTCAATCACAACTTTGTTGAAGACATGCGTACCTATAAGCAGATACTCATCCCAAGGGTTCCCAGGTAAGGTAAACAGGTCCATCGGTTGATTTGGATATATGCGAATACCTTGCCTAGACAGAACACCCCGAGATACAGGCATCACGCTCTTCCAGCATTACATGTTTCAAGTTGTAAGACACAGACTTTGACGAAATTAAAAAAAATTTGATTTAGGCACGATGATAAGTGTAGATTCCACATGTCGTTGAGAATAAGTTTAGGAATTTTCGAAAAGAGTCAAAGAGTCAAAGAGTCAAAGTTATGTTTAGGAACACAACTATCTAAGTTTAAGCATATAACTTCTTAATCCTATTCTATCTCTAACTAAGGCAATTTACTTTGTGCAACTATTGTGTGTGGCTATAGGCTAGATGCAATCCCTAACTCAGTATAACCAATGGCTCTGATACCAATCTGTCACACCCTCAAATTCCGGGTCTGGAATCTATCACGGAGGGGTGAACAAACAGGATCGAACACAGTAGTTACACATGAGATGCAAATATCTATATGATGGATTTTAGATAATCCTTACAATAATTGTTTAGAGTAATATTATGAGTAGCGGAAGTAAATATAGATTGTTTCATGACAACATGTCTTAATCATATTTCAGATAATAATTCAATAGGTATCTTGAGCTCTTATATGATCCTACATGCACGTCCATAAGCTCCTAGTAGATACCTGAGAATACATGTAAATCCAGTGTCAACACAGGGTTGGTGAGTTCATAGGTAAGTAAAACATAATAATAAATCATCAATTATCCTCAATTAGGATTTACTGTAAAAGTGTGAGTTTAATTTACTCACCGGTATATGAATAGCCTGTCGGAACCCTTTTTATTAAGGTGAACCCGCTATCCCACATACCCACTATGTACAAGCCCAACAAGTCCTTCACATAGGATTTGTCCATGTACCATAGTTTAATATCCTTTTCATGTGTATATTATATTATCATAATAATTTCAAATCAGAGGGAGCAAATCCTCCTTTACATTTATCCTCATATGGGTTGTATGTGGAACTATAATGCAAACTATATAAAGTGCACATCTGCCTTCTCACTACAGAAACAGTCATCCCAAATGACAACAAGATCTTTGTGCATCTGATATGGATCACATGTCCATACCTTTGTGGGGGTAAGTCACTCCCCGATAGTACTATCCAAAAGATCCCTGCTTATTTATAGTCCAGTATACAGAGAAGGATTTTCATAATAACCATATGTAATCATAAATGTGATCAAATTATTATTTAACATAATACACAAAAATAATTTGTAATTTCAATTACAACATGTATTCCAGCCCCAAAATATTTAAATGATTAAAAAGGGGAATAGTTATGAACTCACCTCAGTCCTTGTGTGGTGTTGACAACCTAGTAAATTCCTGCTAAGGAATTATATTTCACGTCAGCAAACAGATACAAATCTAAAACCTAAATAAGTTAGATCTTGAACCTGGTGTTCAATTGATCTAGGGTTTGGTTTTCTAGGATTTGTTATAAACATATAACTAAATCGTTTAATTATCTTTGTTAATTCTTTAATATTTAAAGAATTATATTTCATAAAATTTGATAATTTTTAATAATGATTTTTAACATATCATTATGTTCCAAATAAATCTTAGACGTTATTTAAATATGTAAATTTATATTTAATTTTGTAAGATTTTATAATTTAGTTTATAAAATATAATTTGTGTTTATCATGTTTAAAACACAAATAGGATACCTTAATATTTCATAATTTAATTTATAAAATCTAATTGTAAGATTTATAAATTGACACAAATTGTCTAAACATTAGATTTATATGATAATATTATTTTCAATTGGACATATAAATAATAATACATTTACATGATAACATAATATAATTTATCGAATTATTAATTATGTTCAATAATTAATAATTATAACATAATAGATTATGTTCAACAAATAATATAAATTATCTAATTATTAATTTTGTTATCCATATGTACAAATAATAAATTAATAATTGAAATTATTATTTAGGATCTTATTTTTATAAAAATGACTATATATAAGATTTATAAATAATATATTATAAAACTACTAAAGAGTTTTTATTAATTAAATTTTACAGAAAATTACTTGGATGCATTTAAAATAAAAACGTTTATAAAATTTATTTTTATAATTTTTAGGAATTTTTACATATTTTTAAATACTCAAAAAAGGCCTTAAAAAAAATAAGTGAGGGTCCCCGGGGTCGAACCCGGGACCTCACAGTTTGCAGGTAACCAGGGAACCAGTGAACCAAGGCCGCAGCCGCGGTATAAACTGGTTCCAATTACTTTTAAATACTACCCGCATTCAATCCCCTAAACCTTTAGAACCCTAATTCGAATTCAATCAAATTGATCATTGTTTCGAATCTGTTATCAATTATATTCATGGGGCTTTTTATGCCCATGAAGAATCGAACATATACATGTATTTAATTACCTAAATTGAAGTCGAGATGGTGCTGATTCTTTAAAGAACATCGCGACAGGGGAAGAAGGTTGATTGCTATCCAACTGATAGTGATAATCAAATTCCTCTTACAGGAAGTTTCTAATGGCTTAAATGATCGAAAGCCCTCTATCAATTTCTGTTTACAATGGTTCTAGTGGGAGTTCGACTTAGTTGCAGATCGCGAAGAAGAAGAGAATCGAATTGAGTTGTTTATGTGTTTACTGGTGTAATTGGAGTTGTAGACCGGTTCGTTACATTTATAACATGGATTTGGTGAGATTAATTCGATTATAGTTAAGTGTTCAGTGCGATTCAAGTCTGTAAAAGAGCCGACCATCACGTGGGTGGTTAGATCGCATTGTCTGTTCCTTTTATTCGAATTGTGGTGGGGATTAAGTTCGAAACACTCACGGGGTTGTGTCGGTAGCTTTTGATTGATGAAAAACCGTGTATATTTGGCGTTTAGAGGGTCGCCGGAGCCGCCGGAGGCCGGCCGGAGGGGTCGCCGGAAAACCGAGGGATCGGGGGGTTGGGTTTTAAAAATTACAGAATGGTCCCTGGGGTTTCAAACATTATTATTTCATGTTTTAAGTTTTAAAACATGTTTCAAAAATTACAAAACAACCCCTGGACTTATTAAATCCCATTTAATAAACTTTATAAATAATTATTATTAATAATAATATTTTCATTATTATTATTATTATCATTATTAACATTATTATTTTTAATATTATTATTATTATTATTATTTTCATTATTATTATTATTATTAATACTATTATTAAATAATAATAAAAATATAAAAATAAATTGTAAATTCACATAAAATTTATATTAAATCACGAAAAATTTTCGGGTTGTCACATCGTCTAACACATAGGACTTCTTTTCTTGCTTGAGAACGATTCTCAAGTTTCGGTACCAATCCATGAAGTTCCCATGGTTAAGACGTTCCTTCTCGAGGATGGTTCTTAGTGATAAGTTATAGACGGTCGGGATTGCGTTGTTGTTGTTTGCCATCTACAATTTACAAAGTTCAATTTTAGTATTTTTAATATCAATGTATTTTAATTATTAATACCCTTTTATGTCTCATAGACAATTAATAATTAAAATCTAGAACTCAACGTTACATTTAAATATCGGTTAGGTGACTTTTATCCCTTTATTTAAATTAACAAGGTAGTCAACATTTGACAATTGCAACCTATTGCAACTTCTAGGTTTATGGGATCGGTTAAACATCTTATGTTTAGTCGGCATGTAAAATCCCATCAACACCATTGTACGCCATGCTTCGGTTACCCTATGCACATGGTTTCCAATTCAAGTTGTCCTACTTACACACACGTGTGAGTTTACGCATACGAGTGGTTAGGTGACCTTTATCCCACAAATATGTTAAGCCCACCTCAAACACACAAGTTCCCTAAAAGTGGTTAGGTGACCTTCATCCCACAAATAGTTCTCAAGTGATTCGAGTGTCGTGTAAAAGGATGGTGTTAAACTTGTTCCCAATGGGATTTTTAGTTTTCATTAATTCTAGTTATGAAAACTCTATGTACCTTGTATTCGCATGCTTTCAAATACATGGTACCCTATGGTTCCTTTTTAATAAAACCTCTTTTATTTGAAATCATTAATCCTTTTAATAACCTTTTACTAGTCACTTAATGATAAGAAACCAAAAATTCAGCCTGTTAAGATTATTTATTTAGATTGTTAAGCATATCCACATATCAAACAATCAATATAAAATGGATAATAAAACAAGCATATATTAAACAACCATATGTGCATAACCATAGCCACTTAGGTGACCAAACTTGTTTGCCATCACAAGTGTGGTCATAAGGTCTTTTCTAAGGGTTAAACACAACACAAAAGATGATATCTCCAAAGACCCCCACTTAAAGTTGCATACAAATGCTTCAAGTCCTTCTCTTTGTGTCTTCCTTTTGTGCTTCCATCTTGTGCATCTTCATTTACAAAACTTATATCCTAATACAAATTTTCTAATAAAGAAAACACACTTAATCTATCTATTACATCACAAATGAATGAATAAATAAATTACACCCAAATACAAGCACAAATGAATAAATATTACAACCCATAAAGAATGAAATCAACCAAATAAATCATTCATTCAAAACCAAACCATCACAAGGTCAAGGCTAGGTTATGCACCAACATGAAACAACATCCAAGAACCAAAATAAATCCCCATTTTAACCCTAAATTTTCAGCCAACATAAACTAAGAATTTAGGGTGTTTTTGTCCAAACAAAACACAATAACCATTTTGATATCTTTTCTTTCAAGGTTTAATCATAAGCATGTAAGATATGACCTTGAAAGGTTGGGGATTCATCATAACATCACAAAACAACCCCTATTAGGTAGTTAAAACCCCATAAACCAATTTTACAAGGATAATAGAAGCTAGTTATCCACATATCCGGCTCTAGATGCCAATGTTGGGTTTGTTGGACCATTATCAAAGTAGTTTAACCATTTAAACATAAAAACGCAGCGGAATAAAACCTTAATCTTATGATTTAGAATCTGAAAATTAAGGTTAATAATATAACATCAACAAACCCAAGAACATAGGATCATATATATATATGTGTGTGTATGAACTGGCTGTCAAGAGCAAATAACAACCAAAACAAGATATACAAACCACCTTTGTAAAGCTGCAGAAAATCGAGATTTGGATGAAGAAGATGAGGTTCTTGAATGACCAAAACACCAAGGAGAGGTGTCCTCAAGCATCCATACCCACAAGCATCATGCAAACACCTTGTTTCTAGGATTTGAACACCAATCTCGAACCAAGAAGAGCTGAAAATCGAATTTTCAGCCTTGAACTCTTTGAAGAAGATAGAGAGAAAGTGGGTTCTTGGTCCTTTGCATGTGAGAGAGAGAAGAGAGGATGTGTGTGTATTTCCAAGAAGTCAAGATCAATTAAACAAAATGCCAAAGACCCCTTAAAGGGGCGGCTGAAAATTAAAAGAATTTAGGGTTTCCCCCCCAAAAACCCTTTTACATTTTATTTTATTAATTACAATTATAAGTTATCTAATTAACCTTTTAATTATATAACTTATACACACACTATTATTATTATTTGATGTTATTTAACCAACTTAAATAACATAAGAAATAATGTCCATGAACAAAATATCCTTATAAGTTGTTTCATCTCATATGTAATTTATATAGAAAACCCATTTTCTAAATTAGTGTATATATTTAATTGCATGATCATGTCATCAATTAAATATTTATATTGGTGTTTGCTAAGCTTATTATTGGGTATGACACGACTTGGATCCTTACGTACTAACCACATCAATATTCTATGTGTCTTGGGCATAAAGAATCCAACATTAGGATGCATGCTGGACCCGTGTTGTGCTCCTACTGACAAGCTGAGTTATCGACCTGAGAATAGCATACTAAAAATGTCAACACAATGGTTGGTGAGTTCAAGAGTTGGCGTTCAAATATAAACAGTTTAACAGTTGTGATATATAAGCAGTGTATTGTAACAGATAGCTAATCTATTATCAATAAATATTAATTCATAGTGATTTCGCAATTGAAGCTGGCTGTGATAAGTTTTTGCCTCCTACCACGACTTACCAGGTCGTGACAATATTCATAGGAGAATTTAAACCCGTTTGACCTCGAGTCACGCAGGTGGGGCTCGTCAGACCCAGTAGTACTACCCATGTTTCCCCGCTATTCAATATATTAACAATTAAAAAGTGTGAGGACTTTTCCATGGTAAACAACACTATATTAATATTATACACAACTTAAGTATATAAAGTGTTTGTAAAATTACTAGTATGCTATCTCCCCCAAAAGATATTAAACAAAGAGTGGGGCATGAACTCAACTGATATGCGTACCGAATACTTAGGGTTTACTTGGAAGAAAGAGTGGACAGACAACCTTCAGAGGTTACCTAGATCACGTGAGTACATAAGTACGTGTTAACAGAGAACATGTGGAACCCTAAGTACACTACAACCAAAGAATCAAGGTTGCAGAAGAACAGACATGTTTGACCCAGTTGACCCGTTTGACCCGTTGGTGACATTATGCGTTGTAAACCATTTAAGCAAACATAATCATACATCATACATGGTTAACATTCAGATGGATCACATGTGATGCTACATTACCCAGGTGTATTACTTAGATCATCATACTACCAAATGTCATACAGGTCATGCAAGTCCCTAACAACTATCATGCTCAATGTATCTATAACACAACTAATGCATCATACAAAGGTTAAATCATGCATAACCTACCCATATGACCCATAACCATGAATTCTTATAAACAGGCCAAAATAGATAATTAGCCAATTAAACATTCATACAAGTCAAACAGCACATTCACTATGTCCATTACATTCAACATACCCCAAAATGATCAATTTCCAGTCCCAAGCATAATTAAGAGGTTCTATCACCTTAGAAATCATCCATGAACATACTAACATGCTCTTAATATCCCAAACATGCTCAAACTATCATCCTTCAAAATTTGTGCAAATAAATTTTCCCTTTTGAGAAAGCACATCCCAAAATCTATCAAACACCCAATGTTTTCATGAATTCATTAATAGTACACCAATTCAAGTTCATATCAACATCTAAGCATGATCAACAACATCCAAGTATCATAATTCATCAATTTCATACCTAAAAAGTTACTACTTTTGGAAATCTATGAACTACAACATTCATTCTTAGTTTTCTAGCATCCATATCATCAATCTAACATACATATGTCATCATAAACACTTCAACAACATCAATTCCTCATCAAATCATCGTATCATGCAAAATAAAGTTACTATTCTTAGTAACCTATGAATAATGCATCAAAAACCAACCTTTCTTGCATAATCGACGTTAGCTAACATACATACAACCTAACTAACATATTAATATCATCAAGCAAAAAGAAAATCAACATCCGATCAACCCATTCGCATCTAGGGCTTCAGCCAAATTGAAAAACCCACAAAAAAAATCAAAACTAACCTTAATTCTTGCATAGGAACAAGATTTGATGTTGCTAACTTGTTGTATTGCTTGCAAACGACCAAAACCGAATGGAATTTGATTTTTCTTGGCTGATTTTGAATGGTGAAGTGTGTGGGATGGTTTTCACGGCCGAGGGGTGGGGATTAGGGTTTAGGATTGTTTTATTTAATTTAATTTTGCACAATTACCATTTAAGCCCTTGTTATTTGTATCTTTATAAAAGTTAGGCTTTAAACCCTTTTTAAAAGTGTTTCACTAGATTACTAATCATATACACTAATAATAACAAATATATATATTTTATCTTTATGAAACAACGAACATACGAATTATTACACACGTTTTCACGTTACGCGATAAAATTCACAGTTAATATTTAAATCGCGTAAACACATAATCATAACACAATAATCACATAACCAGTTAAATTATCATTAATTTAATATTATTAAATATTATTAGGTCACCAACATTAAACGACAACTAGTGTGTGCTCATGACACGTGTATGCAAGACTTAACGGAACTAAAGGAGTAACGGAAAATTACCGGATGTCACAATGACGGTGCCACAGAGGCACATCAGGCTGATAGCAGTGAAGCCACTTTGTCTGATTATGCTGATGAAACACATGATATTGGTGAAACTCATGATGATACAATGACAGAAGCACAAGGTGATGAAGAAGCTGAGGCTGATGTACAAAATCAAACATTTGATTTTGAGTTTATGGAAGCTATGCTTTCTAAGCCTGTCTTTCAAGGCACATCTCATGTAGAATCTGAAGACATTCTAGTCATTACAGCATAAAATGTGTTTGTACAGACTGATGATATTATAGATATTGATGAGACTGAAAAGTTGAAAGAAGTCATCATGTCGCAAGAAAAAGAGATAGCTGAGTTGAAAGAAGAAAAACTGAAGTTGAATGAAGAAAATTTGAAGTTGAAAGAAGTTATTAAGTTGAAAGATGATGAGATAGTGAGTGTGGTGAATGACAACTCTGAGATCATGAAGACATTTGATGTAATGATCAGAGATTATGATGTCATGGAAGAAAAGTATAAAAAAGATGAATGCTGAAAATGAAATGTTGAAAGATGAGTTGAAGAAGTTAAAGGAGACTCAAAAGCCAAATTCTCCAGATAGTGTTATTGTATCTGAGATGACTCCTATTGATGTTGAAAAGATTCCTGAGGTGGATAAAGGAAAGAGAAAAATTGATGAGATAGAGGATCTAACATTACCTGAATCTTTTACAAAAGTTCAAAGAATAGAAGAAGTTCATGAGGAAGAAGTTCATGAGGAACAAGAGCCAACTACACAAGAAAAAATTGGTGCTCTTGATGATATAGAAGAGGATTTTGGTGATGATTGGTATGATGAAGTGCTAGAAGATGAGGATATTGTTGAAGAAAACTTTGAAACAACATTCTCACCTCTAGAACCAATTCAAGAACAAGATGAAATACCTCTAGACTTTGAAGACAGATATAACTATCTAGTACGGATGAAGTATAATCGAGTATTTTTGGATGGACTAACTATTTCTCAGATAAATGATGAATATGAGAAATGCATTTTAGCTAAGTCAGTAGCTCCAATTGATCCAAATGAGATAGTTGTAGAACATGGTGAATGGAATAGAGCTCAAGAGAGTATCAATACTGAAGAAGTGCCTAGATCTGAGCTACATCATCCTGATCCTGAAGATATGAGCATACCAGCTTTAAGATCATGGTTACAGACACGTAATTATCCATGGAAGAGGCTAAAAAAACTAAAATTTGTGTCTTTGAGGAACCTTGTCAGGAGCTTTCAGGAAACTGAAAAGCAGTCAAACAAAATGATCATACTTGACACTGACAATCCTCAGTACTTGGATATTACAAAGAGAACGAGGATACTAAAGCATCAAGAGATTAAGTCTATGGCTTAAAAGACAAGTGCTCATGAAAGTAGAAAAGAGTTGATAAAGATGTTTTCTGGTTTGGAGAAACAAGCTTATAAAGCTTCTCCTGAGCAGAAACAATTATTTGATAGTGCTAGATCAAAAGGCAACTTGGTAAGGAATGTACTGCAAAAAGGACAATCTATATCAGAATTGCTGAATGTCATGATTGCTCCAGATTCCACCAACCATGTTAAGATTATGGCTTGGAAATATGATGAGATTTTTGATGCTTTCTTAATCAAACAAGTAAATGTTGTATGTGATGTTTATCATTTTTACTCGAGCATTATAAAGCTCACAGTTCAAGACTTAAAGGAGTTAAACAAACTCCCTTTGATCAATCCAACTAGAGCTAAAAGAGGTGATATGTTTATTGAACTGTTAAAAAGAGGTATATCTAGAGCAAGTGCTTTCCTTCAAACAAGATGTGATCAAGAGGACAGGGAGTAATTTGCTACGTTGAAAACAAATAGAAAGATAAAGGGAAAACAATCAGAGGATGAGCATTTCCTGATTGAATTTTGTGATGACTACTTTGAAAAGGTAACGACTCCAGGATTGAAGTTTATTGATGGAACACAGAAATCAAAACCTATCCTGCGATGGTTTTACAATACTAAAATGTTTGAGATAAAGTTAGTTTGGAATCTCATAAACTGGGATGTGGATATGATTACTCTTTTTGGTGTGTTTTAGCTTAAATTGTTGCATCCAAGCTATATATCTTTCTTGCCAATGCAAAAGTTTGAAAGAGTATCTCCTGAAGTAGCAGAAAATGATAAGAAATATTTATTGTCAATTATTAATGTAATGAATGCTGCTATGGAAAGGATTTCACTGTGGAAAGCTTTGGTTTATGCCAACATTATAAAGAGAGACATCAACGATATAGAGTTTATGAGAATTTCAAGGAAAGGTGTATTGGAGGTATACTCAAAGGAAAGTTTAAAACCTATTGAGTTATATGCCAATATAGCCATAATAGGATTATCAAAGGACACCTTGGAGAGGATGAGCAATATGGAGATAAAGACTAATGAATCAAGACCAACACAAGGCTTTCTAGCTAGCAAATTCAAGTCTGCCATAGCCAATGCCTTAAAAGAGCAAGAATTATACAAGAAAAAGCCAATGTTCAAAATCAAAGAAGAGCCTGACGATTTCTTTGATGTTTGAAGATTGAAGATTGAAGATTGAAGATAAAGTGAAGATTGGAGGACGAAGACAAAGAGAAGAACAAGCTGAGAAGACTGAAGATTTTGAATACAGAAGACAATGTAAATCTTAGAGGGAGTATTGTTAGTGCTTCTTGAAAGATTAACATGTTGTCTTTATGTGTCTTTTATGTTTTTGTCATAGTATAGGGACTAGTTTCGTAATTAGTTAGTTCCTTGTTTATTGATAGTATATATAGCTTAGACTTGTGTAGATTAGAGAGACTTGAACGAATCTGCTACTTACACTTTGTAATTGTCTTTGCTATTATCAGTAAAATCTATGAATTTTTGTTGATATTGTTCTTTGATTTGATTATTGTGTTTGTATTTCATTGAATTGTCCTCTAATTTCATACAAGATCTATACATTTGATCCTATCAAAACCCATACAATCTTCCATGTGCTTTCGGATGTACAATAAAGCAAATAAAAAATTATCAGGTGAAGAATTCAAATACATATATCATTAAATAAAAACATATATCATTAAATAAAAAAAAGCAGAAACGTAACAACTACTTTGCCAATCATCAATCCTTAATCAATAGCATAAAATTCTCTAATGTATCTTCAACAAACGAGTCAATTCATGTTGACAAAGAGGCCTCATATCATGCATCATCTAAAATAGTAAATAAATAAAAGTTAGATTACAATTCAACATGCGTGCTTAGGCACACACATATAATATATATATAACACATATAATATATATATATATACACCACACATATATATATATATGTATGTATTAAGTTTTTAATAAAAAAAATATACATAAAAAATACTTTCAATATGTTCTTTGCAAATAATCACAAAATCATACATGGCCTTCATTACATAATATCCACATTCCCAGGTTTCAACTTGATGATGACACTATATACAATGAATTAACAATTAACTAATTAAAATAAAAAAAACAAATAGTGCAAAAGGATAAAAGAAAACATACCTTAACCATTTGCCACGAAATTTTCTTTCCCGTAACTTGTTCGAATAGCTTCGTAATGAGATAACACGAAGAACTTTTTCCTTTTCTAGTTGAGTCGATAATAATTCTATAGTATTTATGATATTTCAGATGGTGATGAATCATAATTAATGACCAATGATGTCTGCATAAATGAAAATCTTAAGAAAAATTAATACCTCAGTTACAAAATAAATGTAATGAATAAAAGTAGCATAAGTAGCAATAATAAATGTAATACCAGGCTAAATACGGTGCCATGAAAAAATGCTTGTTCTTATGATGTTTCATGAAATCTTTAATGTAATTAATGACCAAACCTTCATTATTTTTGCAGACACTAAGTTCGATCATTCGAGGATTTAAGTATGCTGTTTGATCAAGACCTTAACTTATCCCAAATTGATATAAATACCTGAAAAATATTAAAAAAAGAAACAAAAGGTTAATAACCCTATCTTTAATTTAAACATAAATGTTAACATAAAATATTTAACCAAAAAATTTTCAAACTTACATTGTATACCAATTCAAAACTTCGATACCAACAAAACCATTAAGACATAATTACATTATCGACTCTACTTCAACGGTCTCAGAAATTTCTTTCTTATGCATCCCACTCGATGAAGTAACATATATTCTGTGGCTTTGAGTAAATACATGCACCAATTGCTTTACAAACTTCTATATGTTTTTAGGTCTTTTCTCCGTCTCTCTCAAAAGTTGAGATATTTTTTGAGCAACCTTGTTAACATTAGGATTAGGAGCATCCCTAGTATCATTAAGATCGTGAATATCCATAGTAGCATTAGGCTCAAAAACATCTTTAGTAGCACTAGGACGAGGAACATCTTTAGTAGCACTAGGACCGGGAATATTATAACACCCGGATATGTTTATAGATGAGAAAGAAACAATAAACGTGAATAAAAGAAGGAAATGTAATTTAACCCAAGTAGAGGGGTTAAAAGTGTCAAAAGAACAAATGAATAAAAAGTTGGTGCATAAAGGAGATATGGCCGCCCATAATCTCCTGCGCACTTCTTCTCATTCGGTTCTAGAGAGAGAAAGAGCAGAGGCTCTCGGATTTTTGAAGAAGAACAAGAAGAAGCCAAGTTCAAGGTAAGAATTCATGTAATTAAGTTGTTCTTGGCTAGATTTAGCCTCGGTTGCATGCTTATATGTGTATGTGTGTTCGGGTTGTGTGTTTTAGACACATCTAGACGTTCGAATCCTTTGGAAAAGCTCAAGTTGAAGAGTTTGAACTTGAAAGCAGAAAATGTGAGTTTCTAGAACCCCCTTTTAACATGTCTTAAACGATTTTGGGGCTGGAAATACATGTAAGAATGTTTTTACAAAAATGGGTTTTCATCCGTATGTGTATGTATGAATATGTATGTGGGTGGGTGTAAGTTTGGGTTTAATTTGTAGTTATGTTCATGTTATGATGCTTAGAATGTTAGTGTTAAGTTTAGATCATATGTTGGATTGGGACCGATTTATGTTGAATAGGTGCAAGTTGGTTGCCCATGCGCCTAAACAGTGGCCCATGCGCCCAACGGACAAAAACTGCCTAAGTGTGCCCAACCTTCCCAAAGTCCATACGCCCGAATAGTGCCTAACCGCCTAAGGGCCCATGCGCCTAAGTCAGGCCCATGCGCCTGAATAGTGTCTAAACACCCAAAAGGCCTATGCGCCTAAGTGTTAATGACTAAGTATAGCTTAGGCGCCCACATAGTGGCAAAACGCCTAAATTGGGAAGAAACCCCCAAACAGTTTTGTAACGCCCCCGTTCCCGGGCACCTCGCAGTTGGTCATTCTTCGCACATAAAACATTTTGAAAACATACATTACCTTTCCAGCGGAAATTTAAAACTTTCATTAATAATTAAAAGCATGTCATTCCATTACATTACAACATTCGTTTTCATCTCATAATACAATGACATGTCAAAATATGGATGCCAGCCTCAAAACGCTCCTAGTAGCTTATGCATCCATGCCTGCAACTCCTCAGCATCAACAAAATACCTGCCAACTGTCATGCATACAAAAAGTCAGCGACGTTGAGTGAGTTCTAGTCTCTATAGTAAAATACTTTACTTCCTTTTAAAAAAACTAGTCTTTACATTCATCCGTGGTCATACATCATACGTACACTCAATCCGTGTTCTTCATTTGTACCGTTCTTCCATACTTTCCTTGCTTCATTCTTTTATTTACCTTCGTATTCATATTATCGTTCATTCTTCTCACTATCTTTTACTTTCTTTTCTCTTAGTTTCTTTTCGTACTTTACATTCGTCAGTTGTCATACATCTTACATACATTTTGATAATAATTATTATTATTATCTTCATCATCATTCGTTCATTCATTCATTCATCCGCTCATTACTCATCATTACTCGAATCTTCTCATGCAATATCCTCGACTCATGGTCTGATACTGTGCCGGGGCCTGTACGCAAATCCCCGACTCATGTCCGAAGAAAGACACAGCACCGGGATACGCGACAAAGATCCCCTTCGAGTCAATCACAGGGATTGAACTCTATCCGAGTCTGTTGCAACAACAGGGTCGCTCACCTCATTATCAATCTCAATTATTGAACTTTATCCGAGTCTGTTGTAACACAAAGTCGCTCACCTTATTATCTTGTCTCATGCAATACCCTAGACTCATGTCTGAACACTGATACTGTGTCGGGGCCTGATAAACAAACCTCCGACTCATGTCCAAAGACTGACACAATACCAGGGTACGCGACACGGATCTCATCATCCGTCACTTCCATAATCACCATTTGTTAACTCATGTGTTCATTCATTTCATCCTTTATCATTATCTTTCACTTTGTTACATAATACTTTACGTTCATTACTTAATTCGTTCATACATCATACCACGTAAATTCATACATAATGTATTACAAAACATAATACGTATGTTTTGAAAACTCTTTAACGAAGAGAGATAACATATCACTCACACACATACACATCATAATCTTCATCACATCATCATGCACACATCATGAATAAGCCATCACATCATAACAGGGCCTATCTCTCTATTCTACCACTTAAAACGACTTAGAAAATCCTAAGTCCAAAATAGGTGCATGGGACTTTTCAGGCGCATGAGCATAAAAATTCTAAGTGTAAAACAGTCTGGGCATATGGGCACTATTTGGGCGCATGAGCCCTGTTTGGGCGCTTCACCACTATGCAGGCGCATGGCGCTATTCAGGCGCATCAACACTTAGCCATTTTAACTACTTGGGTGCATAGGAACTGTTTGGGCGCATGGAAACTATTTGGGCGCATGGCCCAACACTTGGGTTCTTGAGCAAATCCAGGGCGTATGGGAACACTGTTTAGGCGCATGGCCCTCTCTTGGGCGGATGGCCAACACTTAGGCGCATGGCCGATCATGCTGGGCGCATGTGACCATTCTGAATTATTTTCTATGCTACCCGCAACACCCGATTACTGTTCTAACACTACCCAAACACACATCTATCATACTAAAGTTCTTAAACAAGCTAAACATCAATTTTAACCCAGAAACCGACTCTAAAACATACACATACAGAGCATCATCAAACAATAAGCTAAAAACCCACGGTTTCTTTTAAAAACATTTACTTGGTATGCATAATAGCCCCAAAAAAGTTGTAAATTAGTAAAAGAGGGGTTCTAGAACTCACCTTGAAGCAGATCTTCAAACTAAAAACTTCCACAAGCAAATTCAACTCCAAAAATCTAGAAACAACTCTAAAACATTAAGAATCTCGGTCAAGAGGTTCTGAATTTGGTTAGAACTGAACAAACATCATGAAAAACTTACTTTTTACAGCTTCTTCCTTTCTCTCTCTAAAACCGAGAGCTTTCTCTCTCTTCTTTCTTTCTTTCAGTCGAAATGAAGATGGTGAAGTAGGGGTGGGCGGCCGTGCCCTTTTAAACCTTAAAATAATAAGGTTTTGTTCTTTGTACACTTTATTCCCCTCCACTTGTGCCCATTATCTATTCTTTCTATTTAGTTTTCTTTTCTTTTCCTTTAAATAAAATTTCAGGGTGTTACAAGTCTACCCCCCTTAAAGAGGTTTCGTCCCCGAAACCTGTCGCTTCTCAAACAGTTACAGGTAACACTATCTCACCTCTTACTTGATCTTGAACTTAGACTTACATCTCTTTAGGCTTCACTGCACCCGCACAAGTGAAACCATCATCCTTCTTAGCCCATTCTCATCCTCTTATCAGTAATGGCGACCAGTTGCTTCTTATAGTTGATTACTTTTTCCCTCTTAGTTTTCTCTAGGGACACGATCATATTCTCATCGGTTGAGCACTTTCTTAGACGAGATACATGGAACGTTAAATGATGTCCACTTAACTCATCGGGTAGCTCTAGTTGATGTGTCACTTCTCCTACCTGAGCAACAACTTGGAATGACCCTCAATACTCTAGTATTAGCTTTACTCGATTTCCAAATCGAGCAATCCACTTTCCTGGCGAAGCCTTCATTATAATCCATTGTCGTAGGTCGACACCAAACTCTTATAGGGCACTGTTAATCAATCCATTTTCTTGCAACACTCTGTGTTTGCCACATAAGTTACTGTCCAATTCACCCGGAGATGTACGTCTATCCACCTACGTCTATTAGGGATGGTCTAACACAAAAGAAGCCCTCTCTCAATTCTTTTGCGTGATCCTTTGGCGCATCGGGTAATCTAGTAGACTTACCCATAGAAGTTCCTATGTCGAATGACATCGATCATCCTACTCCTAACATGTAACTTATTAAGAAGGCAGCAGGAACAAAACTACTACTAGCACCACAATCAAATCATATATGTACAAATCTAAATTTTCAAAAACGTACCTTATGTTACCTTAGAGTCTGAGCTAGTCTCCTCCCGGTCATAGAGAAGGCTCTAGCCTTCACCCTCTTTTCTATTTCATTGCACCGGAGCATCCTACCCTCGACTTCTTGCAGTTTCTGCTCATGTGTCTAGTCTCGCCACAGTCGTAGCACTTAGCCATCTGACAGTCTCTCACCCGGTGGCCCTCCTTTCCAACTGGAAGCAGACGTTCAGTCCCCACTTACACTCCCCATCATGGCCTCTACCACACTTCTTGCATACCTCCTTTCTCCTTGTTACCTTCTTTTCATCATCGACTCTAAATGTCTCACCTCCAGACACAAATCCATCATCATTGCCTAACCTTCCATCCCCATTCTTAACATAGCCCCGCTTCTCCTCTTCGTCTGTTATCGCCATCGCCTCTCGCTCATCGTACAATCTCCCAGCTAAGTCAACCACCGATCTAAATGTACCTGGTTGGGCAGTGATTAGATGTCTGCGGATATCTGTGGCCAGTCCTTGAATGTACCCCTTAATCTTTCATGACATAGGCGTCACCTGATCTAGCACCAGCCTAGCCATCTTGTTAAATTTAGTGGGGTATTCTTGGTGTGTCATCGTTCCCGTCTCCAGCTGCAAGAACTCTCTCTCGATTTTATCCAATTCACGGTGAGGAAAAAACTCCTAGATTACCATCCTCTTCAGTTCACTCCACCTCATTCTCCCGATTGCCCTGGTACCCTCAGCGTGGACAATGTTGTCCCACCGGCATAAGGCCGAGTCCACAAACGAGTGGGTAGCAAACTTTACCTTTGATCCTCTTGGCACTCACTGATATTAAGTACCGCCTCCATCTCTCTCACCCAACGGTGAGCAGCCGCAGCACTCCCGTTTCCAACAAACGTTGGGGGCTTGCATCTTTGGAATGCCCCGTAGTTACAACCACGTGCAGTTTCCTACACAGCTTCTTCCTCCTCCTCCTCCTCACTAGAGACAACCGTTTTAGTCTCTGGTCGTCCCTCTTCCCCTCTTCCAGTGGTCCTCCTCTTCTCCTTCCTATCATCCTCCTTCACCGCTTTAATCAGTTCAGTTACTACAGACGGTAGAATCGTCTGCATAACTTGATGGACCTCTTCTACTACCGCCTCTTTCATCGAGGCCCTCAAGTTCACGCTCTCATCACCACCTTCCTGGTGATGCATCTCGGGCTCCTCACGTGTCCTCTCGGTAGCCCTAGCCCTATTCATTATAACACGCGGTTCAGCACCACATCCTCCCTGTGCTCCACCCCTAGTGGCCTTAGATGATCTTCCTCCAGCCATTCTATAATCACTATAAGATTCAAACACTAACACGGTCATTCAAGTAATAGCTCGGATTATGTCAAGTATAGTAAGTCCCTAATTACAGTGGCCAGTTGTGATTAGCCACCTACTTTACTCTTCACACCCTAAGCATTTCCTATCCTGACTACATCAGTATCTAAATCTACACAAAAGCACACTAACCACATAACATGCGCACATCATACCAGTTAACGTTAACGTACTTAAAATGTTTATAATAAACCTTTACCTGCAGGCACGTAGCTACTATGACTGACATCTCTTTCTTTTCGTCCCATTCTCAGTTTAAGATTATGTTTTCAAAATATTTACCCAATTCACTTAAACTTTAGCTCTGATACCAACTTGTAAGGCCCCGTTTCCGGGCACCTCACAGTTGATCATTCATCGCACATAAAACATTTTAAAAACATACATTACCTTTGCAGCGGAAATTTAAAACTTTCATTAGTAATTAAAAACATGTCATTCCATTACATTACAACATTCGTTTTCATCTCAAAATACAATGACATGTCAAAATATGGATGCCAGCCTCAAAACGCTCCCAGTAGCTTATGCATCCATGCCTGCAACTCCTCAGCATCAACAAAATACCTGCCAACTATCATCCATACAAAAAGTCAGCGACGCTGAGTGAGTTCTAGTTTCTACAATAAAATACTTTACTTCCTTTTAAAAAAAACTAGTCTTTACATTCATCCGTGGTGATACTGTTGGATTCTTTATGCCCAAGACACATAGAATATTGATGTGGTTAGTACGACATGATCCAAGTCGGGTCATACCAAATAGCAAGCTTAGCAAACACCAATTTATATTTAATTGATGATATGATAATGCAATTAAATATATACACCATTTTAGAAAATGGATTTTCTAAATAAGTTGCATATGAGATTGAACAACTTATAGGGATATTTTGTTCACGGATATTAATTGTAATGTTGTTTAATTTAGTTAAATAACATCAAATAATAAAAGTGTGTATGAGTTATATAATTAAAGGGTTAGTTATATAACTTATCTAGATGACTAGTTAATAAAAATGGAAAATACCATTTTAGGGGGAACCCCATTTGAAACAATAATTCGGCCGCCCCTTTAGAGGGCTTTGTGCCTTTTGTTTCTTGGTAACGTCTCACACATTAACTAGCTACACACTCTTCCACTCACTTCCTCTCTCATACATGCAAAAGGCAATCAAGAACAAGAACATTTTCTCTCATCTTCAAGAAGAAAACAAGCTGAAAATTCGGAATTTTCAGCATTCTTAATTCAGTTATGTTGTCAAAATCCTAACAAGAAAGGTGTTTGCATCATGCTTGTGGGTATGGAAGCTTGAGAACATCTACCTTGGTGTTTTTTCCATTCAAGAGCAGCCCCATCTTCATCCATATCACGTTTTTAGCACCCCTTTTGGAAGGTGTTTCATCCACGTTTTCAGCAGCATACAAAAGGTAGTTTGTATGTCATGTTTGGGTTGTTATTTCTTATTGATAGCTAGTTCAAACACATATTAATGATCCTTATGTTCTTGGGTTTATTAAAACACAGTTATGAACTTTTAATTTTCAGATTATAACATGATATTAATCTATTATTCCGCTGTGTTTTCTTCTTTAAATGGTTGAACAACAATGTTAAAGATACAACAAACCCAACATTGGCATCTAGAGCCGGATATGTGGATGAATAGCTTCTTTTGTCCTTATAAAATAGGTTTTATGGGACTTTAACAACCTATTAGGGGCTGCTTTGTGATGATATGATGATACCCCAACCTTTCAAGGTTATATCTTGCATGCTTATGATTAAATCTTGAAAGGATGACATCAAATGGTTGATTATATTATTTTGGACATAACCCTAAAGTTTTGGTTCATGTTGGCCAGAACTTTAAGGTTATAAAAAGGGGTTCATTTTGTTCTTGAAATGATGTATATGGATACATGTTTAAGTGCATAACATAGCCTTGACCATGAGTGTTTTGGATTTGGTTGATTGTGGAATTGTCATGTTGGTTGTATTCATTTAAAAGGGTTGTAATAATTTCTTTTGTTTTAGTATTTGGGTTGTAATTTATTTATTCATTTGGTTATGTAATAAATAGAATAGGTGCATTTCTTTTAGTAGAAAATTGTATTAGGATATAATTTTGTAAAAGAAGATGCACAAGAAGAAGACCCAAAAGCAAGGACACAAAAGACATGGACAGTTGAAGCATACGGATGCGGGTTCAAGTGGGAGTTCATGGACACTTAGAAGTGTCAATTTTAAACCCTTAGGAATGACCTTATGACAACACTTGTGATGGCGACAAGTGTAGTCAACTTAGTGGCTATGGTTATGCACATATGTTTGTATGATTATGCTTGTTTGGTTGTTTGTTGTATGATTGTTGTTTGATATTTGGATATGCATAACAAACTCATTAGCAAACTTAACAAGCTCAAAATTTATGGTTTCTAATCACTAAGTGGTTAATAAAAGGTTATTAAAAGGATTAATGATTTAATAAAAGAGGTTTTATTAAAAATAAACCATAGGATACCTTGCATTTGAAAGCTTGCAAATACAAGGTACATAGAGTTTTCAAAACTAGAATTAGTGAAAACCAAAAATCCCTTTTGAAACAAGTTTAACACCATCCTTTTACACGACACTCGAATCACTTGACAACTATTTGTGGGATAACGGTCACCTAACCACTTTTAGGGAACTTGTGCTCTGAGGTGGGCTTAACATATTTGTGGGATAAAGGTCACCTAACCACTTGTATGAGTAAACTCACACGTGTGTGTAAGTAGGATGACTTGAATTGGAAACCATGTGCATAGGGTCACTGAAGCATGGCATACAATGGTGTTGATGGGATTAAACATGCCAACCAAACATAAGATGTTTAACCGATCCCATAAAGGCTAGAAGTTGCAAAAGGTTGCAATTGTCAAATGTTGACTACCTTGTTAATTTAAATAATGGAATAAAGGTCACCTAACCATTATTTGAATGTAACGTTGGATTCTAGATTTTAATTATTAATTGTCTATGAGACATAAAAGGGTATTAATAATTAAAATGAAATTTTTCAGAAATACTAATAAGAACTTTGTAAATTTTGTAGAATGGCCGCAAACAATAATGCTACCACCCCGACCGTCCATACCCTATCACTGAGAACAATTTTAGAAAGGGATCGTCAGAACGACAACAACCTTATGGACTCAATTTCAAAACTTGAGAATCGTTCTCAAAAATGAGTAAAGGCCTATGTCCTTTACGATCCCATGTCTCACCAACCAACGCTGTTGATGTTAAGGCCTTTTGACGATTGGCTTAGGCACATTAAGGATTCTGTGCAAGTTTCCTACCTCATGTTGGGAATATGATTCCTGAACTCCAATAGGGTTTGGAACATCATAGGGCATATGACATGATAATCTAGTTGAAGGAAATGTTCCTTCAACAAACTTTAGTAAGATTGCTTCGAAACGGTTCCAGCACTTTATGCATGTCACATGGAAGAAACCCAATCGATATCATCTTATATATTCTTTAGATGAAAAGCCACATTGATAGCCTCAAGATGCTTAACTGCCCTGTCTCAAAGTAGTTGGCAAAGGATTTGATCCTTGATTGCCCAACTAAAGGTTTGAGACATTCATAATAAACTGTAATATGAACGGGTGGGACAAGAGCATCGGTGAAATTCACGCAATGCTCAAAGCAACTGAGGCAGGGATGGGTAGAGAGGTTCTACCTATTCTCTCGATCAATGAGGGAGGCTATAAGAAATGGCCAATCCCGATCCTAAGGCAATTAACGCGAAAAGAAAGGAATACATCAAAGCAAAGGTTAAAGCGAAACCTCAAAACCTAAGCTTATGAAGCCTAAGGTAAAGGAGAACGATCCATGCTTTGAGTATGGAGAGATAGGACAATAAAAGGGAATTGTCACTCCTATCTCAAGGAGTTGAAAAATAAGAGGGATGCTAGGCAAACCTCGAATACAATTTTCATGATTCACATTGTATTAAATGTCATTTCTTCAAACACATGGGTATTGGATACCGGATGTGAGACTCATACTTGCACTTGTTGCAAAGAGGTTCAAAAGAAATGTGCGCTTCAAGGAGGGAAACTCTATTTTGAGACTTTCAAATGGTTTTAAAGTTGTTCTCAAAACATTTTGTATGCACCTAGTTTGACTAGGAACATAATTAATGTTTCCTATTAAAACAATATGGTCATGATTTAAAGTTTGTAAATAATGGTATTAAGTTTTATGGATGATGTATTTCATTTTAAGGATATGCCTTTTAATGATATTCATGAATTAGTTCATGATTATTCGTCCTATAATAACTCATTATACACATTAAGCACCAAGAAACTTAAAATCGGTTTAAGTTATTATTATCTTTGACATTGTCATCTTGGTCACATAAACAAGAATCGGATTCAAACACTTCAAAAGAATGGTCTTTTGGAAACAAATGAAAATGTTTCATTTGATAAGTGTGAACCAAAAGACTTATTAGGAATGATACATTTTGATGTATGTGGTCCTTTTACGACAATGACAAAGATTGGTGAAAAGATACTTCATTACTGTTACCGACGATTACAGTCGCTATTATTGTGTGCACTTGATGACACATAAGAATGAAGCTTTTCAAATGTTCAAAATCTTCTATAATGAAGTAGAAAATCAACTCTACATAACTATCTAAGTTCTTCATTCCAATAAAGGAGAAACTGAACCCTATTTGGATATGGTTCAATTTATTATGGCTATAAGCTTACCACCTTTATCATCTTGAGTTTTTGCACTGCTCTCTGAGCCTCATATTATGAATATGACCCGGACAAAGAAAGTGTATATTAGTTGAGAATCCACAGAGACTGTATGGGATACTGTTTCTTTGACTCAGCGGAGCAAAAGTATTTATTGCTCGAAAGGCTAAGTTCTTGGAAGCCAAGTTCCTTATGGAAGGAATGACGCATAGAACAGTGGAATTTGATGAGGATCAAGATCCACAAGCCAATACACATTTGGTTGACACTAGCTACCAATAAGAGGTTGTTGATGATGATCAAGAGGTTGATCCATACACACAAAATGTTCGCAGATCTGGTAGAGTTAGCATTCCACCTGAAAGATATGGATTTTTCATGGTTGGATGCTATGTGGTTGACTCCGATGAGCCAACTACATACCATGATGCAATGTCCAATTCAGATTGTGACAAATGGCTGGAAGCCATGAACGTAGAGATGCAATCCATGTATGACAACCAAGTTTAGAAATTGGTTGACCCTCCACTTAACTCCAAACCGGTTGGATGCAAGTGGGTTTTCGAGAAGAAAAAAATATGCATGGAAACTTGGATACTTACAAGGCATGACTTGTAGCAAAAGGTTTCACTCAAACTCAAGGGGTTGACTATGATGAAACCTTCTCACCTGTGACAATGCTAAAGTCTATTAGGATATTGTTTGCCATTGCTGCTCGTTATGATTATGAGAGACTGTCCATATGGTTCAGCTTGAAGGTTTTATCGATCCAAAACATCCTAATAAGGTATGCAAGTTAAAGAGATCAATCTATGGATTGAAACAAGCATCGTGAAGTTGTGATCAACGTTTTGATGAAAAGATCAAGAAATTTGGTTTCATCAAGAACGCTGACGCGGCTTATGTGTACAAAAGGGCTAGTGGGAGTGTAATTACATTCTTAGTATTATATGTTGATGGCATACTACTATTTGGAAATGACATTCCAACCATGGAAGGTGTTAAAACCTGTCTTGTAAATTGTTTTTCCATGAAAGATCTTGGTGAAGCCGCTTATATTTTGGGAATAAAGATCTATAGGGATAGATCGAGGTGGTTGATAGGTCTAAACCAAAGTGCATATATTGATAAAATCTTGAAAAGGTTCTAGATGGAAAACTCTAAGAAAGGTATGGTACCTATTCAAAGAAGGACAATATTAAGTGCATCTCAATGTCCAAGCTCAAAGGATGACCAAGATTGTATGAAGGACATCCCATATGCATCTGCTATAGGATCCATCATATATGCGATGATATGCACTAAAACCGGACGTGTCATGCGCGTTAAGCATGACAAGAGATATCAGCAGAATCCAGGTAATAGCCATTGGATGGCTGTTAAAAGTATATTGAAATACCTTAGGAGGACTACGGATATGTTTCTAATATATGGATCTGAGAAAGAGGAACTCATTGTAAAGGGTTATATGGATGCGAGTTTCCAAACTGATCGAGATGATTCTCGATCACAATCGGGGTATGTCTCTATTATGAATAGGGTAGCATTGTCCACTACAAAATACGAATACATAGCCGCCTCATTAGCAGCTTTGGAAGCTGCATGAATAAAAGGTTTATCGCCGATCTAAGGGTGGTCTCTACCATTCAAGACCCCTTAGAAATCTTTTGTGATAATGAGGGTGCGATTGCTCAAATCAAGGAGCCCCGTGAACATCAAAAGATTAGGCACAATGAGCGGAGATTCAACTACATAAGGGATGAAGTTGAAAAGGGAAAGATATGTATTTGCAAAGTTCACTTTGATCAAAAGATTGCGGATCCACTCACGAAGCTCCTCGAAAGGGCAAAGCATGAAAGTCATACTTGTGCCTTAGGACTTCGATATTCTAGTGATTGGAATTGGTCTGTTTTAGTATTAATATTGAAAATATGGAACAATTGTAATATTTAACTCATCTATATATTTAAGATATTTTGAGTTATGTTCCTTTTAGCATGTCCATGAATATGTTTATTATTCTAAATGTCCGTAGTCGGACATATCTGTGGGAACAAATATGAACGTGAGACTATTATGAACTTGGATTGGCAGATATTCATAAGGCATAAATATAGAGCAATTGGTTGCTGCCAAGGTTCATAGATATTCGTGGGATACGAATATTGGACTGACCCGCATCTAAAATCTTACTACATGGAATCTTATTGATTGATCATAAGTAAATTTGAGTAAAGGCGAATATCATTTGGTATCCTCTGACCTGAGATACATATTGGGTTTTGATATTCACTAAGTGTTATACCTTGGGCTAGTTGTTCATCGATATGAAACAATTGTCAGTACATAAGGCTATGTTCAGGTATGACATAAGGTGACTGTGAGAAACGTATGTAGTCAAGATGGGATTTGTTCTTCTTATTTGTTGAGAGCATGATGTCTAAGGCTTGATTAAGTTAAATCAACAAGGAATGATCATTCTGTGTCCTTGGATTTAACATGACATCTGTATAAAAGGATAAATGATTGATTCACCTAAATCATTTCAAGTTGGATACTTGAAGGGGATGATGTTATTTGTCACACCCGGCCTCTCACACCAACAATATTGTCCGCTTCGCCCACGAGGAGCTCACGGATTTGCTTTTGGTTGCCCGGGTGAAAACTTCCCAGGGAGGTCACCCATCCCTGGATTGCTCCCACCTGAGCACGCTTAACTGTGGAGTTCTCCTCTCATCCACAGCCAATACGCCCAAAACGCGTTGTTGATATTAGAGGCCAGACATTCCTTATGAACCAGGAATCTCTCCTGTCCACGGCCAATGTGGGATATGTGTAGGGTGTCACAAGCACCCCCTTTTTGGACTCATCGTCCTCGATGAGCCCGAGAAGTCACCATCCTTGGTGAGGTATGTCCCACACCCCGAACGACACAGGAGTGTCTCTGATACCATTCTGTCACCCGGCCTCTCACACCAACAATATTGTCCGCTTCGCCGACGAGGAGCTCAAGGATTTGCTTTTGGTTGCCCGGGTGAAAACTTCCCAGGGAGGTCACCCATCCCTGGATTGCTCCCACCTGAGCACGCTTAACTGTGGAGTTCTCCTCTCATCCACAGCCAATACGCCCAAAACGCGGTGTTGATATTAGAGGCCAGACATTCCTTATGAACCAGGAATCTCTCCTGTCCACGGCCAATGTGGGATATGTGTAGGGTGTCACATTATTGAATTGCTTCTAAGTCATGCGTATTAAGGGTAGTAAACCGTTGCTAGGCGGTATTTACTGCTTGCATCAATCTTTTATGAATCTTGTGCAAGTGGGAGATTGTTGGATTCTTTATGCCCAAGACACATAGAATATTGACGTGGTTAGTACGTCATAATCCAAGTCAGGTCATACCCAATAGCAAACTTAGAAAACACCAATTAATATTTAATTGATGATATGATCATGCAATTAAATATATACACCATTTTAGAAAAATGGATTTTCTAAATAAGTTGCATATGAGATTGAACAACTTATAGGGATATTTTGATCACGGATATTAATTGTAATGTTGTTTAATTTAGTTAAATAACATCAAATAATAAAAGTGTGTATGAGTTATATAATTAAAGGGTTAGTTATATAACTTATCTAGATGACTAGTTAATAAAAATGAAAAATACCATTTCAGGGGGAACCCCATTTGAAACAATAATTCGGCCGCCCCTTTATAGGGCTTTGTGCCTTTTGTTTCTTGGTAATGTCTCACACATTAACTAGCTACACACTCTTCCACTCACTCTCTCTCTCATACATGCAAAAGGCAATCAAGAACAAGAACATTTTCTCTCATCTTCAAGAAGAAAACAAGCCGAAAATTCGGAATTTTCAGCTTTCTTGATTCGGTTTTGGTGTCAAAATCCTAACAAGAAAGGTGTTTGCATCATGCTTGTGGGCATGGAAGCTTGAGAACATCTACCTTGGTGTTTTGGCCATTCAAGAGCAGCCCCATCTTCATCCAAATCACGTTTTTAGCAGCCCTTTTGGAAGGTGTTTCATCCACGTTTTCAGCAGCATACAAAAGGTAGTTTGTATGTCATGTTTGGGTTGTTATTACTTATTGATAGCTAGTTCAAACACATATTAATGATCCTTATGTTCTTGGGTTTGTTAAAACAAAGTTATGAACTTTTAATTTTCAGATTATAACATGATATTGATCTATTATTCCGCTGCGTTTTCTTGTTTATATGGTTAAACAACAATGTTAAAGATACAACAAACCCAACACATACATCATAAGTACACTAATCCGTGTTCTTCGTTTGTTTTGTTCTTTCATACTTTCGTTGTTTCATTCTTTTATTTACTTCCGTATTCATATTATCGTTCATTCTTCTCAGTATCTTTTACTTTCTTTTCTCTTACTTTCTTTTCATACTTTACGTTCGTCAGTTGTCATACATCTTACGTGCATATTGATAATAATTATTATTTTTATCTTCATCATCATTTGTTCATTCATTCATTCATCCGCCCATTACTCATCATTACTTGAATCTTGTCTTATGCAATATCCCCGACTCATGCTTGAAAGCTGATGCTGTGTCGGGGCCTGTACGCAAACCCCCGACTCATGTCCAAAGACTGACACAACACCAGCATACGCGACAAAGATGCCCTTCGAGTCAATCACAGGGATTGAACTCGATCCGAGTCTGTTGCGACAACAAGGTCACTCACCTCATTGTCAATCTCAATGATTGAACTTTATCCGAGTCTGTTGCAACACAAAGTCGCTCACCTTATTATCTTGTCTCATGCAAAACCCCCGACTCATTTCCGAAGACTGATACTGTGCCGGGGCCTGATAAACAAACCCCCGACTCATGTCCGAAGACTGACACAATACCGGGGTACGCGACACGGATCTCATCATCCGTCACTTCAATAATCACCATTTGTTATCTCATGTTTTGATCTATGGACAACATCATTGTGGTCACACATGAAGAGACGAATAGAGAGGGGGTTATCTTCGTTCGTTTCGTCCTTTATCATTATCTTTCACTTCGTTACATAATAGTTTATGTTCATTAATTTATTCATTCATACATCATACCACGTAAAGTCATACATAATATATTACAAAACATAATACACATGTTTTGAAAACTCTTTAACAAAGAGAGATAACATATCACTCACACACATACACATCATAATCTTCATCACATCATCATGCACACATCAATCATAAACCATCACATCATAACAGGGCCTATCTATCTATTCTACCACTTAAAACCACTTAGAGAAACCTAAGTCCAAAATGGGCGCATCGGACTTTTCAGGCGCATGAGCATAAAAATTCTAAGTGTAAAATAGTCTGGGCGCACAGGCACTATTTGGGCGCATGAGCCTGTTTGGGCACTTCACCACTATGCAGGCACATGGCGCCTGTTCAGGCGCATCAACACTTAGCCGTTTTAACAACTTGGGTGCATGGGAACTGTTTGGGCTCATGGGAACTATTTGGGCGCATAGCCCAACACTTTGGCTCCTGAGCAAATCCTGGGCGCATGGGAACACTGTTTAGGTGCATGGCCCTCTCTTGGGCGCATGGCCAACACTTAGGTGCATGGCCGATCATGCTGGGTGCATGGGACCATTCTAAATTATTTTCTATGCTACCTGCAATGCCCGATTACCATTCTAACACTACCCAAACACACATCTATCATACTAAAGTTCTTAAACAAGCTAAACATCAATTTTAATCCAGAAACCGACTCTAAAATATACACATACAGAGCATCATCGAACAATAAGCTGAAAACCCGTGGTTTCTTTTAAAAACATTTACTTGGTATGCCTAATAGCCCGAAACAAGTTGTAAATCAGTAAAAGGGGGTTCTAGAACTCACCTTGAAGCATATCTTCGAACGACACACTTGCACTAGGAAATTCAACTCCAAAAATCCCAAAAAAAATCTAAAACATTAAGAATCTCAGTCAAGAGGTTCTGAATTGGGTTAGAACCGAACAAACATTATGAAAAACTTAACTTTTACAGCTTCTTCTTCCTTTCTCTCTCTAAAACCGAGAGCTTTCTCTCTCTTCTTTCTTCCTTTCAGCTGAAATGAAGATGGTGAAGAAGGGGTGGGCGGCCATGCCCTTTTAAACCTTAAAATAATAAGGTTTTGTACTTTGTACACTTTATCCCCCTTGGCACTTATGCCCATTATCTGTTCTTTCTATTTAGTTTTCTTTTCCTTTCCTTTAAATAAAATTTCAGGGTGTTACAAGTTCCCATGCGCCTAGACACTTAGAATTATTTCTGAAATTTTAGGAAAATCAAAATTTGTAGGGTTTGACCTGATTTGACCTATGGGATATGATTACCCATTTTAAGCATGATTATGGGATGGTTTAGGGTTATAGAATGTACGATTAATATATGGTATGTATAATGTGTTATCTTTTAATGGTTTTCAAATGTATATATATTATATTATAAAATATGTTAAATATTATGTTATTAATTTACGTAGTATGAGAAAGGTATGGAAGAACATAAAGAATAACGTAACGAAGTGAAAGATAACAAAGATGGGAAGTAAAATGTAATAAATGAAAGAATGGGTTGCAAGCAAATAGAAAGGAGGTGCACGACCATGTTGTCGTTAGCTCAACTGTGATGCGGGTTAGCTACCCCAAAGGATGCATGTTGGGTCAATCATTGAGATTGACAAGACCCTTTGGTATGCCCTAGGTGACTGGGTCAGCTTTGTGCATAATGTTTGTGGTTTACTATCTTGACATAAACTGAGCTGTTTCCTTGAATGACCGTGTTGGTGTTTGAATATTTAGTGTGTGATAGAGGATGGCCAATGGCAGATCATCTAAAGCCTCGCGTGGTGGGCTTGCTGCTGCATCGCGACCAAAAAGAAGCCGGCCTAGAGTTGAAAAGGTGGTTCCTGAAGAACCCAAGACACCCCATCCGGAGGGTGTAGTGAGAGTGCCAATCTGAGAGCCTCGATAAAGGAGGCTGTAGTGGAGGAGGTTCATCAAGTCATGCAGATGAACAGGTCCTCGGGAGGATGGGAAGGTGAGCGAAAAGAGAGGAACAGGTCCTCAGGAGGACGGGAACAAACGGAGCCTGAAACGGTTCCTTCTGATGAAGAAGAAGAGGAAGAAGAGGACCCTGCACCGGAGGCGGCACGAGGCTGTAACTATGTCACGTTTCAACGATGCAAGGCCCCTACTTTTGATGGTAACGGCACTACTACTGCTACTCACCGGTGGGTGAGAGGAATGGAAGTTGTTTTGAACATCAGTGTGTGCCTGGAGGATCAGAAAGTAATGTTTGCTGCCCACTCTTTTGTGGACTCGGCTCTGTGCTGGTGGGACAATATAGTCCAAGCCGAGGGTAGCAGGGCTATTGGGAAGATGAGATGGTCGGAGTTGAAGAAGTTTGTATTGAGTTGTTCTGTCCTCATCGGGAAATGGACAAGGTTGAGAGGGAGTTCCTGCAGCTGGAGCGGGAACCATGACACACCAGTAGTACACCACAAAGTTCAACGAGAAGGCACGTCTGGTGCCAGATCAGGTGACGCCTCTATCACGGAAGATTAAGAGATATATTTAGGGTTTGCCCGCGGACATTCGCAGGCACATGATCGCTGCCCGACCGAGCACGTTTAGGTCGGTAGTGGACTTGGCAGGGAGGTTATATGATGAGAGGATGGTAGTGGTGGTGACTGAAGGTAGTAAGAAGGGTGGTGGTGATCGGAACTGGAGTGGGAAGAGGTTTGGTTGGGGTGATGCCTCGACGGGTAACAAAAAGGCATGGGTGGATGACCGCCTTGTAGCCACACCGGGTACGGGATTGAAAAAGTGTGGCAAATGTGGGGAGGAGCACAGTGGCGAGTGTAGGTGGCGGCTGAATGTGTGCTTCAAATGTGGGAAGCCAGGTCATATGGCACGGGAGTGTAAAGCAGGGAAATGTTTTAACTGTGGCGGGGAGGGACACATGAGCAGAGACTGCAAGAAGCCAAGGGCTAAGGGTTTCGGGGTGAAGAAAACGGGAAGCGAAGGACCGAGGGTGAGTGCCAGGGCATTCACTATGACACATGAGGAGGCTAGGACGGACCCTGATATTGTGTCCGGTACGTTTCTGGTGAACCAAACTTTAGCTTCTGTGTTGTTTGATTCGGGTGCCAGTAGAAGTTTTATTTCTGCTGCTTTCTGTGCTAAACTACCTGTTAGTTATTGACGTGTTGACGCACCCTTTGATGTAGAAATTGCCATAGGTAAGTCTACTAGGATTTCTGAGATGATAGAGAACTATGATGTGGAATTAGAAGGCCATAAGTTTCCTGTTAGACCGTTTGTGATGATCATAGGCGGTTTTGATTTGGTTCTTGTGGTGGATCGGTTGGCGGACTTTGAGTCAAATATAGTGTGTCGTAAGAAGATGATTCGTTTGATAGCGCCTGACGGGAGTTCGGTAACTGTTTACAGGGATCGGGTCACGATGATCCCGAAAGTAATCTCGATGGCGGTGGCGGGAAAGTGTATGAGGTGTGGATGTAGCGCTTACTTCGTGTTATGTAAAGGATGTGGATACGCCAACACCACAACTATCTGATGTTCCGGTTGTGTGTGACTTCCCAGATGTGTTCCCAGAAGACTTATCAGGAGTGCCACCGGACCGAGAGATTGAGTTTCAGATTTATCTGATACCAGGTGCCCAACCGATTGCCAAGGCACCGTATCGGTTGGCTCCGACTGAGATGAAAGAGTTGATGGAGCAGTTGCAAGAGCTGCTTGATAAGGGGTTCATTAGACCGAGTGCCTCTCCTTGGGGTGCTCCGGTCTTATTTGTAAAGAAGAATGACGGTAGCATGAGGATGTGTATAGACTACCATGAGCTGAACGAGTTGACGGGGAAGAATCGGTACCCATTATCGAGAATTGATGATTTGTTTGATCAGCTTCAAGGCGCCAGTTGGTTTTCAAGGATAGATCTTCGATCGGGCTACCATCAGCTAAAGGTGAAAGAGCAGGATATTTCTGAAACAGATTTTCGCACGCACTACGGTCACTACGAGTTTCTTGTCATGTCGTTTGGTTTGACTAATGCGCCAGCTGCTTTTATGGATCTGATGAACCGAGTGTGTCGGCTGATGTTGGATAAATCAGTGATCGTGTTTATTAATGATATCCTGGTTTATTCAAAGAGCGAGATAGAGCATGCCGGTCATATTCAAGAGGTGTTGGAGACGTTGAGAAGGGAGAAACTATATGCCAAGTTGTCCAAATGCACGTTCTGGTTGCGCGAAGTTTAATTCTTGGGTTACGTGGTGAATCCGGAGGGGATATGGTGGATCCGGCAAAGGTGGAAGCGGTGATGCAATGGAAGTCTCCAAAGATGCCATCCGAGATTCGTAGTTTCTTGGGTTTGGCAGGCTACTACAGAAGATTCATCCAAGACTTTTCCAAGAACGCTTCTCCACTAACCAAGTTGACCCATAAGGATGTAAAGTTTGTATGGGGTCACTCTTAAGAGAAGGCGTTTGAAGAATTGAAAACGAGATTGACCTAAGCTCCTGTTCTTTCATTACCCGATGGAAGCGAAGATCTGGTGGTTTATTCCGATGCTTCATACTCGGGATTGGGGTGCGTGTTAATGCAGAGGGGAAAGGTTATAGCCTACGCATCCCGATAGTTGAAGGTTCATGAGGTTAACTATCTTACTCATGACGTGGAGCTAGCAGCTGTGGTCTATGCACTGAAGATTTGGAGGCACTACCTCTACGGGATGAAGTGCACCATTTTCACTGACCACAAGAGCTTGAAGTATTTCTTTAAGCAGAAAGACCTGCACGTGAGGTAGAGGAGATGGTTGGAGCTCATAAAAGATTATGGTTGTGAGATCCATTATTATCCGGGCAAAGCCAAAGTGGTGCGAAATTCCCTTAGCCGAAAGGAAAGACCCGAGCCGATCCGGGTGAAAGCGTACCAGTTGATTATGACCTCTGATGTGATGAAGCAAGTCAAAGAGTTTCAAGATGAGGTAGTAAAAGAAGATCGTCTTAACTCTGAAAGGATGAGAGGTCTAGTTGCGGAATTGGGTGAAAACACACTCAGTGTTAGAACCCGGTTCGGGAGGATGTGGATTCCTTGTTTTGGGGATCTACACGTGAAGATTATGGATGAAGCTTAAAAAGCTCGATACTCTATTCATCCCGGTGCTACAAAGATGTACCAAGACATGAAGGAAGATTATTGGTGGCCGGGTATGAAGCGGGACGTAGTGGAGTATGTGAGTAAGTGCCTTACCTGCTTGCAAGTAAAGGCCGAGCATCAAAAGCCATATGGGAAGATCCAACCATGGGATATACTGGAATAGAAGTGGGAGCACATCACCATGGATTTCATTACGAAGCTGCCGCGTACGCCGAAAGGGTATGATGCTATATGGGTGATTGTTGACCGCTTGACGAAGAGTGCTCTCTTCCTACCAATTCACGAGACATATACATCCGAGAGGATGGCGGATCTTTTCATTAAGGAGATTGTGACTGGTCATGGTGTGCCGGTGTCTATTGTGTCAGATCGTGACACCCAGTTTACGTCCAAATTCTGGAAGAAATTCCACGACGCCATGGGGACGAGGTTACATATTAGCATGGCTTATCATCCCCAGACTGATGGTCAGTCATAAAGGACCATTCAGACATTGGAGGACATGCTTCGGGCATGTGTTATTGATTTTGGGGGATGTTGGGATGACCACTTACCGTTAGCTGAATTCTCATACAATAACAGTTATCATGCCAGTATTGGTATGCCACCCTATGAGATGCTATACGGTAGGAGATGCAAAACACCCATCTGTTGGGGTGATATTGGTCATAAAGAGTTAAGGAGTGTCGAGGTGATCGAGGCTATGACTTAAAAGCTTGAGAATATCAAGGCCTTCATGAAGGCGGCCAAAGATAGACAAAAGTCGTATGCTGATAAACGACGCAGACCGATCGAGTTCCAGGTGGGTGACCGAGTTATGTTGGTGGTCTCACCTTAGAAGGGTATCATTCGCTTCCGAAAGCGGGGCAAGTTGAGCCCAAGATACATAGGCCCTTTCCGAATCATTGCTCGAGTAGGAGAGGTGGCCTATAGATTGGAGTTACCAGATGAGTTAAGTGGAATTCGCCCGACATTCCACGTATCTCATCTAAGTAAGTGTTTGGCAGATGAGGATATGATTTTTCCATTGGGGATATCAAAGTAGACGAACGGCTCAATTATATGGAGCAACCAGTGGCGATCATCTATCGAAAGGAGAAGAGGTTGAGAAACAAAGTGGTCCCTCTTGTACGTGTACAGTGGAAGCAAAAGAAGGGATCCGAGTAAACGTGGGAGACCGAAGAAGAAATGAGACAGCATTACCCACGCTTATTCGAGGAATAACAGGTTTCGGGGACAAAACCTATATAATGGGGGTGGACTTGTAACACCCGGGTGTTTTCCTTGAAACCGATGAAAGAAGAAAAAGAAATAAAGTCCAAAGTCGGGGGACCAAACTTACCAAAACGGGAGAAAATTTGTAAATGTTGGGGATTAAGAGGGGGAGGGCAGCCACACCCTCCTCACACTTGTGAAAATTCAGCAAAGGGAGAAAGAAGAGAGAAAGAAGAGAGAAAAGAGAGAAAAAGCTTGGTTCGAGTGTGCAAAATCATCGTGTAGCGGGTCTAGATGAAGCTCTTCTTCTTCTTGTAGTTTGTGTGAGTTCTAGGACCCCTATTTTACTCGTTTTCAACTGATTTGGGGCCGGAACACAAAGTAAACCCGTTTTTGTATGTGTGTGTGTTTGACCCATTTAGGTGTGTTTCTATGTGATGCGTTTAGAGTATGTTTTCGGGCTTTTGTGTGCTTGAATTGTGTTGTAGTATGCATTCCTAAGGTTTAGGATGGTTGATTTGGGCTTAGAATGGGTTTGGATGAGCTTGGAGATTGAAAATGGCAGATTGGGTTCAGGATGAACTACATTTTGCATCAGTTATGGCTAGGCGACCGACTGGAGGCCATACGGCCGACTGGAGGGCGATTGAGGTTCAGTCGCACGACTGGAGGGCCAGTCGAATGGGGAGTCATGCGACTGAGAGCCCAGTCTCATAGGTACTCATCCGCATTAAGTCAATACGCATGAGGTCCATTTGCATGAGGTCCATTCGCATAAGGTCCAGTCGCATAGTGTTCAATCGCATGAGGTCCATTCGCACGACCGGGTGTTCATCTGCATTGGAGTTCATCCGCATAGGTCGATTCGCATGATGATCAGTCGCATGGAGGCCATGCGACTGAAGGGTGCCTATACGCCCAAATAGGGCTGTTGTACCCAAGGAGAAGCATAGTTTGATTACTGATTTTCAGGGGAAACTGCAGTTGTAAGTTTTGACGGGGAAGTTCCTGTAAGTGCATGTAAGATGGCCTTTGAGGCCTTAGAAGTTATGTTGGGCATGATAATGATGATGATGCATGATTATGCATGATGTATGTTATGTATGTATGATGTTGCCCTGTACGATGATGTTATTTGTGTATGATGATGTTCCTCGTTATGATGTATGTTTATCCTTCCCGTGGCTTTACGTGTTAAGTTTATGAATGAATGAAAAGTATTATGTAACGTAAAAGTGGAAGATAATGAAAAGAGGAACGAAATGAAAGAATGCATGCATTAACAATGAATGAATGAAAGTAAGAAAAGGCTTGCAAGCAAATGTATGGAGGTTCACACCCAATGAAGGGTGTTAGCTCAACTGTGTGCGGGTTAGCTACCCCAGAATGATGCACACTGGGTCCAATCCTTGTGATTAACCATATGTATGGGATCCTTGCCGCTTGCCCTAGGTACTGGAGTCAGCTTCATGCATAATATTCGAGGTCTATGAAAGACCTCAGGCCCAGTAACTAGCTTCGTGCATAATGTTTAGGGTATAGCACATGGCATTGATCCGTAATGAAAGAGAAAAGATAAGTGGTGAATGTACTTGCCCTAGGTACTGGAGTTAGATTCGTGCAAAATGAATGGAGTTAGCTTCGTGCACAATGTTCGAGGTCACTAAAAGACCTCAGGCGCAGTAACTAGCTTCGTGCACAATGTTCGGGGTATTGTACATGTCATCGAAAGTAATGAACGTACGAATGAATGTAATGAACGTACGAAGGAATGTAGTGAATGTACGAATGAAAGTAAGGAACGTACGAAGGAAAGTAAGAATTTATGAATGAATGTGAACGAAAGCAACGAATGTGAATGTTAACGATGTACGTTAAATGAACGAAGGTTAACGAACGAATAATGAAGATAATGATGATATTATCTATGTGTACGTATGATGTGTGATCGCATGTAAGTAAAGAACGGTTTTCACGAAAGAAAAGTATGTTTTATTATAAAACTAGAACTCACTCAGTAACGCTGACTTTTTATGTGTTTCTAGTTGGCAGGTAGCGTTGCTGAGGGTGGTACGGGACGGCTACTCAGCTCTTTTTGGATGGCATTCTTTTGTTTAACGCTTTGCATTGTAATGCGAACAAACTATGTTTTGTAATTAATGTTATATTATTTTGCTAAAGTGTTTATTAAAGGAAATCAAGTGATTGATTTAAAAGTTTCCGCTGCATGTTTTATTTAAGTTAATGCAATTATACGTTTTATGTGTGATGATTGACCAGCTGTAAGCGTCCCGGGGACGGGGCCTTACAGGTTGGTATCAGAACCAAAGTTTAAGTGAAAAGGGTAAATTTTCAAAATGAACCTTAACTTAAACTGAAAATGGGACGGAAAGGGAACGGATGCCAATCTGTGTAGCTGCGTGCCATCAGGTATTTTCTTTAATGTTAACCGGTATTATATGCGCATGTTATGTGGTTTATGTGTTGCTGGTAGATTTAGATACTGATGTAGTCAGGACAGGTAATGCTCGGGGTATGTAGAGTAAAGTAAGTGGCTAACAACTACTGGCCATTGTAATTAGGGACTTACTATACTTGACATAAACTGAGTTGTTTCCTTGAATGACCATATTGGTGTTTAAATCTTTCAGTGCGTGATAGAGGATGGCTGGTGGCAGATCGTCTAAAGCCTCGTGTTGTTGGCTTGCTGCTGCATCGCGACCCAAAAGATGCCGGCCTAGAGTTGAAAAGGTGGTTCCTGAAGAACCCGAGACCCCCCATCCAGAGGGTGTAGATGAGAGCGGCAATCTGAGAGCCTCGATAAAGGAGGCTGTAGTGGAGGAGGTTCATCAAGTCATGTAGACAATCTTACCGTCTGTGGTGACTGAAGTGATTAACGCTGTACGGGAAGGAGAGCGGAAAGAGAGGAACAGGTCCTCGGGAGGACATGAACAAACAGAGCCTGAAAAGGTTCCTTCAGATGAAGAAGAAGAGGAAGAAGAGGATCCTGCGACGGAGGCGGCACGAGGCTGTAACTATCGGGCGTTTCAACGATGCAAGCCCCCTACTTTTGATGGTAACGGCACTGCTGCTGCTGCTCACTGGTGGGTGAGAGAAATGGAAGCTGTTTTTAACATTAGCGAGTGCGGGAGGATCAGAAAGTAAAGTTTGCTGCCTACTCTTTTGTGGACTCGGCTCCGTGCTGGTGGGACAATATAGTCCAAGCCGAGGGTAGCACGGCTATTGGGAGGATGAGATGGTCGGAGTTGAAGAAGTTGGTTATTGAGGAGTTCTGTCCTCATCGGGAAATGGACAAGGTTGAGAGGGAGTTCCTACAGTTGGAGGCGGGAACCATGACACACTAACAATACACCATAAAGTTCAACAAGATGGCATGTCTGGTGCCAGATCAGGTGACGCCTCTGTCATGGAAGATTAAGAGATACATTCAGGGTTTGCCCGCGGACATTCGCAGGCACATGATTGCTACCCGACCGAGCATGTTTGGGTCGGCAGTGGACTTGGTAGGGATGTTATATGATGAGAGGACGGTAGTGGTGGTGATTGAAGGTAGTAAGAAGGGTGGTGGTGATCAGAACTGGAGTGGGAAGAGGTTTGGCCGGGGTGATGCCTCGACGGGTAACAAGAAGGCATGGGTGGATACCCGCCATGTAGCCACACCGGGTACGGGATTGATAAAGTATGGCAAATGTGGGAAGGAGCACAGTGACGAGTGTAGGTGGGGGCTGAATGTGTGCTTCAGATCTGGGAAGCCAGGTCATATGGCACGGGAGGGTAAAGCGAGGAAATGTTTTTACTGTAGCGGGGTGGGCCACATGTGCAGAGACTGCAAGAAGCCAAGGGATGAGGGTTCCAGGGTGAAGAAAACGGGAAGTGAAGGACCGAGGGCAAGCGTCAGGGCATTCACTATGACGCAGGAGGAGGCTAGGATGGACTTTGATGTTGTGTCCGGTACGTTTCTGGTGTACCAATCTTTAGCTTCTGTGTTATTTGATTTGGGTGCCAGTAGAAGTTTTATTTCTACTGCTTTCTGTGCTAAACTGCTTGTTAGTACTAGACGTGTTAACACGCCCTTTGATGTAGAAACTGCCATAGGTAAGTTTACCAGGATTTCTGAGGTGATAGAGAACTGTGATGTGGAATTAGAAGGCCATAAGTTTCCTGTTAGACCGTTTGTGATGATCCTAGGCGATTTCGATTGGTTCTTGGGATGGATTGGTTGGCGGACTTCGAGGGGAATATAGTGTGTCGCAAGAAGATGATTCGTTTGATAACGCCTGACAAGAGTTCGGTAACTGTTTACGGGGATCGGGTCGCGACGATCCCGAAAGTAATCTCAATGGTGGTGGCAGGAAAGTGTATGAGGCGTGGATGTAGCGTCTACTTCTGTTATGTAAAGGATGTGGAAAAGCCAACACCACAACTATCTGATGTTCCGGTTGTGTGTGACTTCCCAGATGTGTTCCCAGAAGACTTATCAGGAGTGAGATGAAAGAGTTGATGGAGATGTGTTCACATTGATCTGATACCAGGTGCCCAACCGATTGCTAAGGCACCGTATCGGTTGGCTCCGACTTAGATGAAAGAGTTGATGGAGCAGTTGCAAGAGCTGCTTGATAAGGGGTTCATTAGACCGAGTATCTCTCCTTGGGGTGCTCCGGTCTTATTTGTAAAGAAGAAAGACGGTAGCATGAGGATGTGTATAGACTACCGTGAGCTGAAGAAGTTGACGGTGAAGACTCGGTACCCGTTACTGAGAATTGATGATTTGTTTGATCAGCTTCAAGGCGCCAGTTGGTTTTCAAGGATAGATCTTCGATCGGCTACCATCAGCTAAAGGTGAAATAGAAGGATATTCCTAAAACAGCTTTTCGCACGCGCTACAGTCACTACGAGTTTCTTGTCATGTCCTTTGGTTTGACCAATGCGCCTGCTGCTTTTATGGATCTGATGAACGGAGTGTGTCAGCCGATGTTGGAGAAATCAGTGATTGTGTTTATTGATAATATCCTGATTTATTCAAAGAGTGAGATAGAGCATGCCGGTCACATTCGAGAGGTTTGGAGGCGTTGAGAAGGGAGAAACTATATGCCAAGTTCTCCAAATGCGCGTTCTGGTTCCGCGAAGTTCAATTCTTGGGTCAAGTGGTGAATTCGGAGGGGATTATGGTGGATCCGGCAAATGTGGAAGCGGTGATGCAATGGAAGTCTCCAAAGACGCCATCCGAGATTCGCAGTTTCTTAGGTTTGGCGGGCCACTACAGAAGATTCATCCAAGACTTTTCCAAGATCGCTTCTCCACTAACCAATTTGACCCATAAGGATGCAAAGTTTGTATGGGGTCAAGCTAAAGAGAAGGCGTTCGAAGAATTTAAAACTAGATTGACCCAAGCTCTTGTACTGTCATTACCCGATGGAAGCGAAGATTTGGTGGTTTATTCTGATGCTTCATACTTGGTATTGGGGTGCATGTTAATGCAGAGGGGGAAGGTTATAGCCAATGTAACCCGACAGTTGAAGGTTCATGAGGTTAACTATCCTACTCATGACTTGGAGCTAGCAGATGTGGTCTTTGCACTGAAGATTTGGAGGCACTATCTCTATGGGACGAAGTGCACCATTTTCACTGACCACAGGAGCTTGAAGTATTTATGCGAGCAGAAAGACCTGAACGTGAGGCGGAGGAGATGGTTGGAGCTCAAAAAAGATTATGATTATGAGATCCATTATCATCCGGGCAAAGCCAACGTGATGGCGGATGCCCTTAGCCGAAAGGAAAGACCCGAGCCGATCCGGGTGAAAGCGTACCAGTTGATTATGACCTCTGATGTGATGAAGCAAGTCAAAGAGTTTCAAGATGAGGCATTAAAAGATGATCGTCTTAACTCTGAAAGGATGAGAGGTCTAGTTGCAGAATTGGGAGAAAACACACTCGGTGTTAGAACCCGGTTCGGGCGGATGTGGATTCCTCGTTTTGGGGATCTACGCGTGAAGATTATGGATGAAGCTCATAAAGCTCGACACTCTATTCATCCCGGTACTACAAAGATGTACCAAGACATGAAGAAAGATTATTGGTGGCCGGGTATGAAGCGGGACGTAGTGGAGTATGTGAGTAAGTGCCTTACCTGCTTGCAAGTAAAGGCCGAGCATCAAAAGCCGTATGGGAAGATCCAACCTTTGGATATAACAGAATTGAAGTGAGAGCACATCACCATGGATTTCATTACGAAGCTGCCGCGTACGCCGAAAGTGTATGATGCTATAGGGGTGATTGTTGACCGCTTGACGAAGAGTGCATACTTCCTACCGATTCACGAGACATATTCATCCGAGAGGTTGGCGGATCTTTTCATTAAGGAGATTGTGACTGGTCATGGTGTGCCTGTGTCTATTGTGTCGGATCGTGACACCCGGTTTACGTCCAAATTCTGGAAGAAATTCCACGACGCCATGGGGACGAGGTTAGATATTAGCACGGCTTATCATCCCCAGACTGATGGTCAGTCAGAAAGGACCATTCAGACATTGGAGGACATGCTTCGGACATGTGTTATTGATTTTGGGGGAAGTTGGGATGACCACTTACCGTTAGCTGAATTCTCATACAATAACAGTTATCAAGCCAGTATTGGTATGCCACCTTATGAGATGCTGTACAGTAGGAGATACAAAACACCCATTTGTTGGGGTGATATTGGTCAAAAAGAGTTAGCGAGCATCGAGGTGATTGAGGCTATGACTAAAAAGCTTGAGAGGATCAAGGCCTTTATGAAGGCAGCCAAAGATAGAAAGAAGTCGTATGCTGATAAACGACACAGACCGATCGAGTTCCAGGTGGGGATCGAGTTATGTTGAAGGTCTCACCTTGGAAGGGTATCATTCACTTCCGAAAGCGGGGTAAGTTGAGCCCGAGATACATAGGCCCTTTTCAAATCATTACCGAGTAGGAGAGGCGGCCTATAGATTGGAGTTACCAGATGAGTTAAGTGGAATTCACCCGACATTCCACGTATCTTATCTAAGGAAGTGTTTGGCCGATGAGGATATGATTGTTCCATTAGGGGATATCGAAGTAGACGAATGGCTCAATTAAGTGGAGCAACCAGTGGCGATCATCGATCAAAAGGAGAAGAGGTTGAGAAATAAAGTGGTCCCTCTTGTACGTGTACAGTGGAAGCACAGGAAGGGATCCGAGTAAACGTGGGAGACCGAAGAAGAAATGAGACAGCATTACCCACACTTATTCGAGGAATAACAGTTTTCGGGGACAAAACCTATATAAGGGGGTGGACTTGTAACACTCGGATATTTTCCTTGAAACTGACAAAAGAAGAAAAATAAATAAAGTCCAAAGTCGGGGGGACCAAACTTGCCAAAACGGGAGAAAATTCATAAAAGTTGGGGATTAAGAGGGGGAGGGCAGCAACACCCTCCCCACACTTGTGAAAATTCAGCAAAGGGAGAAAGAAGAGAGAAAGAAGAGAGAAAAGAGAGAAAAAGGTTGGTTTGAGTGTGCAAAATCATCGTGTAGCGGGTCTAGATGAAGCTCTTCGTTTTCTTCTTGTTTGTGTGAGTTCTAGGACCCCTATTTTACTCGTTTTCAATTGATTTGGGGCTGGAACACATAGTAAACCCATTTTTGTATATGTGTGTGTTTGACCCATTTGGGTGTGTTTGACCCATTTGGGTGTGTTTATGTGTGATGCGTTTGGAGTATGTTTTCGGGCTTGTGTGTGCTTGAATGGTGTTGTAGTATGCCTTCCTAAGGTTTAGGATGGTTGATTTGGGCCTAGAATGGGTTTGGATGAGCTTGGAGATCAAAAATGGAAGATTGTGTTCGGGATGAACTGCATTCTGCATCAGTTAGGGCTAGGCGACCGACTGGAGACCATACGACCGACTGAAAGGCGATTGTGGTTCAGTCGCACGATTGAGGTTCAATCACATGACTGGAGGGCCAGTTGCATGGGGAGTCATGCGACTGAGAGCCTAGTCGCATAGATACTCATCCGCATTAAGTCCATCCGCATGAGGTCCATTCGCATATGGTCCATTCGCATAGTGTTCAATCGCATGAGGTCCATTCGCACGACTGGGTGTTCATCCACATTGGTGTTCATCCACATAGGTCTATTCGCATGATGATCAGTCACATGGAGGCCATGCGACTGAAGGGTGCCCATATGCCTAAATAGGGCTGTTGTACCCGAGGAGAAGCATAGTTTGATTACTGACTTTCGGGGGAAAGTGCAGATGTAAGTTTTGACGTGGAAGTTCCCGTAAGTGCATGTAAGACGACCTTTGAGGCCTTAGAAGTTATGTTAGGCATGATAATGATGATGATGCGTGATTATGCATGATGTATGTTATGTATGTATGATGTTGCCCTGTATGATGATGCTATTTGTGTATGATGATGTTCCTCGTTATGATGTATGTTTATCCTTCCCGTGGCTTTACGTGTTATGTTTATGAATGAATGAAAAGTATTATGTAATGTAAAGTGGAAGACAATGAAAAGAGGAACGAAATGAAAGAATGCATGCATTAACGAATGAATGAATGAATGTAAGAAAAGGCTTGCAAGCAAATGTATGGAGGTTCACACCCAATGAAGGGTGTTAGCTCAACTGTGCGCGGGTTAGCTACCCCAGAAGGACGCACACTGGGGTCCAATCCTTGTGAATGACCATATGTATGGGATCCTTGCTGCTTACCCTAGGTATTGGAGTTAGCTTCGTGCATAATGTTCGAGGTCTATGAAAGACCTCAGGCCTAGTAACCATCTTCGTGCACAATGTTCGGGGTATAGCACATAGCATTGATCCGTAATGAAAGAGAAAAGATAAGTGGTGGGGTACTTGCCCTAGGTACTGGTGTCAGTTTCGTGCACAATATTCGAGGTCTATGAAAGACCTCAGGCCCAGTAACCAGCTTCATGTACAATGTTCGGGGTATTGTACATGTCATCGAAAGTAATAAACGTAAGAATGAATGTAATGAACGTATGATGGAATGTAATGAATGTTCGAATGAAAGTAAGGAACGTACGAATGAAAGTAAGAATTTATGAATGAATGTGAACGAAAACAACGAATGTGAATGTTAACGATGTACGTGAAATGAACGAAAGTTAACGAACAAATAATGAAGATAATAATGATATTATCTATGTGTACGTATGATGTGTGATCGCATGTAAGTAAAGAACGGTTTTTACGTAAGAAAAGTATGTTTATTATAAAACTAGAACTCACTCAGCAACACTGACTTTTTATGTGTTTCGAGTTGGCAGGTACCGTTGCTGAGGGTGGTACGGGACGGCTACTCAGCTCTTTTTGGATGGCATTCTTTTGTTTAACGCTTTTGCATTGTAATGCGAACAAACTATGTTTTATAATGAATGTTTATTAAAGGAAATCAACAAACTATGTTTTATAATGAATGTTTATTAAAGGAAATCAAGGGATTGATTTAAAAGTTCCCGCTGAATGTTTTATTTAAGTTAATGCAATTATACGTTTTATGTGCGATGATTGACCAGCTGTAAGCGTCCCGGGGACGGGGCCTTATAGGTTGGTATCAGAACCAAAGTTTAAGTGAAAAGGGTAAATTTTCAAAATGAATCTTAACTTAAACTGAAAATGGGACGGAAAGGGAAGGGGTGCCAATCTGTGTAGCTGCGTGCCATCAGGTATTTTCTTTAATGTTAACCGGTATTATATGCGCATGCTATGTGGTTTATGTGTTGCTGGTAGATTTAGATACTGATGTAGTCAGGACAGGTAATGCTCGGGGTATGAAGAGCAAAGTAAGTGGCTAATCACTACTGGCCATTATAATTAGGGACTTACTATACTTGACATAAACTAAGCTGTTTCCTTGAATGACCGTGTTGGTGTTTGAATCTTTCAGTGCGTGATAGAGAATGGCCGGTGGCTGATCATCTAAAGCCTCGCGTTGGGCTTGCTGCTGCATCGCGACCCAAAAGAGGCAGGCCTAGAGTTGAAAAGGTAGTTCCTGAAGAACCCGAGACCCCCATCCGGAGGGTGTAGATGAGAGCGGCAATCTGAGAGCCTCGATAAAGGAGGCTGTAGTGGAGGAGGTTCATCAAGTCATGTAGACAATCTTACCGTCTGCGGTGACTGAAGTGATTAAGGCTGCATGGGAAGGAGAGCGGAAAGAGAGGAACAGGTCCTCGGGAGGACGGGAACAAACGGAGCCTGAAACGGTCCTTCAGATGAAGAAGAAGAGGAAGAAGAGGATCCTGCGACGGAGGCGGCACGAGGCTGTAACTATCGGGCGTTTCAACGATGCAAGCCCCCTACTTTTGATGGTAACGGCACTGCTGCTGCTGCTCACCGGTGGGTGAGAGAAATGGAAGCTGTTTTGAACATTAGCGAGTGCGGGAGGATCAGAAAGTAAAGTTTGCTGCCTACTCTTTTGTGGAATCGGCTCCGTGCTGGTGGGATAATATAGTCCAAGCCGAGGGTAGCACGGCTATTGGGAGGATGAGATGGTCGGAGTTGAAGAAGTTGGTTATTGAGGAGTTCTGTCCTCATCGTGAAATGGACAAGGTTGAGAGGGAGTTCCTACAGTTGGAGGCGGGAACCATGACACACTAACAATACACCACAAAGTTCAACAAGATGGCATGTCTGGTGCCGGATCAGGTGACGCCTCTGTCACGGAAGATTAAGAGATACATTCAGGGTTTGCCCGCGGACATTCGCAGGCACATGATTGCTACCCGACCGAGCATGTTTGGGTCGGCAGTGGACTTGGTAGGGATGTTATATGATGAGAGGACGGTAGTGGTGGTGACTGAAGGTAGTAAGAATGGTGGTGGTGATCAGAACTGGAGTGGGAAGAGGTTTGGCCGGGGTGATGCCTCGACGGGTAACAAGAAGGCACGGGTGGATGACCGCCATGTAGCCACACCGGGTACGGGATTGAAAAAGTGTGGCAAATGTGGGAAGGAGCATAGTGATGAGTGTAGGTGGGGGCTGAATGTGTGCTTCAGATGTGGGAAGCCAGGTCATATGGCACGGGAGGGTAAAGCGGGGAAATGTTTTTACTGTAGCGGTGTGGGCCACATGTGCAGAGACTGCAAGAAGCCAAGGGCTGAGGGTTCCAGGGTGAAGAAAACGGGAAGTGAAGGACCGAGGGCAAGCGCCAGGGTATTCACTATGACGCAGGAGGAGGCTCGGATGGACCTTGATGTTGTGTCCGGTACGTTTCTGGTGTACCAAACTTTAGCTTCTGTGTTATTGATTTGGGTGCCAGTAGAAGTTTTATTTCTACTGCTTTCTGTGCTAAACTGCTTGTTAGTAGTAGACGTGTTAACACGCCCTTTGATGTAGAAACTGCCATAGGTAAGTTTACCAGGATTTCTGAGGTGATAGAGAACTGTGATGTGGAATTAGAAGGCCATAAGTTTCCTGTTAGACCGTTTGTGATGATCCTAGGCGATTTCGATTTGGTTCTTGGGATGGATTGGTTGGCGGACTTCGAGGCGAATATAGTGTGTCGCAAGAAGATGATTCGTTTGATAACGCCTGACAAGAGTTCGGTAACTGTTTACGGGGATCGGGTCGCGACGATCCTGAAAGTAATCTCAATGGCGGTGGCGGGAAAGTGTATGAGGCGTGGATGTAGCGTCTACTTCTGTTATGTAAAGGATGTGGAAACGCCAACACCACAACTATCTGATGTTCCGGTTGTGTGTGACTTCCCAGATGTGTTCCCAGAAGACTTATCAGGAGTGAGATGAAAGAGTTGATGGAGATGTGTTAACATTGATCTGATACCAGGTGCCCAACCGATTGCTAAGGCACCGTATCGGTTGGCTCCGACTGAGATGAAAGAGTTGATGGAGCAGTTGCAAGAGCTGCTTGATAAGGGGTTCATTAGACCGAGTATCTCTCCTTGGGGTGCTCCGATCTTATTTGTAAAGAAGAAAGACGGTAGCATGAGGATGTGTATAGACTACCGTGAGCTGAAGAAGTTGACGGTGAAGACTCGGTACCCGTTACTGAGAATTGATGATTTGTTTGATCAGCTTCAAGGCGCCAGTTGGTTTTCAAGGATAGATCTTCGATCGGGCTACCATCAGCTAAAGGTGAAATAGAAGGATATTCCTAAAACAGCTTTTCGCACGCGCTACAGTCACTACGAGTTTCTTGTCATGTCCTTTGGTTTGACCAATGCGCCTGCTGCTTTTATGGATCTGATGAACGGAGTGTGTCAGCCGATGTTGGAGAAATCAGTGAATGTGTTTATTGATGATATCCTGATTTATTCAAAGAGTGAGATAGAGCATGCCGGTCACATTCGAGAGGTTTTGGAGACATTGAGAAGGGAGAAACTATATGCCAAGTTCTCCAAATGTGCGTTCTGGTTCCGCGAAGTTCAATTCTTGGGTCAAGTCGTGAATCCGGAGGGGATTATGGTGGACCCGGCAAAGGTGGAAGCGGTGATGCAATGGAAGTCTCCAAAGACGCCATCCGAGATTCGCAGTTTCTTAGGTTTGGCGGGCCACTACAGAAGATTCATCCAAGACTTTTCCAAGATCGCTTCTCCACTAACCAATTTGACCCATAAGGATGTAAAGTTTGTATGGGGTCAAGCTCAAGAGAAGGCGTTCGAAGATTTTAAAACTAGATTGACCCAAGCTCTTGTACTGTCATTACCCGATGGAAGCGAAGATTTGGTGGTTTATTCTGATGCTTCATACTTGGTATTGGGGTGCGTGTTAATGCAGAGGGGGAAGGTTATAGCCAATGTATCCCGACAGTTGAAGGTTCATGAGATTAACTATCCTACTCATGACTTGGAGCTAGCAGCTGTGGTCTTTGCACTGAAGATTTGGAGGCACTATCTCTATGGGACGAAGTGCACCATTTTCACTGACCACAGGAGCTTGAAGTATTTCTTCGAGCAGAAAGACCTGAACGTGAGGCAGAGGAGATGGTTGGAGCTCATAAAAAATTATGATTATGAGATCCATTATCATCCGGGCAAAGCCAACGTGATGGCGGATGCCCTTAGCCGAAAGGAAAGACCCGAGCCGATCCGGGTGAAAGCGTACCAGTTGATTAAGACCTCTGATGTGATGAAGCAAGTCAAAGAGTTTCAAGATGAGGCATTAAAAGAAGATCGTCTTAACTCTGAAAGGATGAGAGGTCTAGTTGCAGAATTGGGAGAAAACACACTCGGTGTTAGAACCCGGTTCGGGCGGATGTGGATTCCTCGTTTTGGGGATCTACGCGTGAAGATTATGGATGAAGCTCATAAAGCTCGATAATCTATTCATCCCGGTACTACAAAGATGTACCAAGACATGAAGAAAGATTATTGGTGGCCGGGTATGAAGCGGGACGTAGTGGAGTATGTGAGTAAGTGCCTTACCTGCTTGCAAGTAAAGGCCGAGCATCAAAAGCCGTATGGGAAGATCCAACCTTTGGATATAACAGAATTGAAGTGAGAGCACATCACCATGGATTTCATTACGAAGCTGCCGCGTACGCCGAAAGTGTATGATGCTATAGGGGTGATTGTTGACCGCTTGACGAAGAGTGCACACTTCCTACCGATTCACGAGACATATTCATCCGAGAGGTTGGCAGATCTTTTCATTAAGGAGATTGTGACTGGTCATGGTGTGCTTGTGTCTATTGTGTCGGATCGTGACACCCGGTTTACGTCCAAATTCTGGAAGAAATTCCACGACGCCATGGGGACGAGGTTAGATATTAGCACGACTTATCATCCCCAGACTGATGGTCAGTCAGAAAGGACCATTCAGACATTGGAGGACATGCTTCGGACATGTGTTATTGATTTTGGGGGAAGTTGGGATGACCACATACCGTTAGCTGAATTCTCATACAATAACAGTTATCAAGCCAGTATTGGTATGCCACCCTATGAGATGCTATACAGTAGGAGATACAAAACACCCATTTGTTGGGGTGATATTGGTCAGAAAGAGTTAGCGAGCATCGAGGTGATTGAGGCTATGACTAAAAAGCTTGAGAGGATCAAGGCCTTTATGAAGGCAGCCAAAGATAGAAAGAAGTCGTATGCTGATAAACGACACAGACCGATCGAGTTCCAGGTGGGGATCGAGTTATGTTGAAGGTCTCACCTTGGAAGGGTATCATTCACTTCCGAAAGCGGGGTAAGTTGAGCCCGAGATACATAGGCCCTTTTCGAATCATTAATCGAGTAGGAGAGGTGGCCTATAGATTGGAGTTACCAGATGAGTTAAGTGGAATTCACCCGACATTCCACGTATCTTATCTAAGGAAGTGTTTGGCCGATGAGGATATGATTGTTCCATTAGGGGATATCGAAGTAGACGAATGGCTCAATTAAGTGGAGCAACCAGTGGCGATCATCGATCAAAAGGAGAAGAGGTTGAGAAATAAAGTGGTCCCTCTTGTACGTGTACAGTGGAAGCACAGGAAGGGATCCGAGTAAACGTGGGAGACCGAAGAAGAAATGAGACAGCATTACCCACGCTTATTCGAGGAATAACAGTTTTCGGGGACAAAACCTATATAAGGGGGTGGACTTGTAACACCCGGATATTTTCCTTGAAACCGACGAAAGAAGAAAAAGAAATAAAGTCCAAAGTCGGGGGACCAAACATGCCAAAACGGGAGAAAATTCATAAAAGTTGGGGATTAAGAGGGGGAGGGCAGCAACACCCTCCCCACACTTGTGAAAATTCAGCAAAGGGAGAAAGAAGAGAGAAAGAAGAGAGAAAAGAGAGAAAAAGGTTGGTTCGAGTGTGCAAAATCATCGTGTAGCGGGTCTAGATGAAGCTTTTCTTTTTCTTCTTGTTTGTGTGAGTTCTAGGACCCCTATTTTACTCGTTTTCAATTGATTTGGGGCTGGAACACATAGTAAACCCATTTTTGTATATGTGTGGGTTTGACCCATTTGGGTGGTGTGACCCATTTGGGTGTGTTTATGTGTGATGCGTTTGGAGTATGTTTTCGGGCTTGTGTGTGCTTGAATGGTGTTGTAGTATGCCTTCCTAAGGTTTAGGATGGTTGATTTGGGCCTAGAATGGGTTTGGATGAGCTTGGAGATCGAAAATGGAAGATTGTGTTCGGGATGAACTGCATTCTGCATCAGTTGGGGCTAGGCGACCGACTGGAGACCATATGACCGACTGAAGGGCGATTGTGGTTCAGTCGCACGATTGAGGTTCAGTCACACGACTAGAGGGCCAGTTGCATGGGGAGTCATGCGACTGAGAGCCTAGTCGCATAGGTACTCATCCGCATTAATTCCATCCGCATGAGGTCCATTCGCATATGGTCCATTCGCATAGTGTTCAATCGCATGAGGTCCATTCGCACGACTGGGTGTTCATCCGCATTGGTGTTCATCCACATAGGTCTATTCGCATGATGATCAGTCGCATGGAGGCCATGCGACTGAAGGGTGCCCATATGCCTAAATAGGGCTGTTGTACCCGAGGAGAAGCATAGTTTGATTACTGACTTTCGGGGGAAAGTGCAGATGTAAGTTTTGACGTGGAAGTTCCCGTAAGTGCATGTAAGACAGCGTTTGAGGCCTTTGAAGTTATGTTGGGCATGATAATGATGATGATGCGTGATTATGCATGATGTATGTTATGTATGTATGATGTTGCCCTGTATGATGATGCTATTTGTGTATGATGAAGTTCCTCGTTATGATGTATGTTTATCCTTCCCGTGGCCTTACGTGTTATGTTTATGAATGAATGAAAAGTATTATGTAATGTAAAGTGGAAGACAATGAAAAGAGGAACGAAATGAAAGAATGCATGCATTAACGAATGAATGAATGAATGTAAGAAAGGCTTGCAAGCAAATGTATGGAGGTTCACACCCAATGAAGGGTGTTAGCTCAACTGTGTGCGGGTTAGCTACCCTAGAAGGATGCACACTGGGGTCCAATCCTTGTGAATGACCATATGTATGGGATCCTTGCCGCTTACCCTAGGTATTGGAGTTAGCTTCGTGCATAATGTTCGAGGTCTATGAAAGACCTCAGGCCTAATAACCATCTTCGTGCACAATGTTCGGGGTATAGCACATAGCATTGATCCGTAATGAAAGAGAAAAGATAAGTGGTGGGGTACTTGCCCTAGGTACTGGAGTCAGTTTCGTGCATAATATTCGAGGTCTATGAAAGACCTCAGGCCCAGTAACCAGCTTCATGTACAATGTTCGGGGTATTGTACATGTCATCGAAAGTAATAAACGTAAGAATGAATGTAATGAACGTATGAAGGAATGTAATGAATGTTCGAATGAAAGTAAGGAACGTACGAATGAAAGTAAGAATTTATGAATGAATGTGAACGAAAACAACGAATGTGAATGTTAACGATGTACGTGAAATGAACGAAAGTTAACGAACAAATAATGAAGATAATAATGATATTATCTATGTGTACGTATGATGTGTGATCGCATGTAAGTAAAGAACGGTTTTTACGAAAGAAAAGTATGTTTTATTATAAAACTAGAACTCACTCAGCAATACTGACTTTTTATGTGTTTCGAGTTGGCAGGTACCGTTGCTGAGGGTGGTACGGGACGGCTACTCAGCTCTTTTTGGATGGCATTCTTTTGTTTAACGCTTTTGCATTGTAATGCGAACAAACTATGTTTTATAATGAATGTTTATTAAAGGAAATCAACAAACTATGTTTTATAATGAATGTTTATTAAAGGAAATCAAGGGATTGATTTAAAAGTATCCACTGAATGTTTTATTTAAGTTAATGCAATTATACGTTTTATGTGCGATGATTGACCAGCTGTAAGCGTCCCGGGGACGGGGCCTTATAGGTTGGTATCAGAACCAAAGTTTAAGTGAAAAGGGTAAATTTTCAAAATGAATCTTAACTTAAACTGAAAATGGGATGGAAAGGGAAGGGATGCCAATCTGTGTAGCTGCGTGCCATCAGGTATTTTCTTTAATGTTAACCGGTATTATATGCGCATGTTATGTGGTTTATGTGTTGCTGGTAGATTTAGATACTGATGTAGTCAGGACAGGTAATGCTCGGGGTATGAAGAGTAAAGTAAGTGGATAATCACTACTGGCCATTATAATTAGGGACTTACTATACTTGACATAAACTAAGCTGTTTCCTTGAATGACCGTGTTGGTGTTTGAATCTTTCAGTGCGTGATAGAGAATGACCGGTGGCTGATCATCTAAAGCCTCGCGTTGTGGGCTTGCTGCTGCATCGCGACCCAAAAGAGGCAGGCCTAGAGTTGAAAAGGTGGTTCCTGAAGAACCCGAGACCCCCATCCGGAGGGTGTAGATGAGAGCGGCAATCTGAGAGCCTCGATAAAGGATGCTGTAGTGGAGGAGGTTCATCAAGTCATGTAGACAATCTTACCGTCTGCGGTGACTGAAGTGATTAAGGCTGCATGGGAAGGAGAGCGGAAAGAGAGGAACAGGTCCTCGGGAGGACGGGAACAAACGGAGCCTGAAACGGTTCCTTCAGACGAAGAAGAAGAGGAAGAAGAGGATCCTGCGCTGGAGGCGGCACGAGGCTGTAACTATCGGGCGTTTCAACGATGCAAGCCCCCTACTTTTGATGGTAACGGCACTGCTGCTGCTGCTCACCGGTGGGTGAGAGAAATGGAAGCTGTTTTGAACATTAGCGAGTGCGGGAGGATCAGAAAGTAAAGTTTGCTGCCCACTCTTTTATGGACTCGGCTCCATGCTGGTGGGACAATATAGTCCAAGCCGAGGGTAGCAGGGCTATTGGGAGGATGTGATGGTCGGAGTTGAAGAAATTAGTTATTGAGGAGTTCTGTCCTCATCAGGAAATGGACAAGGTTGAGAGGGAGTTCCTACAGTTGGAGACGGGAACCATGACACACCAACAATACACCACAGAGTTCAATGCGATGGCACGTCTGGTACCGGATCAGGTGACGCCTCTGTCACGGAAGATTAAGAGATACATTCAGGGTTTGCCGCGGACATTCGCAAGCACATGATCGCTACCCGACCGAGCACGTTTGGGTCGGCAGTGGACTTGGTAGGGAGGTTATATGATGAGAGGACAGTAGTGGTAGTGACTGAAGGTAGTAAGAAGGGTGGTGGTGATCAAAACTGGAGTGGGAAGAGGTTTGGTCGGGGTGATGCCTCGACTGGTAACAAGAAGGCACGGGTGGATGACCGCCATGTGGCCACACCGGGTACGGGATTGAAAAAGTGTGGCAAATGTGGGAAGGAGTACAGTGGCGAGTGTAGGTGGGGGCTGAATGTGTGCTTCAAATGTGGGAAGGCAGGTCATATGGCACGGGAGGGTAAAGCGGGGAAATGTTTTTACTGTGGCGGGGTGGGCCACATGAGCAGAGACAACAAGAAGCCAAGGGCTGAGGGTTCCGGGGTGAAGAAAACGGGAAGTGAAGGACCGAGGGCGAGTGCCAGGGCATTCACTATGACGCAGGAGGAGGCTAGGACAAACCTTGATGTTGTGTCTGGTACGTTTCTTGTGAACCAAACTTTTGCTTCCGTGTTATTTGATTCGGGTGCCAGTAGAAGTTTTATTTCTACTGCTTTCTGTGCTAAACTGCCTGTTAGTAGTAGACGTGTTGACACGCCCTTTGATGTAGAAACTGCCATAGGTAAGTTTACCAAGATTTCTGAGGTGATAGAGAACTGTGATGTGGAATTAGAAGGCCATAAGTTTCCTGTTAGACTGTTTGTGATGATCCTAGGCGATTTCGATTTGGTTCTTGGGATGGATTGGTTGGCGGACTTTGTTGGACCAAAAGAACCAATGACCCAGATCAGAAAAACCTCTATGTCCCACATGACATCACAACAACTGCTGAAGGCTTCATCAGCAGTTTGACAAAGACTGAAGACTCAACAGCTAAAGATCAAAGATCTGAAGAACAACAGCTGATCTCAAGTACTGAAGACAAGTACTGAAGTCTGAAGTACTGAAGAATACAAGTACTAAAGACTTCAAGTACTGATGACTCAAGTGCTGAAGATCAACAACTGAAGAACTGAAGAACTGAAGATCAACAACTGATGCACAAAGTCTGAAGACAAAGACTGAAGACATCAGCTGATGACAACTACTGAAGTCATCAGCTGATGAAACATCTGAAGCCGAAAGTCTGAAGATCAAGTGCTGAAGCTTCAGAGTTTGTCACAACAGCTGAAGAAGTCTTCTTCAGTTGTTGTGATGGTTTTTCTCTTTCAGTAGTTTGTATTTTCTCTTTTCCGTAGTTTGTACAACAGCTGAAGAGTTTGTTCTTCAGCTGTTATAGTTCAGTAGTTGTAAATGACTGAAGAGTTTGTTCTTCAGTCGTTGTACCTTTTCAGTAGTTTCTTTTCAATTCTTGTAATAGTTTGACACTTAGCATTTTGTAAGAAGATGTCAGCTGTCGTGACATCTTCAGTAGTTTAGTATGTTATCAGTAGTTTGTTAATAACAGTTGATGTCACTGTCAAGTGACATCAGCATTAGGTTATTCTTCCCTATATAAGGAAGATGACCTAATTGTAGCCGCTGCTAATTACAGCCACAGTCGAAGCATGTATTGAATGAAATATTCTCTTTTGCAGAACTTCCATCTTTCTCTATAACTTACTGTTTTATTGTTAAATCTATTGTGTTTTTGCTTGTTTGTTCTAATTCTTGTACTAAATCCGCTGCGAATACAACCTAATTGATCAAACAAGAGGCTAAGATCCTGCCAAATGGTATCAGAGCTGCTTAATCATTGATCGATTTAACAATTGATCATTTGAAACTGATCTTTTGACAGCTACGTTTGATCGAATTAGCAATTTGCAAGAATTAGTTATAGAGATTGATTTTCTGCTACTTCTGACTGTTAAACTTGAGGTTCTCATGGTTTTTGAGCTAGATTTGTTTTGTTTACCTTGAATTTGACTGAAATCTAAAATGACAACACCAACTAACGATCCTCACAATACTGGCTCCTCAACAAAGACTCCGATGCTTGTGAGGAGTGAGTATAACATATGGCAACGTCGTATGCTCCACCATTTGTCTGTCAACAGTGCTGGTTGTTGGAAATCAGTGGTGCATGGACCATACAAGACTATGGTGAGCGTTCCTGAATCAAATGAGCAGGTTCCAAAGAAACCTGATCAATATTCGGACGAAGATCTTAAGCTGTTCGAGATTGATGCTAAAGCTCATGGAATTTTGGCTATGGCAATTCCAAATGAGATCTATTCAGGACTTTTGCATGATGAAACTGCTTATGATCTCTGGGTTGCTCTAAAGGAACAATTCGGAGGAACCAATGAGGTCTTAGCAAATACTAGGGAAATCCTCACCCAACAATATGAGACATTCTCTCATAGGAAGGGTGAGACACTGACTCAACAGTATGAGCGATTCTCTTGTCTTATTTCTGAGCTGAAAATGGTTAAACAAGAGTACTCCAATAGTCAGATGAACAACCGTTTCCTTAGATCCCTGCCGGAGAGATGGGACACTTATACCATTGTCCGACGCTCCAGTGCAACTCTGGACACTCTATCTCTCACCCAACTTCATGGGAAACTGCTTACATTTGAAAGAGAGATAGAACAGAAAAGGAAGTTGTCATCATCTGGCAAGCTCACTGATGACTTTGTCTCAGGCAATGCTGCCTTGATAGGTCAAGAGTCAGAATATGCTACATCTGAGAATGCCTATGATGAGCATATTGATTTCTCTAGCAATTCTGAACATGCTTTTGTTGGTGTTGATAGTAGTTCAGGAGGTAGCAGTGATAACTTGTGCTTTCTGATGGAGGACTTGAAGAACATTCCAGATGATGATCTGGAAGAGATGGATATTTTGAGTCAAATGGCTGTGATAAATATCAGATCTCGAAAGTTCTACAAGAGAACTGGGAGGAAATTTCCTGGTCTCTCTGGCAAAACCAAAGTTGGTTTTGACAAGAGCAAGTTAAGGTGTCACAAGTGCCAGAGGCTTGGACACTTTGCTAGAGAGTGTAGATCATCTGGATCTAACTCTCTGCACCCTTTGTGACTTTTCCAAGCAATAGCTCACAGCACAGAGGGCAACACTCCACCAGTTCCAGTCATCCATCACCAGCACAAGCATCACCTGCATACTTGGTGCCTCAGGGTCATATGCCATACCCATACCGCTGCTAATACATGCCTCAGCCAAGACAAGTTCAAGCACCCCCTGCTCAGCAACCACATGCTCTCCCTGAGCCTCAATCTTCCCAATCTCATTATCAACCCCAACCTCAACAACACAGCTTCTTCACCCCAGGAGTTATTGACTGGAGTAGTTTACCAGATGACTTATCTGGTCAAGAACAACCATTCCAAGGTGCTGGTCAACATGGTGGTGATCATCCATTTGGAAATCTTGCTCTAATGGCCTTTGAGTCTGCTGATGGGTCATCATCCAATGCTTCATCATAGGTATCCTCTGAGGCAAAGCCAAGCTTTGTTCTGATTCATGCATAGCAGCATTTGCTTCTATTAGAGAAGCAAATGTAGCTTTAATTGATAAAACCCTTGAGCTAGAGCAATCCATTTCCAAAAAGAAAGTTGAATTTGAGGCTACACTTAATGATAAAAATGATGAGATTTATAAGCTTAAATGCCAAATAAAAGATGATAAGGCTAGGGAAGATGTACTTATAGAGAAGTACAGAGACCTCAAGGAAACTCTTGCAACCACCCAAGTAGAGTGTGATCGATGGGTGCAATCCTGCAAGGGTTTTGAAATGCTTTTTAGTAAGCAATTTGCTTCCAATGTGAAGTTTGGCATTGGTTATAATCACAATGCTCCTCCTACAGATTTTACTTCAAGAGCAGAAGTTGAATCTGATAGAGAGAGCAATAACCAACCCTTCTCATCATGTGACCTACTATATGATACAGCATCATCAGAGGTAGAGGTCAGTATTAACTCCCAAAACCAATCAGCTGCTGCTACAACAGCTGATGGTTCAAATGTTGACTGTCACATGATCAAAGAGTTGATCAACTCAGGTGTTGTCTCTAGAAGTACTGAAAGTACTGGAGAGCAAGTGATAACACCTGAAGTTCAAACCCCAACTACTGCCAATATTGAAGAGAAGAAAACTGCCAGTAGATAGGATTTTAAGCCTAATGAAGAGGATGTTAGGAAAGCAGGTAGTACAAGGAAGAAAACTGCAAGTACTGACAACAAACAGCTGAAGAACAAGTCTTCAGCAGTTTCATCCTCTTCAATAGATGATCAACATAGGATGATGAAGAAGCCATGTGAGATATGTGGCTTGTTCAATCATCTTACTGATGATTGCTGGTACAAAAGAGGTTCCAAACTCAAACAAAAAGGAGAAAATTAAAGAGCATATGAATACAATGAAAAATGAGTTTGAGACCAAGTTTGTACTAGCAACATCAAAGCCTGAAACTCCTAAGCCCAAAAGCAAATCCAAAAAGAAGGTAGGGGTTACTCAGGCAACAGCTGAGGTTGCTCAAAAGAAGATGGTGCAACACAGGAATCCATCATCAGCAAGCCCCAATATGTCTGAAGAGCTGAAAGCTTTATCACAAGTCAGACACAACTTGTGATGATGGTTCAACATCTAATAGGAAGAGTCAACCAATTAGATGCTCCTGTGTTGAAACCACAGAAAAGGAAATCCAAGCCAAAGGGTTCCTCTTCTACACCAACTCCGTCACCTCAGGCTGTCACACATAACACACCTGTTAGTGTTGCACCTGTTGTTAAGTACAGACCCAAAACCAAAAAGGTTTGGGTCTCTAAAGCTAACTAACTTGTTGTTATGATTGCAGGGTTCTTCAACACGCCAAAGAAGCATCTGGTATGTAGACAGTGGAGGATCCATGCATATGACAGGAAGCAGTTCTCTTCTTAATGACTACTCTCAAGGAAAGAAGGGATTTGTCTCCTTTGGCAATGATGCAAAGGGTTACATCATTGGAAAAGGCTTTTTTTCCAATGGGGAAATAAGGTTTGATGATGTTAACCATGTGGAGAATCTCAAATACAATCTCTTGAGTGTTAGTCAAATGTGTGATAAAGGCCATGTTGCCCTTTTCGCAAGCCAGAACTGTCGGATTCTATTCTAAATTTGATTGACAAGGTGTTGGATGAATATACTCTCCTAAAGGCCAACAAGACAGGAAGAGTATATGCCTTACATCTTTCCAAAAAGATAGATCTAAAAGGCCATCCTTGCCTATTCTCCAAGGCCTCTCCTCAAGAGTCTACTCTATGGCATAGAAGGCTGGGACATGTTAATTTCAAGAACATGAATCAGCTGATAAACCATGGTTTAGTAAAGGATTGCCTATGAAGGAGTTCAAGTGTGAAGACAACTGCACTGCTTTCTTAAAGGGAAAACAACACAGAGTTTCATTCCCTCCAATAGAAGAACCAAAGTCCACTGCCTGCTTGCAACTCTTGCACATGGACCTCTTTGGTCCTGTCAGGGTGATGAGCATGGCAAAGAAGAAACACTGTCTGGTAATTGTGGATGATTACTCCAGATATGTATGGACTTTCTTCTTGCACACCAAGGATGAAGCTGCCAAGGCTATTATGAACTTTGTGTTATTTGTGGTGAAGCAGTATTCCCTACAGGTCAAGTGTGTGAGGAGTGACAATGGAACAAAGTTTAGAAACCACACACTTGATGACTTCTACCTGTCTAAGGGAATTAAAAGGCAGTTCAGTATTCCCAGAACTCCTGAACAGAATGGAGTGGTTGAGAGAAAGAACAGGACTCTTATTGAAGCTGCAAGGTCAATGCTGGCTGACTCAGGATTGCCACTGACCTTTTGGGCTGAAGCTGTCAACACAGCTTGCTATGTGCAGAATAAAGCATTAGTGAATCAGAGGTTGATGAAGACTCCTTATGAAGTACTTCATCATTTGGCCCCTTTGATTTCCTTCTTTAGAGCCTTTGGGTGTCCATGTTTCATTCTCAACACTAGCAATCCACTCCAGAAGTTTGCTAGTAAGGTGGATGCATGGTATTTTGTTGGTTATTCATCAACTTGCAAGGCATACAGAGTTTTCAACTGTAGGACAAAGATGGTTGAAGAAACTCTGCATGTCAAGTTCAATGAATCTCCAAAGGACAAGATTCCACGAAACCCGGTGGAGTTGTTTGATCTGGACATACTGCAATATGTTCCTTATCAACCTCCATCTGTTGTGCCTGTCAACAGTTCTCCACCTGGTGGTACTGATGATGATGTAGCCAGTACTCACCTTTTCAGGTTTAGTGACCACCTGCCTAAGTCAACTAATCCTGATGCTCCTGTAGCTTCAGCAGCCCCCTCCATAACAAATGCTGATGAGATTTTTGCATGCTCTACTTCATTTGAGCTGCCATCTCCTACATGGTTTGAAGAATCTTCATCACCATCTGTTGCTGCTGAAAGTCCTAAAAACACTTGCACTGATATTATAGTCTATCAAGAGCTGAAGAATCACCCCACATCTCATATCATTGGTGATATCAATATTGGAGTTTCAACCAGGAATCGATTGTCCAACTTTTGCTTCTATGCTCTCTTCATTAGTCAGCAAGAGCCAAAGAACTATCATGTTGCATTAAGAGACAATGGATGGGTTGAAGCAATGCAGCTTGAGCTTCTTTAGTTCAGAAAACAACGAGTGTGGGAGCTTGTTCCTTTACCCCAAGGTAAGTGTGCAATAGGTACTAAGTGGGTGTTTAGGAACAAAACAGACGAAAAAGACCAATCATTCTGCCACCAATAAGTGGGACCAATAAATTGCTTAGAGGTTTTGGCTGCATTCGTTCAGGGGAGTTTGTTGGACCAAAGAACCAATGAGCCAGATCAGAAAAACCTCTAAGTCCCACATGACATCACAACAACTGCTGAAGGCTTCATCTGCAGTTTGACAAAGACTGAAGACTCAACAGCTGAAGATCAAAGATCTGAAGAACAACAGCTGATCTCAAGTACTGAAGAAAAGTACTGAAGTCTAAAGTACTGAAGAATACAAGTACTGAAGACTTCAAGTACTGATGACTCAAGTGCTGAAGATCAACAGCTGAAGAACTAAAGAACTGAAGATCAACAACTGATGCATAAAGTCTGAAGACAAAGACTGAAGACATCAGCTGATGATAACTACTGAAGTCATCAGCTGATGAAACATCTGAAGCCCAAAGTCTGAAGATCAAGTGCTGAAGCTTCAGAGTTTGTCATAATAGCTGAAGCAGTCTTCTTCAGTTGTTGTGATGGTTTTTCTCTTTCAGTAGTTTGTATTTTCTCTTTTTAGTAGTTTGTACAATAGCTGAAGAGTTTGTTCTTCAGCTGTTATAGTTCAGTAGTTGTAAACGACTGAAGAGTTTGTTCTTCAGTCGTTGTACCTTTTCAGTAGTTTCTTTTCAGTTCTTGTAATAGTTTGACACTTAGCGTTTTGTAAGAAGATGTCAGCTGTTGTGACATCTTCAGTAGTTTAGTCTGTTATCAGTAGTTTGTTAATAACAGTTGATGTCACTGTCAAGTGACATCAGCATTAGGTTATTCTTCCCTAAATAAGGAAGATGACCTAATTGTAGCCGCTGCTATTTACAGCCGCAGTCGAAGCATGTATTGAATGAAATATTCTCTTTTGTAGAACTTCCATCTTTCTCTATAACTTACTGTTTTATTGTAAATCTATTGTGTTCTTGCTTGTTTGTTCTAATTCTTGTACTAAATCCGCTGCGAATACAACCTAATTGATCAAACAAGAGGCTAAGATCCAGTCAAGAGTTCGGTAACTGTTTACGGGGATCGGGTCACGACGATCACGAACGTAATCTCAATGGCGGTGGCGGGAAAGTGTACGAGGCGTGGATGTAGCGTCTACTTCTGTTATGTAAAGGATGTGGAAACGCCAACACCACAACTATCCGATGTTCTGGTTGTGTGTGAGTTCCCTGATGTGTTCCCAGAAAACTTATGAGGAGTGCCACCTGACCGAGAGATTGAGTTTCACATTGATCTGATACCAGGTGCCCAACCGATTGCCAATGCACCGTATCGGTTGGCTCCGACTGAGATGAAAGAGTTGATGGAGCAGTTGCAAGAGCTGCTTGATAAGGGGTTCATTAGACTGAGTATCTCTCCTTGGGGTGCTCCGGTCTTATTTGTAAAGAAGAAAAATGTTAGCATGAGGATGTGTATAGATTACTGTGAGCTGAAGAAGTTGACGGTGAAGAATCGGTACCCGTTACTGAGAATTGATGATTTGTTTGATCAGCTTCAAGGCGCCAGTTGGTTTTCAAGGATAGATCTTCGATCGGGCTACCATCAGCTAAAGGTGAAATAGAAGGATATTCCTAAAACAGCTTTTCGCACACGCTACAGTCACTACGAGTTTCTTGTCATGTCCTTTGGTTTGACCAATGCGCCTGCTGCTTTTATGGATCTGATGAACGGAGTGTGTCAGCCGATGTTGGATAAATCAGTGATGTGTTTATTGATGATATCCTGATTTATTCAAAGAGTGAGATAGAGCATGCCTGTCACATTCAAGAGGTGTTGGAGACGTTGAGAAGGGAGAAACTATATGCCAAGTTCTCCAAATGTGTGTTCTGGTTCCGCAAATTTCAATTCTTGGGTCACGTGGTGAATCTGGAGGGGATTATGGTGGATCCGGCAAAGGTGGAAGCGGTGATGCAATGGAAGTCTCCAAAGACGCCATCCGAGATTCGCAGTTTCTTAGGTTTGGCGGGCTACTACAGAAGATTCATCCAAGACTTTTCCAAGATCGCTTCTCCACTAACCAAGTTGACCCATACGGATGTAAAGTTTGTATGGGGTCAAGATCATGAGAAAGTGTTTGAAGAATTTAAAACTAGATTGACCCAAGCTCTTGTATTGTCATTACCCGATGGAGGCGAAGATTTGGTTGTTTATTCCGATGCTTCATACTCGGTATTGGGGTGTGTGTCAATGCAGAGGGGAAGGTTATAGCCAATGCATCCCGACAGTTGAAGGTTCATGAGGTTAACTATCCTACTCATGACTTGGAGCTAGCAGCTGTGGTCTTTGCACTGAAGATTTAGAGGCACTATCTCTACGGGACGAAGTGCACCATTTTCACTGACCACAAGAGCTTGAAGTATTTCTTCGAGTAGAAAGACCTGAACGTGAGGTGGAGGAGATGGTTGGAGCTCATAAAAGATTATGATTATGAGATCCATTATCATCCGGGCAAAGCCAACATGGTGGCGGATGCCCTTAGCCAAAAGGAAAGACCCGAGCCGATCCGGGTGAAAGCGTACCAGTTGATTATGACGTCTGATGTGATGAAGCAAGTCAAAGAGTTTCAAGATGAGGCATTAAAAGAAGATCGTCTTAACTCTGAAAGGATGAGAGGTCTAGTTGCAGAATTGGGAGAAAACACACTCGGTGTTAGAACCCGGTTCGGGCGGATGTGGATTCCTCGTTTTGGGGATCTACGCGTGAAGATTATGGATGAAGCTCATAAAGCTCGATACTCTATTCATCCCGGTGCTACAAAGATGTACCAAGACATGAAGAAAGATTATTGGTGGCCGGGTATGAAGCGGGACGTAGTGGAGTATGTGAGTAAGTGCCTTACCTGCTTGCAAGTAAAGGTCGAGCATCAAAAGCCGTATGGGAAGATCCAACCTTTGGATATAACAGAATTGAAGTGAGAGCACATCACCATGGATTTCATTATTAAGCTGCCGTGTACGCCGAAAGTGTATGATGCTATAGGGGTGATTGTTGACCGCTTGACGAAGAGTGCACACTTCCTACCGATTCGCGAGACATATTCATCCGAGAGGTTGGCGGATCTTTTCATTAAGGAGATTGTGACTGGTCATGGTGTGCCAGTGTCTATTGTGTCGGATCGTGACACCCGGTTTACGTACAAATTCTGGAAGAAATTCCACGACGCCATGGGGACGAGGTTACATATTAGCACGGCTTATCATCCCCAGACTGATGGTCAGTCAGAAATGACCATTTAGACATTGGAGGACATGCTTCGGACATGTGTTATTGATTTTGGGGGAATTTGGGATGACCACTTACCGTTAGCTGAATTCTCATACAATAACAGTTATCATGCGAGTATTGGTATGCCACCCTATGAGATGCTATATGGTAGGAGATGCAAAACACCCATTTGTTGGGGTGATATTGGTCAAAAAGAGTTAGGGAGCGTCAAGGTGATTGAGGCTATGACCAAAAAGCTTGAAAGGATCAAGGCCTTTATGAAGGCAGCCAAAGATAGACAGAAGTCGTATGCTGATAAACAACACAGACCGATCGAGTTCCAGGTGGGTGACCGAGTTATGTTGAAGGTCTCACCTTGGAAGGGTATCATTCGCTTCCGAAAGCGGGGCAAGTTGAGCTCGAGATACATAGGCCCTTTCTGAATCATTGCTCGAGTAGGAGAGGTGGCCTATAGATTGGAGTTACCAGATGAGTTAAGTGGAATTCACCCGACAATCCACGTATCTCATCTAAGGAAGTGTTTGGCAGATGAGGATACGATTGTTCCATTAGGGGATATCGAAGTAGACGAGCGGCTCAATTAAGTGGAGCAACCAGTGGCGATCATCGATCGAAAGGAGAAGAGGTTGAGAAATAAAGTGGCCCCCCTTGTACGTGTACAATGGAAGCGCAGGAAGGGATCCGAGTAAACGTGGGAGACCGAAGAAGAAATGAGACAGCATTACCCACGCTTATTCGAGGAATAACAAGTTTCGGGGACAAAACCTATATAAGGGGGTGGACTTGTAACACCCGGATATTTTCCTTGAAACCGACGAAACAAGAAAAAGAAATAAAGTCCAAAGTCGGGGGACCAAACTTGCCAAAACGGGAGAAAATTCATAAAAGTTGGGGATTAAGAGGGGGAGGGCAGCAACACCCTCCCCACACTTGTGAAAATTCAGCAAAGGGAGAAAGAAGAGAGAAAGAAGAGAGAAAGAAGAGAGAAAAAAGAGAAAAAGGTTGGTTCGAGTATGCAAAATCATCGTGTAGCGGGTCTAGATGAAGCTCTTCTTCTTCTTCTAGTTTGTGTGAGTTCTAGGACCCCTATTTTATTCGTTTTCAACTGATTTGGTGCTAGAACACATTGTAAACCCGTTTTTGTATGTGTGTGTGTTTGACCCATCTAGGTGTGTTTATGTGCGATGCGTTTGGAGTATATTTTCGGGCTTATGTGTGCTTGAATGGTGTTGTAGTATGCATTCCTAAGGTTTAGGATGGTTGATTTGGGCCTAGAATGGGTTTGGATGAGCTTGGAGATCAAAAATGGAAGATTGTGTTCGGGATGAACTGCATTCTGCATCAGTTAGGGCTAGGCGACCGACTGGAGGCCATACGGCCGACTGAAGGGCGATTGAGGTTCAGTCGCACGATTAAGGTTCAGTCGCACGACTGGAGGGCCAGTCGCATGGGGAGTCATGCGACTGAGAGCCCAGTCGCATAGGTACTCATCCGCATTAAGTCCATCCGCATGAGGTCCATTCGCATATGGTCCATTCGAATAGTGTTCAATCGCATGAGGTCCATTCGCACGATTGGGTGTTCATCTGCATTGGTGTTCATCCGCATAGGTCCATTCGTATGATGATCAGTCGCATGGAGGCCATGCTACTGAAGGGTGCCCATACGCCTAAATAGGTTGTTGTACCCGAGGAGAAGCATAGTTTGATTACTGACTTTCAGGGGAAAGTGCAGATGTAAGTTTTGACGTGGAAGTTCTCGTAAGTACATGTAAGATGGCCTTTGAGGCCTTAGAAGTTATGTTGTGCATGATAATGATGATGATGCGTGATTATGCATGATGTATGTTATGTATGTATGATGTTGCCCTGTATGATGATGCTATTTGTGTATGATGATGTTCCTCGTTATGATGTATGTTTATCCTTCCCGTGGCTTTACGTGTTATGTTTATGAATGAATGAAAAGTATTATGTAATGTAAAGTGGTAGACAATGAAAAGAGGAACGAAATGAAAGAATGCACGCATTAACGAATGAATGAATGAATGTAAGAAAAGGCTTGCAAGCAAATGTATGGAGGTTCACACCCAATGAAGGGTGTTAGCTCAACTGTGCGCGGGTTAGCTACCCCAGAAGGATGCACACTGGGGTCCAATCCTTTTGATTGACCATATGTATGGGATCCTTTCCGCTTGCCCTAGGTATTGGAGTCATCTTCGTGCATAATGTTCGAGGTCTATGAAAGACTTCAGGCCTAGTAGCCATCTTCGTGCACAATGTTCAGGGTATAGCACATGGCATTGATCCGTAATGAAAGAGAAAAGATAAGTGGTGAATGTACTTTCCCTAGGTACTGGAGTCAGCTTCGTGCATAATGTTCGAGGTCTATGAAAGACCTCAGGCCCAGTAACCAGCTTCATGCACAATGTTCAGGGTACTGTACATGTCATCGAAAGTAATAAACGTAAGAATGAATGTAATGAACATATGAAGGAATGTAATGAATGTACGAATGAAAGTAAGGAACGTACAAATGAAAGTAAGAATTTATGAATGAATGTGAACGAAAACAACGAATGTGAATGTTAATGATGTATGTTAAATGAATGAAAGTTAATGAACGAATAATGAAGATAATAATGATATTACCTATGTGTACGTATGATGTGTGATCGCATGTAAGTAAAGAACGGTTTTAACGAAAGAAAAGTATGTTTTATTATAAAACTAGAACTCACTCAGCAACACTGACTTTTTATGTGTTTCGAGTTGGCAGGTAGCGTTGCTGAGGGTGGTACGGGACGGCTACTCAGCTCTTTTTGGATGGCATTCTTTTGTTTAATGCTTTTGCATTGTAATGCGAACAAACTATGTTTTGTAATGAATGTTGTATTATTTTGCAAAAGTGTTTATTAAAGGAAATGAAGCGATTGATTTAAAAGATTCCGCTGCATGTTTTATTTAAGTTAATGTAATTATATGTTTTATGTGCGATGATTGACCAGCTGTAAGCGTCCTGGGGACGGGGCCTTACATTACTCTTTCTACCTCTTTAGTCTTATTTTCCTTTCTTGGAGGCAAGCTCTCTTCAGAACCAATCAAACTAGAAACTAAGCGTGTATGCCCACCACGCTGACATCCCGCCCCAACTACCTTACCATCTTTCTTCCTTTCTCAATGTTTAGCATGCTATTAGAAAAAATATATTACTGTTTCAACTATATATATATATATATATATATATATATTATATAAAATGATGATGCTTATTTACCAACTCGTGTAGTGTTCCCGTCAATACACCTTCTGATAATAGTTGCGGTGGAAGTTCAAATAACTTTGTAACAGGATTGTTTGTGCTTTGCTAGCAATTAATATTTTTAAATATTCGTCTAAGTGTAGAAGATAGATGTGGGTAGCTTGAAACAAGTTGATTCCATCTTTGTCCCCATGACTTCATCAATCCAACAATCCCCATGCATCCTAGATGAGAAGGCTCAATATTTTGTTTTGCATTCATCTTGGCTTTTTCACTTTTCACCTTCATAAACATTAAGAACCAATTAGTAGTAACCACAACATGCAATTAATTAATTAATTAATCTAAAAATACCTTGTAGTCTTTTGATAGAACTTTTGATACAAAAGAATCCCAGTTACTCCTGTCGAGATATTCATACTCTTCAAAAGGATATTTGCCTTTTCTAACGTAATTACGTGCAAGTGTACTTTGAAAGTTTCTCATTATAATTTTTCCTTCTTTTAATACCATATTTTTTTGGTCATCATTACATATACTCCATGATACCTACAAATTTCAAGAAAAAGTTAAGCATCAGAAGTAAAAAATATTCTATAAGAGATTACAAATAAAAACTATACCTTAATGTACTCCCATAAATCATCGTATAATTTTTTGTCTACGTCTTTAGCAAGTTCATGGTAGGAATCCTTTTCCTAAACTCAATTCCAATCCATGACTTAAAAAGTGCTACATTATCTCCAATCGCTAAACCATTCTTATCGAACTCAATTGTAAATTTGTTTGGATCTTTAAACTTCTTTTTGCACTTACCAACTCCTCGTTTGCCCTTGCTAGACATTTTTACTATAAATGAAATAAATATAAGTAACAAATTAACATTAAAAAGAAACTAAAATTCTCTAAAGAAAGATACTATAAATTGACATGAGATATGGTGAAAATTATGCAAAATTAAAAGAATAAATAACTGAATTTAGAATGATCAGACACTGAAGTACCACTCAGAACAAAATAAAAGTACTTTAATAGTAGTGTTAATTGCAAGAGGCAGAGTAATAGCTTATGCAAAATGCAAGTTTCTAGACTTCAATGTTAACCATCTGTTATAAAAAATTGTCGTCTCAGCCAATGTTTCACACTCTCTATCCTTCTTATTAGTAGTCTAAAGTATGCTTGGAAATAAAGAATATACAAATATAAGTTATTATGAATGTTACTCGTTTATTTCTACACAACAAACACATCTCAATATTACATTTTAACTAAATACTTACCTGAGATTCACATAAATATGGAAAATAATAAACAAACCAAACTAAAAGTCATATAAATATGCCAAAACAAAAAGAGCATATCCACCTAAAACTCTTGTATCTGTACTCTTAGATAAATAGTAAAAATAATATTCAATAAAACAAATAAAGAATGTGAAAGTAAGTTAGTGGACCAAACCATCACAATAGGTGAGGAACCAATTTCAAAAGAAATCGATTGACGAGGACCAAACAGGTAATTGGGCGGCGATGAAGGTTAAACGATGATGACCATTGGGTAGCTTTGATGGCCGATTAAACGAATGCGACGGTCGATTAGGCGAAGATGACGGTTGAGGAGAGCCAAACAGGTGGTTGGGAGACGATGATGGTTAAATGGTGATGACCATTGGGTAGCTTTGATGGCTGACTAAATGAATGTGACGGTAGATTGGTCGACGAGGACTGTTGACGAGGACCGAACAGATGGTTGGGTGTAGCTGCATTTGAAGATGGTTTTGAATAGTGGAGGTTATCAATGGTGGTAGTAGATGTTTTCATGGTGAATGAGGACCTAGGGTTTCGTAGCAAAGAGATAACAGAGAAAAAGCAAAAACTTATGTGAATAACTATTTACCCTAGTTGTGAAAAACTTTTTATCCATCAGGTAAGGAGGAATTGTTCCCACATGTTTTCTTAATTAAAACATTTATAAAACACAAATATCTAATATTAATATTCGAGGGCGTACTAACAAGTTTAATCTATATTTTATGAGACATAATATCTACCTCATTATTATTTATTTAGATTATAACTCTTACCTTGTAATGTTGTTTACTTATTTTGTATTTCTAAATTCTTAATTTTAAATTTTAACTAAACATTCCTTAATATTAAGATATCACTACGCGATGTGGTTTCGCAACTTTATTAGAGTATACTAGATATAAATAAACACAGATTAAGTGTGTTCAAAGCCATTTATTTGTTGATATTAAAACTACACACATTATTAAAAAGTTATTCAAAATAGGCATGAGCTTCTCATAAATTCTTCAAAGTGGGCTTTTATTCCTACAATATAGAAAATCTTTATTAATAATCTGGCTTTAAAAAATTAATAGTAAAAAAATACAAATATATCATAATATCAGCCTCAATTATTTAGCTTTACATGTTTTATCAACATATATTCCTTCGTCGTGGTCAGACCGTAAGTATGTGGTAGAACCGGAATCATTTATCGGTTGAATACCGATAGAAAATGATGGCAGCTCATCAAATTGGTCATACCCTTCCTCTTCGACAACATTATCAATACCAAGTATACATCGTTTACCTTGAAGTACGATGTGATATCTTGGTTTGCTTAGGTCACTGATGAAAAATACTTGTGTAGCTTGACTTGAAAGAATGAATGGTTCTGATTTATATCCATTTGTTGTAAGGTCAACAACTGTAAAACCATGTTCGTCCACTTTAACACCGGTACGATTATTGACCCACTTACATTTAAACAAAGGTATAGTGAATTAACAATAATTTAACTCCCAAATTTCTTCAGTAACACCATAATATGAGTTTGTAGCGATTCTTAGTCTTGTGTCATGATTCAATCTATCAAATTCTGTAGTTGAGGCGATTATTGTAACTCCGCTATTTTGTGTCACACTTTTTTCATCTTGATTTTTAGTGTAAAATGTATAACCGCTAATATCATACCCTTGGTAAGATCTTACTCTAAAATCCGTCCCTTGCCCTAATTTTGCCACTGTTTCATCAACATTTTGCCACCTTATTCTTCATCCACTCAGAAAACTCCTCATTGTGTTTTGTTTGATACCATTTTTCTGTCTTTTCCAAATGTGTCGACCATAATATCTCCATGTGTTCTTCAACATACGAAGAAATGCATGTCATATGTAGTAGAACAACATGAAAGGATCTCAGCCTCTAGTTTGATCAATTAGGTTGTATTCGCAGTGGATTTAGCACGAGAATTAAACAGCTAAGCAAGAACACAAATGATTTTGCATGTAACAGTAAAATTATAGAGAGAGAACAATTCTGCGAAAAGGTGTTTTCTATTGAATCACACGCTTCGGCAAGGATTACAATTAGGTCATCTCCTTTTATAGGAGAAATGGCGTATGCTGATGTCACTTGATAGTGACATCAAACGGTTATTAACCAACTACTGAAAGCACACTAAACTACTGAAGATGTCAAACAGCTGACATCTTCTTACAAAATGCTAAGTGTTCTAACTTATTACAAACTACTGAAGAAAAGAAACTACTGAAAGTATTACAACGACAGAAGAACAAGCTCTTCAGTCGTTTACAACTACTGAACTATAACAGCTGAAGAACAAACTCTTCAGCTATTGTACAAACTACTGAAAAGAGAAAATACAAACTACAGAAAGAGAAAATACAAAATACTGACAGAGAAAAACCATCACAACAACTGAAGACAACTTCTTCAGCTGTTGTGACAAACTCTGAAGCTTCAGCACTTGGTCCTCAGACTTTGATCTTCAGATGTTTCATCAGCTGATGACTTCAGTAGTTGTCATCAACTGATGTCTTCAGTCTTTGTCTTCAGACTTTGTGCATCAGTTGTTGATCTTCGGTTCTTCAGTTCTTCAGCTTTTGATCTTCAGCATTTGACTTCAGTACTTGGGATCTTCAGCCGTTGTTCTTCAGATCATTGATCTTCAGCTGTTGAAGTCTTCAGTCTTTGTCAAACTGCTGATGAAGCTTTCAGCAGATGTTATGATGTCTTATGGGACTTAGAAGTTTTTCTGATCTGGCTCATTGGTTCTTTTGGTCCAACACAAAAAATGTGCAAGTTGTAGATTCTCACGACTAGGGACAATTAATTTCATACCAACTACCCCCACGCCAGCAAGTCGACCAAAATGATGACTTGTTGGAACACCAATACTTTTGACACCTCCCAAATAACTTGTGCACCAATTAGTTATTTCATTGATACTTATATTTAATAAAATAAAATTATATTATAAATATTATGATATGATTAGCTGTGCAGAACTCAGTCACCTTTTCAGAAGTATATCCTTCAATAATACTGCCCTCGGGTCGATTAAGGTTTCTTACATAGCCTTTTAAAAAACCCATATATCGTTCGAAAGGGTACATGTAACGTAGGATACAGGCCCACAAGTCTTAACCTCTCATATTATATGAATTACTAGATGAACCATGATATCAAAAAAGGATGGTGGAAAGTACATTTCTAGTTCACATAGGGTAATGATAATATCCTTTTGCCATTCATCCAAGACTTCGGGATCAATAACCTTTAAGTGAATCATGTTAAAAAAACAAACAAAGATTTGTGATTGTATGTCGGATGTTATCCGGTAACAATCCATGAATTGCAATAGGGATCATATGTGTCATTAAAACATGATATCATGAGACTTCATACCAAGTAATTTACAGTCTTTCATCGAGACTAATCTTTTAATATTTGCAGAATAGCTAGATGGAACTTTAATATCATGTAAACATTTCCAAAATTTTATTTTTTCAGCTTTTGACATAGTATAACACGCAGGTGGTAGATAAACACCTTTGGCTTTTTCAACAGGGGCAAGCTCTTTACGTATTCCCATTTCTTCCATGTCTCTACGAACGTTAATCCCATCCTTAGTTTTTCCAGGAATGTTTAACAACAAGCCCAACAAACTATCACATACATTTTTTTCAATATGCATGACATCTAGACAATGTCGAACTTCCAAACATTTCCAATAAGGTAGATCCCAACAGATAGACCTCTTTTTCCAATAGCCTCCTTTCTCATTATGAGCTCTTTTTCCTAACACAATATTTATATTTTCAACTCGTGAAAATGCATCAAAACTTCTCCTACCCTTTCTGAGCTTTGTCTTTCCGTCAAACTCTTTCGTTTTTCTTCGATAATGGTGATTATTTGGAAGAATTCGCCGATGACCCATATACACTATTTTTTTTGAAATTATTTAACCATATTGAACTTGTTTCATCTTCACATACGGAACATGCTTGTTTACCTTTCGTACTATATCCTGACAAATTTCCGTACGTTGGAAAATCACTTATAGTGCAAAAAGTCATCGCTCTCAACTTAAAGTTCTCCTTTTTATACGCATCATACACATTTGTTGGATCATGATAAAGGCTGGTGCAACCAAAACCATTTCACTTAGTCCATTTTGGTGCTACATACAAAGGCTTCCGAAGCTAAGTATGAGAACTTCCGAAGGTTGAAGAGTTCTTCTGAAGACAAGTAAAAGATCAACTTCTGAAGCCAAACTCTACTTCCAAGGACAAAGAAGAAGTTCCCAAGCCTAAGAAGAAGCAATCTTCCGAAGTATAAGTAGCTTCGGAAGAAGTTATTCTTCCGATGCAACTTAATCTTCGGAAGACACTGCTATGAACCAGTGGACATAAGTATGGTCTCTGACATTCCGCTGCAGACTTCTGATACAGCATGGCTTCTTCCTAAAGAGCCATGTAGTTGACCATACTTTATTCCACTGTTTACCTTTTTATGATAGTACATGTTACCAATCATAGTTGGTGACAAAAGGTAAGTCAGGGACATGTCCTGACTACCAAATCTCAGATAAAATATTTGAGATACCTTAACCTATTGTCTTGTAGTATAGGCTTTTGGTTATGGGTTTCCAGCTAGAATCAAAGTATATCCGGCTGTAGGTAGTATTATATATATAGTTCTCATTGTAACTCAATAGATAGAGAGATTGTGCTTGTAAGATCTTGTAATCCTCTGAGTTGAGAATCAATATATAATAGTACCTTGAAAATTTACGTCCTATGTTTATTAACATTTGCTACTTGTTATATTGTGATCAACTCTTGTTAGACTCTTTCTGAGTGTTGTTCTAGGTGAGTTTAAGAGAAAAACCACTTGTTAAGTGACCAATACCGATCCTGCAATTGGTATCAGAGCTTTGTTTGGCTCTTGATTGCGTGATCTGACCATCCAAATCAACTTGTTTTTTCACTCCTCCCTACAACCCACTCACTCAAATGGCCGCTCTCACAAAAGCTGATATGGAAACTGGTACCATGACCAAGTCCCCACTGATCACCCCTGAAGATTTTGACACATGGTGCATAAGAATGGAAGGCTTCATCAAGTGTCAAGACTCAAGGATGTGGGACTCCGTTGTTAATGGTCCTTTCATACCAAGCACTACTTCTGCTACTGGTAATCGTATCATTCCAAAAGATGTGGACAATTACTCTGAAGAAGATAGAAAAAGAATAGAGCTTGATCAAAAGGCTATGACTTGTCTTCAAACTGCTCTTCCAAACTCCATCTATAGAGGCTTTAAGAAGTGCAAGACAGCTAAAGACTTATGGGATGCACTGAAGCTTATGTATGAAGGATCCAGGAGACTAAAGAGAACAAGAAGGATCTCTTAAAGCAACAGTTTGAAAACTTCACTTTCAAGGCTGGTGAAACATTGACTCAACAATACTTGAGGTATATTGAGATAATGGATACCCTGTTGGATATTGGGGTAACTCTTGAGAACAGGGACATAGTAAGGAAGTTCATGTCTTCCCTTCCTAAACTATGGACACACTATTGTGTTGTGATCAAGAGAACATCAGACCTTAAAACTCTTACTCTCACAAAGTTGTATGGTATCCTCAGTGCATTCCAGATGGAGATGAACATGCAAAACTCCTCTGGTAACTCCAATAACCAACTGAGTTCAGCCCTTCATGTGGTTGAAAGGGAAAGCATAGAACCACAACATCAGTTGCTATGCTACCCTGACAACTCACAAAATGGACCTTACATTACTCTGCCAGAGACTTCAAGGTCTCAACAGGTTCAACACAACTCCTTTCAGCATAGCTGTGCCTTTGTCTCTGGAAGTGGACACTCTGGTGATTTTCAATATTGCTTTGATGACCTTGAGTGCTTCAGTCCAGATGATGTAAAGTATATGGACATTGTCCAACATATTGCTCTTTTAACTTACAGAGCAAAGAAGTTCTTCAAGAGAACTGGAAGGCAATTCCCTCAAAACCCTGTCAACAGCAAGTATGGGTTTGACAAGACCAAGGCACGGTGCTACAACTGCAACCAACTGGGTCACTTTGCTAGGGAATGCAAGGCTCCCAAGAACAACCCGAGAACCCCACAGGCCTCCACACATCCCTCAACCTCGAAGTCTGAAGAAAAGACAACTAAAACAGCTATAATAGCTCAAGATGTTGACTGGAGCTTCATGGTACAGGATGTGACTCCTGCTCAAGCACTCATGGCCGGAACAAATGATGCTCAGGTATATGAACATGTAACACCCGGAAGTCTGACTTTTGGTAGGCTATGCGACTGAGCCTCAGTCGCCTGTGATTTATGCGACTGGAGGTCAACCGCATGGCTATTCGGCCGATTGAAGCTCAACCGCACGATTGGAGTTTAACCGCCCGAATGGAGTATGAGCCGCATGGAACATGTGCGATTGGGGTCCAATCGCATAGTGTTCATGCGACTGAAGGTCCAGTCGCCCCTGGACCAGATGCGACTGAGAAGTGGGTATAAAAAGGGAGCAGCTCCACTCTCCTCCCATTTTCAGTCGGGAAGAGAGCAGAAAGAGACCGAGAAGAGAAAGAAAGAGGGGAAGGTGCTGCCCGATTGTCGAGAAGCAAGCTAATTCGAAGCTCATCAACTCCTACCTGACAATGTGAGTTCTAGGACCCCTCATTTACATGTTTTCTAACGATTTTGGGGCTGGAGACACATTAAAACCCTAGTTTTGAAATAGTGAAAGTTTTACCCATTTGGGTAAATCTTGAGTAATGTGTTTATGTTATGAATGAGGACTAGTATATGCTTGTATGAGGTCCTAGTAGGAATCCCTAAGGCTTGGGAGGGTTGAATTGGGCTGAAAATTGGTTTATGGTGACTGTGGGGACGGGGGTTTCGCGACTGCTGTTCATGAAGAACTCCAGTCGCTGCCCAGTTAGGGTTATGCGACTGAAGGGCCATTCGGCCGAATGAGTAATAGTTGATGTCCAATCGCCCGACTGAGACTCAGACGCCCGATTGAGTCTCAATCGCACGATAGGTGATGCGACAGAGGGTTTCGGTCGCATAAGCTCAATCGCAGAGTAGTTCAATCGCACGGTTAAGAGTTAGTCGCATATAACCCAGTCGCAGAGTGTCTAGTCGTACGGAAGGAAGTTCAATCGCACGTTTGAGTACCCATTCGCATGAGTAGCCCAATCGCATGACCCAGTCGCATGGAGGACATGCGACTGGTGGTAGTTCAGTCGCCCGGACAGGGCTGATGTGAGTGAATGTAGAAGTGTATGTATGATGTATGTATGTTAGTATGATGTTGCCATGATAGATGGTGATACTGATGATATGTAAGTATGTATGTTCCTTATGTATATGTGTCTTATCTTTAATAACTTTACGTGAATGAATGAACGAAAGAAACGAATGTATTAAAAACGTAAAGTGAAAGATAATGAAAGAAGGAACATGATGAATGAATGCATGCATTAATGAAAGAAAGTAAGAAAGGCTTGCAAGCAAATGAAGGAGGTGCACACCCCTGGCAGGTGTTAGCTCAACGGTGTACGGGTTAGCTACCCCGAAGGATGTACATCGGGTCAATCATTGAGATTGATAATGAGGTGAGCAACTTCGTGTTGCAAGAGACTCGGTTAGCAGGCAATCATAAGATTGTCACTGAGGTGAGCAGTCGCGCACTGCAACAGACTCGGCTAACGTATGTTAGAAGTAAAGTGAAAAGATGAGTGGTGCATGTATCTACCCCAGGTGACTGGATCAGCTTTGTGCACAACGTTCGTGGCTAACCACCACAGGTCCAGCACCAGTAGTATGTATGATGAAAGTGGGGTATTGTACATGTCACCGAATGTAATGAACGTTCGAACGAAAGTAATGAAAGTATGAATGAATGTAATGAATGTTCGAACGTAAGTAATGAATGTATGAATGAAAGTAAAGTACGTACGAAAGTATGTAAAGTATGTATGTATGAAAGTAAACGAGAATGATGAAGTGTACACGAATGAAAGTAAGTAATGAATGAAGAGATAATAATAATATTATCTACGTGTACGTATGATGTGTGAACACATGTATGAAAGAGCAGTTAATGAGAATAAAGTATGTTTTATTATAAAACTAGAACTCACTCAGCAACGCTGACTTTTATGTGTTTTCCAGTTCGCAGGTAGTGTTGCTGAGGATGGCACGAGGCGACTACTCAGCTCTTTTGGGATGGCATTCTCCAGTTGATAATGCTGCAACGTCATGGGTTGCGGGTCCATAATATTCGCAACACATCACGTTGCATGTCATTATGAGATTTCTTGAGGATCTGAATAAACGAGATTACTCAAGAAATCTCCTATAGATTTTGATAAGTTCGCCACGCATTGGAAGCGTGCGCGTAGCACATGCAACGAAATATGTTGCATGGGAGTGTCAAGAGTATTCCGTCAGGGTTCCGATGTACGGAATTACCTAAGGAATATTCTTTAGTATAAAAATATATTTTTATGTTTTTGAACTTAATATCTCCTCTAGAGGTCGCTGTATGATCCTATGAGGAGAGACAAAGTAGAGAAGCTGCATTTTGTAATCGAGTCAATGATGTAATGACTTTTATGAATGAATGAGAATGTATATTTTATTAATTCCGCTGCGTATTTTATGATCATGTATGTCGTACGTGCGATGAAGAACCAACAGTAAGGTGCCCGGTGAGCGGGGCCTTACAAGTTGGTATCAGAGCAAAAGTTTAAGTAAAATGGGTAAATTTTTATAATAAACCTAAACTTAAACTGAGAATGGGACAGGGAGAATGAGAATGCCATCTGAGTAGTCGCGTGCAATCAGGTATTTCTTTAAAGATTAACTGGTTATTATGTGCGCATGTGATGTGAGTTATGTGTACTGTTAGACTGAGATACTAATGTAGTCAGGATAGGTGATGCTCGGGGTACGAAGAGTAGAGTAAGTGGCTAATCACAACTGGCCACTGTAATTAGGGACTTACTGTACTTAACATAAACTGAGCTATTTCCTTGAATGACCGTGTTGGTGTTTTAATCTTTCAGTGTGATAGAAGATGGTCGGTGATAGATCATCTGATGCTTCCCGTGATGGTGGACGTGGTGATGAGCCGCGTATCACGCGAGGAAGATCTAGGAAAGAGAAAGTAGTTCGTGAGGAGAACGAGATTCCTTACCAGGAAGAGACGGACGAAAGCGCCAAGTTGAGAGCCTCGGTAAAAGAGGCAGTGATTGAGGAAGTGCACCAGGTTATGCAGACGATCTTACCGACTGTAATGACCGAAGCGATAAAGGCAGTATGAGAGGAGGATAGACGAGGGAGGAGACGGTCCTCCGGTAGACAGCAACAGACAGAGGCAGAAACGGTATTGTCTGATGACGAAGAGGAAGAGGAGGAAGAACAGGTTAGGGGGACAGCCCGGGGTTGTGATTACGGGAAATTTATGAGATGCAAGCCTCCGACTTTTGATGGTTCAGGTACGGCTGCTGATGCTCACCAATGGGTGAGAGAGATGGAGGCGGTCCTTGATATCAGTGACTGCCAGGAGGATAAAAAGGTGAAGTTTGCTACCCACTCGTTTACGGGGACGGATTGTGCTGGTGGGACAATATTGTCCAGGCCGAGGGTAGCAGGGCCATTGGGAAAATGAAGTGGTCTGAATTGAAGAGAATGGTGATCGAGGAGTTTAGTCCTCGTCGAGAGATGGACAGAGTTGAGAGAGAGTTCCTGCAGTTGGAAGCGGGAACGATGACCCACCAACAATACACCACCAAGTTCAACGACATGGCACGGTTGGTGCCAGAGCAAGTGACGCCGGTGTCTCGCAAGATTAACCGGTATATTCAGGGGTTGCCAGCCGAAATTCGTTGGCATTTGATTTCCGCCCGACCAAGTACTTTCAGGTCGGCGGTGGATTTAGCTGGGAGGTTGTACGATGAACGGGCTGCGATGGTGAAGTCTGAGGGCAGTAAGAAGGGAAGTGATGAGAGGAAGTGGCAGGGAAAGAGGTTTGGTCGGGGTGATACTTCGACAAGTAGTAAGAAGGCACGGGTTGATGAACGCCGTGTGGTCGTGACAAGTGCAGGATCGAGAAAGTGTGGGAAGTGTGGGCGAGAGCACGGTGGTGAGTGCAGATGGGGGCTGAATGTATGTTTCAAGTGTGGGAAGTCCGGACATGTGGCCAAAGAGTGTAAAGCGATGAGGTGCTATAACTGTGGGGAAAGTGGTCATATGAATAAAGACTGCAAGAAGCCGAGATCTGAGGGTTCCGGCGTGAAGAAGGCAGGGGGTGAAGGGTCGAAAGCGAGCGCGCAGAGCATTTACGATGACGCAGGAAGAGGCGAGGACGGACCCTGATGTAGTGTCCGGTACGTTTCTGGTGAACCAAACTTTAGCCTCTGTACTATTTGATTCGGGTGCCAGTAGGAGTTTTATTTCTGCTGCTGTTTGTGCCAAATTGCCCGTTAGTAGTAGACGTGTGGATGTACCGTTTGATGTAGAGACTGCTATAGGTAAAACCACCAGGATTTCAGAGGTAATTGAGGGTTGCGATGTAGAACTGGAGGGTCACAAATTCCCAGTTAAACCCTTTGCAATGACGTTAGGTGGTTTCGATTTGGTGCTTGGAATGGATTGGTTGGCAGATTTCGAGGCGAACATTGTGTGTCGCAAGAAGATGATCAGTTTGACAGCGCCTGACGGTAGTCCAGTGACAGTTTATGGGGATCGGGTTACTACGATTCCGAAAGTGATCTCAATGGCAGTGGCGGGGAAATGTATGAGGCGTGGATGTAACGCCTATTTATGTTATGTGAAAGATGTAGAGAAGCCAGCACCACAACTGTCTGATGTTCCGGTTGTGTGTGAGTTCCCAGACGTGTTCCCGGAAGACTTATCGGGATTGCCACCTGACAGAGAGATCGAGTTCCAGATTGATTTAGTACCAGGCGCCCAACCTGTTGCCAAAGCACCATACCGATTGGCCCCGACAGAGATGAAAGAGTTGATGGAGCAGTTACAAGAGCTGTTGGATAAGGGGTTTATTCGACCGAGTATCTCACCTTGGGGTGCTCCGGTCCTGTTTGTAAAGAAAAAGGACGGTAGTATGAGGATGTGCATCGACTACCGCGAGTTGAATAAGCTGACAGTAAAGAACAGATACCCCTTGCCGAGGATCGACGACTTATTTGATCAACTTCAGGGTGCTAGTTGGTTTTCACGTATAGATCTTCGATCAGGCTACCATCAACTGAAGGTGAAGGAGCAGGATATCCCTAAAACAGCTTTTCGTACGCGCTACGGTCATTATGAGTTCCTCGTTATGTCATTTGGTCTGACCAACGCGCCAGCTGCTTTTATGGACCTGATGAATAGGGTGTGCCGGCCGATGTTGGATAAATCAGTGATTGTATTTATTGATGACATCTTGATTTATTCAAGGAGTGAGACTGAACATGCCGGTCACATTCGCGAAGTTCTGGAGACGTTGAGAAGGGTGAAATTGTATGCAAAATTCTCCAAGTGCGCATTTTGGTTGCGTGAAGTTCAATTCTTGGGTCACGTGGTAAATCCGGATGGGATTATGGTCGATCCGGCGAAAGTGGAAGCAGTGATGCAATGGAAGTCTCCGAGGACGCCGTCCGAGATCCGTAGTTTCTTGGGCTTGGCGGGTTACTACCGAAGGTTCATCCAAGACTTTTCCAAAATTGCCTTTCCACTGACAAAGTTGACCCGGAAAGATGTGAAATTTGTGTGGGGTCAAGCTCAAGAGAAGGCGTTTGAAGAACTGAAGACGAAATTGACCCAAGCACCAGTGTTGGCGTTACCCGAAGGGAGTGAAGATTTGGTGGTTTATTCTGATGCCTCCTACTCGGGGTTGGGGTGTGTACTAATGCAGAGAGGAAAAGTGATAGCCTATGCATCCCGACAGTTAAAAGTTCATGAGGTTAATTACCCTACTCATGACTTGGAGCTAGCAGCTGTGGTTTTCGCGTTGAAGATTTGGCGGCACTATTTGTACGGGATGAAGTGCACCATCTTTACGGACCACAAAAGCTTGAAGTACTTCTTCGAGCAAAGAGATCTGAATATGAGGCAATGGCGATGGTTGGAGCTTATAAAAGACTATGATTGTGAGATCCATTACCATCCGGGCAAAGCCAACGTGGTGGCGGATGCGCTTAGCCGAAAGGAGAGGCCCGAGCCAATTCGAGTGAAGGCGTACCAGCTAATCATGACCTCCGACGTAATGAAACAGGTCAAAGAGTTCCAAGATGAGGCTTTAAAGGACGAACATCTTAACTCCGAACGCATGAGAGGTCTGGTCGCGGAGTTGGGAGAAAACGCAACGGGTGTTAGAACTCGGTTTGGGCGTATGTGGATTCCTCGTCTTGGGGATCTACGAATGAAGATTTTGGATGAAGCTCATAAGTCTCGATACTCCATTCATCCCGGTGCTACCAAAATGTACCAAGATATGAAGAAAGATTACTGGTGGCCGGGTATGAAACGTGATGTGGTGGAGTATGTGAGCAAATGCCTCACGTGTTTGCAAGTAAAGGCAGAGCACCAGAAGCCGTATGGAAAGATTCAGCCGTTGGACATACCGGAATGGAAGTGGGAGCACATCACCATGGATTTTATCACAAAGCTGCCACGTACCCCGAAAGGGTATGATACGATCTGGGTGATTGTGGATCGATTGACGAAGAGTGCTCACTTCTTACCGATGCGGGAGACATATTCGTCCGAGAAGTTGGCTGATCTTTTCATCAAAGAGGTTGTGACTCGTCATGGTGTACCGGTGTCGATTGTATCTGATCGCGACACACGGTTTACATCCAAATTCTGGAAGAAATTCCACGATGCTATGGGGACGAGGTTGCATATTAGCACGGCTTATCATCCTCAAACTGATGGTCAGTCAGAAAGGACCATTCAGACTTTAGAGGACATGCTCCGAGCATGTGTTATTGACTTCGGGGGAAGTTAGGATGACCATCTACCGTTAGCTGAGTTCTCATACAACAACAGTTATCATGCCAGTATCGGCATGCCACCCTATGAGATGCTATACGGTAGAAGATGCAGGACACCCGTCTGTTGGGGTGAAATTGGTCAGAAAGAATTGGGAAGCGTCGAAGTGGTAGAGGCTACGACTGAAAAGCTTGAAAGAATTAAAGCATATATGAAAGCTGCCAAAGACCGACAGAAATCGTATGCCGACAAACGACGCAGACCGATTGAGTTCCAGGTGGGAGATCGTGTTATGTTGAAGGTCTCACCTTGGAAAGGGATCATTCGATTCCGGAAGCGGGGTAAGTTGAGTCGCGATATATAGGCCCTTTCCGAATCATTGCTCGAGTAGGAGAGGTGGCCTATAGGTTAGATTTGCCAGATGAACTAAGTGGAATCCACCCGACTTTCCACGTGTCTCATCTGAGGAAGTGTTTGGCGGACGAAGACATGGTCGTTTCACTGGATGATATCGAAGTAGACGAAAAGCTCAATTATGTAGAGCAACCAGTGGCGATCATAGATCGAAAAGAGAAGAGGTTGCGAAATAAAGTGGTTCCCCTTGTGCGTGTACAGTGGCGGCACAGGAAGGGATCCGATTCGACGTGGGAAACCAAAGAAGAAATGAGGCAGCATTACCCACGATTGTTCGAAGAGTAACAGGTTTCGGGGACGAAACCTAAAATAAGGGGGGTGGACTTGTAACACCCGGAAGTCTGACTTTTGGTAGGCTATGCGACTGAGCCTCAGTCGCCTGTGATTTATGCGACTGGAGGTCAACCGCATGGCTATTCGGCCGATTGAAGCTCAACCGCACGATTGGAGTTTAACCGCCCGAATGGAGTATGAGCCGCATGGAACATGTGCGATTGGGGTCCAATCGCATAGTGTTCATGCGACTGAAGGTCCAGTCGCCCCTGGACCAGATGCGACTGAGAAGTGGGTATAAAAAGGGAGCAGCTCCACTCTCCTCCCATTTTCAGTCGGGAAGAGAGCAGAAAGAGACCGAGAAGAGAAAGAAAGAGGGGAAGGTGCTGCCCGATTGTCGAGAAGCAAGCTAATTCGAAGCTCATCAACTCCTACCTGACAATGTGAGTTCTAGGACCCCTCATTTACGTGTTTTCTAACGATTTTGGGGCTGGAGACACATTAAAACCCTAGTTTTGAAATAGTGAAAGTTTGACCCATTTGGGTAAATCTTGAGTAATGTGTTTATGTTATGAATGAGGACTAGTATATGCTTGTATGAGGTCCTAGTAGGAATCCCTAAGGCTTGGGAGGGTTGAATTGGGCTGAAAATGGGTTTATGGTGACTGTGGGGACGGGGGTTTCGCGACTGCTGTTCATGAAGAACTCCAGTCGCTGCCCAGTTAGGGTTATGCGACTGAAGGGCCATTCGGCCGAATGAGTAATAGTTGATGTCCAATCGCCCGACTGAGACTCAGACGCCCGATTGAGTCTCAATCGCACGATAGGTGATGCGACAGAGGGTTTCGGTCGCATAAGCTCAATCGCAGAGTAGTTCAATCGCACGGTTAAGAGTTAGTCGCACAAACCCAGTCGCAGAGTGTCTAGTCGTACGGAAGGAAGTTCAATCGCACGTTTGAGTACCCATTCGCATGAGTAGCCCAATCGCATGACCCAGTCGCATGGAGGACATGCGACTGGTGGTAGTTCAGTCGCCCGGACAGGGCTGATGTGAGTGAATGTAGATGTGTATGTATGATGTATGTATGTTAGTATGATGTTGCCATGATAGATGGTGAATACTGATGATATGTAAGTATGTATGTTCCTTATGTATATGTGTCTTATCTTTAATAACTTTACGTGAATGAATGAACGAAAGAAACGAATGTATTAAAAACGTAAAGTGAAAGATAATGAAAGAAGGAACATGATGAATGAATGCATGCATTAATGAAAGAAAGTAAGAAAGGCTTGCAAGCAAATGAAGGAGGTGCACACCCCTGGCAGGTGTTAGCTCAACGGTGTACGGGTTAGCTACCCCGAAGGATGTACATCGGGTCAATCATTGAGATTGATAATGAGGTGAGCAACTTCGTGTTGCAAGAGACTCGGTTAGCAGGCAATCATAAGATTGTCACTGAGGTGAGCAGTCGCGCACTGCAACAGACTCGGCTAACATATGTTAGAAGTAAAGTGAAAAGATGAGTGGTGCATGTATCTACCCCAGGTGACTGGATCAGCTTTGTGCACAACGTTCGTGGCTAACCACCACAGGTCCAGCACCAGTAGTATGTATGATGAAAGTGGGGTATTGTACATGTCACCGAATGTAATGAACGTTCGAACGAAAGTAATGAAAGTATGAATGAATGTAATGAATGTTCGAACGTAAGTAATGAATGTATGAATGAAAGTAAAGTACGTACGAAAGTATGTAAAGTATGTATGTATGAAAGTAAACGAGAATGATGAAGTGTACACGAATGAAAGTAAGTAATGAATGAAGAGATAATAATAATATTATCTACGTGTACGTATGATGTGTGAACACATGTATGAAAGAGCAGTTAATGAGAATGAAAGTATGTTTTATTATAAAACTAGAACTCACTCAGCAACGCTGACTTTTATGTGTTTTCCAGTTCGCAGGTAGTGTTGCTGAGGATGGCACGAGGCGACTACTCAGCTCTTTTGGGATGGCATTCTCCAGTTGATAATGCTGCAACGTCATGGGTTGCGGGTCCATAATATTCGCAACACATCACGTTGCATGTCATTATGAGATTTATTGAGGATCTGAATAAACGAGATTACTCAAGAAATCTCCTATGAGTCTATTAGATAACCTAGATGTGGTACTAAGGAGCAAGAGGTTCTAACTGCTGACCCTTCTTCACTAGAATTGAAGGAGGATGCAATAATAGTGGCCACCACAGGGAAGAAATAGGTAAATGCACCTATCTCCTCCTGTGAAGATCAAATCCTAACCACCAAGGCAAGAAGAAGCGGAGCTAAAGCTGCTAGAAAGACTACCAAGAAGGTTTCTGAGTCTAATCTAAAGATCTACCCAAAGCAAAAAGGTATATTTATCTCAATGACATCTTAGAAAGATTTGAGATGAAGGACTGTAAGCCAGCCAAGACACCCATACCTAGAAACCATAATCTTTGCCCACACCTTGAGGGGGAGGATACTGATCAACATCAGTATAGAGGAATTATTAGTTTTCTGATGTACCTTACTGCTAGTAGACCTGATATCATGTTTGCTACATGCATTTGTGCAAGATATCAGGCTGCTCCAAAGGTGTCTCACCTAGCTGCTGCAAAGAGAAACCTCAGATACCTCAAAGGAGCACCTCAACTAGGTCTCTGGTATCCAAGAAATAGTGATTTCAATCTCTATGGATACTCTGACAGTGACTATGGTGGCTACAACATGATAAGAAATCAACATCAGGAGGATGTCAATTTCATGGTGGAAGGATAATCTCATGGCAATGCAAGAAACAATCCTATGTATCTACATCAACTGCTGAAGCTGAATATATTGCTGCTGCTAGCTGCTGTGCTCAGCTACTGTGGATTCAGAACCAGATGTTAGACTATGGATTCAACTTCATGAGCACTCCAATCCATATTGACAACAATAGTGCTATCTCCATCACCGAAAATCCGGTGAAGCACTCCAAGACAAAGCACATTGATATCAGGTATCATTTCATTGGAGATATTCATGTGAAAAATCTTATAACACTAATCAAAGTTGACTCAAATGAACAATATGCTGATTTGTTCACCAAAGCTTTTGATGAACAAAGGTTTAAATATCTCATATTAGCTATTGGGATGATAAACATTGATTATACTACCTCTTTTGAAAGCTTTTTAAATGTGTAATGTTTTGTGTCAACACAATTTAAGCCCTGTTACAAAAGACCTCTTTAAAATATTCCCAGTGTAGATTTCTTCCGAAGAGGAATTAACTCTCGGAAGATATTCCTTAATATCTTCCGAAGTCAAATTCCTCCATGGAAATTTTCTTCTCGGAAGAAGCGATTGATTTCACATCAGATCTACTTCCGAATCTTATAAAACTCTTTATTCAAGAAAAAAATTCTTACCTTCGGAAGCAATGCTTTGCTTCGGATGAAAGAGTTGCCTTTGGAAGACTAATTACCTTTGGAAATGTTTTACACTCGGAAAGAGAGTTTTTCCTATGTAACGGATATCTTTTTGTCAGATTATATAAACTTATCCCTTGCCGCCATTGTCATTTCATAACCGCAAACCATCATAACCGCCGAAAACCACCATAACCCCCACAGTTACTCCCCACAGTCACCCTCACTATTTAAATAATCAAGACCTGCTTAACTTTTACCATTTTACTGCCCTAAAAGTTTCGACGCTTCCAATTCGCCCAAGTTCAAACTGATCTTCATTCACCTTTCAGAATGGCGCTAAACCCTCAGCACAACCAAGTCGCACTACTTGATTCTTCAAGAGATCCTGACTTCTATGAAATTATCACCTTTCTCTCTGAATCAACCTACCTCACAGCCCTTATCATTAACCCCACTATTTACTCAAACCAAATGGTAGAATTTTGGGGAAATGGTCGAGCAGAAACCCTAAATGGGGTTTGTATACTGAGGACCAGCATTTGTGGATAGGAGTTGATCATTACCGAACAACTCATCAGGGAGCATCTAGAGCTCCAGGATGAAGGAGCTCCTACTGAGTTTCCTAAGGATGACTTAGACATCACTTACACTCTAATGGGATATGGAGGAGATGTAAGCAGGTCAACTGTGTACAAGTTCACTTCTCCTACAACTGGAAGTTTCTCTTGCGCATTGTTCTCCACTGTCTGTCTAATAAGTCAGGGGGATGGGATCAAATTCCCTATGAACTAGGATGCTTAGTTCATGGGTTGGTGAGAGGCCTGTGCTTCAAGTACTCAAGCTTGTGCAGACTAACCTCATAGGAAATCTTCAAAGGGAAACATTCTTCATGTACCCTATATTCCTTCAGCAAATCATCAACTGTGAGTTGGACCAGAGTCAGCTTGTCTGTGCAGTTGCCCTGACTGTCCCTCACATGAGGCCTGCCATCTTCAAGACCATGAAGAAGGTGTCCACCAACTTCACTAGAAGACACACTGATCTACTTCCAGGTATGATTGAGCGCATAGCTCCTGGTGACATCCCTGTTAACCCCACAAGTGATGAACCCACACCAGCAACCTTCACCACAAATCTCACTTTACCTTCTCCACCCATCATAATCACATATCAAAGACGCCCCAAACGAACCCTTGTTCAATCTACTCTGATTGAACAAGCTCCTCCTGTTCAATCCAAAAGGACTAGAGTGGAACAATGGGCGCCCACTCAATCCGAGGTCACACCATCCTTCACTTTTGACCTCAATTTGGGTTTTGAGCTTCCTCAGTCTCAAACCCAAGAGCCCGACACCCAAGCCTTTAGCCCACAGGGTGTGTCTTTACACTCCCCTGTGCAACCAATTAGGGACAACCCCACAAGAGGCTCAATGCCTGTAGACATTGATCAAGGTCCCGGATCAGTAGGTTTAGCCTCCCTATCCTTTACTGATCTCCTTCTTAAAACTGATGAAGAGATAACATCTCTCCATGGCAATGAAGTTGATCTACCACACCATCTCCAAGATCAACAGAGCCTGGAAACATCCCTTATCTCTAGCCCCCATCAGCAGACCTTAACTGAGGTGAGTCCTACTGATGTGGAGGGGACTCATGTAGGCTCAACTGCCACTACTCAGAGTCTCTCATTGAGCTCTCAGGACAGTGGTGACCTTAATCAGACTGAGTCTACGGCAACCTTGCCCATTGATGTCTCTGAAAGAGATGACTTTAAGCAAAGGTATCCAGGGTGCCAAGAAGCCAAATCTGGTGGTGAGACTAAACATACTAGGTATGTTATCTCATCTCCCCATGATTCTTCACATAAAGATGAGGGAAGTATGCAACTCACCATTCAGTACTTGATCTCCAAGGTCTCAAACCTTGAATCTAAGGTTAGGATCTTAGAGAACAGGTCAGCCACTCAGCAACTTGAGATTGACAATCTCAAGGCTCAACTAGCTGAGACACAGACAGAGAGGTCTGTTAGGCATGTACCAGTTCAAGTCTCATTGACTTCTTCCTCTAGATCATCTAGCTCTCAAGATGATGCTACCAAAAATGGGGAGAATGTTCAAAGACAAGCACAGAAGGAACCACCAGTCCAACCTTCAACTTCAACTTCCTACATCATCTCTATGCCCAAGCCATCCCAATCTGTCATTTAGATTGACTCACAGATGATTAAGGATCTCTATATACTTTTCATCAAGTTTGTATGGATATCCTCCATTGATCAGCCAAGCCTTGATCCTACACTGATCTACTTTGGAGCTGAAGAGCTTCAAAGGATCACTGCACCTTCTACCACTATGGAAGAAGTTGGTCAACCTAAGGTCTACATGGAACCAAAGATTCACTTCGAAGGGGAAATGGGGACTGATGGCCCAGCAACTGAAACAATTAGGACAGAAGGTGTATCTCCTTCAACTTCCGAAGCTACAAGGAAATCTTCGGAAGAACCAGCTAAAGCCTCGGAAGAACAAGCTGAATCTTCCGAAGCTGAGATAAAGCTGCGGAAGGACTGTTCCAGATGTCCGAGGATCTAATCATCACAAATGCAATTCCTGAAATGGCATCTAAGGTGAATAGTGAGGACTCACTCAAACCTGCTCTATCCCAAACACCATCTGAGCCTCTCTCTCAATCTGAACCCTCTATCCAAGAACCACCACAGTCAAGCTCTTCAAAAGACAAAGGAAAAGGAAGATGACTGCGGAAGAGCTTCAGGAAGAGGAAAGGATTGAGAAGCTAAAGAAGAAAGGTAGATTCCCTGCTGAGAAGCTGCTAGCTGCTAGTTCAAAGGCAGCTGCAACCAATCAGGAGGCAATTAACAACAAGAAAAGAGAGGAACTCATTGATCAGCTCATCAACTTTATGCTCATCAGAATGCCAACGTAACAATTTTGATTCTTTTTCATTAGAAAATAAACGTTTTAGCCTTGGAATAATGGGGAAATACCATAATAATTTTGTTGGTGGTCCATTTTTCATCACATCATCATCATATTCATCAGTTGCATTTTTTTTCTTGTACCTCGATGCACCCCACGTAACATATTTATGAATATTCTCGAATTCATTTCTATATAACATACAATCATTCACACATGCATGTATTCTTTTGACTTTTAATCCCATTGGACACATTAACTTTTTAGCTTGGTATAAGGATATGGTAACTCGTTGTCTTTTGGAAGCTTGTCATGCCTAATAGACTTGTAAAACTCTTATCGCTCCAACTGTAGTTTGACTTTAAGTTAAACAATTTTAACACAACACTAAGTTTGGAAAAGTTCTCACAACCAGCATATAACGGCTTTTCTGAATCAGCAAACATTTGTTGTAGCTTTTCTTGATCATTGTCAATAATATCAGTTTCTAAATCATTGAACATGTCATTTAAATTATCATTGTTCTCATTTAAAATGTCATTATCATCAGCAATGTACTGATCAGTATTCTCATTTAAATCATAATTTTCATCACTAATGTCCGGATCATTATTCTCATCATCATTACCAACTATATTTGTTGATGTCATGCTACGATTTGCAAGTGATTCCCCATGTTTTGACCAACATATATAATTATACATAAAACCATGTCTAAACAAATGATACTCGATATCTTTTATATCCTTAAATTCAACAAGGACATGGTATAGACTCTTTTTCTTTTATCACACGATCATCTTCAGCAATCTTAAGAAAACATTGCACGCCGCTCGAACATGTTGGGTGATAACATCCAACGTCATACATCCAATGACTACGATCCATCTGTAATTTATAAAAAACAAAATATAAATGAGTATATATGATGTAATTCAACAAAACTAAGTTAATATAGGGTTGTGGATCCTAATTCACTTTTTTTATTATTCTATCTCATGTATATGTACAGTTTTAGAGATTGATTATTTAAAAAAAATCAACAGCATTTTCCTTTAACTCCTTAAGTATGGATATAAACAGCATATTCAATGGAGTGTAAAGAGAAATTTCTCGACCTTTTTTTTAATAATCAATCTCTAAAAATGTATATACATCCTAAATAACATAGAATAATAAAAAAGCAGTCCCGAAAAGGGGACAATCTAAAATTAATCTCAAATAGATTAACTTTAGACGGGCATAACTAAAAGGTTTCGTATATGATTTTATAAATATGTAGATGCAAAAAAACGTATGAAATAATTTCTAAATCAATGATGAAAAAGAAAAGAAATGATAATAATTACCTTAAGTTATATGATCGATCCAAGAGAAGTAATGGATGAAAAAAATTATCTTAGTTTGACCTTCACTTCTTTGTTTCTTCAATAATTGATTGAAAGAGAATGAGATTGATCTAAACAATATGAAGCATCCGAAAAATGATCAGAGATACAAGATATATTATAAATTTTATCAAATATGCTATATGTTTTCCAACTATTAGGCAGTTAAAAGTGAGATAAAGCCGTGTAAATGGTTATGTTATTAAAATATCAATTTATTTTTCGATCAAAATATATTATATTTATGTTTAGAGAGCTGTACATGATAGGGGAGCTCTTAGAGCGCTGTAAAAGGTGTGAGATAAAACCGTCAATTGGTTATTTTTTAAAAATATTGATTAGATTTTCAATTAATATATATTATATTCATGTTTAGAGTGTTGTAAATGTTGTCTAGTTGTAAATGATACGAGTGTTTCTTTGAGATATCGCTATAAAATGATATGTTAAAAAAACGCTGTAAATAGGAGTGTTGGTTTCAAAATATTTTCTTTACTAACATATTCAAATTACTAATGCACATTTACAACGTTACAAAATTGATAGCGCTATAAATTGCGTTTTCTCTACTAGTGGCTCCAGGTAGAACAACAAAGAGAGGAGTTGATAAGTCGAAAGTGAGATGTTTCAAGTGTAACCTATATGGGGACTTCCCAACGGAATGCAACCAGCAATCCCTATCTCTGCAACAATATCAATATCCTCAACATCAGCAATAACAACATCAAGTAAATCAAGGCCATTCAAGTAGCCTCAACTCACCTACTCATCCCCACCAACCACAAGTACATCTGCAGCCAGCTAAAGCAAGAACAAAGAGACTGGATTAATCATTCTTCAGAATGGTACATGTGGCTAGAGCATATGTAAGAAGGAGGTCTTGGAAGAGAATCAAGCTCTCATGGCAAACATGGAGAACAAAGTACCACCAATGTCAAGAGAGGTAAGGGATAGGTTATGTTCATTCAGCTGCATTGAGGAAGTTGAGAGGTACAAAAATCATGCTCAACAACTTGCCAATAAAGTTAAAGAAATAGTATTTTTAAAAGAATCTCATGTAAGGGAACATCATCTTTACCAGGTAACAATCACATCCTTACAAAAAGAGTTAGAAAAACTAGTTTCTAAAAATTACAATTTGAAGGCATGAGTTGAGCATTTTGACTACATCCTTAACAAAATCAATGTCAGAACATGCATCAACTGAAGTGAAATTTTAGATGTTTCAATTTTCATCTCAACAATATGAGAAGCTGTTAAATTCCATATTGAATCATAAAAAAGTCAGGTTTGGGTTTTCATAATGTTACACCCCCAATGAATAACAATTATACCTCATTACCTGATTCTATGACTAACAACTTATCAAACCATTTTATGCCAAGCACCAATAATGAAATTAAAATTAAAATTAATCAAGTGGCTAATGGTGATGATTCTGAGGTGAGTGAACGTAAATCAATTGATTTAGAAGTTTCAAAACAAGATGAATCAGATTTTGATTTTGATGGATATGATGATATGTTTGAGCTGTATGATCATGACGAACAACAAGGTGATGATAAGGGTAAGGGAAAAAATGTGGCACTTGAACCTTTAATACCAAAAGTGCTTGAAGAAATCAAGCTGCCCTATCCGCCTCAACAAAGAAACTTGCTAAAGACTATTTACAAGAGAATAGCATAACTGAATGCTAGGATTTAAGAGCTCAACAAACAGCTAGTCTCTCAACCAACAATAAAAAGGTCTGAAGCTGATGTCACTCTGAATTCTACGGAAGAAACAAAACCAACTTTCGCAGAACTTAAGACAAGGAAGACCATCTCAACAACTGCAGCTGATCTTGTCAGGAAGAAGATTATTGAGATTCCAGAACAATCATCAGTAGATCCTCAACGGATGAAGAAAACAATGAGTTCATCTAAACAGGCATCCGTAGAGGATCTATGAATGAGGCAAATGTCTGCTGAAAACTCAGTAGACAAAGACAACAAATTCTTCTGCTAATTCAACAATCAAAAGCAAAGGCAAGAAACCTGAGAAGGCTTTGCATCATCAACAATAGTCATTTGTTAAAACATCAGGACCTTTTCACATTATGTCCGGGAATGGAAAAGACTCTTCAGCAGCAAAACTTAAGAAAGAGATAAAAAATCACAAAAAACAGATGAAGCAGAAGAAAATGATTGAATAAGAAAGTGAAGCAGAAGATAAATACTGCAAGTGGTGTGATATGACCAATCACAACACTGAAGATTGCTACTTCAGCAGTTACTATTCCATCTGCAATATGAACAACCATATGAGTTCAGACTTCTATTTCAACAAGCACTGTACAATCTGCAACAAAAACAATAATTTAACTCAAGAATGCTACTTCAATAAAAAGAACAAAATAACAGTTCCTAAGAAGAAGCAATCTAAGAAAAATGAAGCAGACTCGCAATCTGTTGATAGCATCAAGGAGTCAAAACCAAAGCAGGAGCTGTCAAAGAAAAAGGTTGGAAAGACAAAAAAGACACTTGCTGCTGATGATCAATAACAACAAAGGTTGAAAAGGCTAAGAAACAACCATCTGCTTCTGATGCTTAACCAAAGAAGAAGGAAAAACAACAGTCTTAAAGCAGGACACCACACAAAAAGGTGGATTTGAAAGAAAAATCAACAGATGTTGATCAGACCTTCTTTGACCATTTTGATAAAAGTACTGAAGTATCAAAGTAAAAATCAAAGGATGCTGATGTCACACCCTCAATTTCCACGAACGGGGTTTTACCGTTAGGCGTGTGACATACCAGGATCTCAGACACAGTCATATCGAACGACACTATATGAATTTATAATAAACATTTGACTTCATTCAACAGAACATAAACAAAGTTTACAGTAGTGCGGAAGCATGTACAAAAGTTGTAAATCCATTACAATACTATTACAATAATCATGTTTAGACAAAATGTTCAATGCTGAAAATAAACTAGATGAATGCATGTCCTGAGTGCATTTCCTGAAGCGTGCCTCAAAAGCTTATGCGTTCCTGTGACCTGAGAAAACATGCTAAAATGTGTCAACATAAAGTTGGTGAGTTCACAGGTTTAATCAACAAGAAATGTATTCGTAAGCGTTTCTATATTTTGCGTTTCAATGGTTTAGTACATAAAGCATATCGTTAGGTAGCTAGCCTATATTCTTGTTACTTAGCGTTTCGAACCGAAGCTGACTGTTTACGTCCTATTTGTGTTTCCTCCACGTCTTAACCGACCGTGGCAATCGTATGTTTTGTGTTTCCTCCACATCTTAACTGACCGTGGCAATCGTATGTTTTGTGTTTCCTCCACGTCTTAACCGACCGTGGCAATCGTATGTTTTGTGTTTCCTCCACGTCTTAACCGACCGTGGCAATCGTATGTTTTGTGTTTCCTCCACGTCTTAACCGACCGTGGCAATCATATGTTTTGTGTTTCCTCCACGTCTTAACCGACCGTGGCAATCGTATGTTTTGTGTTTCCTCCACGTCTTAACCGACCGTGGCAATCGTATGTTAGGTCAATTGTGCGCCCGTTTGACCTCCAATCAAGCTAGCGCGACTAGCCCGGGCGGGTTTGTCAGACCCAGTAGTACTACTCAGAATTACCTCGCTAATCCCATTACTAACGGTTCGAGTGTGTCAGGACATGTTGTGTTGGCACTAACGTAACAAGCGATATCAATATTACTAGAACCATTTAAGTAAATGTAAATCTGTTTGCATGTTTTCTCCCCGAAAGGAAAGAGATGTAAAATAGGGGCCGTGAAACTCACAGATGATATAGCAAGTGTGTAGGATGCAAGTCTCCCAAGTGTTGTTTTACGATGCGCTGTCAAACACCTATTGACAGTTGTGTTACGCGTTAATGTTGTGTTTAGCGTTAATAGACATGTTTAGTCGGGTCGGGTCACATGGGTTCGGTCGTGGGTATCACACACACAAGCAGTCATAGACGTATTAGACTTCATGTAGATTTCAAATGGGTTGTTGATATTTGTAAACAGTTAGGTTGTTTTGAGTTGAAAAGCATATGTCTGTTGATTGCGTTGACTTTAATCTTTGTGATCAAGAAATGACATTTTTATTGATGTTAACTCATCGTCACACGATAGACACTTCGCACACCAGAAGGATTCACTCCAAATGACTCCAATCGCATAACAAGGCTAGACGCACGACTGGACACTTCATTCGCACGAATGGACCTTCAATCGTACGAATCAACTTCCCTCGTACGATTGAACCCTCATTCATGCGACTCAGCCTTCAGTCGTACCACACATCACTCATTCACCCGAATCAATAACCAATCGCACGAATGAACCTTCATTCGTGCGGTTGGACCTTTAGTCGGGTGATACTCAGTCGCACACATTCATTCGGTTGACTCAATCGCACGCATTCATTCGGTTAACTCAGTCGTACGGTTTCATTCGCACGTCTCACCCCAGTCGCCCCGATCAATCGCACGATGGGACCGGTCGCATGACTCAATCGCACGATGGGACCAGTCGCATGACCCAATCGCACGGCCGGCCCAGTCGCGGACTGCAGCAGGTCACGACTGCTGGGTGGGTCGAACAGCCTTCGGCTGTCCCGTGCTCGGTTTTCTCACCATCAGAACTTCCAGAAACACTCTCCTAACATGTCTAAGGGTATTGCACATGCTGATTTGCCTCACACGCACCCCCACGACCACATGCATTCGGGTTGAACCCGAACACCCGAATCACATACTTGCAGCAGAGAAACGGGTGATAAAATGGATGAAAATGGTGGCCTACCTGCTGGGATCGTGATTCCTCAACTGTTGTGTGGCCTAATTCGACAAAAACGAGCTCAATCGGGTGAATTTGGTGCTAAGATGTAGAGATGGTGAGGTAGAGAGCGTAGGAGAGAAAGAGAGGCAGATTGTGGTGTGTTTGGCTGGTGGTTGGGTATTTATACCCAGCCCCAGTTTGGCAATTGTCAGGTTTGGTCCCTGCACTTAGGTACCGAGTTCCCGAATTTGTTTCGGTTGATAACAACGTAGATGAGCGAGCTCTATTAATCAATAGGACTCCTCAGGTAACCTCGTTTTTGTGAATCCTCTACGAGCACCCGCGTTAGTATTTTATCACAATTTGTTTAACGATGTCCGTGGCGGTGTTTGTATATGTTTCAAGTATTTACGAGTACGGGTCAATGTTAACGACAACGGTCTAATTTATGTAAGTTTGAAATTACGGGGTGTCACATCTGAAACCTTCTTCAACAAAGAATCTTCACCAAAGGAAAATAAGAAGAAAAACAAAGAGAAGGTGCAAGAGGAAGTGACTAAGAAACAAGTTGAAAATGTCTCAAGTCAATCTCCAACAGAATAATCCTCACCACCACAACAATCAACACATAATGAATCAACTAAATTGAAAACCTCAAGACTAAATCATGAGGGTGTAACAATAGTAGACACCAATGGCAAGCCTAAAGTCATTCAAGCTTAGGCTCAAAGGACTAATTGATTTCATTATGTATGCAGGAATAACCTTGGAGGGCTGACAACAAGTGGTATGCTGAGAGTGGCTGTTCTAGGCATATGATAGGAAGCTGTTCTCTCCTCCATCACATCAAACATAAAATTCTTCTTATGTAGCATTTGGTGGGATAAGAAGGGATGTAAAATTATAGGTGAAGGAGTGGTAACTAATGGTGTGCTCAAGTTTGAGAAAGTAAATTTTTATGAAAACTTACAATATAATATACTCTGTGTTTCTCAAATTTATGTTCAAAACTATACCACTTTATTTGATAACACTTATTGTTACATTCTTAAACCAGGTTTGCAAATCCTAGATGATTACATTCTTCTTAAAGCACCAAGAAAAGGCAATGCATATGTTTTGGACATGAACAACACCTCCCTAAGATCAAATGAAACATGCCTGATTTCTAAGTCATCAGAAGATGAATCTCAACTATGGCATAGAAGGCTGGTTCATTCTAATATGAAGAAAATGAACATGTTGGCCAAAAATGACTTAGTAATTGGCCTTCCTAACAAAGAAATTCAATGTTCAGTCATTATTCTTCATGTTACAAAGGAAACAACATAAGGTGTCTCACAAGTCCAAAACAATTAACACAAATACAACACCACTCAAATTGATTCGCATGGATCTCTTTGGTCCAACCAATGTGGTGAGCATAGGTAAAAGGCAATATTGTTTGTTGATTATTGATGATTTCAGTAGATTTACTTGGGTATTTTTCTTAAAACAGAAAAGTGAAACATCAGAAACACTAATGGAGATCATCACTAAAATTGAAAAATCAACTTGACTTAAAAATCAAAATTTTAAGAATTGATAATGGGCCTGAACTTGTTAACTGTGTTCTAGGTACCTTTTGCAGGAACAAAGGCATAGCAAGACAGCTCAATGCACCAAGAACAGCATAACAAAATGGATTTGTTGAGAGAAGAAACAGAACTCTCATTGAAGCAGCTATTATAATGCTAGCTGATTCACATCTGCCCATTAACTTTTGGGCTGAAGTAGTGAATACAGCTTGCACTGTTCAAAACAGAATATTAATTGTTAAAGAGCATAACAAAACACCTTTTTAGATTTTATTTAAAAGAAAACCTTTTACAGGCTATCTTAGAGCTTTGGGTGTCTTGTGTCTGTGTTAAACACTAAGGAACAATTACGAAAGTTTTTAGAAAAAGCCTATGATGGTTTATTTGTTGTTTATTCATCAACATCCAAACCATATAGAGTTTATATTCCATAACAAAACATTATGGAAGAAGCACCTAATGTATATTTCGATAAAACCTCATTTACAAAATCAGTAATTAGTTCATCATAGCTATTTGACATAGATGCTTTCATAAATTCATTTAACTCTAGTTATTTGAATATTGTAGGTTCTATGGATAGATGTTATCCTTATGTACCTCAAACAATGAGTGAAGTGCCACTAACTGCGGATCCATCATGACATCATTCACATAATTCAAGTGTTGCAGATCATGGCCCTTCACCACAGTCAAGTAATGGACAGTCAAATAGAAATAAAATTTCAACCTCCAAAGAAGTGAACAAAGTATCAGCAGCTGTTAACTCTGCATCTGAAGATGTTAATACTGCATCCAGAGAAGTGACCAATGGATCAGCAAGAGTTCCATCATCCGTGGATACTCTATCTACATCCTGAGATGCCACAATTCCTTCAAATGAAGTTCCAAATCCATCAGTACAAAGTCCAAGTCCATTACTAGCATTAGCAGAACCACAACCTACATCCGGAGATATTTCTGTAACACCTACGGAAGTTCAACCTACATCTGTTGAAGTACATAATCAAGAAGATGGATACCATTCAGCATTAGACTAACATGACGAAGAATTTGACAACTTCGTTGATTCTCCATCATAGCTGAATCAATGTCTATCAACACAAATGACCAACTTGGATTTAGTCATTCCAGTTACAATAATACCTTCAACCAAAATTCATAAGGATCACCCAATTGAAAACATAATTGGTGATCTTCATGAAAGAACCACAAGAAATCAAGGGGGATTAGCCAATATTTGTCTGTTCTCCTATTCTCTATCTCAAGTGGTTCCACCTAATATTACTGCTGGAGTTAAAGACAATAGCTGGATTGAAGCTATACAAAAGAGCTTCAACAATTTAGAGAAAAGAAAGTCTGGAATCTAGTTGATCTGTCTGAAGGCCAATATCCAATTAGTACTAGATGGCTTTTTAAAAACAAGCTAGATAATAGAGGCATCATTGTAAGAAACAAAGCAAGGCTGATAGCATAAGGCTATACTCAAGAAGAAGGAATAGACTATGATGATGTCTTTGCACCAGTTGCAAGGATTGAAGCAATCAGAGTTTTTCTAGCCTATAATTCATATAAGAAATTCACAGTTTACCAAATGGATGTAAAATGTGCTTTCTTATATGGTAAAAATTGATGAAGAGGTATATGTTGCTCAACCTACAGACTTTGAAGATCCCGATTACCCTCACAGGGTATACAAGCTTGACAAAGCTCTATATGGACTTTATCAGGCTATAAAGAAGTGGTATGAGACATTATTATCCTTCCTATTAAAGCATGTATACAAGAGAGGAACAATAGTTCAGACTCTCTTCCTCAAGAATGAACATCAAGATCTCTTAGTGGTTCAAATATATGTGGATGACATTATATTTGGATCAACAAATAAGAGATTGTGTGAAGAGTTTGAAGCATTGATGAAATCTAAGTATCAGATGAGCTCTATGGGAGAATTAGCATTCTTCCTTAGATTACAAGTTCATTAGAAACCATATGGCATATTCATCAACCAAGAAAAGTATATTCATCAAATACCAAAAAAAATACACTCGTGCTGATACATCATCATGCAAAACACTAGCATCAACCATGGACAAGATTGTACCTGATCCTAAAGGAAGTCTGTAGATCCAAGATTATATAGATCAATGATAGGATCATTAATGTACTTAACTGCCAGTTGATGTTTATGTTTGTGCAAGGTACCAATCTGATCCAAAGGAATCACATATGAATGTCATGAAGAGGATATTCAGTTATCTTAAAGGGAAGCCAACACTTGGACTTTGGTATCCCAAAGAAGTAGAATTCAACCTCTACTCCTATTCAGATAGTGATATTGGAGGGTGTAACAATAACAAAAAATCCACAACAGGTGGATGTCAATTTATAGAACCAAGGCTTGTATCTTAGCAGTGCAAGAAACAAACAAATGTTTTAGTATCCATAGCTGAAGTTGTGTACATAGCTGCTTCAGCTGCTTGCTCTCAAGTATTATGGTTGCAAAACCAATTACTTGACTATGGGTATAATTTGTTTCACACACCAATTCATATAGATAACTTAGTTGCTATGTTTATCACTGCTAATCCAATACAACATAGTAAAACAAAACACATAGAAATCAGATACCATTTTCTGAGAGATTGCTTAGAAAAAGGTTTGATCAAGTTCATCAAAGTGGATATAAGGATCAGCTTGCTGATCTATTTACTAAAGCGTTTGATTCAGTAAGATTTAGTTTCTTAATTGAGTCCTTAGGCATGATCAACCTTGATTAATCATCGTAACAAAGAAAAACATAATCTGTCCTTCAAATTTTATTATATGAAAAATCCTAAAGCATTTATGAAAAAACAAAAAAATTATTATCCTGTAAATATGCTTTCATGACTTAGTATTTCATATTATGGGAAATGATAGTACACTATTCCTTAGTTTACTTTCCTGCTTTTAACTTATAATAAAGATTGATTAGAAGTGAATTGATATGTGAGTAGGTTTAACATGGGTAGAACATAAACAAGTGCATGCTTAACATAATGTCAAGATGTCAAATTATGGGAAGTTCCAATTTAAGGATCAAGCAAGTATGTCTTATCCTGAGGTGGTCGCATTAGTCACAAAAACACTCTATGCATGCCACTTTATAGACTCTATTTTTGCTTATCATATAATACCCTCTGCTTTACGGGAGCAACGACCTAGGTAAATCAGCACCTCTGCTTTGTGTGAGCAATGACCTGGTGATCTGATACTGATCCTCATCATCCCTTTGTTTTACGTAAGTAAAGACTTGGGTTAAAGGCACCTCTGCTTTGCGGAAGCAATGACCTGGTGACTAGATGATGATTATTTAATAAGTTCCAAAATGGAACATCTCTAAAAAGAATCCAAGGAGATCAACTGTATATTAGATTAAAGAGCATAACATCCGCATTTATAAGATTTCAAAGAAATCTTATGATAATAGTTTATGAGCTAAGGCACATAGTATAAAAGTGTGAAAACCAATGATGAACTGATTCATAAATGGAGGACAAACTCTAATGTGAATTAAAGTGGAGTCCATATTTGTCAATCTTTAAATAATACCAAACCATGATAAGCAGCATGCCTTGTTGAACAGATACTCTTGTTTGAATTTATATGGACCATCATACTTGCAATTAGCACTAGATCTATGTCTGCTATTTAAATTCAAAAATGCATAAGAAAGGTTCTAAGTGTTATAGTATGATCCCAAGATATGTTTCATATGCTTGTAAATATGTTTAATTTTTGCTTATATTCAAAAATACAAAAATATTTTTTTATTTCTCTTTGTTGGACAGAAAAGTGTTTTTCATGCTATTCTTTAATTAAATTTATGCTAAAATTCATTATTAAGCACAAATTTAGGGGGAGTAGTAATAAATCAGCATGAAAAATGAGTTTATTAAAATTAATGAAGAAAATTGGAACTTAAGCAACTATTTTGGTTGCCGGATATCTGTCATGTGAAAATTTTTGCACAATTACCATGAAATAAAGTCAACAAGGTCCAACATCAATAAAGGATCTAATAATATATTAGAATCATACAACAAAAAGAATATGTTTTATCCTTCAATAGAAGTTGCAGTGTAATGTTGCTTTTCAGCAGATGCTACAATGTAAAATTTAACAAAGTTAAAATTTGCTCTTCCGTAGATTGGTAAACTACGGATGCGTTCACATTTTAACAAGTATTGCTTTCCATAAGATTGGTAGCCTATGGATAATTATATTATACTTCCGTAGATTTTGTGTAGAAGATCTGCGTAGGAATTAACTTCCTGCTGAAGACTAAATTTCAGCGAAAGAAGAGGTTGAGGGACGCACATCATTAAATAAGATTTAAATTATATTCTGAGAGAATATAAATAATCTTGACCGTTGTCAATTTTATTCACTTTTTCAGAATCATTTTTCAGACCTAATCCACGAAAAACCCTTAAACCCTTCGATCATCAAACACTCAAAATACCCTCTCATAACAAGAAATAGCAATCAAATCTTGATTGCATTCCATCATATGAACATTATCATCGAGGTAAATCATTCATTATAACATCAAAATCACTTTTTGATTCTGAAATGTTACCTAAACTCTTCAACTTCTTAAAATTTAAGTTTTTGATTTCAAGTTTAAATCATTAAATTATTGTTTTCTCATATTTTTGTTGGACTCGGTCTGCCCAAGACACATATTAAATTGATGTGACTAGTACGTTATAATCCAAGTCGGGTCATACCCAATAACAAGTTAGACAAACACCTACTATATTTATTTGTTGATATGATCAAACAAATAAATATTAACATTTAAAGTATTTAGAAATTGGGTTTCTAAATATTTGCACTCGTAAAGTGTATGAATTATATGGATAATTTATATAAATATAGAGAGTGTTCTACATCGTTATTTAAATGGTTGAATAACAAGTATATTGGCCTATAATATGATGTATGTTATATATATCTATTATGTTATGTTGCAATTTTATAAAATGTGACATAAATAATATGTAAATAAAAGAAGTTTTTTTTAAAGATTAAAGAGGGAAGGAGGAAAGGGGGCCGACCCCTACCTCTTCTTTTCTCTTTTTCTCTTTTGTTTTTAATGCTTCTAGAACATACATTAGATGTGTGTGTCTTGGTTTTGAAAAAGTACATTAAGTGTAAGATACTCAATATTCAGACACAAGACATAACATCATAAAAAATAGTACAAAAACTCTCTCTTCCTCTCTCTCCTTTCTCGGCCAAGAAGAAACAAAGAAATGAGTTCACATCTCAAGTGTTAATTTCCTAGAAACTAAGGTGTTTATTGGAAGCTTGAAGGGTAGACATGTTTGAGGCCTTCATCTTTGGAGACTACCATTCATCACTCATCTTCTTCAAGATCCAAGCAAAAGGTTGTTGATTAAAACATTCTATATTTTGTTTTGTAAGCATGAACCTCCATATATCGATCCATAATGGGTTTTCAACATATAAGATATTTATATAATGATTCTTGAACAAGTTTTAAACTCTAAGTATCCATTGTGTTTTAATTTTATTTGGATAAAAATGACTTTGATAAACTTGTTTAGAACCCAACAATGGCATCAAGAACCGGTTATATGGATACATGCTTCTTTAGAACCAAATATTTTCGGTTTTGGGTGTTAAATCACCAAATGGCCAAAAATTTTGGTCTTGTGTCTCCTTGTTTTTTCAAGATTTATCTTTACATGTATATTGCAATCTTGAAGAATTATATCATTTGGATGTTTTAGTTGTTTGGACAAAAACCACCATTTTCGGTTTGTATTCCATGGCCGAAAATTTGTGGTTAAAAGGGGAAGAATTTTGGATTCTCTTTCTTGCATATTTGGATATGTATTTGATGTTCAAAACCTAGCCATGACCTTATGTTTGGATGTGTCGAAATTTGTGGTTGTGATTTATGTTTAATTATTTAAAAGGTTGTAATAATTAAATGTATTGTTCTTATTTTGGGCTATGTAATTTATTTGTTTCATTTGGTATGTAATGTAAATAAGTTACTTTCATTTTAATTTACTAGAAGGATGTATTTAGGATCTATTTTGTAAAAAAAATATGCAACAAAGTGAGTTTTTGGTTTGGGCCAATTTTGAGCTCAAAGAGCCTCATAGCTCTTAATGGGATTTAAGCCCAATGACCAAAAAAACATAATGGAGCCCAATGACCAAAAAAACATAATGGAGCCCAATGACCAAAAAAACATAATGGAGGTCCAAAGGAGTTTGGAGCATAAGTTAAAGCTCATTTAGAAGCCCAAAGAAAGTGGAAGAATTACAACACAAAGTGTACACTTGAAGCATTTGGATGTGGGATCAAGTGGGAGTTCACCGACACATCTCATGTGTTTTTCTTTACCCTTAGGAAAGACCTTGTGAGCACACTTGTTTCGGTCAACAAGTGGTCTCAAATTAGTTGGCTATGGTTATGAACCTTTTGTTATGTGTTTTGGTTGTGTGATTGATTTACTTCCATTGTTTGTATGATATTTACATATGCATAGTTAACAATTAAATATCCACAACAATCATAAAATTGGTTCTTTTGAAATCATTAACATGGATAATAAAATGGTTTTATTAAAGGTTAATATTTTCACAATAAAATGGGTTTCTATTAAAATAACCTTGGAAATTAGTTTCACTTAAGTACCATGCAAATATAAGGTACATAATGTTTTACAATTTGGATTATCAAAACTATGTAAAAACCCTTTCAAAAGGCAACAGGTTAAACACCATCCTTTTATATAACACTCAAATCACTTGGAACTATTAGTGGGATAAAGGTCACCTGACCACATTTAGGAAACTTGTGTGTTTGAGGTAGGGTTGCCATATTTGTGAGATAAAGGTCACCTAAACACTTGTATGTGTAAACTTACTCGTGTGTATAAGTAGGAGAACTTGAGTTGGAAACCATGTGAATAGGGTCACCGAAGCACCGTGTACAATCGAGTTGATATGATTAAACATGCCAACCAAACATAAGGTGTTTAACCGATCCCATAAAACTAGAAGTTGCAAATGGTTGCAATTGTCAATTGTTGACTACCTTGTTAATTTAAATAATGGGATAAAGGTCACCTAACCAATGTTTAAATGGAACGTTGGATTCTAGTTTTTAATTATTAATTGTCTACGAGATATCAAAGGGTATTAATAATTAAAATTATATAATCTTTAAAAATACTAAAATTTGGACTTTACTAAATTAAGTAGATGGCGGTTAATAACAATGCTATCACCCCGACCGTCCATCACCTATCACTAAGAACAATCCTTGAAAAGGATCGGCTCAACCATAACATCTTCATGGATTGGTATCGAAAGTTGACAATTGTTCTCAAGCAAGAAAACAAATCCTATGTGTTGGACGATCCCATTCCTGATGAACCCAATGCTAAAGATGAAGATGCCTATAACGATTGGATTAAGCACACTGAGGATTTAGTGCAAGTTTCTTGCCTTATGCTAGGAACCGTGATTCTTGAGATTCAAAAGGACTTTAAACATCATGGAGCATACAAAATGATTACCCAATTAAAGGAAATTTTCCTTCAACAAGCAAGGGTAGAATGCTTCGAAACGGTTTAGACGCTTCATGCATGACGAATGGATAAAAACCCAATCAGTGTCATCTTACGTACTCAAGATGAAAAGCCACATTGATCGCCTCGTAAGGCTGAATTGTCCTATCTTGAAAGAGTTGGCCATAGATTTGATCCTCAATGGTCTAAGCAAGAAATTTAAGACATTTGTGATGAACTATAACATTAACGGATGGGACAAGAGCATTGGGGAACTTCATGCAATGCTCAAAACGGCTGAAACGGGAATGGGAAAGATGGTTTTACCAGTTCACACGATCAATAAGGGTGGCAATAGGAAGAGACATCACCCCGAACCCAAGGCAAATGTTGCCAAAGGGAAGGGACAAATCAAATGGAAGGGCAAGGGAAAGGATAAAGCGGAACCACCAAAACCAAAAGAAAAGAAGCCAAAAGTTACCGAGAATGATCCATGCTTTGAATGTGGTAAGATAGGACATTTGAAGAGGAACTGTCCAACCTATCTCAAAGGGCTGAGAAACAAGAGGGATGCAGGGCAGACCTCAGGTACAACTTTCATGATTCATATTGAACTTAACATCATTTATTCAAACACATGGGTATTAGATACCGGATTTGGAACTCATATTTGCAATTTGTTGCAGGGGTTCAAAAGAAGTAAACATTTCAAGAAAGGGGACACTAGTCTCTTTATGGGCAATGGAGCAAAAGTTGAAGTCGAAGCCTAAGGAGACTATATTTTGAAGCTTTCACATGGTTTGGATGTTATTTTTAAGAACATTTGTATGCTCCTAGTTTGACTAGGAACATTATTTATGTTTCCCTTTTAAGACAATATGGTTATGTTTTGAAGTTTGTTGACAAAGGAATTTATGTTTGTATGGATAATGTGCTTTATTTTAAGGCTATGCCCTTTAATGGCATTTATGAATTAGTTCATGATAACACATCCTTTGGTAACTCGTTGTACCAATCAAGCACCAAGAAATTCAAGATAGGCTTAAGTAAAACATATCTTTTGCATTGTTGTCTTGGTCACATAAACAAGAATCGCATTAAAACACTTCAAAAGAATGGTCTTTTGGACGCAAATGAAGACGAATCATTTGACAAATAAGAATCTTGTTTACAAGGAAAGATGACCAAGGAACCCTCTAGTGGCACCAACAAAAGGGCAAAAGATTTATTAGGAATCATACATTCGGACGTATGTGGTTATTTTAAAGCAATGAGAAAGAATAGTGAAAGATACATCATTAGCTTCATTGACGATTATAGTCGTTATGGTCATGTGTTCTTGCTAAGACACAAAGATGAAGCTTTTGGAATGTTCAAAATCTTCAAAAATGAAGTAGAAAATCAACTCAACAAAACTATCAAAGTTCTTCGTTCGGATAGAGGAGGTGAATACCTTAATGATGCCTTTCAAGGTCATCTTGGAAATTGTGGGATCATCTCACAACTTACTCCACCCGGAACACCATAATATAATGGTGTGTCTGAAAGGAGGAACCGAACCCTATTGGATATTGTTCGATCTATGATGGCTAGAAGCACATTGCCTCTATCATTTTGGGTTTTCGCATTGCTCTCTGTAGTCTGTATTCTAAATATGGCCCCAACCAAGAAAGTGGATAAGACACCTTTTGAAATATGTCATAGAAGGGTTCCATCACTATCATATTTGAAGGTATGGGGTTGTGAAGCTTATGTTAAACAAAACACCCCAGACAAGTTAGAAAGCTGATCCACTAAGTGTATCTTTGTAGGATATCCCAAAGATTCTATGGGATATTACTTCTACAATCCTAAAGAGTAAAAGGTATTTATTGCTCAAAAAGCTGAGTTCTTGGAAACCAAGTTCCTTATGGAAGGAACAACTAGTAGAACAATGGAACTTGAAGAGGATCGAGAACGACAAACAGATACATGTTTGGTTGATACTAGAAATCAACAAGAGGTTGTTGAAAATGATCAAGTGGTTGATCAATACACACAAAATGTTCATAGATCTGGTAGAATTAGTAATCCACCCGAAAGATATGGATTTTTTATGGATGGATGCTATGTGGTTGACTCGATGAACCAACCACATACCATGATGCAATGTCAGAATCTGATTGTGACAAATGGCTTGAAGCCATGAATTGGTTGTGCCATTGCTTAACTCCAAACCAGTTGGAAGTAAGTGGGTTTTCAAGAAGAAAACTGATATGCATGGAAATTTGGATACTTATAAAGCAAGACTTCTAGCAAAAGGTTTCAATCAAACTCAAGGGGTTGATTATGATGAGACCTTCCCGCCTATAGCAATGCTAAAGTCGATTAGGATATTATTTGCCATAGCCACATATTATGACTATTAGATTTGGCAAATGGATGTCAAAACTGATTTCCTTAATAGACATCTTGAAGAGGATGTCTACATGGTCCAGCTTGATAGTTTTGTCGATCCACAACATCCTAACAATGTATGCAAATTAAAGAAATAAATCTATGGATTGAAACAAGCATCAAGAAGTTGGAATCATCGTTTTGATGAAGAAGTCAAGAAATTTGAATTCATCAAGAATATTGATGAAGCATGTGTGTATAAGAAAGCTAGTGGGAGCATTGTCACACTCATAGTGTTGTATGTCGATGACATTCTACTGTTTGGAAATGACATTCCAACCATGGAAGGTGTTAAAACCTAGCTTAGAAGTTGTTTTTCGATCAACGATCTTGGTTTTGCTGCCTACATTCTGGGAATAAAGATCTATAGGGATAGATCAAGACGGTTGATAGGTTTAAACCAAAGTGCATACATTGACAAAATCTTGAAAATATTCAAGATGGAGAACTCTAAGAAAGGTTTTTTACCTATTCAAAGAGGGACAATATTGAGTGCATCTCAATGTCCAAGCTCAAAGGATGAACAAGAAAAGATGAAAGGAGTTCCATATGCATCTGCTATAGGATCCACCATGTGTGCAATGATATGCACTAGACTAGATGTGTCATGCGCCTTAAGCATGATTAGTAGATACCAGCAAAACCTGGGAAATAGCCATTGGATGGTTGTTAAAAGTATATTGAAATACCTTTGGAGGACTAAGGATATGTTTCTAATATATGGATCTGGTGAGGAGGAACTCGTTGTAAAGGGTTACATGGATGCGAGTTTCCAAACAGATCGAGATGATTCCCGATCACAATCGGGGTATATCTTCATTACGAATGGAGGGGCCGTCTCTTGGAAGAGCTCAAAACAAGATGTAGTAGCATTGTCAACAACAGAATCAGAATACTTCATCGCTTCATTGGCAGCACAAGAAGCTGCATGGTTAAACAAATTCATTGCTGACCTAGGGGTGGTCTCCACCCTTTAAGACCCTCTAGAGATCTTTTGTGACAACGAGGGTGGAATTTCTCAAATCAAGGAACCTCGCGCACATCTAAAGACAAGGCCACTGAACAGAGATTCAACTACATAAAGGATGAAGTTAATAACGGAAAGATATGTATCCATAAAGTTCATACCGACCAAAACATTGAAGATCCACTCACGAAGCTCCTCAAAAGGCCAAAGCATGAGAGCCATACTTGTGCCTTAGGACTTCGATATTCTAGTGATTGGGTTTGACCTATATAGTATTTGAATAACGGAAATATTCTAGTGATTGGGTTTGACCTATATAGTAGTTGAATAACGGAACAATTATTATTTTGACTCTATCATATGATTATGGTATTTTGAGTTATGTCCCATTTTAGCATGTTTAAATCCATGAATATGTTAGTTATTCTAAATGTCTGTAGTCAATCATACTTGTGGGAACAAATATGAAGGTAAGACTATTATGAACTTGGATTGGTGGATATTCATAAGATATGAACATAGAGCAAAAGGTTGATATGAAAGTTCATAGGTATTTGTAGGATGCAAATATTGGACTGACCCACTCTCAAATGTTACTACATGGAATCTTCAAGATTGATTATAAGTAAATTTGAGAAAAGGAGAACATCATAGTATCCTCCAACCTGAGATACATATTGGGTCTTGATGTTCACCAAATATCATACTTTGACCTAGTTCTTCATAGTTCTAACATATGGACACAACATAAGACTAAGTTCAGGTGTCGTATAAGGTAATTGCGAGAGACGTATGTAGTCAAGAAGGAATTTGTCCCTCTCATTCACTGAAAGGAAGGTGTCCAAGGCATGCTAAAGTTAAATCAACAGAGAGTGATCACTGTGTGTCTCTGGATTTGACAAGATATTTAAAATAAAAGGATTAAATGATAGATTCACCTAAAATCATTTTCAAGTAATGGACTTGAAGAAGATGATGTTATTGTATGGCACTTTGTCATACGTATTAGGGGTAGTAAACCGATTTTAGGTAGTATTTTCTACTTGTATCAATCTTCTATGTATCTCGTGCAAGCGGGAGAAAGTTGGACTCGGTCTGCCCAAGAAACATATTAAATTGATGTGGCTAGAATGTTATGATCCAAGTTGGGTCATACCCAATAACAATTAGACAAACACCTACCATATTTATTTGTTGATATGATCAAACAATAAACATTAACATTTAAAGTATTTAGAAATTGGGTTTTTAAATATTTGCCCTGGTAAAGTGTATGAATTATATGGATAATTTATATAAATATAGAGAGTGTTCTACGTTGTTATTTAAATGGTTGACTAACAATGTATATTCGCCTATAATATGATGTATGTGATATATATTACGTTATGTTGCAATTTTATAAAATGTGACATAAATAAAATGTAAATAAAAGAATTTTTTTAAAAAATTAAACAGGGAAGGAGGATAGCCCCTTCCTCTTCTTTTCCCTTTTTGTCTTATGTCTTTAATGCTTCTAGAACATGCACTAGATGTGTGTGTCTTGGTTTTGAAAAAGTACATTAAGTGTAAGACACTCAATATTCAAACACAAGACATAACATCATAAAAAAAGTAGCACAAAAACTCTCTTTTTCTCTCTCTCTTTTCTCGGCCAAGAAGAAAGAAAGAATGGAGTTTTCATCTCAAGTGTTAAAATGCCTAGCAACTAAGGTGTTTGTTGGAAGCTTGAAGGGTAGACATATTTGAGGCCTTCTTTTTTGGAGACTACCATTCATCACTCATCTTCTTCAAGATCCAAGCAAAAGGTTGTTGACTAAAACATTCTATGTTTGGTTTTGTAAGCATGAACCTCCATATATCGATCCATAATAGGTTTTCAACATATAAGATATTTATACAATCATTCTTGAACAAGTTTTAAACTCTAAGTATCTGCTGTGTTTTCATTTTATTTGGATAAAAATGACTTTGATAAACTTGTTTAGAACCTAACTTATTGCAGATGCTAATCGATTTGCAAAAGAGCACAATGTATGTGTATTCCTCAATTCTGATGATCCTGTCATTGAAGGATGCACAGAAATCATTCGCTATCTACACAGATCAAGATTATTTTATGCCCTAATTGTTGATCGAGTAATCTCACAAACGCATGTCATAGATTTCTAGAACTACGCAAGAGTTAAGTGGATGACGATGAAAGATTGATTTATGCCTCTATCAGACATGAAGTACTGAGAGTAGATGAACAGATAAGCAGATGGGTATTGGAGTTCGGAGAACAAGAAGTAGGTCACGTAGATGTGTTCGATCATGAGTGCATTCAAAGGGTATTTGGCCTGATGGGATATGATGGTGATTACATAAATGGTGAGATCAAGAAAGGGAGATTATGAAAGCCATATAGATTCCTTTGTCATCCTTATTTAAAATGTATGTCAAACAGGAAGTCTTGACGGGATCGATTTTCAAGGCATATATGTTCAGGGATCATTGAAATTTTGAAGGAAGGATATACAACTAATCAAAGTATATTCTTGGATGTCTGTGTGATCAGATTAAAGTGCAAAAAGTTGATAAGATGTACATGTTTCCAAGATTTCTTCAACTTATTATCAATGACTCCCTGTCACATATAGAAAGGGTAGGTGATGGGTTTGTGTAAGCACATTTAGGGAGATCTGTGCTAAACAAGATAAGTGGAAGATATGAAGGAGAAGAAATGGAGATGTTTGCTCATGTTGTGGATGAGAATGCTGACATTCCACAAGAGTTGATTTTCATAGAATAACAAGAACAAGAAGAACAAGGTGAAGCATCCCTTATACCAGCTGATCAAGCTATACATTCTCCACCTCAATCTATCATGATCAATCAAACACCATCTCCCATACATCATGAAACAATATCATCACTAGCATAAGCACTATGACCACAAAGTGATCGCACTAACCCATCTCTCCCAATCAATCACCAACCTCCATAAACACTGCTGCAACTGAACCATTATCACCAACTAGTGAACACACTCAACCCATTTCACTCTCCTCATCTAAATCATCCAAAATGTTGCAACTACAGAGCCTATTTCAAGTATTCAGCCATTTCCACAACAAGAAAAACCTCCAATCAAAATTTCACCTATTGTAGAATCTAATTCAACCTCTGAAAGCACTACTCCACTAAAATTATCAACTTTGAAGAGGATCTTGATGAAGTGCATGATGGGGAAATAGAAGAATTGTGCTTACATGCCGAACAAGAACAAGAACAAGAACAAGAACAGGAGATTGAACAAGTGCCTGAGAGTGGATAAAAGTTTGTTAATGTTATAGCTTATCATGAAGATGATTTGAATAAAGATGAGATTGATGTTAGTAAAAGCTTTTTTGTGGCTAAATACAACAATCTGATCATCAAATTAAACAAAAGATTAGAGAGGCTAAGAGAACTGAAGATAGTGCTGAAAAAAATGATGTTTTACTGACTCTGCAAGAAGGCTCAATCAAAAGACTGAGAGAAGATGCTCAAACTGATCATGAAATTATTAATTCCTTGAATCAATTGGTAAGAGAATTGAAAGAGTCTGTAGAGAAAGAGAAAATAGAAAAGGAGCAGATTGTTAAAAAATGAACAAAGCCAAAATCACTATTTCTAAACAAGCTGAGCTCCTGAAATCAAAAGATGAGGAAATTTATTCCCTGAAGTCAACGATAGCTGATATTGAATCAACTTCTCATCTTGACCAAACTGAAAAAGTGTCTCAACAACCAACAAAATCAGTAGCTCTTCCAAAGAATCAAGAGACCACCATCATACAATATAACATGAAGTAGAAGTACTTGGGGAATATAGAGAAGGAAGTTATACAGGTCCAAGACTCACCTAAGAGAGCAAAAACAATATCTCCTGAGCATACCCCATAAGCTGACTTATTATTAAAGCCAATTGAACACAATGATGAAAGTGATGCTGAGTGGGAGGAGTTAACAAAAGAAGAAACTCCCAAGGCTGCTAAAACAATAGTATCTTATGAACTGCTCACCACACAATATATCCTTGAAGAGAGACCCGAATCTACCATGTTCATGGACCTCATTAACAAAGGGTTTTCATATGACATGGTAGTGAGGATTAATTTGGATGAAATGAAGCAAGCCATCAAAGATTTCACTGTGGCCAGACTAATGATTCCAGGATGCAACTATGATACTGTCATCCACTTCCAAGCGACAGAAAAGATGAAAAAGGAATTGGGTCATTGTGACACCAAACAACTGAACAGACCCAACATGATTTGCTGGTTGCAAAACCACAACCATAAATTCTATGAGTTCAGAGACAGATCTGTGACAGATTTAAGCCAAATAATGGAATATGTGATGAAAATTGAGTTGTAGCCTGGCGTCATATTCACAACAGAAGCTCCAAATCTAAGTCATGCCCATCAATCAACTCTTGCTGAGCCTATTATTGTAGAAAGTAAAGATATGCACAGGGGCAAGGAAAAATGATTAGAGAGCCAAGGAAGGTTATTCCAAGCAAAGTGTGGCCACTTGGAACAACAGTGAGAGAAGTTACTAAACAAAAATCCACATTGATTCAACTCTTCGATCACATCATAACCCCCAGGTCGGATGAAGAGTATCAGATCATTGCATGGAAATATGATGTTGATTGGGATTGTGCCATCAATAAAAGGGCATCTCGGATGATTCAATACTTTCAATTGATTGAATTAGTCATCTCACTCCCAGATGCCGACCTTAAACAACTTCAGAGCTTACCAATCACTAACTATCCAGTTCATCTAAGAGGAGAAGATTTCTCTTTGATGGTTGAAAAGTTATTATCAACATTCAAGGATGATGTTCTTATTGAAGCAAGAAGAGAAGATAGGGAGCATAATAAGAGAAAAGACAAGCAAAGAAGGTCACTTTACAGCTCTTCACACTCTATGGATGATGAATTCTTAATAAGAGTTGGTCATACCAACAAGAAAACTACTTTAATAAAGATCTTTGAGGGAAACAAATTCACACATCCCATCACTCAGTGGGGATATGTTGAGAAAACTAAGGAGCTGGTACTGAAAAGAACAGGAGATAAGAAGGAAGTTTCAAGTATAAGGATTTTTGATCCAATGGAAATCAAACTTCTACATCCAAGATACACCACTTATCCATATGATAAATACTTTCCCAAGCTCAACATTGAACAGACACAAAATGGTTTATGTCTATATGTGCACATGATTCAAGTAATAGATAAGCTGAACGCCATAACCAATAAAAGAAGAAAATACGAGGCTGTCCAGCTTATGGGATCTGAAAGCCTATCTATTACTAAACTAAGAATATCTGAAGAGGATGAACTAGAAGTTGTTAATGATAATAGTGTTGTAGAAACTTTAACAACCGAAGAAGATATTCTTGGGATAAATTTTGATACCTTGAACAAGATGAGCTGAATGGAGATCAAGTTTAAATACGATGATCAAAAGGAAGCTGTATCTTTTTTCAACAAGAAGATGGTGTCAAGAGTGAAAGAGCAACAAAGTCTAAAGAATTGATTAGAAGTAGCTAAATCTAAGGGGGAGTATTGTTAGGACTAGAACTTTTGTATAGGCTTAGTACTTTAATCAATCCTTGTATAACTCTTGTATATTTTCATCCTTTTGTATGCAATATATTTCTAGGTTAACTTATTTACTATGTGTTGCTTTATACGTGTATTTGTAGGAAAACATTAGACTTAGTCATTTCTTGAAAATTGACTAAGTGTTGAAAAACAACCACTGATGAACAAATTTTTCCTCCATAGATCTTATAGAACAAAACAAGTATTGCCTCTATTGAACTCCTGCAGAAGACTTATAATAGATGAAGAACATCCAAATCAAGTTACTGTAGCTCTCGCGGAAGACCAACTTGCTATGGATGAAGAAGTAATACAACTACGGAAGACCAATCTCCTACGGAAGACCAATCTCCTATGAAAGCCAAAACTCCTGCAAAAGATAAAGCTCCTGCGGAAGACAAAGCTCCTGCGGAAGACCAATATACTTGACTTTACTTCAACCTATGAAGTCACATCAAGTCATCAAGTCAATCATACTGAAGTGATATCACCAAAGTCAACATCTACGGACGACATTACTTTATCAGAAAATCATCTGTCAAATCAGAATATTGACAGAGTAACTTCCTTACCTTAAGAAAGTTACTTTTACCCATTGTAAATGTAAATCCATTAGCCTATAAATAGAAGGCTTAGGTCATACATTAGGGTAAGCTTTCAGCCTCATAACAATACATGCATCAATAGAACATTAGAACCCTAGCAATAGCAATAGCATTCATTGTTTGTTTATTGTAATCATTATTCAAACATTAATGGAAAACTTTTGAAATATTTGTGTTTGTTCTTCATCTTATATTCATCTTCTATTCATTAATTTAATTTGTTCTTCATTGCTTGATTTTGCAATCAAATTTACATTATTAATTAATCGAACAACAATCAGTGATAATTCCACGATCACTGTTTGTCATCATCTAAACTATTAATTCCCTGACGATCCTTGGATTCACAATTTGTAGTTGCTAGGGAACATCAAGATTAATGTCTTTAGGAAGATTATCGACTTGACCATGCAGTTGAGTAGCAGTTTGCTTAAAATCTTCAACAGCGCTTTCAGTAACAATGAAATTCACATTTCATTCTAAATCAGCATCCACGTTAGGCTGCTGAAAGATTAAATAAGGTTTCCTGAAAGTTGTAATAATCGGTTATACATGGTTTTTCTATGAACATAAAATAAGAAAACAACACACACATGGTCTTTAAAATAAATTAATGCAACATAGCTTTGGATTAGAAGTGACAAATAGAGTAACAAAAACTGAGCACTCTAACAAAACCAATATATAATCAACGTTTGAAGCAGAGGGTGTCTTTTACATAATTAAATCAAAAAAATCAAACACTTGGGGTCCAACTTGAAGAAGAGGGTGTCTTTTACATTCAAATATATAATTGATTTTTTCGATTTAATTACGTGAAAGATAAATTATCAATTATGTTAAACTTCAAGCCTAACCACTTGAAGCAGAGGGTGTCTTTTACATTCAAATTGAACAAAAAGTAAGTGAAATCGACACAATTGAAACATAATGTGCTGATTAAACAATGAATTAGAACACTAAATCAGAGTAGTACGTATATTCTTTGAAATTGAACATAAAGAAACATGATCCAATAATCCATTAAATAACAATTGGCTAAAATAAAAATCAAAATAATCAAGATTATAAATGGTTACCTAACCACCATGATTAACTTGTAATTGGCCTGATGAAAACGGAGGTAAAAATGAAATCGAAATCTTGCTGCAGAGAGGAGCGAATGGGAGAGGAGCGGCTGTGGAAGAAGATGCAATTAGGGTTTGAAGAAGTTTTTTTAGGCCTGCTTTAATAAAACCCGAAAAGGAAGATGGGTTGGGTTTCAAACCCGCGTGTTTTTTTTAAAACATGGTGAGGTTGAGCCACATAGACGCTGTGCATAAAAAACATGCTAAGTGGCAATGTAGTTTTTGAAATCATGCGAAGTGGCTGAAAATGCTTTCTTTTATTATGTATAGAGATTGGTCACAACTTTTGAGAAATTATAAATTTGATCCTTACTATTTGTCAACTCATAACACGATTAGTCCATGACACTAACTTCTGTTAAGTTTTTCAGTTAAGTGGATATGAAAAGTCTGAAATACCCCTACACTAAAAGAAAAAATTTATAATAAAGTGGGTCCCACTTCTTCTCTCCTACCCCCCCCCCCCTAATTCCACTCTTCTCGCCCTGTCCCCCACCACTGAACCCTCACCACTGATCGCCACCATTATCACCGGCTGACCACAGAGGGGATTAGTGTTGATCACCCACAACTATCACCCATCAAGATCGCCCTAATTAGCTCTTTTTTCCCTCTCCCCACAACCACCATGCCCACCACCTTTCACTTCCAACCGTTCATTGTTTGTTTATCCATTTGATTGAATCTGTACTTTGTTCACAGTTTATTAATACGAATGATTGAATATCTGAGCTCCGTTCACTGGATTGTTAACCGTTAACTATTGATCGATATGTGATTATTTACAGGTGACGGAGGAGCTCAAGGAGCTCATATCGATGGTAATACCAATCTACGTGGCGAACTATCTAGTCTTCCTCTGAGCGGTGGCTTCATTGACATTACCAACTACTCCATCCTCGTCGGACTAGCGTCGGGGCTTAAGCCGGTGCGCAGCCAGGCGTATGACAACATCGTGAGCCACCAGTGGGAGCTACGGTACGCATCGCTCCTCTGTATGATCACCATCATCAGTGGTGATTGGTCATGGTGGTGGTGCTAGCAATTGTCGGCGACAGTGATACTATGGTTACGGTGGTGGTTCGGTGGAGAAGGTGATGGTGGTGATGGCGGTAATGTTACGGTGGTGGTGCGGTGGAGAAGTTAATAGTTGTCATGCCGGTAGTGTTATGGTGGTGGGTTTCCGACGGTGGTGGTTGATTGTCGGTGGTGGTGGTGGGTTAATGGTGATGTTGACTTATATATATATATATATATATATATATATATATATATATATATATATATATATATAGACACACACACACACACCAACACACACACACATATATATACATACATATAAATATATATATATATATGTGTGTGTGTGTGCACGCGCGCACGTGTGTATAAAATTGTTTAATCTAAAAAAGTGGGACCCACATAATTTAATTTATATTTTAAATATTTTTCTTTATGTGCAATGCTATTTTAGACTTTTCACATCCACTTAACTGAAAAACTTAATAGAAGTTGGTGTCAGGAACCAATCGTGTTACGAGTTGGCAAACAATAAGGACCAAACGTGTAATTTCTCGAAAGTTAGGACCAACATTGAATATGGGCAAACCACAGGACCAATCGTGTTATTAACTCATTAAATTATAAATAAAAAGATAGACTTGCACATCTGGAAGTTCTATTTTTAATGGATTGTATTATAAGTATGCGCTGTATTATATCTAGAAGCCTTACTTACGGTTGTAAAAGCTTTTACGGGCCGTATAGCTCTGTACCCAATCTTATCGATCATTTAAATATTTCAAAGCTCATGAGCCCCTTCACTTGTATAAATTTTACAGTCTGTAACCAACTTTACGGCTAGTTACACTCTAAATATACGGCCGTTACTTAAGTTGAATAATTAATTTTTTTTACATGATGTTATATTTCTTGATTATGGTGTAATTTTGTATTTGTACATTATTTGTTACGATGTGATATTACTCGATATTCATGGAACTAGTGTTAAACACCCAACGGCGCGGGCGTAAAATCATGTCAAGTAACATTAATATCACACTAGTGTTAGCAACCATTAACATCGGTAAAACTCATATTAAAAAAAATAAAAAAAATAAAACCAAATGTAAAAGCCATTGAATCATGTACGTGATACATTAAACATTTAAAACAATAACTAAGCGTATCTACGACCCGTGCGTTGGGAGGGGTCCTTAAAAACAGGAAAAATAGACGTGAAAATGTTGAACCACATTCGCATGTCGCAACCTATTAACTCATAAAATTTAAACCGAAACGTAAAATAAATGTTTTTTGTAAAAGATGAAGAACATAGATGATCAAAGTTGAATGTAAAAAAAGGATAACTTTGTAAAATAATAACTAACTTTCAAAAGTGTTCCAATTAGGTAACTCAAGTTTTAAAAGTGTTCTAGTTAGATCACTCAGTTTTATATTTTATATAAATTAAAATCCTTAACATGTTTTTTAGCATGTTATACTTTTGGTTTCAGTTAGAAAATATTTTTTCTATCTTTTGATGCTGATATTGAACGTTGACGTAAATTTTAGATACTTTTTTTATTTTTTTATAATTAACAATTTTTTTTATTTTTTAATATAATTTTATATACTGCAAATTTTGACCACCACATCTTCTTTAACGTTACTTACTTGACATAAGAAAATTTAATGATAACTCGATTTGATCATTTGGTGGTCCAATTTGAGAAAAATATGCATGAGTGATTAAATTAGAACACTTTTAAAACTTAGTTACTATTCTGTGATATTTTTCCTAAAAAAATATTGAGGCTAAGTTTTAAATAATGTTAAATTATTGAGTTACAATAAGAAAAAGTTAAATTTTAAAAAAAAATATGAAGACAAAGATGAGTACAACCCACCAAACACATAGTACAACTCATTATTTATTTATTTTTTTGAACGGTGACTTTCTTATGAGTGACCCAATGTCACATCGCCTCCCTGGGCGACCCTAGCCAAGATCCGCCCCAGACTATGTTGTCTGAACCGGGTCCACACTAGATTGTCCGATTTGGTTACGGTGTTCCCCCGAAAACCGTACTGCCGCCACAAGGGTTGTCCCTCTGGAGTAACAGCCGTATGAAAACTGGGGTCGAGCTCTGAGAATCTGCCTCCGCAACCACTGGCTTAAAGGAAAATTCTCTTCATTGCTCTAAATGTCCCCAAACCGGTACCAAAGAGGTTCGAACCCCTGACCTCCACTTTGGGAGGGGGAATTCTTACCACTTGGACCAAGTCTGAATACCAAGTTGGTAATAAGTATATATATAATTATATATAATTATTTGACTTGACGTAATATTCGTTGTGAAATATTAGATAAACAGTTACTTATTAACTTATTTCACATCGATAAATTCAATATTCATATCATTTTCTTATTAACTTATTTCATATCGACGTGATATTTTTACAGTTTATTAACCATTTCAATATGAGATAGCAATTATTTATTCGGTCCAACTTTAACTATCAACCTGTCGAGGGTTATAGTTAGTACGGTGACATGGGTGGTACTATGTTGAACAATATGCATCTAACTACGACGTTAATGTTGGGAATGTTGGCGGTGATGATGACGGCGACGAGGACGGCGATGACGACGGCGATGACGACTATGATAACGAATGTGATAGTAGCGGAGATAACAATGGTGATGGTTCCGAAAGAAAAGTTTTATAATACGAATCAGGTTATTTTTAAGTGTTAGAAACTTCTGTCAGTTAATAATAACTATTTATATTATTTCAATTTGTTAGGTTCTTTCATCTCGTGAAGAATTGGTTGATTGGGCAACTAATATAGATCATGAAAATTGTTATCTTACTGTCACGAAACGAGCGAAAAAATATAAGTGGCCTGGTAGTTAAATTACAGTTGAAATGTGATAACGGAGAAGTATACAAGGAGCACCCACTCCTTAAAAAAACTGACAATAAAAAAACAAATTATCAGTTTGAATTACAGGAAAAGTATCAAATAAAAAAAGTGGGTGGATAATAATTGTTGTAGATTATACTCAAAATCATGAACCTGACAAACACCTCGAGGGGCATGCATACGTAATGAAACTCACTGAAAAAGAACTTTGTACAGTAAAGCAACCGACAGAGCAAAATACAGAAGGAGAAAATAGACGTACATAAAGAAATGGAGATGGTGGCAAAACATTTAGTTTTTCAACCTAAAAGAGTAAAAAAATCTGTGACAGGTATGATACAATCATATATCAATCCTGTAAAAACAGTTCAAAAAGCTCCGACGGTGCAAATGAATACAAGGGTCGTCCAAGAAAAGATAATCAACAAGATGTAATATTATACCCTACTAGACATAGTTTATACATACAAGAACGAGAAAATATTCAAGTTCCTCCAATATATATTTAAGTTCGGCGGTGAAGTCTAAACAAGGGTTATTTCAAGCAATCAATCATTGTCTTCCAAAGTAAGAGGCAAAGATATATCATCCCAATAGACTTCCAAGTTTTCATATACCCCATGGGACGAAGAAAAAACAACTTTTACTAGTTTAGTATTTAGATTTCATCTGTGTTCTACCCGTACATTACGGGTGCGGATGATTTATCTGCCAATGGTAATCGTGTTTTCGGGTTGTACCAGTTGGATTGGGATATGATTAAAATCAATAGTATTTTATTCGTACTGAACTTATAGCAGAGCTGGATGAAAATGAACATAGGTACGGTGTTATCTTTCATGATATACAGCAAATAAGAAATTCAATATACCGGAACGAGCTCGGTGCAACTCCATATAAAAATTAGAAATAATGGTGCCACTCATGACAATCTTGATTTGTAACAGGTTTTGTTTGTTTGTAATGTTCATATCAATCATTATCTGCACAACTTTTTTCCCTCCTGGTTATCTTCTCATGATATCACTAATGAGTAATTAATTTTGCAATTAGTTTTATTAACGGAAACCATTTTATTAGGCTTTGATTAGTAGGTGGCTATCTCATGCCTCTTCCAAGTGGATATTAGAGACACTTTAAAACACAAATGCTAACAATTTGAAGGTTTATATGAGGCACAATTTCAAAAATATCGTGAATTGAGGAAAGACGAGAAGGTGGACCAAGTTAATTTTCTATATGTAGTATCATTTTAGTAATGTTCTTTGTAATAGCTAGTCAGATTTTACTATGATATGTTTAATCATAGATAATCTATTTTATTTTAATTTTTACAATCTCCTCACGAATGATCTTTGTAACATATAATCGCTAACTGTGCAACTTTGAAATGCAATTTTAAAATATCACAACCAACTCATCAAAACCATCTGGTTCATAATATATATAATTTTCTACATCAAACGATAAACAAAATACATAAAAATAACTACTCCGGAGGAGGTTGATCCGATGTGTCCTCTTCTGCCTCGTCACCATGTCCCTAATGCCTCGTAAAAAAGACAATCTATGGGAGAGGAGGAGCAACTATCCCTTGTGATACAGCCCATGTGGTGCTCAACTCCATCTGCCAAAGATGCATAGCCGGCATCTCCCGTAATAAATGGATCGATTCAGACACAAAATACTCGGTCAGTGGAATGAGCCTGATAATAGTCCTCGACGGCGGTGGCAACAGCTATGGAGGGCCTTGCGCTCCAGGATGCTGCTACTACGGCTGCTCTACCTCGTCATCACCATCAACATCGATAGGAGGCTTCCAAATCATCTGACCGCCGTCAGTGGACCATTGTAGGTTGCCACCAAAATTGATGGCATTACCAATGGCCATAACAATCTAGCAACCTAATATCCTTGATGGGGCATCACTCTTCTGCCACGCAAGAGGTGAATCAGTGTATATCTCTAAATGGGAGGCAATGACGGTGATATACGCTCTACAAACAATAGAGCTATTCATTTTTATATATTAAATAATAAATAAAAAAATTAAATAATGTTACTAACAATAAATTAAATAATAATAAATAAACAAGGTAAATGTTATTTACCTTGCCCTAAATAATCGTAATAAAGTAAGATGGCATACAGTGAATAAGATTAACCCACATATGGGGTAATAAGAGCTTGTAAGAAAAATACATCTTTGAGCTACACCTGCTCGACACTTTGGTTGTGCCGGTAATGGTGCGGGCAATGCACCGATGCAGATTTCGGTGCAAAGGATCTCTAATACCAATAATACGAATGGCACCCTCCCAGCGCTGATCTGAAATAGTCACCCACCAGCCCACCAAAGGAGCTGCGCTGACCGAACCTCGTCAGTGAGGAAACGATCGCCTGCCGTCTCCTCCTTCGTGTAAAATCCAAGCATGACCGCCCACTCACTCATCGTAAACTCAACTATACGATCGCCCAAAATAAACCTAACTACAGTATGCGCCTAGTGTGACATCCGGTAATTTTCCGTTACTAAACTTTGTTAGTTCCGTTAAGTCTTGCGTACATGTGTCGTGAGCACACACTAGTTGTCGTTTAACGTTGGTGACTTAATAATAATTAATAACTTTAAACAGATGATTACTTAACTTATTATGTGATTATTAAGTTATGCCTATGTGTTTGTGTGTTTTAAACATTGATTGTAAAATTTATCGCGTAATGTAGAAACGTGTGTATTATTTCGTATGTTTTGTGTTTAGTAAAGATAAAATATATATTTGTTATTATTAGTTTATATGTTTACTAATTTAGTTAAAAACACTTTCAAAAGAGTTTAAAGCCTAAATTTTATAAAAATACAAATTACAAGGGCTTAAATGGTAACTATGACTAATTAAATAAAAAAAGAAAAACCCTTGTTTATTTATTATATATTCAAATAATAAATAAAAAAATTAAATAATGTTACTAACAATAAATTAAATAATAATAAATAAACAAGGTAAATGTTATTTACCTTGCCCTTAATAACCGTAATAAAGTAAGATGGCATACAGTGAATAAGATTAACCCACATATGGGGTAATAAGAGCTTGTAAGAAAAATACATCTTTGAGCTACACCTGCTCGACACTTTGGTTGTGCCCGGTAATGGTGCGGGCAATGCACCGATGCAGATTTCGGTGCAAAGGATCTCTAATACCAATCATACGAATGGCACCCTCCCAGCGCTGATCTGAAATAGTCACCCACCAGCCCACCAAAGGAGCTGCGCTGACCGAACCTCGTCAGTGAGGAAACGATCGCCTGCCGTCTCCTCCTTCGTGTAAACTCCAAGCATGACCGCCCACTCACTCATCGTAAACTCAACTATACGATCACCCAAAATAAACCTAACTACAGTATGCGCCTGGTGTGACATCCGGTAATTTTCCGTTACTAAACTTTGTTAGTTCCGTTAAGTCTTGCATACATGTGTCGTGAGCACACACTAGTTGTCGTTTAACGTTGGTGACTTAATAATAATTAATAACTTTAAACAGATGATTACTTAACTTATTATGTGATTATTAAGTTATGCCTATGTGTTTGTGTGTTTTAAACATTGATTGTAAAATTTATCGCGTAATGTGGAAACGTGTGTATTATTTCGTATGTTTTGTGTTTAGTAAAGATAAAATATATATTTGTTATTATTAGTTTATATGTTTACTAATTTAGTTAAAAACACTTTCAAAAAGAGTTTAAAGCCTAAATTTTATAAAAATACAAATTACAAGGGCTTAAATGGTAACTATGACTAATTAAATAAAAAAAAAAACCCTAGCCCCATAGCCCCCTCGGCCACGATCTCAGTCTCCACCCTCTCCCTTTGCGAAATTCAACCCATTCCAAGCACAAAGCATCTATTTTGATTTGTTCCAAGTGGTTCTAACATGTAGCAAGCATCAAACCTTGTCCATCACACAAATTAAAGGTTAGTTTTTGTGTTTTGTTGATGTATCTTGATAGGGCCGATACCCTAGTTTTATTTTGGGTGCAAAACGTCGAATTATTGGTTGTTTGTTGATGTTAGTATGTTAGTTAGATTGAATACATGCTAGTTAACGTCGATTGTGCAAGAAAGTTTGGATTTTGATGCATTGTTCATAGGTTACTAAGAATAGTAACTTTATTTTGCATGAAATGTTGATTCAATGATGAATTGGTGTTATGGATGCGTTTATGATGATGATTAGGTGCTAGATTGTTGTTATGAACATTGGAAATTCAAGAATGCATGTTGTATTTCATACATTACTAAAGATAGTAACTTTTTGGGTATGAAAGTTGATGAATCATGTTAACTAGATGTTGTTGATCACGTCTAGATATTGTTATGAACTTGAATGGGCATGTAAATGGTAAATTCATGAATGTAATATAAGCTTGATGAATATGGGATGTACTTTCCCGAAAGGGAAACTTTATGTGACATCCGTCACCAAAAGGTCCGTCATTTAACGTGGATTCCATTAACTTCTCTTTGAACGTTCATTCCTCACCTTTATAAACTATTTGTGTGGATATTATACTTGCTTTATCATCTTTTACACTTGTATTCTCATCGTTAGCATTATATCCTTAAAACCTTTACAATTGTCCTTATATATTATTATTGTCATTAATAAAACCATTTTTAAGTTACAAATATCATTATTTTCACTTTTATCGTTAATATAACTAGCCGATTAAGGTCGTTTTTACCCGAAACAAATTTGGGAACTCGGGGATTTAAGTGCAGGGACTGATTGTGTCATTTCCTAAACTTGAAATGGGTATAAATACCCCCATTTTCCAGCCCTAATTCTAGAAAACCCCTTTTCTTCCTTTCTTCAACCGCCTCTTCTCCTCTCTTGCACAAACTGCCATTTTCTTCGCGAATACTCTCGTAAAACCCCGGCATCAGCCGATTCCTCTTCATTCTAGCAGGTAGACAACCTTAGTTGTCCTCTTTTCTTGTTGTTTCTGTCCTTTTTGCCTTGATTCAGGTGCTCGGGACCAACCCGAGCATATGAGGCCGTGAGGTGTGTGAGATGTCTTTTTATGCGTTCTTCCTGTTTGTGTGAGTGTGAAATGTGTTTCTGGAAGTGCTTGTAGTGTAAATCTCATCCACGGAGCAGCCGAAGGCTACTCTACACTCCTGCAGCCGCGATTCTGCTGTTCTAGCGACTGGGTCTACCATGCGACTGAGCCGTGCGACTGAGCCGTGCGACTGGGTGTGTCGTACGACTGAGTCGGGCGACTGAGTCGTGCGACTGTGTCTATCGTGCGACTGAGTTGTGCGACTGGGCATGTCGGGCGACTGAGTCGTGCGACTGTGTGTATGCGTGCGACCGAGACATGCGATTGAGTGTATGCGTACGATTGAGTGTATGCATGCAATTGAGACTATGCGGATGAATGCGTGCGATTGAGTTGGTACGACCGAATGCCTAGTCGTACGAATGGAGGTTCAGTCATACGAATGAAGCTGATTCATACGAATGAAGATTGATTCATGCGTATGGAGGTTGAGTTGTGCGATTGGGTGCTGTGTGGTACGACTGAATGCTGAGTCGCACTAATGAAGGTTCAATCGTGCGAATGAAGTTGATTCGTACGAACGAAGGTTAATTCATGCGGATGGAGTGTTGGGTCGTGCGTCTGGTCCTGTCATGCGACTGAGGTTATTTGTGTGTGCAATTCCTACTTGTGTGTGTGATGTTAAGGTGACATCGACATGGTTACCATTGCTAATGAAAATATTTAAGTTAACACTATCAAACTTACTAATGCTATCACAATCAAATCAACTTTAACATTTTACAATCTTTAAGAACTAATTTATAACCATGAGTATCTACTAAGTACTTGTTAGACCAAAAGAACCAATGAGCAAGATTAGAAAAACCTCTAAGTCCCACATGACATCACAACAACTGCTGAAGGCTTCATCAGCAGTTTGATAAAGACTGAAGACTCAACAGCTGAAGATCAAAGATCTGAAGAACAACAGCTAAAGACCCCAAGTACTAAAGACAAGTACTGAAGTCTGAAGTACTGAAGAATACAAGTGCTGAAGACTTCAAGTACTGAAGACTCAAGTGCTGAAGATCAACAGCTGAAGAGCTGAAGAACTAAAGATCAACAACTGATGCACAAAGTCTGAAGACAAAGACTGAAGACATCAGCTGATGACAACTACTGAAGTCATCAGCTGATGAAACATCTGAAGCCCAAAGTCTGAAGATCAAGTGCTGAAGCTTCAGAGTTTGTCACAACAGCTGAAGAAGTCTTCTTCAGATGTTGTGATGGTTTTTCTCTTTCAGTAGTTTGTATTTTTCCTTTTCAGTAGTTTGTACAATAGCTGAAGAGTTTGTTCTTCAGTTGTTATAGTTCAGTAGTTGTAAACGACTGAAGAGTCTGTTCTTCAGTCGTTGTAACTTCCAGTATTTCTTGTTTCTTCGGTACTTGTAATAAGTAGAACACTTAGCTATTTTGTAAGAAGATGTCAGTTGTTTGACATCTTCAGTAGTTTAGGTGTTCTATCAGTAGTTTGTTAATAACGGTTGATGTCACTGTCAAGTGACATCAGCATTAGGTTATTCTTCCCTATATAAGGAAGATGACCTAATTGTAGCCGCTGCTAATTACAGCTGCAGTCGAAGCATGTATTGAATGAAATATTCTCTTTTGCAGAACTTCCATCTTTCTCCATAACTTACAGTTTTATTGTTAAATCTATTACGTTCTTGCTTGTTTGTTCTAATTCTTGTACTAAATCCGCTGCGAATACAACCTAATTGATCAAACTAGAGGCTTAGATCCTGACAAATGGTATCAGAGCTGGTTAATCATTGATCGATTTAACAATTGATCATTTTAAACTGCTCTTTTGACATCTACGTTTGATCAAATTAGCAATTTGCAAGAATTAGTTATAGAGATTGATTTTCTGCTGCTTCTGACTGTTAAACTTGAGGTTCTCGTGGTTTTTGAGCTAGATTTGTTTTGTTTACCTTGAATTTGAATGAAATCTAAAATGACAACACCAACTAACGATCCTCACAATACTGGCTCCTCAACAAAGCCTCCGATGCTTGTGAGGAGTGAGTATAACATATGGCAACGTCGTATGCTCCACCACTTGTCTGTCAATAGTGCTGGTTGTTGGAAGCCAGTGGCGCATGGACCATACAAGCCTATGGTGAGCGTTCCTGAATCAAATGAGTAGGTTCCGAAGAAACCTGATCAATATTCAGACGAAGATCTTAAGCTGTTCGAGATTGATGCTAAAGCCCATGGAATTTTGGCTATGGCAATTCCAAATGAGATCTATTCAGGGCTTTTATATCATGAAACTGCTTATGATCTCTGGGTTGCTCTAAAGGAACAATTCGAAGGAACCAATGAGGTCTTAGCAAATACTAGGGAAATCCTCGCCCAACAATATGAGACGTTCTCTCATAGGAAGGGTGAGACACTGACTCAACAGTATGAGCGATTCTCTTCTCTTATTTCTGAGCTGAAAATGGTTAAACAAGAGTATTCCAATAGTCAGATGAATAACCGCTTTCTTAGATCCCTGCCTGAGAGATGGGACACTTATACCATTGTCCTATGCTCAGTGCAAATCTGGACACTCTATCTCTCACCCAACTTCATGGGAAACTGCTCACATTTGAAAGAGAGATAGAACAGAAAAGGAAGTTGTCATCATCTAGCAAGCTCACTGATGACTTTGTCTCAGGCAATGCTGCCTTGATAGGTTAAGAGTCAGAATATGCTACATCTGAGAATGCCTATGATGAGCATATTGATTTCTCTAGCAATTCTGAACATGCTTTTGTTGGTGTTGATAGTAGTTCAGGAGGTAGCAGTGATAACTTGTGCTTTCTAATGGAGGACTTGAAGAACATTCCAGATGATGATCTGGAAGACATGGATATTTTGAGTCAAATGGCTAAGATAAATATCAGATCTCAAAAGTTCTACAAGAGAACTGGGAGGAAATTTCCTGGTCTCTCTAGCAAAACCAAAGTTGGTTTTGACAAGAGCAAGTTGAGGTGTCACAAGTGCCAGAGGCTTGGACACTTTGCTAGAGAGTGTAGATCATCTGGATCTAAATCCTCTGCACCCTTTGTGACTTTTCCAAGCAATAGCTCACTGCACAGAGGGCAACACTCCACCAGTTCCAGTTATCCAATCACCAGCACAGGCATCACCTGCATACTTTGTGCCTCAGGGTCATATGCCATACCCATAACCCTGCTACTACATGCCTCAGCCAAGTCAAGTTCAAGCACCCCCTGCTCAGCAACCACATGCTCTCCCTGAGCCTCAATCTTCACAATCTCATCATCAACCCCAACCTCAACAACACAGCTTCTTCACCCTAGAAGTTGTTGACTGGAGTAGTTTACCAGATGATTTATCTGGTCAAGAACAACTATTCCAAGGTGCTGGTCAACATGGTGGTGATCATCCTTTTGGGAACCTTGCTCTCATGGCCCTGGAGTCTGCTGATGGGCCATCATCACAGGTATCCTCTGAGGCTAAAGCCAAGCTTTGTTCTGATTCATGCATAGCAGCATTTGCTTCTATTAGAGAAGCAAATGTAGCTTTAATTGATAAAAACCTTGAGCTAGAGCAAACCATTTCCAAAAGGAAAGCTGAATTTGAGGCTGCACGTAATGATAAAAATGATGAGATTTATAAGCTTAAATGTTAAATAAAAGATGATAAGGCTAGGGAAGAGGTACTTCTAGAAAAGTACAGAGACCTTAAGGAAACACTTGCAGCTACCCAGGTAGAGTGTGATCGATAAGTACAATCCTGCAAGGGTTTTGAAATGCTTCTTAGTAAGCAATCAGCTTCCAATGTGAAGTTTGGCATTGGTTATAATCACACTACTCCTCCTACAGATTTCACTTCAAGAGCAGAAGTTGAATGTGATAGAGAGAGCAATAACCAATCCTTCTTATCATGTGACCTACTATCTGATACAGCATCATCAGAGGTAGAGGTCAGCATTAACTCCTAAAACCAATCAACTGATGCTACAACAGTTGATGGTTCAAATGCTGACTGTCACATGATCAAAGAGTTGATCAACTCAGGTGTTGTCTCTAGAAGTACTGAAAGTACTGGAGAGCAAGTAATAACACTTGAAGTTCAAACCCCAACTACTGCTAGTACTGAAGAGAAGAAAACTGCCAGTAGAAAGGGTTTGTAGCCTAATGAAGAGGATGTCAGGAAAGCAGGTACTACAAGGAAGAAAACTGCAAGTACTGACAGCAAACAGCTGAAGAACAAGTCTTCAGCAGTTTCATCTTCTTCAATAGATGATCAACATAAGATGAAGAAGAAGCCATGTGAGATATGTGGCTTGTTTAATCATCTTACTGATGATTGCTGCTACAAAAGGGGTTCCAAACTCAAACAAAAGGAGAAAATTAAAGAGCAAATGAATAAAATGAAAAATGAGTTTGAAACCAAGTTTGTACTAGCAACATCAAAGCGTGAAACCTCTAAGCCCAAAAGCAAATCCAAAAAGAAGGTAGGAGTTACTCAGGCAACAGTTGAGGTTGCTCAAAAGAAGATGGTGCAATACAGGAATCCATCATCAGCAAGCCCCAATGTGTCTGAAGAGCTGAAAGCTTTATCACAAAGTTAGACACAACATATGATGATGGTTCAGCATCTAATAGGAAGAGCCAACCAATTAGACGCTCCTGTGTTGAAACCACAGAAAAGGAAATCTAAGCCAAAGGGTTCCTCTTCTACACCATCTCCTTCACCTCAGGTTGTCACACATAACACACCTGTTAGTGTTGCACCTGTTGTTGAGAACAGACCCAAAAGCAAAAGGTTTGGGTCTCTAAAACTAACTAACTTGTTGTTATGATTGCAGGGTACTTCAACATGCCAAAGAAGCATCTGGTATGTAGACAGTGGAGGATCCATGCATATGACAGGAAGCAGTTCCCATCTTAATGACTACTCTCAAGGAATGAAGGGATTTGTCTTCTTTGGCAATGATGCAAAGGTTACATCATCGGAAAAGGCTTTGTTTCCAATGGGAAATAAGGTTTGATGATGTTAACCATGTGGAGAATCTCAAGTACAATCTCTTGAGTGTCAGTCAAATGTGTGATAAAGGCCATGTTGCCCTTTTCACAAGCCAGAACTGTCGGATTCTGTCATCCAAAGTTCTAAATTTGATTGACAAGGTGTTGGATGAATATACTCTCCTGAAGGCCAACAGGACAGGAATAGTATATGCCTTAGATCTTTCCAAAAAGATAGATCTAAAAGGCCATCCTTGCCTATTCTCCAAGTCCTCTCCTCAAGAGTCTACTCTATGGCATAGAAGGCTGGGGCATGTTAATCTCAGGAACATGAATCAGCTGATAAACAATGGTTTAGTAAGAGGATTGCCTTTGATGGAGTTCAAGTGTGAAGACAACTGCACTGCTTGCTTAAAGGGAAAACAACACAGAGTTTCACTCCCTACAATAGAAGAACCAAAGTCCACTGCCTGCTTGCAACTCTTGCACATGGATCTCTTTGGTCCTGTCAGGGTGATGAGCATGGTAAAGAAGAAATACTGTCTGGTAATTATGGATGATTACTCCAGATATGTATGGACTTTCTTCTTGCACACCAAGGATGAAGCTGCCAAGGCTATTATGAACTTTGTGTTATTCCTGGAGAAGCAGTATTCCCTGCAGGTCAAGTGTGTAAGGAGTGATAATAGAACAGAGTTTAGAAACCACACACTTGATGACTTCTACCTGTCTAAGGGAATTAAAAGGCAGTTCAGTATTCCCAGAACTCCTGAACAGAATGGAGTGGTTGAGAGAAAGAACAGGACTCTCATTGAAGCTGCAAGGTCAATGCTGGCTAACTCAGGATTGCCACTGACCTTTTGGGCTGAAGCTGTCAACACAGCTTGATATGTGCAGAATAGAGCATTAGTGAATCAGAGGTTGATGAAGACTCCTTATGAAGTACTTCATCATTTGGCCCCTCTGATTTCCTTCTTTAGAGCCTTTGGGTGTCCATGTTTCATTCTCACACTAGCAATCCACTCCAGAAGTTTGCTAGTAAGGTGGATGCAGGGTATTTTGTTGGTTATTCATCAACTTGCAAGGCATACAGAGTTTTCAACTGTAGGACAAAGATGGTTGAAGAAACTCTGCATGTCAAGTTCAATGAATCTCCAAAGGACAAGATTCTACAAAACCCTGTGGAGTTGTTTGATCTGGACATACTGCAATATGTTCCTTATCAACCTCCAGCTGTTGTGCCTGTCAACAGTTCTCCACCTGGGGGTACTGATGATGATGTAGCCAGTACTCACCTTTTCAGGTTTAGTGACCACCTGCCTGAGTCCACTAAACCTGATGCTCCTGTAGCTTCAGCAGCCCCATCCACAACAAATGCTGATGAGATTTCTGCATGCTCTACTTCATTTGAGCTGCCATCTCCTACATGGTTTCAAGAATCTTCATCACCATCTATTGCTGATGAAAGTCCTACAAACACTTGCACTGATCTTATAGTCTATCAAGAGCTGAAGAATCACCCCACATCTCAAATCATTGGTGATATCAATGCTGGAGTTTCAACCAGGAATCAATTGTCCAACTTCTGCTTCTATGCTCTCTTCATCAGTCAGCAAGAGCCAAAGAACTATCATGTTGCATTAAGAGACAATGGATGGGTTGAAGCAATGCAGCTTGAGCTTCTTCATTTCAGAAAACAGCAAGTGTGGGAGCTTGTTCCTTTACCCCAAGGTAAGTGTGCAATAGGCACTAAGTGGGTGTTTAGGAAAAAACAGATGAAAAGGGGCAAATTGTCAAGAACAAGGCCAGGCTGGTTGTTCAGGGTTTGCACAAGAGTAAGGCATCAATTATGATGAAACCTTTGCCCCTGTAGCCAGACTGGAGGCAATTAGATTGTTTTTAGCCTATGCTGCCTTTCATAATCTTAAAGTTTATCAAATGGATGTCAAAACCGCTTTTTATATGGTAAAATAAAAGAGGAAGTTTATGTGTGTCAACCACCAGGTTTTGAGGATAATAAACATCCTGATTGGGTGTATAAGCTTGATAAGGCTCTTTATGGGCTGAAACAAGCTCCTAGAGCCTGGTATGAGACACTCTCAACTTTTCTTCTAGAAAATAAGTTCACTAGAGGCACCATTGATAAAACCTTATTCATCAAGACTGTGGGACAGCATAAGCTCCATGTTCAAATTTATGTAGATGACATAATTTTTGCATCCTCTGATCCACAATTGTGTGATGAATTGACAAAGCTCATGAAGTAAAAGTTTGAAATGAGTGCTATGGGGAATTACAGTTCTTTCTAGGTTTGCAAATCAAACAAAGGGCTGATGGAATCTTTATTCATCAGTCCAAATACACAAAAGAGTTGTTGAATATGTTTGATTTACAAACCTGTAAGCCCTGTTCTACTCCCATGTGCAGCATCACACAACTGGATGTTGATCAGAAAGGTAAAGCGGTTGATGAAACCCTTTACAGATGTATGATTGGGTCCTTGATGTACCTTACAACTTCTAGACCAGACATCATGTTTGCAACATGTTCCTGTGATAGATTTCAGGCTGCACCTAAAGAATCCCATTTGATTGCAGTCAAAAGGATCTTTAGATATCTGCAGGGCACCCAATCACTAGGTCTTTGGTATTCAACTGGGCATTCTTGAAAATTAGTTTTGTTCTCTAATAGTGACTATGCAGGATGCAAAGTCACCAGAAAATCCACTTCTGGTGGTTGCCAATTCCTAGGCAATTGTTTAGTTTCTTGGCAGAGTAAGAAACAAACATCATTTGCTACATCCACTGCTGAAGCTGAGTACATTGCTGCTGCAAGTTGTACTTCTCAGGTACTCTGGCTTCAGAACCAACTCTTGGATTATGGCATTACAGAGACTAAGACTCCATTGCTAATGGATAGTGCTTCAGCTCTTTGTATTGTTAAAAATCTAGTCCAGCACTCTAGGACCAAACATATAGAGATCAGACATCATTTTATAAGAGATTGCTATGAAAAGGTCTGATTGATCCAAAGTTTGTGCCTAGTGCTGATGAGCTTGCAGACATCTTTACTAAGCCTTTAGATAGTGCCACGTTCCAAAATTTGGTACTAAGGCTTGGTATGCTGCAGCTAGAATAATTTGACTAATACTGATGCTCTCAGTTAACGAGTACTGATGAGCATTGGTATGCAAAGGTCAAATATAAGTACTGATGAATCATTTAGTCTTTAGCATTTTCACAACTACTGAAGACTAAAATGATTCAAAGTACTGAAGTACATTATTTTTTGAAAACAGCTGATGTAGTTACAACTACTGATGTGGTTATAACTACTGATGTATAATTTTCACACAAATAAGTACTGAAGAACAAATTTTGGTCATAACTACTGATGTGTAATCTTACACATAAGTACTGAAGACAATTTGTGCACCAGTTCTAAAGAATAATTTATCAACACATATGAACATCTGATCACAAGAGCTGAGGAATAAATATTCACAAGAGCTGAAGGGCCAATGAAACATCTGAAAGTCAGCCAAAGAGCTGATGAGTAAATGTGGAGGTCAGAATGAAACAAATGAATTGACGGAAACAGCTGATGAGTAACTTTACTCTTCAGCTGATACCTACATCTGCTGTTTCATACCCAAACAACTGAAGGACAAAACCATGTCTTCAGTAGTTTCACAACTACCGATGATTAACACCATGTCCTCAGATGTTTACAACAACTGAAGCAAAACCATGTCTTCAGTAGTTCATAACTACTGATGTCAGTAGTTTACAACTACTGAAGGCTAACACCAAGTCTTCAGTTTTTACAACGTTTGAAGATGAAAACCATGTCTTCAGTAGTTCATAACTACTGATGACTAACAACAAGTCTTCAGCCGTTTACAACATCTGAAGGAAAAAACCAAGGTCTTAGTAGTTTCAACTACTGAAGACTGACACCAAGTCCTCAGATGTTACAACCACTGAAGGTTCAAACCACGTCATCAGTAGTTTTAACAACTGATGACTAACACCAAAACCTTCAGTAGTTTTCTTTCAGCCTTTGCCATACCCTATAAATACCCAACCTTCAGAGCGTTCCATTCTCACTTGACCTAAATTTCAAAAACTCTGAAACCTCCCATACACCATTAATGGCGACCATGCAACTAAAGCCACCACACAACTGTGTCGCATACCTCACAAAATCGCCTTTCTGGACCAAATTTCATCATGTTATAGATCTTATGGTCGACTCACCCTACCTGAACGGCCTTTCTACTAAATCCTACCATTTACGCCGATTCGCTTACCTAGTTCTGGACGAACGTTACCCTTCAAACTAGAGAGAACGACGCCGAGGTCTCTCTCCAGTCGTTCGTCAACACCAAACAGGTGGTCATCAATCCCGCAATCATCCGACAAACCCTAAAATTGGATGATGCCACCTTCCCAACCGACTACCCAAAAGGCACCACTGATCTTGCTTTTGCACACTACGACTATCAGGGTGACCTATTTGCCTCTACCCTGCTGAAGAAACATTTCCATGATACCGAACGACTTATCTTTCATATGGTAAATGTTTGCTTAGCCCCGAAGACATCATCATAGGATCAAATGTCCACAAGGTGGCAGCAGGTATTATACTCTATCCTTGAGAAACAACCACTAAACTTTTCTGAACTAATTTTCTTAGAACTCAAGGACATGGCCACAAAACCTTTTGCAAACCGTTGGATTTTATATCCACGGTTCATAATGGCCATGATAGAGAACCAGCTAAAAGCTGAGGGACTAGTTGGCACTGGAGTCCCTGCCATGGCTGTATTGCCTGAGGTATACTCCAAGCACAACACAGACCAAACGTTGAAAAAGGCTGCCAAGCTGCGAAAACCCACGCAGCTGGAACCCACAGCCTCCACCTCAAAGTCAAAAGTCCCCACCAAACCCAAACCCAAGAAAACCAAAAAGGCTACTCAGGGAGATGAGTCCCTTGAGGATGCCCCTGCAACACAAACGTAGGAAGTGACTGCTGGCCAGATTCTCCCAGCAGTCACCATGACTCCACCTACCACAACCGCACAGGTTTCCTTTTACAGGAGCCTGATGCAACCATTTCTGGGGCTGCTACACATCTGGAGTCTTTCTCACTTGAGGAGACTGCCATTGAAAAGCACACTTCTCCCCTGGTGCATACTGCTTCTACCCCATCTCCTACTGCAACCGCCCCTAAAAGCCCAACATTAATAATTGCAGAAGTGTTGACTCATCTTAACAGTCCACCCTCTACCCAGAAACCAATTACAACTGGGAAAACTCCAACCAAAGAGAGGGTAGACACAAGTGTTGATGGGAACCCACAACACAGAGAATCACATGTCTCATCTCCCAGTGTGGCTAGGGAGATAGGATATTCTGGTGAGGCTGCCACTTCCCCTGCATCAGCATATGAGCAGGAAGAAGCTGGTAACATCAATAGGACCTCACCAGAGGCAACTACCGATGATGGATCCAATCCAGAGGCTGGAAGTCCCCAGAACCAAGACTAAGGGGCACATGCAACTACTGAGCCACACTCAGTGCATGTACATCCTGACACAGTCAGGAGGTCAGGTGATTCAGTGCAAACTGATGATGACCTGAGCTTCTTCTTTGATGTAGTTGCTCAAAACACTATTCTTGAGGAGGAGGTGAGTAGACTCAAAGAGCTACTCACCAAATTCTCCCAAGAATCAAGTCCATCTGCCACCATTAACCCACAGATGGCACCTTCACCTGAAGGTCTCACATACACTCAGCCACTCCCACAAACTCAGCCACCTGCCTCTGCTTCTGGCACTAGTTCTCAGGAACAGAACCCTCCTGAGCAATTGGTTGCTATCTTCCAAAAATCCCTGCCTCTCATCACACCAATAATCACAGACGTTGTGATGAAAACCCTTGATGAGAGGCTTCCCTTACAAATACAGCCCTTGGTGGAGGTTGCTGTGGCTAAAGCGCTTTCTGATAGTCAAACCCTAACCAATGCACCCAAAAAGGGGGAGACATCAGTGAAAGCTAAGAGGAAGTGGGTAGAGGAGGAGAAAGAAGTGGGGAAAGAGGTGGAAAACGAGAGGGTGTTGGCTGAGGAGACTGAGAGGGTGAAGGGGAAGGAGAAGGAGAGGGAGGAGAGAGCTGAACAGATAAAAGTGGCTGAAATCCAAAAAGATTTCAGTGTCACTTACAAAAAGAAGAAAGGAGAGAAGGAGGGAGAGAAGGTGGTGAAGGAGACTGATCTAGCAGTCCTGGTCAAGGAGGCTGATGCTGAGCATAGCCGATCAATGGACTCTATCATTGATCAGCTGGTCAGGCAAGGCTTTGACAAGGACACTGCCATGCTAGATCAGGAAATTAGGAAGTTGGAGATAGAGGATATAGAATACCGATGGACCAGTCATAGCCAAGAGGAGAGAAAGAGACTCGATGCTATGACTAGGTTTATTTCGAAGTACCTACGGAGACCAGTCCTAGATGTGAGAGCTTGGACCAGGGACAGAATCTTGGCTATAGCCACTAAGATCTGTTATGCTGGTGAATTTACCAAGGGATTGGTCGCAGAAGCCCTGGCAGAAGCCGGTGCTGGGAACAGGACTTTACTAGTCAAACAGACTAAACCTTCCCTCATTTCTAGATTACTAGCAAAGCCTGCCCAATCTCCCACACCAACACCTACCCAACCACAACCCACAAAACCAACCCCATCACCATCAAAACCCATTGCCGATGATACACCCTTGCAGAAGAAGAGAAGGGTGTTGAGGCTGTAAGAAGAAGAAGAAGAGGAGGATGAGGAAGATAGGCTGCCTCTCTCTGCAGTCATATCTTTACCCAAAGCCAAACCTATGACCATCACTCCTACCTCACAGATGGAAGCTGTGAAGGTTAAGCTTGAAGAAGAACAGCAACATAGGCTACATGATGATGAGCTACTGAAAAGAGTAGATAAAGCCTATGCTGCTTCCTCATCAATTATGAATATGAGGAAACAAGCTCTGAGGTTATTCACTTTAAGGCATACATTCCAATTTCAAAAGGACAAAGTGAGTATTTGGCCTGATCCCAGGGTCTCTCACAGAATTATGAAGAAAGATATACCAAAGAGATACAATGGCCTAGTGAAAAGGATCGTAGGTGAAGAGATCTCCTTGGCCATTGTAATATCACCCTAGGAAATCATAGAAGATTTCAAGAAAACCTATCAGGCTAACCTCCCACCACAAAAGATGTTGGAGAACAGAGTTGTTAAAAAGGGGTTAGTCTATAAGAGGTTTGAGAAACTTCAGAGAAATGAGCTCCAGTTGTTCTTTGAGGGTAATCACCCAGATGAATTCGCCTATAGGGCCATAACAACTGTGGAGCTCAAAAGTGGTAAACAGGCCAAATACATCTCAGAGCTCTATGGGCCTGAAGGATTCTTTGAAGGTGAGGCAGAAGTACTTACCATGGAGGAATAAGTGATGTTTTTAGAAGCCTAAACCGGAGAATCCTACAAGCTCATAGTTGGGAAGTAGGTCTTATGGATGGGACAACAACTCTGTGTCCAGTTCCCCAAAACAGAGTTCCCATCCATACCATGCCAAACAAATTCTTAAGACCTCTTCCCAGGCCAGTGCTTAATTGGGTCATCTTCTAAGCTGATTAAGAAGGAAAAAGACCAATCATTCTGCCATCAATAAGTGGGACCAATAAATTGCTTAGAGGTTTTGGCTGCATTGGTTCAGGGTGAGTTTTTTGGACCAAAAGAACAAACGAGCCAGATCAGAAAAACCTCTAAGTCCCACATGACATCACAAAAACTGCTGAAGGCTTCATCAGCAGTTTGACAAAGACTGAAGACTCAACAGCTGAAGATCAAAGATCTGAAAAACAACAGCTGAAGATCCCAAGTACTGAAGACAAGTACTGAAGTCTGAAGTACTGAAGAATACAAGTACTGAAGACATCAAGTACTGAAGACTCAAGTGCTGAAGATCAACAGCTGAAGAACTGAAGAACTGAAGATCAACAACTGATACACAAAGTCTGAAGACAAAGACTGAAGACATCAGCTGATGACAACTACTTAAGTCATCAGCTGATGAAACATCTGAAGCCCAAAGTCTGAAGATCATGTGCTGAAGCTTCAGAGTTTGTCACAACAGCTGAAGAAGTCTTCTTTAGATGTTGTGATGGTTTTTCTCTTTAGTGGTTTGTATTTTTCCTTTTTAGTAGTTTGTACAATAGCTGAAGAGTTTGTTCTTCAGTTGTTATAGTTCAGTAGTTGTAAACGACTGAAGAGTCTGTTCTTCAGTCGTTGTGACTTTCAGTAGTTTCTTGTTTCTTCAGTACTTGTAATAAGTAGAACACTTAGCTATTTTGTAAGAAGATGTCAGTTGTGTGACATCTTCAGTAGTTTAGGTGTTCTATCAGTAGTTTGTTAATAACGGTTGATGTCACTGTCAAGTGACATCAGCATTAGGTTATTCTTCCCTATATAAGGAAGATGACCTAATTGTAGCCGCTGCTAATTACAGCCGCAGTCAAAGCATGTATTGAATGAAATATTCTCTTTTGCAGAACTTCCATCATTCTCTATAACTTACTGTTTTATTGTTAAATCTATTGTGTTCTTGCTTGTTTGTTCTAATTTTTGTACTAAATTCGCTGCGAATACAACCTAATTGATCAAACTAGAGGCTTAGATCCAGACAGTACTACATTAACAACAATGAAACCTTTACACCCAAATCATCGGCAATGGCGAAGATTCTAAGTACTTGGATCTATATAAGATCTAATACTTATGCATGCTTGTGTAAATTCCGCATGACCGAACCGATACAACCTGAACCAACCGAACGTTACTATTTTCATTAAACGTGTCATTAACGCTTAACGATAACTGTTAATAGGTGTTTGACCTTTTATTGCATACAACATTCGGAACTTGATCATCCATACTTACCACCGAACAAGTGAGTTTCGTGGCCACTTTACACACTTATTCAATTTTTTAATCATTTACAAACAGGGGGAAAAGTATGCTCACCTATTTTTATGATGTACAACTTACATTCTTGGAATCAACGTGTTACTGTTTTATGAGTACTTATCTGATACATACATGAGTCACTGTGTGGTACTTTCTTTGCAACCATTTAATTCCGGTGTTGGAACCGACGGATAGGTATTGGTAGTACTACTAGGTTGACACCCCCACCCTTGTTTGTTGGTATACTAGTTGGTACCAACACTAGCCAGGAACGGGCCCTTGGGTGAATATATTCCGATAAGATTATGTGTGTACGTCATTAGGTTTGGTTGTAAAGCTCATGGTTATGTGATTTTGCTTACTTATAACTTTATACACGGTATTCCACAAAACTATTATGCAGCATCAATTTATTTACTATTTAAACCTACGAGCTCACCAACAATTTTGCTGACCATTTTGAGCATATCTTTTCAAGTGATAATGCTAATTAAAGATCTAGGTGTGTTGCCTTAGTGGAGACACTAGGATGCATTTTGAGACTATACAGTACTTGACAAACATTCTTTTGAAACATTGTAGTCTGATTACATACAACTATTCTTTTGGATACTTGTTCCCGGGTTGTGGGAATTACATTACAATGTTAATATTTTTGGTTACGTGAATCAATTCCAAGTTTATGCTTATGGCTATGTTGTCGTGAATATTGACTAAACACGACACAAGTCTCCTTTGTGGAATTAGGCAATTCACTTGACCTAGACTATAACCTAGGAACCTTCATGTGGAATGCATCCTAGGATTGGTTATAGAGAATTAGGCAATTCACTTGACCTAGACTATAACCTAGGAACCTTCATGTGGAATGCATCCTAGGATTGGCTTCCATCTGATGTTACATGTATGTTCCTCTATACTCATCCTTTATCTCTATGTCTTGTTATCTGACCATCCTGAGGAAAGCACTATTACTCTTACTCTTTCCTCATGGGATGCCTTCTAATGGGATCTTCTATCCCTATGCGCTCCGCATTATACTATTAGGTTTGGATACCCAACCTAAAGGGATCTCCATAGATCGCGCAAAGCGTTGATCTCAGATATTGAGTCCGACCCCGAGATAGTTATGCCTGAGGTCCCGAGAGAAGAAGGGATAGGCAACTGTTGTTAGACCCACTGAGATTATGTGCTTGGAATCTATTCGTTATGATGGAATACTATCGGGATACTATTGATCATGAACATGAGAACTTACATGATCTGTGTATGATGAATGGCGTCAACACTGTGATGTTAACTTGGGTAGGTGAAGCTGAGGGGGGACCATGCAAGGCAAATTACCATTACGGGTGCACGCGTAATTGCAATTTACAGTGCATGTGAAGCCTGGTTAATCTTACCATGAGGTAACGATCATTGTAGTACAAGTCTTCCATTCTATACCTTAAGACACTAGAATTATAATTCTAGTAAGACTTTGCTAATGATGATAAAACATTCATAACCTCTATAATTACTAAGTCCTATTCTACTTGGAGCCTTCATGAGATTTCAATAATGATACTAGTCATATTCCCTATGAAACATTACTATGCCTAGCATTTCAGTACCTATGGGACTGACTAAATTCTTAGAATGAATGTGGACTCCAAGGAAATGTAGAAGAGTGATGATACTCCCTACACATACATTACGTTGTTCATTGGGATGATGCTAAGGAAAATCAGATGTCATGTAACCGGCTTAAGCATCGTTCTTGGTATATCGTGGATGTGGTGGGAACGATGCGGGGAACCCTATATATAAGCATCATCGATATACCAAGAATGTGCTTGAACTGGGCTACGTGATGATCTTGATTGACTGGAGCACGAAATGTTGGAACTTGATGAGTGGGATTAAATGTGTACCTTAAAGTGACTAAAGTTTACATGTTTACTACTTTTATGATTAGAAGATGCCGCCTCGAAGAGTCACCCGCAGTACAAATCACGAAGGTGGGAATCCACGGGGCAGAGGTAGAGGTAGGCCACCAAGAATAGGTGGTGGTCCCACCGGTAACAATCAGGGGACTGAAAACCCCGATATAGCTGCCATGATTGCTCAGCAACTAGCCGCACTGATTCCAATGATAGTGACTCAAGTGAGCGACACTCTTCTAAATCATAATCTCCACGGGGATAACGATACTAACAATGAGCATAACCAAGGAACAGGGGAAGATACTACAAATGGTGGAACAGCTGGTAATGAAACTGGGATTGTTAATACTAGGCGGGGATGTTCTTACAAGGAATTTGTGGCCTGCAAACCGAAAGAATTTGATGGGAAAGGTAGAGCGATAGCTCTAACAAGATGGCTTGAGAAGATGGAGGTAGTGATCAATATTAGCGAGTGCTTAGACAGTCAAAAGATTAACTATGCCACGTGTTCACTACAGGGCAAAGCACTAAGTTGGTGGAACACACAGATTCAAGCGAGGGGAAGAGAATCGACAATACAGATGACTTGGGATGAGTTTAAAGCGTTAATCATCGAAGAATACTGTCCACTTAATGAGATGCAGAAGTTGGAGCAGGAGTTCTGGAATCATGCTATGGTAGGAGCTGGGCACGCAGCTTACACTGATCGTTTTCATGAGTTGGCAAGACTGGGTCCACACCTGGTAACTCCGGAATCCAAGAGGATAGAAAGGTACATCTGGGGACTCGTGCCTCAAATCCGGGCAATGGTAACAGCAGCAGCCCCTCCTACTATTCAGAGTGCAATTCTGAAGGCTGGTACATAAACTCATGAGATGGTGAGAACTAGGGTTTTGGGGAAAGGAGCTGAGAAGAGGAAAGATGTTGGAGAGGCGAGCACGTTGAGTACCGGGAAATTCGACAAAAGGGCCAAGACAACCAGCGATGCAGTGCCGGGTGTGTGTGAACTGTAGACGCCCGGGGAATCTGGCGAAATACTGTAGCATAGCGCCGAATCTGGCTACGCCTGTTAATGCAGTTAACCCCGCAGGGAATGCTAGGGTTTGCTACGAGTGTGGAAGCCCGGGTCACTACCAGAACATGTGCCCCAGACTGAATCGGGCGCAGGGTCAGCAAGGAAACAACCAACCATAAGTGATGGCCGTAGGCGGTAATCAAGGCCAAGGAAATCAAGGAAATGCTGCTAGAGGACGTGCGTTCGTCATCGGAGCAAACGACGCCCGTCAGGACCCGAATGTCGTTACGGGTACGTACTTGCTCAATCACCACTTCATATCTATATTGTTTGATACTGGAGCAGAAAATAGATTTATATCCTCTGAATTTGCTCGCATGCTTGACATGAACCCTAGTAGGGTAGAAACTAGCTACTCCGTAGAAATGGCCAATGGTAGAATCGTACAGGCTAACGAGATTATTAGGAAGTGCTCGATGATATTGGAAAACCATGCCTTCGATATAGACTTAATACCTTTTGAGCTGCGAAGTTTAGATGTGATTGTGGGAATGGATTGGATGACGAAACACGGAGCTGAGATTGTCCGTCGAGAAAAAGTAGCACGAATCCCCATGCCAGACGGGGAGGTACTCAGGATTCAAGGAGAACGATCGGGGAGAACCCAAAGCTTATCTCTTGCATGAAGACACGTCGATGTTTACGAAAGCAGTGTTACGCGTTTCTGGCCCATGTAGTGGAAAATAAAGAAGAGGACGACAAGTGGATAGATATTCCTATAGTACGAGACTATCCAGATGTATTCCCTGACGACATGTCCGGTTTCCCTCCTCCACGCCATGTGAAATTTCATATAGAGTTGGTTCCTGGAGCTACACCGGTAGCAAAGGCGCCGTATCGGTTAGCACTATCAGAAATGCAAAAGTTATCTAGTCAATTACAGGAACTACTGGAGAAGGGTTTTATTTGGCGGAGTCACTCAACAGTATTATTTGTAAAAAAGAAAGACGGGTCATTCCGTATGTGCATCGATTATCGCGAGCTGAACAAATTGACTATGAATAACCGATATCCTCTTCCCAGAATCGACGATTTGTTCGATCAGCTGCAAGGAACCTCGTATTTCTCCAACATCGACCTTCGATCGGGATACCATCAACTAAGGATTTTCGAGGATGATATACCGAAAACAGCGTTTAGGACTCGTTATGGGCACTATGAGTTCTTAGTAATGTCGTTCGGACTGACTAATGCACCAGCCGTGTTCATGGATCTAATGAATCGAGTGTGCAAACGTTATTTGGATAAGTTCGTAATCGTATTCATCGATGATATACTTATCAACTCCCGATCGAAAGAGGACCATTAGAAACACCTTCGGGCAATACTTAGTCTATTATAAGAAGAGAAATTTTTTGCTAAGTTCTCGAAGTGCGAGTTTTGGCTTCGAGAGGTGAAATTTTTAGGACACGTGGTGAACGAAAATGGGATCCATATAGATCCTGGAAAGATTGAAGCGGTGAAGAAATGGGATGCACCCCAGACACCTTTAGAAATACGACAATTCTTAGGATTGGCCGTATACTATCGACGCTTCATCGTGAATTTTTCAAAGATCGCTCAGCCATTAACACTGCTGACTCAGAATGATCAAAAAACTGATTGGGGACATGCACAAGAGCAAGCGTTCCAAACATTGAAAGAAAAGTTGTGCAATGCACCGATATTGTCCCTCCCAGACGGAACTGATGATTTTGTAGTGTACTGCGATGCTTCACATCAAGGATTGTGTTGTGTGCTAATGCAGAAGAGAAGGTGATTGCTTATGCCTCACAACAACTTAATGTACATGAAAAGAACTATACGACTCATGACCTGGAGTTGGGCGCTGTGGTATTTGCACTCAAGTTATGGAGGCATTACTTGTATGGGACCAAATGCATGGTTTACACAGATCATAAGAGCCTCCAACATATTCTGGATCAGAAGGAACTTAATATGCGTCAGCGATGTTAGGTAGAACTACTTAGTGACTATGACTGTGAAATCCGGTATTATCCGGGGAAAGCAAACGTGGTGGCTGATGCTTTAAGCCGCAAACAACGCGTGAAACCACTATGTGCTCGAGCATTAGGATTAACCATTCAAACAAATCTGAAAGCCTAGATCCTAATTGCACAAAGTGAGACACTGAAAGAAGAAAACATTGCGGAAGAAGAATTTCGAGGGTTGGATAAACAGATGATTTACAAGGAAGATGGCTTACAGTATTTCATGAATCGTATATGGGTACCCAAATGGGAGATGTCCGTACCCTACTCATGAATGAAGCGCACAAGACATGATATTCTGTTCATCCTGGTGCAGACAAGATGTACCACGATCTCAAAGATTTATATTGGTGGCCAGGCATGAAGAAAGACATTGCTATGTATGTAAGTCGAAGCTTGACGTGCTCGAAAGTTAAAGCTGAACATCAAAAACCATCAGTATTACTACAGCAATCAAAAATTCCTGAATGGAAATAGGAAAACATAGCCATGGATTTTATTACCAAACTTCCTAGAACGAGTAGTGGGCACGACTCGATATGGATCGTGGTGGATCGGATGACAAAGTCATCTCATTTCTTGCCGATCCAAGAGGATTACAAGATGGATAAGTTGGCGAGATTGTATATAAAGGAGGTCGTGACAAGGTACGGAGTGCCGGTGTCGATCATATCCGACCATGACAGCCGATTTACTTGATGATTTTGGCAGACACTGCAGAAAGCAATGGGCACTCAATTAGATATGAGTACCGCCTATCACCCACAGACGGATGGTCAAAGTGAGCGTACAATACAAACATTGGAAGACATGCTCAGGGCTTGTGTAATCGATTTCGGTGGTAGCTGGGACACTCACTTACCGTTGACTGAGTTCTCTTACAACAACAGCTACCATACGAGCATTGGATGCGCTCCATTCGAAGCATTGTATGGGAGGAAATGTAGATCTCAGTTTGTTGGGTAGAGATTGGTGAAAGCCAGTTGACAGGCCCAGAGATCATTCAGGAAACAGCAAACAAGATCTTCCAGATCAAAGACCGACTAAAAGCAGCCAGAGATCGCCAAAAGAGCTACGCCGACAACCGTTGGAAACCTCTGGAATTCAACGTGGGAGATTGCGTTTTACTTTAGGTCTCTCCTTGGAAAGGGATTGTACGGTTTGGAAAGAAAGGGAAGTTAGCCCCGAGATACGTAGGACCGTTCGAAATCACGGAAAGAATCAGTCCAGTGGCATATCGATTAAGGTTGCCACCAGAACTCAGTGGTTTACACGATACATTTCACGTATCAAACCTCAAAAAGTTCCTGGTGGATGAAACTCTTCATGTACCAATTGAGGAAATCAAGATCGATGAAAAGCTTCATTTTATCGAAGAACCTACAGAGGTCATGGACCGAAAGGTCAAACGATTAAGGCGCAGCAAGATACCGATCGTCCGCATGAGATGGAACTCCAAACGAGGACTAGAATTCACATGGGAAAAGGAAGACCAGATAAAACTTAAATATCCACATCTATTCGAGGATGACACTCTTGGACCTAACTCCAGCTGAATTTCGGGACGAAATTCTCTCAACTGGGGGATACTGTGACATCCACCACCAAAAGGTCCGTCATTTAATGTGGATTCCGTTAACTTTTCTTTGAACGTTCATTCCTCACCTTTATAAACTATTCGTGTGGATACTATACTTGCTTTATCATCTTTTACACTTGTGTTCTCATCGTTAGCATTATATCCTTAAAACCTTTACAATTGTCCTTATCATTATCATTAAATACACCATTTTTATATATTATTATTGTCATAATAAAACCATTTTTAAGTTACAAATATCATTATTTTCACTTTTATCGTTAATATAACTAGCCGATTAAGGTCGTTTTTACCCGAAACAAATTTGGGAACTCGGGGATTTAAGTGCAGGGACTGATTGTGTCATTTTCTAAACTTGAAATGGGTATAAATACCCCCATTTTCCAGCCCTAATTCTAGAAAACCCCTTTTCTTCCTTTCTTCAACCGCCTCTTCTCCTCTCTTGCACAAACCGCCCTTTTCTTCGCGAATACTCCGGTAAAACCCCGGCATCAGCCGATTCCACTTCATTCTAGGAGGTAGACAAACTTAGTTGTCCTCTTTCCTTGTTGTTTCTGTCCTTTTCGCCTTGATTCGGGTACCCGGGACCAACCCGAGCATATGAGGCCGTGAGGTGTGTGAGATGTCTTTTTGTGCGTTCTTCTTGTTTTGTGAGTGTGAAATGTGTTTCTGGAAGTGCTTGTGGTGTAAATCTCATGTACGGAGGCTGCTCTGCACTCCTGCAGTCACGATTCTGCAGTTCTGGCAACTGGGTCTGCCGTGCGACTGAGCTGTGCAACTGGGTGTGTCGTGCGACTGAGTCGTGCGACTGAGTCGTGCGACTGAGTCGTGCGACTGTGTCTATCGTATGACTGAGTTCTGTGATTGGGCGTGTCGTGCGACTGAGTCATGCGACTATGTGTATGTGTGCGACCGAGTCGTGCGATTGAGTGTATGCGTGCGATTGAGTGTATGCGTGCGATTGAGTCTATGCAGATGAATGCCTGCGGTTGAGTTGGTACGACTGAATGCCTAGTCGCACGAATGAAGCTGATTCGTACGAATGAAGATTGATTCATGCGTATGGAGGTTGTGTCGTGCGATTGGGTGCTGTGTAGTACGACTGAATGCTGAGTCGCACGAATGAAGGTTCAATCATGCGAATGAAGTTGATTCGTACGAAAGAAGGTTGATTCGTGCGGATGGAGTGTTGGGTCGTGCGTCTGGTCCTGTCATGCGACTGAGGTTATTTGTGTGTGCAATTCCTACTTGTGTGTGTGATGTTATGGTGACATCGACACGGCTACCATTGCTAATGACAATATTTAAGTTAACACTATCAAACATACTAATGCTATCATAATCAAATCAACTTTAACATTTTACAATCTTCAAGAACTAATTTATAACCACGAGTATCACCTAGGTACTACGTTAACAACAATGAAACCTTCACACCCAAATCATCAGCAATGGCGAAGATTCTAAGTACTTGGATCTATATAAGATCTAATACTTATGCTTGCTTGTGTGCATTCCGCATGACCGAACTGATACAACCTTAACCAACCGAATGTTACTATTTTCGTTAAACGTATCATTAATGCTTAACGATAATTGTTAATAGGTGTTTGACCTTTTATTGCATACAACATTTGGAACTTGATCATCCATACTTACCACCGTACAAGTGAGTTTCGTGGCCCCTTTTCATACTTATTCAATTCTTTAATCATTTACAAACATGGGGAAAAGTATGCTCACCCATTTTTATGTTGTACAACTTACATTCTTGGAATCAACGTGTTACTGTTTTGTGAGTACTTATCTGATACATACATGGGTCGCTGTGTGGTACTTTCTTTGCGACCATTTAATTCCGTTGTTGGAACCGACGGATGGGTATTGGTAGTACTACTGGGTTGACACCCCCACCCTTGTTTGTTAGTATACTAGTTGGTACCAACAGTGGCCAGGAACGGGCCCTTGGGTGAATATATTCCGACAAGATTCTGTGTGTACGTCATTAGGTTTGGTTGTAAAGCTCATGGTTATGTGATTTTGTTTACTTATAACTGTATACATGGTATTCCACAAAACTATTATGCAGCATCAATTTATTTACTATTTAAACCTGCGAGCTCACCAACAATTTTGTTGACCATTTTGAGCATATCTTTTCAAGTGATAATGCTAATTGAAGATCTAGGTGTGCTGCCTTAGTGGAGACCCTAGGATTTATTTTGAGACTATACAGTAGTTGACAAACATTCTTTTGAAACATTGTAGTCTGATTACATACAATTATTCTTTTGGATACTTGTTCCCGGGTTGTGGGAATTACATTACAATGTTAATATTTTTGGTTACGTGAATCAGTTACAAGTTTATGCTTATGGCTATGTTGTCGTGAATATTGACTAAACACGACACAAGTATCCTTTGTGTCGGGTGTCGTCATGACACGCTTTATCATCTATTACATATATTACATCTCTATTGACAACAATGTGTTATGATGATCCCGTCTCATTACATCCCCGTGTTTCCGCTCTCAGTGGGGGTGTGACACTTTAATTATGCAAAACCTTGAATATGATGATTTGGGTATGTAAGGAACATTAGGATTATGCTAGTATTTTCATAGATGATTTCTAATGTGATAGAATGTATTGGTTGGTTTGAATGAATGTTGATTTGGTTAGTTATCTATTTTGGCCTGTTTGTAGGAGTTCATAGTTATGGGTTATATGGGCATGTTGTGCTTGATTTTATCCTTGTATGATGTATTGGTTGTGTTATAGTATACCGAGCATGATAATTGTTGAGATTCGCATGAGTTGTATGATATTTAGTGATATGATGATCTAGATGGTACGTATGGGTAATGAAGTGTCATATGTGATCAGTCTGTATGTTAATCATGTATGAAGTATTGTTATGATTGTGTAAATGAAAACTTCATCTATAATGTCACCAACGGGTCAAACGGGTCAACAGGGTCAAATGTATCTTGTCTTTATAAAACTTTGAGTCCTTTGATCGTAGAGCACTTAGGGTTTCTTTGGGATTTCTGGGTACACGTACTTATGTACTCGTGTGTTCTAGGTAACCTCTAAAGGTTGTCTTTCCACCCTTTCTTGTCAAGTTAAGCTTTAGGTATCTCTTACAGCATCAGGTGAGTTCATGCCCCACTCTTTTTATATATTCTCTTTTGGGGGAGATAGCATACTTGTTGTACAAACTCTTTATTTATATGAGTTGTGTATAGTCCTAATATAGTGCTGATTACCATGGAAAGTCCTCACACTTTTGGTTTATAAATAATTACCTAGCAGGGAAATCTTGGGTAGTACTACTAGGTCTGACGAGCCCCACCTGTGTGACTCGAGGTCAGGCGGGTGCAATATTGTCCTAATGAACATTGTCACGACCTGCTAAGTCATGGTAGGAGGCAACAAACGTAACACAGTCAGCTTCAAACACGAAATCACTATGATTATTAGTAATTGTGTATAGACTAGCTATCTATTGCAATACACTACTTATGTTTTGCAACTATTACTGATTTTGGTTTAACGCAAACTCTTGAACTCACCAACCTATGTGTTGACTTGTTTAATATTCTTTTCTCAGGTTAAGGTTGCCAACTGCCTAGGAGCACTCACGAGTCAGCATTATGAAGTTGTCTGCATGTCATAAAACGGAGTTTTATTTATGGTTGTTAAATACAAATGCTTTGTTTTTGCATAACTTTGGGGCACGTATGTTTGCGCATTTTCAACTCATGTTCACTATTTTAGATTTCTAGTTTCTTAAACGATTCCGCAGTATTCAAAGTAAATCTTTGATTTTGAATGTTAGTCCATATAGAGTCGTTCTTGGTTACTAATGACCTTGCGGTAAAACCCCGCACGGGGATTTTGAGGGTGTGACACCTAGGGTCATCCGTAGAGGAGGCTGGAGTGAATAGATATGTAGATAGGAACTCTAGTGTCAGATGTCGGTGGGCCTCTTATATCCTAGGTCAAACATCCACCTCTATGGTGTCTCACCCCCTACCCCTGCCTTAACATGCTCTAAATCACCAATAGACTGCAACACATCCTAATATATCAAGCAGGTCCCTTTTAGGGGCCGTCCTAACAACCTCCAATGTCGTTTATATGGGATATTCTCTCGTGGAAAACTAAAGGTGCGGGTGAGGGTCTAAAAAATCACCCTGACCCTCGCGCTCGATCCCAGGATGCGTAAATTTATGCGGTGGTATTATCTGCACAAAATTATAAAAATTAAAAGAATTTAAAATGTTACGGGTCGTGATGGGCATTCACTGCTCGTGAGCTTATGAATAATTAAAAAGGTTAGGGGTCCTGAGAAGCACTCACGGCTCTGACCTTCTTAACAGAAAGATATTATGGCTCGTAAGGCGCACTCACGGCTTGTGACTTCCTACAACTAGAAAGTTTACGGCTCATGAAACCTCTTCACGGGCCGTAACCTTTAAAAACTCATCAAATTTTAAATTTTAAATTTAAATTTATACAATTTTAAAACATAATTAGATAAAATAAATACAAATTTGGGTAGGTACTAGTGATAAAAGTTGGAAAATGAAAAATAATATGAAATGACGAGAGTCATACTAGAGGGAATCGTATAAGTGAAAATGAGCGTAAATGGACTTATAGGGCATGAGGCATATATCAGAAGGGTTTCATGGCACATGAAGATGCTCAGGGCCCGTCATTGAACTTGGTCACGGTCCGTGAATGGTCTTAAGGTCATTAACTTTTCACATTTAATATTCTATCCATTGAAGGTTCATAGCCCGTGAAGTGTCCCGTGAATGGTCTTAAGGTCATTAACTTTTCACATTTAATATTATGTTCGTTCGTTTAGGGTTGAACACAAGCAGTGTTCATTCATTTATTTTCATGAACATTCACTAATGTGTTCATTTATGTTCGATAATGTACGTTCGTGAACGGTCGATAATGTGTTCGTTTATGTTCATTAATATGTTTGATTATGTTCTTATGTTTTGTGTTAGTTATTTTTATGATGATTATATCAATTGTTTTTGGATATTTATGTTACGTGTTTATTTATGGTAAATTTTACGATAAAAATGTTGATTTTATTCTAAAATAAATATGTGATCACTTGTATTCGTTTGTGTTCATCGACATTTTGTGTTCATCATCTTTCATGAACATTTGTTTGTTTTGTTTGATTTTGTTTGTGTTCGTTTTTGTTCGGTAAATGTTCATGAACAGTTCATGAACATGTACATTTTCTTAATGAACAAACACGAACAAGGAAGTCCGTTTAGTAAGTGTTCGTGAACAAGTTTATTTCTTAATGAACGAACACGAACAAGGCCTTGTTAATGTTTGTTCCGTTCATTCATAGCCCTAAGCCAAATTATTAGTCTGTTTGTCCATGCCCGAATATGCTGTAAAATAATAATTAAAGACACTTTTTTACAATTTCAACAAATCAATATGATAATTACTCATTTAAAATCTTACATCTAAACATAAAAGAACGTTCCCTAGTAGCCCGCACCAAAATTGTAAGTGGACATCCACAATATCCATGTAATACACCCTACATTATTGGACATCTCTATTATGTAAAACTGCATAATATTTCGAGACTAGTTCTTGCCATTCCACCAATTATGGTTTTCAATTGGTTTTCGAATACTTTCAACAATTATACGTGAGTTAGAAGAAAATTTTTTCGCACGCCTTCTATCATTCCGTGAGATAACATTTTAATTAGCTCGTTTCAAACTAATGCGTTAAAACAACTAAAATATGTTTGTTTATATATGTTTAAATATAGAATCTTATATCAAATCAACTAATTGATACACTCTTTCCATTTAAAAATACGTCACGTCAAATAACTATATGAATAAAAAAACACAAAAAACGAGGAATAATTATGTCGCACCATTATATCTTGAAATTATTCAAGACCCGGAAGGCTTTTTACAGGTTGTAGTGTAAGGCCCCATTCCCGAGACGCTTACAGCTGGTCATTCATCACACTTGAAACACATAATTATATAACTTTACTTAAATCATGCAGCGGAAACTTTTAAAGCAAACAGTTCATTTCCATTAAATAACCATTTTTGCAAAATAATACATCGTTCATTACAAAATATCGTTCGTTCGTATTACAATGCAAAAGCGTTAAACAAAAGAATGCCATCCCAAAAAGAGCCGAGTAGCCGCCCCGTGCCATCCTCAGCAACATTACCTGCCAACTGAAAACACATAAAAAGTCAGCGTTGCTGAGTGAGTTCTAGTTTTACAAAACATTATATTACCTTTCGTTCTAAAAAATATCTTCTTACTATCGCACATGATCACACATCATACGTACATCAAGGTAATAGTTATTATCTTCATCATCGTTCGTTTTGTACATTTTGCACATTTCATACTTATCGCACCTTTCATACATCACTTATTATCTTTCACTTCTATCTTGATCCTGTCAAGCTTTACCCTCTTCATGGCACACAGCCATGATTACTGAGGTCGAATGACAAGGATCCTGTTTCATACTTTATTACTATATTTCGTTAGCGTTCATTTTTTGCTTTGTCACTTCATTCATTTCAAACATTATCATCTCGCTCGTTTCGTACTAACTCTAGATCCTGTCAGCCTTTTCCCCCATCGCGGTCCGAAACCGCCATTCCAAGCACAAAGGTCCTTTACTAATTGGCACCAAGCCCATGCCCGAAGCCACCGTTCTAGGAACAAAGCCTGTTGGCATATAGGCCGTAGTTCGAAACCACCATTCCGGGCACGAAACCTCATTTCTAATTGGCACAAAGCCCGGGGTCGAATGACAAGGATCTCATTTTGAGTCTGTTGCGACAGCAGGGTCGCTCACCTCATACGTTTTCTTTCATTCATTATTAATGCATGCATTCTTTCATTACATTCCACTTTTCATTATCTTCCACTTTACGTTACATAATACTTTCTTTTATTCCTGAACATTCAACGTAAAGCCACAATCATACATAACAGGAACGTACACATAAACATATACATACCAAATCATCGCCATACAAGGCACCATCATATATACATAACATCTATCATACATACACATGCAATATCATCATGCCCAATATAACCACTAAGGCCACAACAGTCATCTTACATGAACTTACGGGAAATTCCAGGTCAAAACATACATCTACACTTTCCCCCGAAAGTCAGTACTTAAACAATGTTTTTCCTCGGGTATGCAAGCCCTATGTGGGTGTATGGGCACCCTTCAGTCGCAGGGCCACCCATGTGACTGAACCCCATGTGAATGAACACCAAGCGATTAAGCCTCGTGCGAATGGACATCCATGCGAATGAACACTGTGCGAGTGGACCTTATGGGGATGGACACTATGCGAATGGACGTCATGCGGATGGACTCAATGCGGATGAGTACTTATGTGAATGGGCTCTTAGTCGCATGACTCCCCATGCGACTGGCCCTCCAGTCGTGCGATTGAAGCCAGTCGTGCGTTTGAACCTCAATCGTGCGACTGAACCTCAATCGCACCGCATTCGGCCGTATGGCCTCCAGTCGGTCACCTAGCCCTAACTGATGCAGAATGCAGTTCATCCCAAACCCAATCTGCCATTTTTGACCTCCAATGTGACACACCGTAATTTCAGGTTAACACCATTCAGACTGTTGTCGTATTCATCATTACAATCTCGTTATTACCTAAAACATTTACAAGCATCGCCACCGTCATCGTTAAACATGTTATGTTATATAATACTAACATGAGGAATAACCCCATTTTTCAAATACAAAATGGTGTTTCTAGAGGATTCAAATAAACGGGATTACTTAAGGAATCCTCTTAATTAACATAGCTCGCTCATTTACGACGTTATCAACTGAAACAAATTCGGGAACTCGGGGACTAAGTGCGAGCACCAAACGTGACAAATTGCCAAACTAGGGTTGGGTATATAAAACCCTTACCAGCCCTATCTTTCATTCCACACCCCTTCTCTTCACATCCTTCTTCACTTTCTTCTTCACTTTCTTCTTTTACTCCTCTGTACTACATCCTAGCACCGAAATCACCTCCTTTGGTCCTATTTCCATCGGCTAGACTACGCTACAGCTGAGTTAGCACATTCCCAGTAGGTAGGCGACCTTGGTCGTCCATTTTATTGCTCGTTCACTTCTGCGAATTTAGGGTTTCGGGTGCTCGGGTTCAACCCGAATGCATGAGGTCGTGTGGGTGCGTGTGTTATCCATCTACATGTGCATTTTACTTAGACATGTTAGAAAAGTGTTTTTGGAATTCCTTGATGTGTGAAACCCGTGCACCAAACAGCCGAAGGCTGTTCAGCCCCTCCAGCAGTCACGATCTGCTGCAGTTCGCGACTGGGTCAGTCGTGCGACTGAGCCGTACGATTGGGCGTGTCGTGCGATTGAGTCAATGCGGATGAATGTGTGTGACTGTGTGTATCGCACGACTGAGGGTCCAGTCGCACGAATGAAGCTGATTCGTATGGATGAAGGTTGAATCGTGCGAATGGCTGTTGAGTCGTGCGAATGGGCGCTGCGTGGTATGACTGAATGCTGAGTCACACGAATGAGGGTTCAATCGTACGAGTGAAGTTGATTCGTACGATTGAAGGCCCATTCGTGCGAATGGAGTGTCCAGTTGTGCGTCTAGTCTTGTTATGCGATTGGAGTCATTGTGAGTGAGTTCTTCTTATGTGCGGTGTGCCTATCGTGTGATGATAAGGTAACATCAATAAAGTATCATTGCTTGACCACAAAGATTAAAGTCATGTCTATCAACAAGCACATACTTTTTCAATCTAAAATAACCTAACCGTTTACAATTATCGACAACCCATTTGGGATCTACATAAGGTCTGATATGTGTATGCCTGCTTGTGTGTGCTACCCACGACCGAACCAATGCAACCCGACCCGACTAAACATATCTATTAACACTAGACACAACATTAACGCTTAACATAACTGTCAATAGGTGTTTGACTGTTTACTGTAAACGACGGTTGGGAGTCTTCCATCCTACATACTTACTACATAATATGTGAGTCTTCACGGCCCCTATTTTATTTTCTTTCCTTTTGGGGGAGAAAACATGCCAACACGTTTTCATAAATGGTTTTAGTATTATTGATATCGCTTGTTACGTTAGTGCAAACACACATAACAGTCCTTACATTATTGAACCGTTAGTAATGTGTAGCGAGGTAATTCCGAGTAGTACTACTGGGTTTGACAAACCCTGCCCGGGCTAGTAGCGCTAGCTTGATTGGAGGTCAAACGGGTGCATTATTGACCTAACATTTGTCACTGTCTGGTGAGACGTGACGGGAAAACGACAAACATATGGGACATGCAAACAGCCAGCTTCGGTTCAAAACGCTAAGTAACATGATTACAGGCTATCTACCTATCGATATGCTTTAATTACTTTACCATTTGAACAGTTACCAACGTTTTATCTGAGATTAAACCTGTGAACTCACCAACTTTATGTTAACACACTTTAGCATGTTTTCTCAGGTTATAGGAACGTATAGGCTCATGATGCACGCTTCAGGAATGCACTCAGGACATGCATCATCAAAAATCTAAATTTCTTGCATTGAACATTTTGTTTTGATTTGGCACTTGTAACTTTCATGTGATGGTTTACTTTCTATGTATACGCTTCTGCACTGATGTTTATCGTATTTACGTTTACTCTGATTGAAGTCAAACGTATATTTTAAATCCATATAGTGTCGTTTGATATGACTGTGTCTGAGATCCTGGTTGGTCACACGCCTAACCGTAAAACCCCGTTGGTGGAAATTGAGGGTGTGACAGATTGGTATCAGAGCCACAGGTTATAGAGAACCAGGATTGCATTGCATCTAGACAATAGCCTTAGACACAACACTAGTATCACACAGACACTTTTACATTATTGCAACTGTTGTACGAACAACCTCCCGGCACACTAACATTACATTGCTGAACGAACATAACGTTATCCGCATGCTACATGTATCATTATCGACTGACAGAGAGGCGGAGAATCCCGCTCGCTCACTTCCAATATCTACACTTGTTTCTTCACTCGTGGAGTTGAAGCAACGACGAATTGAACCTAACATTACCACTTTGGAATACAGAAACCTTTCTATCCTGCACGACTAGCCTAACGATGACAAACAAAGAGAACAACACCTCACCCTTCCAACTCTTTCACACTTGTTACCATTCCCAACATATCCTATCTTCTACGCTAGTCTGAGCAGTAAACGAGGGACAACGAAGATATTCAAAGTCTATCAGAGAATCGGACTTAGACATTTAAACACCTTGAACTTCAAAGGGAAAAAGGCCAAATCGTTTTGATTCCCCGTTATCTTAACCGAATCCTTTATACCTCCTTAGTTACTTGACCCTTGGTAAAATAAATATATCTATGATACCTTTATCATTGATGACACTTGGCACTTGATAAGGTATGTTATTTTGAATAGGAGAAACCATGGGTGACCATGCAAAGCAAATTAGAATCACGGGTGCACACGTAATTGTAATTTGTCGTGCATGAAAATTCTGGCAACTCTATTGGGTGATAACGGTCATAATCAGTACAAATTTTCATTTCCATACTTGGAGACATGAGGTCTCGGTTCTCATAAAGCCTCACTATTGATATGCAAACAAATCCTTCATTCCTACTAGTATGATACAATTTATTTTATCAATAATTATTATCCGATTAGTGACTATTATGCATTGTGAATTGAAGAACCATGTCTGGAAGAAGACCTGGATGCCCAAGTGGATGAGGAAACATCACCCTGACTCAAGCTAAGTTGAATGCTATCATTAATGAGCGTGTTGCTGATGCGCTTGCAGCCTATGAACAGGTCCGCAATTGGGACCAGAACAAGCAGAATCTGAATCAAGGAGGTCCAACAGTCTGTACCTTCAAGATGTTTATGGATTGTAAGCCTCACTCTTTCAGTGGTTCTGATGGTGCTGTATCATTACTTCACTGGCTGGAGAAACTCGAGTCGGTGTTCGCCATGTGCAACTGTCCTGCTGGAAATCGTGTCAAGTACGCCTCTGGCACACTGGAAGGACTAGCTTTGACATGGTGGAACTGACAAGTCCAGACCTTAGGGCTTGATGCTGCTAATGGCTTGCCATGGGATGATTTCAAGATTTTGATGAAAGAAGAGTATTGCCCTAGAAACAAAGTCCAGAAACTAGAAGAAGAGTTTTGGAATCTTAAGATGATTGGTTCTGACATTGAGGAATATACGACTCGTTCACATGAGTTGGCTGCTTTATGTCCTCAGTTAGTGACCACGGCCTACAAACGGATTGAGAAGTACATTGATGGTCTAGCTCCTCAAATCCAAGCTAGTGTTATGGCTGCTGATCCTGTCACTATTCAGCAGGCTATCCGACTAGCTCATAAACTCACTGATCAGGCAGTGGCGCAGGGTACTTTGCCTAAACGTGGCGTTGCATCTGGTTCATCTGAACATAAAAGGAAATGGGATGGTAACAACAGCAAGTCTTCAAGCTCCAATAACACCCAACAACAACAGACCAGAAGGTTTGATTCATCAAGAAGCTTCACCAACAACAATCAGAACAGCAACAACAACAACAATGGTCAGGGATCGAGCAACTATGCGGGCAAGTATCCGAAGTGTAACCGGTGCAACTTCCACCATCCTGGTCAGTGTGATTGACTCCATTGTCAAAGGTGTGGAAAGATGGTTCATGCTGCTAAAGAGTGCAGGGGTGAACTGATGACTAAGCAACAACCTCAACAACACCAGAGTGAAGTGACTAGAGGCTGTTATGAGTGTGGTAAGGAGGGCCACTACAGGAAGGATTGCCCGCAGCTGATGAGTGGAAACAAGGGAAACAATGGAAGCAATGCTAATGGTCGTGCTTTTGTGATTGGTTCTGGCGACGCAAGGAATGATCAGAATGTGGTTACTGGTACGTTTCCCCTGAATGGTTGTTTTGCTTCTATACTGTTTGATACCGGCGCTGACAAGAGTTTTGTTTCCAACAAGTTTATTAAGTTCTTAGATGTAACCTTAGCTGATGTGGAGCCTAGTTACACTGTAGAATTAGCTAACGGGAAATTAATTGAGGCAACACACATCATTAAGGGATGCAAGCTAGGATTATGTGGTCATGAGTTAGATATTGATCTGATGCCTATCACACTTGGTAGCTTCGATGTAGTTGTTGGAATGGACTGGTTGTCCAAGAATCAAGCTTAGATCATCTGTAGGGAGAAAATCATTCGTGTACCACTTCCTAGTGGTGAAGTTTTGTCAGTTCAGGGTGAAAGGAGTGGTACGGTCTCAGGAATCATCGCCTACATGAAAGCACAGAAGTGTTTGCGTAAGGGTCATACCGCTTTCCTTACTATGGTCACTGAAACAGAAACTGAGGAAAAGAAAATTGAAGATATCCTTATTGTACGTGATTGTCCCGAGGTTTTCCCTAAAGACCTACCCGGTCTCCTACCGCATCGCCAAGTCGAGTTTCAGATTGATTTGGTACCCGGAGCCGCACCTATCGCAAGAGCACCGTACAGATTAGCTCCAAAAGAACTACAAGAGCTGTCTACGCATCTGCAGGAACTCTTGGATAAAGTATTTATCAGGCCTAGCTCCTCACCGTGGGGAGCCCCAGTCCTGTTTGTCAAGAAGAAGGACAGAACCTTTTGTATGTGTATTGATTATAGGGAATTGAACAAAGCAATGGTTAAGAATCGTTATCCTCTCCCGCGCATTGATGATTTGTTTGATCAACTTCAAGGGTCTAGTTTCTATTCCAAGATAGATCTGAGGTCAGGTTATCATAAACTAAGGATTCGAGTTGAATACATTTCAAAGACTGCTTTCAGAACTAGGTATGGCCACTACGAGTTTTTGGTTATGCCATTCGGGTTGACCAATGCGCCAGTGGTTTTCATGGACCTCGTGAACCGAGTGTGCAAACCTTATTTGGACAAGTTCGTCATTGCCTTCATCGATGACATCCTTATTTATTCAAATAATAAGGAAGAACATGAGGAACACCTTAGGCTGATTCTGGAGCTACTAAAATGAGAACAATTGTACGCTAAATTTTCAAAGTGCGACTTCTGGACACGAGAGGTCCATTTCTTGGGTCATGTGGTCAATGAGAATGGGATATATGTTGACCCGGCAAAAATAGAAGCCATCAAGAACTGGGCTACGCCTAACACTCCGACTGAGGTACGACAGTTTCTCGGGTTGGCTGGCTATTATCTACGGTTCATTGAAGGGTTCTCAAAGATTTCTCAACCTCTCACCGCATTAACTCATAAAGGCACTACGTACAGTTGGGGTGACAAACAAGAATCCGCATTTCAGGTTCTGAAGCAGAAACTATGTACGGCACCGATTCTATCCCTGGTTGAGGGAACAGATGATTTTGTAGTTTACTGTGATGCTTCTATTCAAGGCCTCGGTTGCGTGCTAATACAACGCGAGAAGGTGATTGCTTATGCATCCCGACAATTGAAGGTTCACGAGAAGAATTACACGACACATGACCTAGAGTTGGGAGCAGTCGTGTTTGCACTCAAGATATGGAGACACTACTTGTACGGTACCAAGTGCACCATTTACACTGATCACAAGAGTCTCCAGCACATCTTTGAACAGAAGGAGCTGAACATGAGACAACATCGTTGGGTCGAGTTGTTGAACGACTACGATTGTGCGATCAAGTATCATCCGGGCAAGGCTAATGTAGTAGCAGATGCCTTAAGTCAAAAGGAGACACCTAATCCAAAACGAGTTCGAGCATTACAACTCATCATTCACACCAGCTTACCCGATCAGATCCGCAATACTCAACTTGAAGCATTAAAAGACGAGAACCTGAAAGCCGAATCGCTACGAGGCATAGAGACGCAACTGGAAACCAAGCCTGACGGAATCCACTACTTCATAGACCGAACATGGGTTCCCTTGTATGGAGACCTACGAGAGATAGTAATGGACGAAGCTCACAAATCACGGTACTCTATCCATCCAGGTTCAGACAAGATGTATCACGATCTGAAGGTTCTTTACTGGTGGCCCAACATGAAAGCCGATATCGCCACCTATGTAAGCAGATGTTTAACCTGTTCTAAGGTCAAGGTGAAGTATCAACGACCATCTGGCTTACTTCAACAACCGTAAATTCTAGTATGGAAGTAGGAACAGATATCAATGGATTTCATCACCAAACTGCCAAAAATCCCAGCGGATGCGATACCATTTGGGTGATCGTGGATCGCTTGACGAAATCCGCACATTTCCTGGCAATCCGCGAGACTGACCGCATGGAAAAGTTGACTCGTATATACCTAAGGGAAATTGTCTCTCGGCACGGTGTGCCAATTTCCATTATCTCTGATCGTGACACTCAATTCACTTCACACTTCTGGCAATCCTTACAACGATCATTGGGAACGCGGTTGGATATGAGCACCGCATATCACCCTCAAACCGATGGCCAGAGTGAGCGTACGATCCAGACTTTGGAAGAGATGTTGCATGCCTGAGTGATAGATTTCGGCAGCAGTTGGGAAACTCACTTACCGCTAGTTGAGTTTTCTTACAACAATAGCTATCACACATCGATCAAAGCTGCTCCATTTGAGGAACTGTGTGGGCATAAGTTCCGATCACCTATTTGTTAGGCGGAAGTTAGAGAAAGTCAACTTACCGGCCCTGAACTTGTGCACGAGACGACCGAGAAGATCGTTCAGATCCGTAACTGTATGGCAGCAGCACGTGACCGACAGAAGAGTTACGATGACAAGCGCCGCCGACCATTGGAGTTTCACATAGGTGACAAGGTGCTTTTGAAAGTGTCACCTTGGAAGGGTGTGATTCGTTTCGAAAAACGTGGGAAACTAAACGGGTCGGCCCCGTGGCCTATCAGCTGAACCTACCCGAAGAACTCCGTGGAGTACACAATGTGTTCCATGTTTCAAACCTAGGGAAATGCCTTGTAGACGAGACTCTCTTCGTTCCGTTAGACGAGATACAGGTTGACGAAAAACTACGTTTCATCGAAGAACAAGTGGAAGTTATGGACCGAGAGCTCAAGACACTCAAACGTAGTCGTATTCCTATCGTCAAGGTCTATTGGAACTCAAAGCATGGACCAGAATTTACCTGGGAACGTGAGGATCAGATGAAGAAGAAGTACCCGCAACTGTTCCAGAATAAGGCATCTACCTCTTAAGATACGCAGAAACTCTATTCAACATACGTTACAAACTGTTGAGCCTTGGATCCCCCGTTGAACCTCGTAACATGATGTTCTAATTTTCCGGACGAAAATTCCTTCAACAAGGGATAATGTGACACAGCGTAATTTTAGGTTAACACCATTCAGACTGTTGTCGTATTCATCGTTACAATCTCGTTATTACCTAAAACATTTACAAGCATCGCCACCGTCATCGTTAAACATGTTATGTTATATAATACTAAAATGAGGAATAACCCCATTTTTCAAATACAAAATGGTGTTTGTAGAGGATTCAAATAAACGGGATTACTTAAGGAATCCTCTTAATTAACATAGCTCGCTCATTTACGACGTTATCAACCGAAACAAATTCGGGAACTCGGGGACTAAGTGCGAGGACCAAACGTGACAAATTGCCAAACTAGGGCTGGGTATATAAACCCCTTACCAGCCCTATCTTTCATTCCACACCCCTTTTCTTCACCTCCTTCTTCACTTTTTTCTTCTACTCCTCTCTACTACATCCTAGCACCAAATCATCTCCTTTGGTCCCGTTTCCGTCGGATAGACTACGCTACAGCTGAGTTAGCACGTTCCCAGCAGGTAGGTGACCTTGGTCGTCCATTTTATTGCTCGTTCACTTCTGCGAATTTAGGGTTTTAGGTGCTCGGGTTCAACCCGAATGCATGAGGTCATGTGGGTACGTGTGTTATCCATCTGCATGTGCATTTTACTTAGACATGTTAGAAAAGTGTTTCTGGAAGTCCTTGATGTGTGAAACCCGTGCACGGAACAGCCGAAGGCTGTTCAGCCCCTCCAGCAGTCGCGATCTGCTGCAGTTCGCGACTGGGTCAGTCGTGCGACTGAGCAGTACGACTGGGCATGTCGTGCGATTGAGTCAATGCGGATGAATGTGTGTGACTGTGTGTATCGCACGACTGAGGGTCCTGTCGCAGTATTAAGCTGATTCGTACGGATGAAGGTTGAATCGTGCGAATGGCTGTTGAGTCGTGCGAATGGGTGCTGCGTGGTACGACTGAACGCTGAGTCGCACCAATGAGGGTTCAATCGTACGGGCGAAGCTGATTCGTACGATTGAAGGCCCATTCGTGCGAATGGAGTGCCCAGTTGTGCGTCTAGTCTTGTTATTATGAGTGAGTTCTTCTTGAGTGCGGTGTGCCTATCGTGTGATGACAAGGTAATATCAATAAAGTGTCATTGCTTGACCACAAAGATTAAAGTCAATGCTATCAACAAGCACGCGCTTTTTCAATCTAAAATAACCTAACCGTTTAAAATTATCGACAACCCATTTGGGATCTACATAAGGTCTGATATGTGTATGCTTTCTTGTGTGTGCTACCCACGACCGAACCAATACGACCCGACCCGACTAAACGTTTCTATTAACACTAGACACAACATTAACTCTTAACATAACTGTCAATAGGTGTTTGACTGTTTATTGTAAACGACGCTTAGGAGGCTTCCATCCTACATACTTACTACAAAATCTGTAAGTCTTCACAGCCCCTATTTTATTTTCTTTCCTTTTGGGGGAGAAAACATGCCAACACGTTTTCATAAATGGTCATAGTATTATTGATAGCGCTTGTTACGTTAGTGCAAACACACATAACAATCCTTACATTATCGAACCGTTAGTAATGTGTAGCGAGGTAATTCTGAGTAGTAATACTGGGTTTGACAAACCCCGCCCGGGCTAGTCGCGCTAGCTTGATTGGAGGTCAAACGCGTGAATTATTGACCTAACATTTGTCACTGTCTGGTGAGACGTGACGGGAAAACGACAAACATATGGGACATGCAAATAGTCAGCTTCGGTTCGAAACACTAAGTAACATGATTACAGGCGAGCTACCTATCGATATGCTTTAATTACTTTACCATTTGAACAGTTACCAATGTTTTATCTGAGATTAAACCTGTGAACTCACCAGCTTTATGTTGACACACTTTAGCATGTTTTCTCAAGTCACAGGAACGCATAGGCTCATGATGCACGCTTCAGGAATGCACTCAGGACATGCATCATCAAAAATCTAAATTTCTTGCATTGAACATTTTGCTTTGATTTGGCACTTGTAACTTTCATGTGTTGGTTTACTTTCTGTGTATACGCTTCCCCACAGATGTTTATCGCATTTACATTTACTCTGATTGAAGTCAAATGTTTATTTTAAATTCATATAGTGTCGTTTGATATGACTGTGTCTGAGATCCTGGTTTGTCACACGCCTAACGGTAAAACCCCGTTTATGGAAATTGAGGATGTGACATCCAAGGTCATCCAAACCCATTCTAAGCCCAAATCAACCATCCTAATCCTTGGGAATGCATACCACAACACCATTCAAGCACACACAAGCCCGGAAACTAACTCCAAACGCATCACACGAAAACACATCCAAATGGGTCAAGCAAACACACATACAAAAACGGGTTTACTATGTGTTCCTGCCCCAAATCAGTTGAAAACGAGTAAAAGAGGGGTCCTAGAACTAACACAAACAACACCGAGAAGAAGAGCTTTATTTAGACCCGCTACACGGCGATCTCCATGCCCAAACCCACTCGAACCAAGCCTTTTTCTCTCTTTTCTCCTTTTCTTCTTCTCCTCTATTTTCTTTTCTAAAAATATGAGTGTGGGGAGAGGGTAAGGGACGCCCTCTCCCTTCAAATATCTCCACCTACCCGACTTTCTCACGTTGCCGAGTTTGGTCCCCCGACTTGGGACTTTATTTCTTTTTCTTCTTTCGTCGGCTTCAAAGAAAATATCCTGGCGTTACAAGTTCACCCCCCTTATATAGGTATCATCCTCGAAACCTATTATTCCTCGAAGAAACGTGGGTAATGATGTTTCATTTCTTCCTCAGTCTCCCACGTTGACTCGGATCCTTTCCTGTGCTTCCACTGTACGCGCACTAGAGGAACCACTTTATTTCTCAGCCTCTTCTCCTTTCGATCGATGATTGCTACTGGTTGCTCCACATAATTGAGCCATTCGTCTACTTCGATATCCTCCAGTAGAACAATCATATCTTCATCTGCCAAGCACTTCCTTAGATGAGATACGTGGAATGTCGGGTGAATTCCACTTAACTCAGCTGGTAACTCCAATCTAGAGGCCACCTCTTCTACTTGAGCAATGATTCGAAAAGGGCCAATGTATCTCAGGCTCAACTTCCCTGCTTTCGGAAACGAATGATACCCTTCCAAGGTGAGACCTTCAACATAACCTGGTCACCCACCTGGAACTCAATCGGTCTGCGTCGTTTATCAGCATACGACTTCTGTCCATCTTTGGCTACCTTCATGAAGGCTTTGATCCTTTCAAGCTTTTTAGTCGTAGCCTAAATCACCTCGACGCTCCCTAACTGTAACACCCGTAATTTCTTTTAAAGAATAAAAGAAAAATGATAAGAAAAGAAAAGGAAAGGTATCTTGGAAGAAAGTAAAATGAATAAAAGTGGAAGGGGGCTTTGTGTAAAAGTATAAAAGTTAAATTATTTTATATTAATATGGGTATGGCCGCCCATAAAGCCTCCATCCCATCTGCTTATGTCGACCAAGTTAGAAGGAGAAAAAGAAAACTGATATTTCTTCGGTTCTAGAGAGAGAAAGAGGCTGATCTTCAACAAGGTAAGCATTTGATGCACAATTAGTTTGGTTTTGTTTGTGTTTTGACTAAGAAACTGAGAATGTATGTTCTTATGTGTATATGTGTTCGGGTTTGTGTGTTTTAGACACATCTAGGCTTTCGAATCCTTTGGAAAAGCTCAAGCAGAAGAGTTGAACTTGAGAGCAGCTAAGGTGAGTTCTAGACCCCTTTTTACCTGTTTTAAATGTTTTGGGGCTGGAAAATGCATGTAAGTATGTTTTTATAAAATTTGGGTTGATACCCGTATGAAATGAATGTATGTATGTTTATGTTTATGTTAGATTTATGCCTAGAATCATGTGTATATGTTTAGAACTAGGCATTTTGATGTTTGGGACTTAGAATAAATAATTACAGGTTGATGAGTCCACCAGTGCTCATCGACCAACAGTGTGGTCGTATGACCAGGATATTTTTCTAAGTGTTGAAGCCCAGTAGGACTCATACGACCAACAGTGTGGTCGTATGACCAGGTGATATATATTTCTAAGTGTTGAAGAGTCCAATAGGACTCATACGACCAACAGTGTGGTCGTATGACCAAGTTATATTTCTAAGTGTTGGTTCAATAGGACTCATACGACCAACAGTGTGGTCGTATGACCAGGTGATAAAATTTTCTAAGTGTGTTGAAGAGTCCAATAGGACTCATACGACCAACAGTGTGGTCGTATGATCAGAATGTAATTCTAAGTATGGGATGGTACGACCAATAGTGCTCATACGACCAACAGTGTGGTCGTATGACCAGATGATAAATTCTAAGTATAAGATGAAAAGTCCAGCAGTGCTCTTACGCCTAACAGGGCTCATACGCCCAGAGGGCTTATACGCCTAACAGGGCTCAAACGCCCAGGACACTTAGAATTTTTCAGAAATTTCCTGCAATACCGAAGTTCGAGGTTTTGACCAGGGTTGACTAGGGTTAATAAATGATGATGTTTCATGCATGTAATGATGATTATGATTAACCCTTATTATTACTGATATTATTATCAGTGTATTATTGTTGATTAACAATATTATTAGTAAAATATTGTTAAGTATGGTATGATGCTATGTATGACGATGAAAGTATGATGATGAATGTATGATGAGGAATGTATGATGATGAATGTATGATGATGAATGTATGATGAGTATGTATGTTCCTTGTGACTGTGTATGCTTACCTTTCTGAAACTTTACGAATAACGAGAACGAACTAATGAGTATTATGTATCGTAAAGTGAAAGATAATGAAAGAGGAACATGATGATGAATGCATGTATTAACGAATGAACGAAAAGAAGAATGATGATGAATACATGCATTAATGAACGAACGAATTATGTCTTGCAAGCATTGAATAACGCGATTGGTCCTTCTTTGTGATTGACCATGGTCATGGTACCTCTACCGCTTACCTCTAGTACCGTGGCATACGTTTTGTTGTTCATATGTTGACTTCGGCCCGGTAGCTAATAACGATCGGGGTGTAGCATATGGTATTGGTACAATTCACCTTTCAATGTATGCAAGTAAGTATGAACGGGATTCTTGTCATTCGACCACAGTAATCATAGCCAAGTGCTATGAAGTGGGTAAAGCCTGACATAATCCATACGAGAAGTTAAAGATAACGATGAATAACAAATGATGAAGATAATAACGAATATTATCTCTGTGTACGTATGATGTATGAACGCATGCACGAAAGGATACTTTTAAATAAGTAAAAGTATGTTTTATTACAAAACTAGAACTCACTCAGCAACGCTGACTTTTATGTGTTTTCCAGTTGGCAGGTAGTGTTGCTGAGGATGGCACGAGGCGGCTACTCAGCTCTTTTGGGATGGCATTCTTTTGTTAATGTTTTTGTATTGTAATGCAAACAAACGATATTTTGTAATGGGTGTTGTACTACTTTGCAAAAGCATTTATAGTAAAATTTAAAGTTTCCGCTGCATGGTTTTTATTAAGTTATATTAAATGTATGGTTTTATGGGTAATGACGACCAACTGTGAGGTGCCCGGAACGGGGCCTTACAAGTTGGTATCAGAGCCAAAGTTTAAGTGAAATGGGTAAATTTTAAAATAAACCTAAACTTAAACTGAAAATGGGACAGAAAGGAAGAGAATGCCATCTGAGTAGTTGCGTGCCATCAGGTATTTTTATTAAAGTTAATCATGATTTCGTGCGCCTAATATGTGTTTATGTGTACTGTTAGACTTAGATACTAATGTAGTCAGGACAGGTAATGCTCGGGGTATGAAGAGTAGAGTAAGTGGCTAATCACAACTGGCCACTGTAATTAGGGACTTATTATACTTGACATAAACTGAGCTGTTTCCTTGAATGACCGTGTTGGTGTTTGAATCTTCCAGTGTGATAGAAGATGGTTGGTGGTAGATCATCTAAAGCCCCACTTGGTGGAGGCATTGGCGGAAGTGGTGCGGAACCACGAGCCACAAGAGGAAGGCCTAGACAAGAGAAGAAGGTTCCCGAAGAACCTAATACTACTCCCTCGGGGGGAGTGGATGAGAGTGATGATGTGAGAGCCTCGGTGAAAGAGACAGTGATCGAGGAGGTGCACCAAGTCATGCAGACGATCTTACCGTCTGTAGTGACCGAAGTGATAAAGGCAGTACGTGAAGACGAGAGACGAGGGAGGAATCGGTCCTCGGGTAGACAGCAACAGACAGAAGCAGAAACAGTATTATCTGATGATGAAGAGGAAGAGGAAGAAGAACAGTTACGGGAGACAGCCCGGGTTGTAACTACGGGGCATTCATGAGGTGCAAGCCCCCAACTTTTGATGGTTCTGGTACTGCTACTGATGCTCACCAATGGGTGATGGAAATGGAAGCTGTCCTCGATATTAGTGATTGCCAGGAGGACAAGAAGGTGAAGTTTGCTACCCACTCTTTTACAGGGTCGGCTTTATGCTGGTGGAAAAATATAGTCCAAGCCGAGGGTAGCAGGGCTATAGGGAAGATGAAGTGGGCTGAGTTAAAAAGGCTGGTGATCGAGGAATTCAGTCCTCGTCGGGAAATGGATAGAATTGAGAGAGAGTTCCTGCAGTTAGAGGCGGGGACGATGACCCATCAACAATATACCACCAAGTTTAACGAGTTGGCGTTGCTGGTGCCAGAGCAGGTGACGCCGGTGTCTCAAAAGATCAACCGGTATATTCAGGGGCTGCCAGCTGAAATTCGTTGGCACTTGATTTCTGCCCGACCAAGCACTTTCAGGTCGGCAGTGGATTTGGCGGGAAGGTTATTCGATGAACGGGCTGCTTTGGTAAAGGCTGTGGGTAGCAAGAAAGGAAGTGGAGAGAAGAACTGGCAGGGGAAGAGATTTGGTCGGGGTGATACTTCGACGAACAACAAGAAGGTGAGAGTGGATGACCACCGTGTGGTCGTGTCTAGAGCTGGGGTGAGGAAGTGTGGTAAGTGTGGAAAGGAGCACTCAGGGGAGTGCAAATGGGGATCCAACCTCTGCTTTAAGTGCGGGAAGACAGGGCACATATCAAAAGATTGCCGGATGGGCAAGTGCTTTAACTGTGGAGAAAGTGGCCATATGAGCAGGGACTGTAAGAAGCCGAGGGCTGAGGCTTCAGGGGTAAAGAAGACGGGAAGTGAAGGTCCGAGAGCAAGCGCCAGGGCTTTCACTATGACGCAGGAAGAGGCTAGGACGGACCCCGATGTGGTGTCAGGTACGTTTCTAGTAAATCAAACTCTTGCTTCTGTGTTATTTGACTCTGGTGCTAGTAGGAGTTTCATTTCTGCTACTTTCTGTGCTACATTGCCTGTTAGTAGTAAATGCATTAGTGAGCCTTTTTATGTAGAAACTGCTATTGGTAAGTCCACTAAAGTTACTGATGTGATAGAGGACTGTACCATAGAATTAGAAGGTCATAGGTTTGCTGCTAGATTACATGTGATGCCCCTAGGTGGATTTGATGTAGTACTAGGGATGGATTGGTTAGCAACCTATGAAGCGAATATCATATGTCGAAAGAAGGTGATTAGATTGACGGCATCTGACGGAAGTCTGGTGACCATATACGGTGATCGGGTAACGGTGATTCCTAAGGTGATTTCAATGGCGGTGGCGGGGAAGTGCATGAGGCGTGGGTGCAACGCCTATCTATGTTATGTGAAGGATGTGGAAACGCCAACACCACAACTATCTGACGTTCCGGTGGTGTGTGAGTTTCCAGAGGTGTTCCCGGAAGACTTATCGGGATTGCCACCTGACCGCGAAATTGAATTTCAAATTGACTTAGTACCCGGTGCCCAACCTGTCGCCAAGGCACCGTATCGATTAGCTCCTACGGAGATGAAGGAGTTGATGGAGCAACTGCAGGAGTTGCTTAACAAGGGCTTTATAAGACCGAGTATCTCTCCTTGGGGTGCCCCGGTCTTATTTGTGAAAAAGAAGGACGGTAGCATGAGAATGTGTATCGACTACCGTGAATTGAACAAGTTGACCATAAAGAATCGGTATCCGTAACCGAGGATTGATGACTTGTTCGACCCGCTCCAGGGTGCCAGTTGGTTCTCGAGGATAGATCTTCGATCTGGCTACCATCAATTGAAGGTAAAGGAGCAGGACATTCCTAAGACAGCTTTTCGTACGCGTTATGGACACTATGAGTTTCTCGTTATGTCATTTGGTCTAACTAACGCGCCAGCTGCTTTTATGGATTTGATGAACCGAGTGTGTCGGCCAATGTTAGATAAATCAGTGATTGTGTTCATCGATGATATCCTGATTTATTCGAGGAGCAAAGAAGAGCATGCCGGTCACATTCGGGAAGTGTTGGATACTTTGAGAAGGGAGAAACTGTATGCTAAGTTCTCCAAGTGTGCCTTCTGGTTACGCGAAGTACAATTTCTGGGTCACGTGGTACATGCAGAAGGAATAATGGTGGACCCAGCAAAGGTTGAGGCTGTGATGCAATGGAAATCACCAAAGACGCCATCCGAGATTCGTAGCTTCTTGGGGTTGGCGGGCTACTATAGGAGATTTATTCAAGACTTCTCCAAGATAGCCTCACCTTTGACAAAATTGACTCGCAAGGATGTAAAGTTCGTGTGGGGTCGAGAACAGGAGGATGCTTTCGAGGAATTGAAAACGAGACTGACACAAGCTCCTGTCTTGACATTGCCCGAGGGAAACGAAGACTTAGTGGTCTATTCGGATGCATCTTATTCTGGGCTAGGTTGTGTGTTGATGCAACGTGGAAGGGTAATAGCCTATGCATCCCGACAACTGAAAACCCACGGTCAACTATCCCACACACGATCTAGAGCTAGCTGCGGTGGTTTTTGCGTTGAAGATATGGCGGCACTATCTATACGGGACGAAGTGCACTATCTTCACAGACCATAAAAGCTTGAAGTATTTCTTCGAGCAGAAAGATTTAAACATGAGGCAAAGGCGATGGTTGGAGCTCATAAAGGATTATGACTGCGAAATCCATTACCATCCGGGCAAGGCCAACGTGGTGGCCGATGCCCTTAGCCGAAAGGAACGGCCTGAGCCGATTCGGGTGAAGGCTTATCAGCTGATCATGACCCCCGATGTGATGACACAGGTTAGGAAGTTCCAAGACGAGGCTTTGAAAGAAGATCGTCTTAACTCCGAAAGGATGAGAGGTCTAGTTACGGAATTGGGTGAGAACACTCTTGGTGTTAGGACCCGATTTGGGCGAATGTGGATTCCTCGATACGGGGATCTACGTGGAAGAATTATGGACGAGGCCCATAAGACCCGATACTCCATTCACCCCGGTGCTACGAAAATGTACCACGATATGAAGAAAGACTATTGGTGGCCGGGAATGAAACGCGACGTAGTGGAGTACGTAAGTAAGTGTCTGACTTGCTTACAAGTGAAGGTGGAACACCAGAAGCCCTACGGGAAGATCCAACCGTTGGATATACCCGAGTGGAAGTGGGAACACATCACCATGGACTTTATCACGAAGTTACCACGTACCCCTAAAGGGTATGATGCTATATGGGTGATAGTTGACCGCCTGACGAAGAGTGCCCACTTCGTACCGATCCGCGAAACGTACTCATCTGAAAGATTGGCGGATCTGTTCATCAAGGCAATTGTAGCTCGTCATGGTGTACCGGTGTCTATTGTGTCTGATCGTGACACCCGGTTTACCTCCAAGTTTTGGAAGAGATTTCATGATGCAATGGGGACGAGGCTACACATTAGTATAGCATATCACCCTCAGACAGACGGTCAGTCTGAGAGGACGATCCAAACACTCGAAGACATGCTTCGGGCGTGCGTGATCGATTTTGGAGGAAGTTGGGATGATCACTTGCCGTTAGCAGAATTCTCGTACAACAATAGCTATCATGCCAGTATTGGCATGCCACCATACGAGATGCTATACGGTAGGAGATGTAGGACGCTCGTATGTTGGGGAGACATTGGGCAGAAGGAACTGGGAGGTGTTGAGGTGATTGAAGCAACGACTGAGAAATTAGAAAAGATCAAAGCCTTCATAAAGGCGGCGAAAGATAGGCAAAAGTCGTATGCTGACAAGAGGCGAAGACCGATAGAGTTCAAGGTTGGTGACCGAGTCATGTTGAAGGTCTCGCCCTGGAAGGGAATCATTAGATTCAGGAAAAGAGGTAAGCTAAGCCCGAGATACATAGGACCTTTCCGAATTGTCGCACGGGTAGGAGAGGTGGCCTATCGACTCGAATTGCCAGATGAGTTAAGTGGAATTCATCCCACATTCCATGTATCTCATCTGAGGAAGTGCTTAGCTGATGAAGGCATGGTTGTACCACTGGAGGATATCGAGGTCGAAGAGCGGCTCAACTAAGTGGAGCAACCAGTGGCAATCATTGATCGTAAGGAGAAGAGGTTGAGGAATAAAGTGGTTCCTCTTGTGCGTGTACAGTGGAAGCACAGGAAGGGATCCGAGTCTACGTGGGAGACTGAAGAAGAAATGAGACAGCATTACCCACATCTGTTTGAGGAATAACAGGTTTCGGGACGAAACCTATATAAGGGGGGTGGACTTGTAACACCCGTAATTTCTTTTAAAGAATAAAAGAAAAATGATAAGAAAAGAAAAGGAAAGGTATCTTGGAAGAAAGTAAAATGAATAAAAGTGGAAGGGGGCTTTGTGTAAAAGTACAAAAGTTAAATTATTTTATATTAATATGGGTATGGCCGCCCATAAAGCCTCCATCCCATCTGCTTACGTCGACCAAGTTAGAAGGAGAAGAAGAAAACTGATATTTCTTCGGTTCTAGAGAGAGAAAGAGGCTGATCTTCAACAAGGTAAGCATTTGATGCACAATTAGTTTGGTTTTGTTTGTGTTTTGACTAAGAAACTGAGAATGTATGTTCTTATGTGTATATGTGTTCGGGTTTGTGTGTTTTAGACACATCTAGGCTTTCGAATCCTTTGGAAAAGCTCAAGCAGAAGAGTTGAACTTGAGAGCAGCTAAGGTGAGTTCTAGACCCCTTTTTACCTGTTTTAAACGTTTTGGGGCTGGAAAATGCATGTAAGTATGTTTTTATAAAATTTGGGTTGATACCCGTTTGAAATGAATGTATGTATGTTTATGTTTATGTTAGATTTATGCCTAGAATCATGTGTATATGTTTAGAACTAGGCATTTTGATGTTTGGAACTTAGAATAAATAATTACAGGTTGATGAGTCCACCAGTGCTCATACGACCAACAGTGTGGTCGTATGACCAGGATATTTTTCTAAGTGTTGAAGCCCAGTAGGACTCATACGACCAACAGTGTGGTCGTATGACCAGGTGATATATATTTCTAAGTGTTGAAGAGTCCAATAGGACTCATACGACCAACAGTGTGGTCGTATGACCAAGTTATATTTCTAAGTGTTGGTTCAATAGGACTCATACGACCAACAGTGTGGTCGTATGACCAGGTGATAAAATTTTCTAAGTGTGTTGAAGAGTCCAATAGGACTCATACGACCAACAGTGTGGTCGTATGATCAGAATGTAATTCTAAGTATGGGATGGTACGACCAATAGTGCTTATACGACCAACAGTGTGGTCGTATGACCAGATGATAAATTCTAAGTATAAGATGAAAAGTCCAGCAGTGCTCTTACGCCTAACAGGGCTCATACGCCCAGAGGGCTTATACGCCCAACAAGGCTCAAACGCCCAGGACACTTAGAATTTTTCAGAAATTTCCTGCAATACCGAAGTTCGAGGTTTTGACCAGGGTTGACTAGGGTTAATAAATGATGATGTTTCATGCATGTAATGATGATTATGATTAACCCTTATTATTACTGATATTATTATCAGTGTATTATTATTGATTAACAATATTATTAGTAAAATATTGTTAAGTATGGTATGATGCTATGTATGACGATGAAAGTATGATGATGAATGTATGATGAGGAATGATTGATGATGAATGTATGATGATGAATGTATGATGAGTATGTATGTTCCTTGTGACTGTGTATGCCTACCTTTCTGAAACTTTACGAATAACGAGAACGAACTAATGAAGTATTATGTATCGTAAAGTGAAAGATAATGAAAGAGGAACATGATGATGAATGCATGTATTAACGAATGAACGAAAAGAAGAATGATGATGAATACATGCATTAATGAACGAACGAATTATGTCTTGCAAGCATTGAATAACGCGATTGGTCCTTCTTTGTGATTGACCATGGTCATGGTACCTCTACCGCTTACCTCTAGTACCGTGGCATACGTTTTGTTGTTCATATGTTGACTTCGGCCCGGTAGCTAATAACGATCGGGGTGTAGCATATGGTATTGGTACAATTCACCTTTCAATGTGTGCAAGTAAGTATGAACGGGATTCTTGTCATTCGACCACAGTAATCATAGCCAAGTGCTATGAAGTGGGTAAAGCCTGACAGAATCCATACGAGAAGTTAAAGATAACGATGAATAACGAATGATGAAGATAATAACGAATATTATCTCTGTGTACGTATGATGTATGAACGCATGCACGAAAGGATACTTTTAAATAAGTAAAAGTATGTTTTATTACAAAACTAGAACTCACTCAGCAACGCTGACTTTTATGTGTTTTCCAGTTGGCAGGTAGTGTTGCTGAGGATGGCACGAGGCGGCTACTCAGCTCTTTTGGGATGGCATTCTTTTGTTAATGTTTTTGTATTGTAATGCAAACAAACGATATTTTGTAATGGGTGTTGTATTAGTTTGCAAAAGCATTTATAGTAAAATTTAAAGTTTCCGCTGCATGGTTTTTATTAAGTTATATTAAATGTATGGTTTTATGGGTAATGACGACCAACTGTGAGGTGCCCGGGAACGGGGCCTTACACTAACTCTTTATGACCAATATCACCCCAACAGACGGGTATCTGCATCTCCTACCGTATAGCATCTCATAAGGTGGTATACCAATGTTGGCATGATAGCTGTTGTTGTATGAGAATTTAGCTAACCGTAAGTGGTCATTCCAATTTCCCCCAAAATCAATCACACATGCCCGAAGCATGTCCTCCAATGTCTGAATGGTCCTTTCTGACTGACCATTAGTCTGGGGATGATAAGCCTTGCTAATATGTAACCTCATCCCCATGGCGTCGTGGAATTTCTTCCAGAATTTGGATGTAAACCTGGTGTCATGATCAGACACAATAGACACCGGCACACCATGACGAGTTACAATTTCCTTGATGAACAGATCAGCCAACCTCTCAGATGAATATGTCTCGCTGATTGGTAGGAAGTGAGCACTCTTCGTCAAGCGGTCAACAATCACCTATATAGCATCATACCCTTTTGGAGTATGCGGCAGTTTCGTTATGAAATCCATGGTGATGTGCTCCTACTTCTATTCTGGTATATCTAAAGGTTGGATCTTCCCATATGGCTTTTGATGCTCGGCCTTCACTTGCAAGCAAGTAAGGCACTTACTCACATACTCCACAACGTCACGCTTCATACCCGGCCACCAATAATCTTTCTTCATGTCTTGGTACATCTTTATAGCACCGGGATGAATAGAGTATCGAGTCTTATGAGCTTCATCTATAATTTTCACCCATAGATCCCCAAGACAAGGAATCCACATTCGTCCAAACCGGGTTCTAACACCAAATGTGTTTTCACCCAACTCCGTGACCAGACCTCTCATTCTTTCAGAGTTAAGATGATCTTCTTTCAATGCCTTATCTTGACACTCTTTGACTTGCTTCATCACATCTGAGGTCATAATCAGCTGGTACGCCTTTACCCGAATCGGCTCGGGCCTTTCCTTTCGGCTAAGGGCATCCGCCACCACGTTGGCTTTGCCCGGATGGTAATGGATCTCGCAATCATAGTCCTTTATGATCTCCAACCATCGTCTCTGTCTCATGTTTAGGTCCTTCTACTCAAAGAAGTACTTCAAGCTCTTGTGGGTCAGTGAATATGGTGCACTTCCTCCCGTAGAGGTAGTGCCTCCAAATCTTTAACGCAAAGACCACTGCTGCTAGCTCCAAATCATGAGTAGGGTAGTTAACCTCATGAACCTTCAACTATCGGGATGCATAGGCTATAACCCTTCCTTTTTGCATCAAGACACACACCAACCCCAAGTAGGAAGCATCAGAATAAACCACCAGATCTTCACTTCCATCGGGTAATGACAATACAGGAGCTTGAGTTAACCGCACCTTTAATTCCTCAAATGCCTTCTCCTGAGCTTGACCCCACACAAACTTTACATCTTTCCGGGTCAACTTGGTTAGTGGAGAAGCGATATTAGAGAAGTCTTGAATAAACCTTCGGTAATAGCACGCCAAACCCAAGAAACTACGGATTTCGGATGGCGTCTTTGGAGACTTCCATTGCATCACCGCTTCCACCTTTCTTGGATCCACCATAATCACATCCAGATTCACCACATGACCCAAGAATTGAACCTTACGCAACCAAAACGCGCATTTGGAGAACTTGGCGTACAACTTCTTGAAAGAATTGATCTGCCCAAGATACATATTAAATTGATGTGGCTAGTGTGATATGATCCAAGTCGGGTCATACCCAATAACAAGCCAAACAAACACCGATAAATATTTGTTCGTTGATAAGATCATGCAAATAAATATTAACACCAATTTAGAAACCGGGTTTTCTAAATTATTGCTTTTGCAAATGAGCAAGATTATATATAAATATATATATGAATATATATATAATTTGTTCATATGGGATTATTTGTTCATTTTAATTAGATTAACAATGACAAATAAAAGTGTGTGTGTTAGTGATATAAAATTAAAGTGGTTTAATTTTATAACACAAGGATACAAGAGTATATATATGATTCTATAAAATTTGAAATAAAAGGGGATCAAAAGAGAGCCAAAAGGGCCGCCCCTTTTAGTCTTGGAATGCCCCCCTTTTAATTCCAAGGCCATGCAATCTTGAATCATTATTACAACACTCTTTCATTTGAAGTTTCTCTCTCACACACATACTAGTTCCTCTCTCCCTCTCTTCTCGGTTTTTGACAGCCAAAGAGCTGAAGATTTTCAGCTTAAAGAAAAGTTCTTGGCTGAAAGGATTCATCAAAAGGGAGTTCATTGCATTGGTGTTGAAGGACCTAGCAAGAAGGTGTTTGTACAAGCTTGGGGTATAGCCTCTTGAGAGCTTCTACTTTGGAGTTTTAGCCACATCTTCATCTTCATTCTCATCTCAACATTTCGGGTTTAGGAAGCTACAAAGGTTGTAGTTTCTTGACTATCTAATGTTCTTTCATTTGTATGCATTGTGTATAAAGATCCATGGCTTGGAGTTTTTGTCAAATGGGTTTGATAATCAGATTTTAACATGTTTTAAATCATATATTCCGCTGCGTTTTTCATATATACAAGTAAATATGAACTTTGATAAACATGTTAAACCCCAACAATGGCATCAAGAGCCACTTATACATATGCATACATGTATTATACTTGGTATTTCATGTTGACAGCACCAAAACCGTGGGTTAAGGGGCCGTTTTGGTACCCCCTTTTGATGTTTTAAAGATGCTACATTATGCATATTAGGATCTTTAAAACTCTAGTTTATAAGATAATTGTTTGCATGGACTAAACCCATTTGTTCTTGGTTTATGTTGGCCAAAAACATGGGTGATAAGGGGCTGCCAAAATCTGTTCATTAGTATATATTTGGATATATTGTTGTTTATTATGCATAACAAAGCCTAGACCATTTGGATTGAATGATTGATTGTCATGTTATATTCATTTGGGCATGTAATAATTTATCTTTGGTTTCAAGTTTTGTTTTGTAATCTATTCATTCATATGGTTTGTAATAAATAGATTAGGAGTTTTTCTTTACTAGAAAAAATGTATTAGGATACATATTTTGTAAAGGATGCTCAAGATCAAGACTTGAAGAAAAGATAAGACAAAGAGGATGCTTGAAGATGTGGTTTCAAGTGGGAGTCCCTTTGGTCAACCATGTGTCATGATTCATAACCCTTAGGACATGACCATTTGACACACTTGTTTTGGCTAAACAAGTGTGATCAACTTAGTATGCTTTGTTATGCATATATGAATGTTTTGTTTATGTTTGGTTGAATGCATATGATGATGTTTGTTTTGAATATTTGGATGTGATTAACAAACCTTCAACTAAAACAAACAAAAACGAGTAATTGGTTCTCAAATCATTAAGCATAAATAGAATGGTTCTATAAAAGGAGTTAATGGTTTGCAAAATAAAATGGGTTTTATTTAAAAGAACCAATAGGGTACCATATGGTTGAATGCATACAATCATATGATACATAGACTTTTATAAAACAAGAATTGTCAAATTATAAATCCCTTTTTGAAAAACAAGTTAAACACCATCCTTTTACACAACACTTAGGTTACTTGCTAACTCTTAGTGGAATAAAGGTCACCTAACCACTTTGAGGGAACTTGTAATTTGAGGTGAGAATACCATGTTTGTGGGATAAAGGTCACCTAACCACTTATATAGTAAACTCACACGTGTGTGTAAGTAGGACGACTTGATTTGTAAAATATATTGAATGGATCACCTAAAATATGTTTTATAAAAGGTGTTGATGGGATAAACATGCCGTGATAAACATATGATGTTTAAACGATCCCATACCACTAGAAGTTGCAATAGGTTGCAATTGTCATTTATGACTACCTTGTTTTATTTAAATAATGGGATAAAGGTCACCTAACCAATATTTAAATATAACGTTGGATTCTAAAATTTTGTTTATTAATAGTCTATGAGACATAAAGGGTATTAATAAATGGAATATATTTATCAACGATTACTAAAATGGAACTTTGTAAAATCTTGTAGATGGCCGACAACAACAACGCTAATAATGATGTACCAAACCAAAGCAACCAATCCCTAAGGGCGATCTTTCAAAGGGATCGTCTAACACCTAACAACTTCATGGATTGGTACCGCAACTTGAGAATTGTTCTCAAACAGGAAAAGCGGTCCTATATCCTTGATGATCCCATCCCCGATGAACCTAACGAGGAGGATGTGGAAGCCTATAATGATTGGGTTAGATATGTGGAGGACTCCATCCAGGTCTCTTGCTTAATGTTAGCAAGTATGACACCCGAACTCCAAAAGGAGTATGAGCTCCATGGAGCCTATGACATGATCACTCAGCTGCGGGAAACGTTCCAGCAGCAAGCTAGAGTGGAGCGCTTCGAAACGGTTCGAGCGCTTCATGCATGTAGGATGGAGGAATCCCAATCAGTTTCATCTTATGTTCTTAAGATGAAAAGCCACATCGACCGCCTTCAAAGGCTGAACTGTCCCGTCTCAAAGGAGCTGGCCACGGATTTGATCCTTAATGGCCTAACTAAAAAGTTTGAGGCATTCGTCATGAATTACAACATGAACGGATGGGACAAGAGCATAAATGAACTTCATTCTATGCTCAAATCAGCTGAGGCGGGAATGGGTAAAAGGGTTTTACCCGTTCTCACCATTAATGAAGGTGGGAGAAGGAGAAGGTCTCTACCCCCTCCTAAGGCAACTGTTGCCAAAGGAAAGGGGCCGTTGGGGGAAAGGGGAAGATGGTTGTTAGGGCGGAACCTCCGAAGCCCAAGGAGAAGAAGGAAAAGGTTGCTGTGAACGACCCATGCTTCAAATGTGGTGAGATAGGGCATTGGATGAGAAATTGTCCAGTCTATCTCAAAGAGTTGAGAGAAAAGAGGGATGCGGGGCAAACCTCAGGTATTATATACATGATACATATAGAACTAAATGTTATTTCTTCTAACACATGGGTATTAGATACCGGATGTGGAACTCACATTTGCAATTTGTTGCAGGGGTTCAAAAGAAATGAGCATTATGAAAAAGGGGAAATAAGTCTCTTCATGGGCAATGGTGCAAAGGTTCATGTGGAAGCCCAAGGAGACTACATTTTGAAACTTCCAAATGGTTTGGAAGTTTTTTTATGTAATGTATTATATGCTCCTAGTTTGACTAGGAACATAATTTCTGTTTCCCGTTTAAGACAATATGATTATGATTTCAAGTTTGTTGACAATGATATTCATGTTTCTTTGAATCATGTATTTTATTTTAAGGCTATACCTTGTAATGGCATTTATGAATTGGTTCATGAAAACGCAACATATGATAGCTCAATATACCAAGCAACCACCAAAAGACTCAAATTGGATTTGAGTGATACCTACCTTTGGCATTGTCGCCTTGGTCATATAAACAAGAAACGCATACAAACACTTCAAAGAATGGTCTTTTAAAAACAAATGAATGTGATTCATTTGATGTATGTGAATCTTGTTTACAAGGAAAAATGACTAAGGCACCCTTTAGTGGAACTAACGAAAGGGCGAAAGATTTATTAGGTATCATACATTCGGATGTATGTGGTCCTTTTAAGCCAATGACTAGGAATGGTGAAAGATACTTCATTACCTTTACCGACGATTATAGTCGCTATGGGTATGTGTATTTATTAAGACACAAAGATGAAGCTTTTGAAGTGTTCAAAATCTTCAAGAATGAAGTAGAAAATCAACTCAACAAATCAATTAAAGTTCTCCGCACCGATAGAGGCGGTGAATACCTAAGTGATGTTTTTCAAGATCATCTTAGGAGTTGTGGGATTGTCTCACAACTCACTCCACCTGGAACACCACAACATAATGGTGTGTCTGAGAGGAGGAATCGAACCTTATTGGATATGGTTCGATCTATGATGGCTAGAAGCATATTGCCTCTATCATTTTGGGGTTTCGCTTTGCTCTCCGCGGCCCGTATTCTGAATATGGCCCCAACCAAGAAGGTGGAAAGGACACCTTTTGAGATATGGCATGGAAGAGTTCCATCCCTATCATTTAAGGGTCTGGGGTTGTGAGGCTTATGTTAAGACTCCCACCCAAACAAATTAGATGTCCGATCCACCAAGTGTATCTTTGTTGGATATCCTAGAGATTCTATGGGATATTATTTCTATGATCCACTGGAACAAAAGGTGTTTGTTTCCAGAAAGGGTGAGTTCTTAGAAGCCAAGTTCCTTATGGAAGGAGCTAGCAATAGAACTGTGGATCTTGAGGAGGATCAAGAACCACAGCCCGATACACGCTTGGTTGAAACTAGCACTCAACATGAGGATGTTGAGAATGATCAAGCGGTTGATCAATACACACAGAACGTTCGCAGAAGTGGTAGAACTAGTAATCCACCTGAAAGATACGGATTTTTCATGGATGGATGCTATGTGGTAGATTCTGATGAGCCAACCACATATCATGATGCAGTGTCCAATTCGGATTGTGACAAATGGCTTGAAGCCATGAACGTTGAGATGCAATCCATGTATGACAATCAAGTTTGGGAACTTGTTGTACCACCTCTTAATTCCAAAGTAGTTGGAAGTAAGTGGGTTTTCAAGAAGAAAACCGATATGCATGGAAACTTGGATACTTACAAAGCTAGACTTGTAGCAAAGGGTTTCACTCAAACTCAAGGGGTTGATTATGATGAAACCTTCTCACCTGTTGCAATGCTTAAGTCTATAAGGATATTGTTTGCCATAGCAGCTCATTATGATTATGAGATTTGGCAAATGGATGTCAAAACCGCTTTTCTAAATGGATATCTTGAGGAAGATGTCTATATGGTTCAGCCTGAAGGTTTTGTCGATCCAAAACATCCTAACAAAGTATGCAAGTTAAAGAAATCAATCTATGGATTGAAACAGGCATCGAGAAGTTGGAATCACCGTTTTGATAATGAAGTAAAGAAATTTGGCTTCATCAAAAACGCTGATGAGGCTTGTGTGTATAAGAAGGCTAGTGGGAGCACAATAACCTTCCTAGTATTGTATGTTGATGACATACTACTATTTGGAAATGACATTCCAACCTTGGAAGGTGTAAAAACCTGGCTTGGAAATTGTTTTTCCATCAAGGATCTTGGTGAAGCCACCTATATTCTGGGAATAAAGATCTATAGGGATAGATCAGGCGGCTGATATGATCAAAGTGTGGGAATAAAGATCTATAGGGATAGATCAAGGCGGCTGATAGGTTTGAATCAAAGTGCATACATTGACAAAATCTTGAAAAGGTTCAAGATGGAAAACTCTAAGAAAGGTACTGTACCTATTCAAAGAGGGACAATATTGAGTACGACTCAATGTCCAAGCTCGAAGGAGGAGCAAAATAGAATGAAGGCAATCCCATACGCATCTGCTATAAGATCCATCATGTATGCAATGATATGCACTAGACCGGACGTGTCATGCGCTTTAAGCATGACAAGTAGATACCAGCAAAATCCTGGTGATAGTCATTGGATGGCTGTCAAGAACATTCTGAAATACCTAAGGAGGACTAAGGACATGTTCTTGATCTACGGGTCTGGTGAAGAGGAACTCGTTGTAAAAGGTTACACAGATGCGAGTTTCCAAACCGATCGAGATGATTCACGATCTCAATCAGGGTACATCTTTATTCTGAATGGGGGAGCTGTTTCTTGGAAAAGCTCAAAGCAAGAAGTCGTAGCGTTGTCCACTACAGAGTCAGAATACGTCGCCGCTTCAATGGCAGCACAGGAAGCTGCATGGCTGAAGAAATTCATAGCCGATCTAGGGGTAGTCCCTTCCATTCAGGATCCCCTAGAGATCTTTTGTGACAACGAGGGTGCGATTGCTCAAATCAAGGAACCTCGTGCTCATCAAAAGACTCGGCACATTGAACGGAGATTCAACTACATAAGGGATGAAGTTGAAAAAGGAAAAATATGTATTCACAAAGTCCACACTGATAAAAACATTGCGGATCCACTCACAAAGCTCCTTGAAAAGGCAAAGCATGAAGGTCATGCTTGTGCCATGGGACTTAGATATTCTAGTGACTGGGTTTAATGTTGTACTTTGTATTTGGATATTGGAACTTATGTTATTTGACTTAATTATATGGATATAATGTTCATTTGTTCTTCTATTTTAGCATGTTTAAATCCGTGAATAAATAAGTTATTCTAAACGTCCGTAGTCGATCATACTTGTGGGAACAATTATGAATGTAAGACTATAATGAACTTGGATTGGTTGATATTCATAAGGTATGAATATAGAGCAAGAGGTTGCTACCAAGGTTCATTGATATCTATGGGATATAGATATTGGACTGACCCGCACTCAATTATTTCTGCATGGAATCTTGTGATTGGTCATAAGAAATATTGAGTAAAGGCGAATATCATAGTATCCTCAGACCTGAGATACATATTGGGTCTTGATATTCACCAAGTATGGTATTTTGACTTAGTACTTTGCTGTTCTGAAATATTGGCAGTACATAAGGCTGAGTTCAGGTATGATATGAGGTGATTGTGAGAGACGTATGTAGTCAAGATGGAATTTGTTCCTCTTATTCGTTGAGAGTTAGATGTCTAAGGCCTATTAAAGTTAAATCATCGGAGAATGACAATTCTGTGTCTCCTGGATTTAACATGACATCTGAAAAAAAGGATAGATGATTGATTCACCTAAATCATATTCAAGTAAGGTACTTGAAAAAGGATGATGTTATTGAATGGCACTTAGTCATATACATTAGGGGTAGCAAACCGTTGCTAGGCGTTATTTGCTGCTTGCATCAATCTTATATGAATCTTGTGCAAGTGGGAGATTGAAAGAATTGATCTGCCCAAGATACATATTAAATTGATGTGGCTAGTGTGATATGATCCAAGTCGGGTCATACCCAATAACAAGCCAAACAAACACCGATAAATATTTGTTCGTTGATAAGATCATACAAATAAATATTAACACCAATTTAGAAACCGGGTTTTCTAAATTATTGCTTTTGCAAATGAGCAAGATTATATATAAATATAAATATGTATATATATATAATTTGTTCATATGGGATTATTTGTTCATTTTAATTAGATTAACAATGACAAATAAAAGTGTGTGTGTTAGTGATATAAAATTAAAGTGGTTTAATTTTATAACACAAGGATACAAGAGTATATATATGATTCTATAAAATTTGAAATAAAAGGGGATCAAAAGAGAGCCAAAAGGGCCGCCCCTTTTAGTCTTGGAATGCCCCCCTTTTAATTCCAAGGCCATGCAATCTTGAATCATTATTACAACACTCTTTCATTTGAAGTTTCTCTCTCACACACATACTAGTTCCTCTCTCCCTCTCTTCTCGGTTTTTGACAGCCAAAGAGCTGAAGATTTTCAGCTTAAAGAAAAGTTCTTGGCTGAAAGGATTCATCAAAAGGGAGTTCATTGCATTGGTGTTGAAGGACCTAGCAAGAAGGTGTTTGTACAAGCTTGGGGTATAGCCTCTTGAGAGCTTCTACTTTGGAGTTTTAGCCACATCTTCATCTTCATTCTCATCTCAACATTTCGGGTTTAGGAAGCTACAAAGTGTGAAGTCACTGGATCGGTAAACATCCGAGCACAATCTTGACGGAAGGATAAACAACCAAAAGACAATCAATAATGCGAACAAGAATCGAATGATTTCATTGATAAAACATAACGATTTTAAGCTCGTTACAACTTAAGAATCAAGACTTTTGGCAAGGGGAGATCGAGCATGATCTCCCCTCTCATCCGGTAGCGCCTGGGCGCCGGGAACACTATGAAAACCCTTTTTTTCTACACATTGAAACTGGTATATATAGGCCTCGGCCCATATTAGATGCGACTGGGCCCATTCGTGCGATTGGACCATACGTATGGTTCAATCGTACGACTGGACCATTCTTATGGCTCAGTCTTACGAATGACCCAATCGCATATCTCAGTCGCACGACTGGTCCATTAGCATGGCTCAGTCGTACGACTGAGTCTCATTCGCATATGCTCCTGCGAATGACCCAGTTTCATGTGTTTACAAGGTGTATAACATTAAGCCTAGACTATTCGTCAAGCGACGGACACACTATATATGACTATATATGCTCCAACACAAAGGTTATAGTTTCTTGACTATCTAATGTTCTTTCATTTGTATGCATTGTGTATAAAGATCCATGGCTTGGGGTTTTTGTCAAATGGGTTTGATAATCAGATTTTAACATGTTTTAAATCATATATCCCGCTGCGTTTTTCATATATACAAGTAAATATGAACTTTGATAAACATGTTAAACCCCAACACTTCTCCCTTCTCAACGTCTCCAACACCCCTCGAATGTGACCAGCATGCTCTATCTCGCTCTTTGAATAAATCAGGATATCATCAATAAACACAATCACTGATTTATCCAACATTGGCCGACACACTCGGTTCATCAAGTCCATAAAAGCAGCTGGCGCGTTGGTCAACCCAAATGACGTAATGAGGAACTCGTAGTGACCTTAACGCGTGCGAAAAGCTATTTTAGGAATATCCTGCTCTTTCACCTTTAGCTGATGGTAGCCAGATCGAAGATCTATCCGTGAAAACCAACTGACCCCTTGAAGCTGATCAAACAAATCATCAATCCTCGGTAACGGGTACTGATTCTTCACCGTTTACTTGTTCAGATCGCGGAGCACCCCAAGGAGAGATACTTGTTCTACTAAACCCCTGATCAAGCAGCTCTTGCTATTGCTCCATCAACTCTTTCATCTCAGTCGGAGCCAAACGATACGGTGCTTTCGCAACAGGTTGGGCACCTGGTATCAGATCAATCTGAAACTTGATCTCACAGTCTGGTGGCACTCCTGGTAAGTCTTCGGGAAACACATCTGGAAAGTCACACACCACCGGTACATCAGATAGTTGTGGTGTTGGCATATCCACATCCTTTACGTAGGCCAAGTAGGCACTACATCCACGCCTCATGCACTTTCCCGCCACCGCCATTGAAATCACCTTCGGAATCGTAGTAACCCGATCACCATAAACCGTAACCGAGCTACCGTCGGGTGCTTTCAAACCAATCATCTTCTTGGTACACACAATGTTCGCCTCATAATCCGCTAACCAGTCCATCCCAAGAACCAAATCGAAACCACCTAAGGTCATCAAGAATGGTCTAACCAGAAACTTATGACCTTCTAATTCAATGTCATAGTCTTCTATCACTTCAGAAATCCTTGTAGACATACCTATAGCAGTTTCTATGTCGAAGGGCTTATCGATACTTCTACTTCTAACAGGCAACTTGGCACAAAAGGCAGCAGAAATAAAACTCCTACTAGCTCCAGAATCAAATAGCACAGATGCAAGAGTCTGATTTACTAGAAACGTACCTGACACCACATCGGGGTCTGTTCTAGTCTCATCCCGAGTCATCGTGAAAGCTCGGACGCTTGCCCTCTGCCCTTCTCCTCCAGCCTTCTTCGCTCCCGAACTTTCAGCCCTTCGCTTCTCGTAATCCCTGCTCAGATGTCCATTTTCCCCACAGTTATAACACCTTATAACTCCACAATCTCTCGCCAAATGACCAGGCTTCCCATACTTGAAGCAAATATTTGATCCTCGTTTCCATTCTCCCAAATGCCCCTTCCTGCATTTACCACACCTTTTCGACCCGGCACCTGATGTGACCACACTGCGGTCATCCACTCATGCACTCTTATTACTCGTCGAGGCACCACCCCGACCAAAGCTTTTCCCATTCCAGTTCTGGCCACCTCCACCTTTGTTACTCGCCTCAGCCACCACCACTTCCCGCTCATCATACAGTCTCCCCGCCAGGTCAGCCGCCGACCTAAACATGCTCGGTCAGGCAGCGATCATGTGCCTGCGAATATTCACTGGCAAACCCTGAATGTACCTCTTAATCTTCCGTGATAGAGGCATCACCTGATCCAGCACCAGACGAGCCATCTCGTTGAACTTCGTGGTGTACTGCTGATGTGTCATGGTTCCCGCCTCCAGTTGCTGGAACTCCCTCTCAACCTTGTCCATCTCCCGGTGAGGACAGAACTCCTCAATAACCAACTTCTTCAGCTCTGACCATCTCATTCTCCCAATAGCCCTGCTACCCTAGGCTTGGACTATGTTGCCCCACCAGCATAAAGCCGAGTCCACAAAAGAATGGGTAGAAAACTTCACCTTTTGGTCCACCCGGCAATCGCTGATATTCAATACAGCTTCCATCTCTCTTACCCATTGGTGAGCAGCAGCAGCAGTGCCATTTCCATCAAAGGTAGGGGGCTTACACCTTTGAAATGCCCCGTAGTTACAGCATCGTACCTGCTCCTGCGCAGGCTCTTCCTCCTCCTCATCGTCATCAGAGGGAATCGTCTTAGTCATCGGTTGCTCCCAACCTCCCGAGGACCGGTTCCCCTCCCTTCTTTCTCTTTCCCTTATAGCCTAAATTACTCTGGTCACCACAGACGGTAAGATCGTCTGCATGACCTGATGAACTTCTTCCACAACAGCCTCCTTTACCTAGGCTCTCAAATTGGCGCTCTCATCTCCACCCTCCGGATGAGGGGTCTCAGGTCCTTTATGAACCACCTTTTCAACCCTACGTCTTCCTCTTTTGGGTCGCGGTTCAGCACTAGGCCCACCACGACCTCCACCCCTTGAAGCTTTAGAAGATCTACCACCATCCATCCTCTAACACACACTGAAAGATTCAAACACCAACACGGTCATTCAAGGGAATAGCTCAGTTTATGTCAAGAATAATAAGTCGCTAATTACAGTGGCCAGTTGTGATTAACCACTTACTTTACTATTCATACCCCGAGCAGTATCTGTCCTGTCTACATTAGTATCTAAATATACCAGCAACACATAAGCCACATAACATGCGCACATAATACCGGTTAACATTACGAAAATACCTGATGGCACGCAGCTACTCAGACTGGCATCTCTTCTGTTTCCATACCATTCTTAGTTTAAGATTAGGTTTATTTTGAAAATTTACCCATTTCATTTAAACTTTAGCTCTGATACCAACTAGTAAGGCCCCGTTCTCGAGACGCTTACAGCTGGTCATTCATCGCACTCGAAACACATAATTATATAACCTTACTAAAATCATGCAGTGGAAACTTTTAAAGCAAACATTTCATTTCCTTTAAATAAACACTTTTGCAAAATAATACATCGTTCATTACAAAATATCGTTCATTCGTATTACAATGCAAAAGCGTTAAACACAAGAATGTCATCCCAAAAAGAGCCGAGTAGCCACCCCGTGCCATCCTCAGCAACATTACCTGTCAACAGGAAACACATAAAAAGTCAGCATAGCTGAGTGAGTTCTAGTTTTACAAAACATTATATTACCTTTCGTTCTAAAAAAAATATTTTCTTACTATCGCACATGGTCACACATCATACGTACATGAAGGTAATAGTTATTATCTTCATCATCGTTCGTTTCGTACATTTCCCACATTTGGTACTTATCGCACCATTCATACATCACTTATTATCTTTCACTTCTATCTAGATCCTGTCAAGATTTACCCTCTTCATTGCACACAGCCACGATTACTGAGGTCGAATGATAAGGATCCCGTTTCGTACTTTATTGTTATATTTCATTAGCTATTCATTTTATGCTTTGTCACTTCGTTCGTTTCATACTTTATCATCTCGCTCGATTCGTACTAACTCTAGATCGTGTCAGGCTTTTCCCCCATCGCGGTCCGCAACCGCCATTCCGAGCACAAAGCTCCGTTCGTTTCGTACATTTCGCACATTTCGTACTTATCACACCTTTCGTACATCACTTATTATGTTTCACTTCTATCTAAATCCTATCAAGCTTTACCCTCTTCATGGCACACAACCACGATTACTGAGGTCAAATGACAAGGACCCCGTTTCGTACTTTATTGTTATATCTCGTTAGCGTTCATTTTATGCTGTCACTTTGTTCGTTTCATACTTTATCATCTCGCTCATTTCGTACTAACTCTAGATCCTGTCAGGCTTTTCCCCCATCGCGGTCCGAAACCGCCATTCCAAGCACAAAGCTCCTTTACTAATTGGCACCAAGCCCATGGCCCGAAGCCACCGTTCTAGGCACAAAGCCTGTTGGCATAAAGTCCGTGGTCCGAAACCACCATTCCGGGCACGAAGCCTCGTTTCTAATTGGGACAAAGCCCGAGGTCGAATAACAAGGATCCCGTTTTGAGTCTGTTGCGACATAACCTCAATCGTCTGACTGAACCTCAATCGCACCTCATTCGGCCGTATGGCCTCCAGTCGGTCACCTAGCCCTAACTGATGCAGAATGCAGTTTATCCCGAACCCAATCTGCCATTTTCGACCTCCAAGCTCATCCAAACCCATTCTAAGCCCAAATCAACCATCCTAATACTTAGGAATGCATACCATAACACCATTCAAGCACACACAAGCCCGGAAACAAACTCCAAACGCATCACACGCAAACACATCCAAGTGGGTCAAGCACACACACATACAAAAATGGGTTTACTATGTGTTCCAGCCCCAAATCAGTTCAAAACGAGTAAAAGAGGGGTCCTAGAACTCACACAAACAACACCGAGAAGAAGAGCTTCGTTTAGACCTGCTACACGACGATCTCCAAGCCCGAACCCACTCGAACCAAGCCTTTTTCTCTCTTTTCTCCTTTTCTTCTTCTCCTCTCTTTTCATTGCTAAAAATATGAGTGTGGGGAGAGGGTAAGGGTTGCCCTCTCCCTTCAAATATCTCCACTTACCCGACTTTCTCACGTTGGCGAGTTAGGTCCCCCGACTTGGGACTTTATTTCTTTTTCTTCTTTCGCCAGCTTCAAAGAAAATATCCGGGCGTTACATGTGGGTAAACAAAGTCAATGGCTGTGGGATCCTTCATAGGTGGGTCTTTACGGGCCGTGATGACGGGTCGTTTGGAACAGAAGCTTACATTAAACCTTTTTGCACGCCCTTACGGCCCGTAAGGCACTTCACTGGCCGTAAAAAGGTCAAATACATCCGGTTTCTTTTTAATTTGTTGGTTTTAAAATTCGCACTTTAGAGCTTACCATCTAATTAGTTTTAAGTTCCCATGTTATGGCGGGGAACGTAAAGTCTGTCAACTAACATCGATGTCACATCACCGTTAGCGACTGCCAATACTGCAAAATCTCGTATAAAGAAATAAATAAGAACGAAAAAAATAAAATGAAATGCAAAGAAGACGTAAAAACGTTAAACCACGAACCTGAAATATAAAACATAATAACTAAGTCGATCTAAGCTTGCACATTGTGGCGAGGCAGCTAAATGGAAAACTAAAGACGTAAAACGTTGAACCACACGCGCACATTGCAGCGTGCTATCTCGTAAAATTTAGACCAAAACATAAAATGAAAAATTTGTAGAAGTTTAAATGTACAGTTGACTAATGTGAAAAGTGAAAAATTGTAGGGCTTTAAAATGAGATGTAAAGTATTGGATTAAAAGTAAAAAAAATCAAAGATAAAATAACTCAAAAGTCGGTACAACGTAATAAAGCTAAAGAATAAACATGAGTTTCTTTGGTTTTCATCAGGTTACACAAATCATCCTTTTATTTTTGAACAATATTATTACTCCTAAACACCACCTAATCTTTCATCATCCTCTAATCTTCAACATTCTTCACTCGATGGTTGATTTATTTTGGGGTGTTAAGGTTAACTAAGAGGTGGTGATCATGAACTTGAATATGTCCGAATGGATTGGAACAAAGTTATGATAATCTGCATATTGGCAGGGTAATGAGTAGTTATGTGAAAGAAACAACAACTCCTCTCACATTGCAAACGCTAGAGTTATAGCCATGGTGGATTGTCCTTTGCTCCAAGTTTTATAGATTTGAGTCTCATATAATTTAAGAAGAAAAAGGTACTAAGAAGTTCAATAAACTTTTTGATTTTTTAATGATTCTTATTTTTGAAATAAGTACCACGTCATAAATTTATTGACTTTATTTGCTACATCATATTATTTACTACATTAAATTTACTAAAATATCATCAATGGTTTGATAAAACTAGCTTTTATATGTTTGTTTGTTGCTTTTATATGTTTGTTTGTTGCTTCAGTTTGTTAACTATCAGAAAAATGGATTTGTTACATTATTAATCAAGCATCCGTTTAAGAGTTAATAATTTTTGTACGTGGGTTGTTGGCATTGCAGTCGTTGCACCTCATGTTCACCAGTAGCTTTAGTGTTATATGGGTATTTCAAGAGTTTGTTGAATCACTATGATTTTAATTGCATCAGTATTTAATTTCGACAACAATCATTACAAAAATACATAAGCTGCAAATGCAAAAACAAATTTCAAAATATACAGTTGTCAAATTTTTTGTTCTTACTTGCATAGTAAAAGAATTTCTATGATGTATTATCTAAAGTTATTTACATGTGTGCACAAGCTTTCATCGTTTTATCTCCTAATTTAATGTTATTTACATGTATGCATAATCTTCATCATTTTTTCAGTTTAAAACACTAGCTTGCTTAAACATAATTGATTTATTTATTTAATTTTTAAAATCTTTGAAGGTTAAGAGCAAATCACATTCAACAAAAAGAAATTCCAAACTTTGTTAAACACTTAATCCTATTTAACAAACGCAAAAATAAAAAAGAACAATGTTATTCTTGATTTCGCAACAACTAAGAGTATTGCAAACAAAGCAGCCCCATGGTGAACTGCGGGTATAATCCTATTTATGTACAATTTGAAAAGGGTTGTGCTGGGAACACCGCTGGGGTTTTTGGTAGTGGGCCGGTTCAAACGGTCACGGTTAGGGCTTGCGGTCACATTTTGGCCCCTAACCGTGACCACAAGGGCTTGCGGTCACGGTTTAAGGTGGTACTACCCTTGACCTCGTGACAACAAAATGACAAAATTGCCTGATAAAGTTGAAAAGCGGTCACCAAACCGTCACGGTTTGGCCTAACCGTGACCGCAAAAGTACAAGGTCTCAGTTTAAGGTACGAGGTAGACGTGATTTTGACAGAAGGGCCGGGAATCGCGCCACGAACCGTCACGTGGAGGCCAAACCGTGACGGTTTGTGCACCAGATTTTCACCTTAAATACCTTTCCTCTTTCAACAATCTGCATCTCATTCGAATTTTTTTCATCTCCACATCTCATTCGAATTTTTTTCATTTGAGATTTCATTCTCTCCAACACTCGAGATTTTTCAGCCTTCGTCATTCCGAAAACACGTTAATTCGAAAACAATGACGGGTTCGGGAGATCATTATCAAAAGCCGAATCTTCCAGATTTGAATGAGGTGCCACATATCGAAGATTCGAACCAGGTTGAACTAGTATATGTTTTATTATAACTTATTATTTGAAATATTTAACCATTATCTTTTTTAGGAATATTACGTATACGGGAGTCACCCTCCGTGGGGGGAGGAGGAAACCAACCCGTCGAACATATTTGCTCAAGAGGCATACAACTCTTTATTTGGACCGACAGGTTACGGTGAAGGGTACAGATATCCCCCTTGCAATTCTTACGGGCATGCCCCGAACACGTACCACTCACAAACAGAGCTGGATTACGGACAACCCCCGTACCAGTCAGAACTAGAAATTACACATGTGTCGGATACTTTTAATGGGAATGACACAGATGAGACTGACGGTTCGGTTCACCTCAAAGAAAACCATGGGGACACCGCGGAGCATGATGGGGATGAGGATCGGATAAGAAAGGCTACGGTTTCTTATAAAACCGATAAAGTACGAAGAGTTTTTATTCTTTGGTTTATTTTATTTTTTTATTTGTTTTATATATTGTTTTTTGTGTATAGCTTTATCATTTTTTCAGTATTTTGATTCTCGTGAGGACTTGGAGAAGTGGGCTAAAATGAGAGGACGCGAGCATGGGTGCGTCATTGTGGTGGGTCGGTCATGAAAAAAGGATGTAGAACTATTATGCAATCGTAGTGGTGAACCTAAATTCACTGGCACAAGTAGACGTACTGGGAGCATAAAGAAAGGATGTCCCTTTAAACTCATAGGGAAGTACGTAGGAAAGAGTGACAGTTGGATGTTAGAGGTGAGAAATGAGACGCATAACCACGATCCTGTTGTGTACGAGGAGGGCCACGCTCATCTTAGGAAGATGACCGCCGAAGAAATTGATCTTGTCGAGAAGTTACACAGACAGCACGTGCGGCCACAACATATCCATTCAGCCGTAAGGGAGCACTTTCCCCACAACGTCTGTGTTGTTCAAGACATATACAATCTGACGTCGAAGTTTAAGGCTGAGGGGAGAAAAGGCATGACACCAATGCAGGAACTTGAAAACCTGCTACAATCTAACGAGTTCGTGTATGAAACATGAACGAATGCAACTACTAAGGCCGTGGAAGATGTTTTCTTTTGTCATCCTACTTCGTATAAAATGTGGCGCGCATTCCCGCACGTGATGTTGATAGATACAACGTACAAGACCAACATGTACAACATTCCGTTTGTTTAGGTTATTGGCGTTACGTCGACGTCGAAGTCGTTTTGTATTGCGCATGCATTGGTAGGACAACTTCACATGGGTACTCGAGCGGATCAGAGATATGCTCGATGGGTGTGTGGAGCCCCGCGTTATTATCACAGACAGGGACCTGGCCCTGATGAACGCGTGTGACACAGTGTTCCCGAGTGCTACTAAAAACCTATGCAGGTGGCACGTTAGGGAGAATATCAAAAGATGGTGGAATATCCTTTTCAAAACCGACATGTGGAAGGATTTTTCATACTGGTGGAAGACCTTGTGTTCGTCTCCCACAGAGGCATTGTACGATTACAATTGCAGGAAGATGGAAGAAAAGTTAAATGAAGATGGTAAACGTGGTAAGAATTTCATAGTTATTTTTACTCTAATAATTTATTTGTTCATTTTATAAAATTTGTTATTTCTTTCAGAGGTATGGGAATATATTTGGAATAATTTGTTGGTGCCGTACAAAGAGAAAATTGTTAGTTGTTGGATGTACGACCGCCTTAACTTTGGTGAATTTACAACTAATAGGGTTGAGGGCCAACATGCCAACTTCAAGAGTTACCTCACAGGGACCAATAATACGTTGCACACACTTGTTGGATATGTTTGTGACCTCGTGCGCGGCCAGGAGATTGAAATTCGTAAAACATTCGAGGTGTCCCGTGTGAAGATTGAAAAAGACCATCGACTGTCATTGTTTTCAAAATTACATTATAAAGTATCCGTTTTTTTGCCTTAGCCTCCTTGAATCAGAGTTGACGAAAATGGAAATGATTCAGGAGTCTGGGGGTTCATGTGGACACCAGTTGTTCACGTCCATAGGCTTGCCATGTGCTTGTCGTTTGGAGATATACACCCGAGAAGGTTATATTTTTCTTAGTACATTATTTTATTGTTGTCACACGATTGCATATTTTTCACTAATAATTTAACCTTTAAATCCAGTCACAAGTATTCCACTTGATGCGGTAGATCCACACTGGAGGAAGCTTGATTTCGAGCCAGCGTACGTCGCGCCGCCTGAATAATAATAATAATAATAATAATAATAATAATAATAATAATAATAATAATAATTATATTATTATTATTATTATTATTATTATAATAATAATAATAATAATAAATAATAATATTAATAATTAATAATAATATATATAATAATAATATAATAATAATAATAATAATAATAATAATAATAATAATAATAATAATAATAATAATAATAATAATAATAATAATAATAATACAAAAAAAAGCAAGAGGTCACGTGGAGGCGGTCACGTGGAGGCCAAACCGTGACCTCTTGAGATATTTTTTTGAATCTGATTTCCCCTCGATTAGTGCACCTGCCCCTCGAGCACCGTGTGTGTAAGAGGTCACGTGGAGGCCAAACCGTGACCTCGTGTCTGTAAGAGGTCACGTGGAGGGCAAACCGTCACCTCGTTGTTACTGGTTTCATCTTCAACCGTTCGCACACCCCCATTTACCACACATTCACCACCATTTCACCACCACATTCACGACAATCACTGCTAGCAAACCGTCACCGCCTACAAACCGTCACTGCTAGCCCTCCCCGTGACACCACCTTCCACCACCACCACCACCACCGCCGCTCACCATCTTCGACCACCACCGCCGCTCATCCACCATCTTCCACCACCACCGCCGCTCATCCACCATCTTCCACCACCACCGCCGCTCATCCACCATCTTCCACCACCACCATCTTCCACCACCACCATCTTCCACCACCACCGCCGCTCACCACCACCACCGCTCACCACCACAGCCGCTCACCACCACCGCCGCTGCACCACCGCCGCTGCACCACCACCGCCGCTGCAACACCGCCGTCGCACCACCACCGCCGCCACATTATCATTTTCGGTACGTAATTTACAACTTTAAACCGTAATGGTAAACATAGATTTGATAGATTTTCCCAAATAGATTTGATAGGTTTTCCCTGAGAGCACTAGTGCCGGCACCGGGGATCAACCTGCCGGAGGACTTCTTATAGCTCGTTGGAGAGCGGGACCATTTTTTTGAGATTATCAGCGAGGACGACCCGTGGGAGCAGCTGTTCCGGATGGGCGACAATGCCCATCGAGAGCTGACCGTGGAGTTCTACTGCACCTTCACATTCCGTCCACGTGAGCAGGGACTTGCGGCGCTGGACGAGGATGACATAGCGGACGGTCGTGCGCCCGCGTAGGTTGCTTTCCGGTTGTTCGGGGTCCTCCACCGCATGTCCCTTAGGCGGTTCGTTGTCGTCAGCGGCCTCTACACAGAGGTGGAGGTCGGACAGCCGATGTACACCGCGGCCTTGATCCGCGGGGATGACGACTCCGATTAGGTCTGGTCGCCTGCCATTGGCGACGGATCATACGGTGGTGATACGAGGTCATCTCATATACGAGACCCTCTGTATAGATACATTCACCGAATCATCGCCACGTCCATTGCAGGTCGTGGGGCGGGGACCGACAGGGTCAACGCCGTCGACCTTTTCTTTCTTCGGTGTGTACTCACACACCGACACTGCCACCTTGCGCATGCCCTCACTGATTATTTTGCTAGTTATTATCGTCGGCAGTCGCGAGGGGCGTTAGTGGTTGGGAACTTCGTTTCCCGGATCGCTCGGGGCTTAGGGTACGCGCACGCCATGTCCCAGCTCCCGCTACCTCCGACTCCTGTGCGCGTGGCCGCCCGGACCACCACCACTGGGATGAGGATCGTTCGGAGGTTCCCCGACGACTCAGTAGATACCATGAGCTCGTGCCATGGGTGCCCGAGCCGTTGGTGGACCCCCCCGAGCTGGCGGGGGCTGAGGTCCACCTTCAGGATGCCCACGAGCCCCTTGGCGGCGGGGAGGATCAGCCCATTCCCCCGCCGCACGACCTGGACCCGCCCCAGCATCCTCAGCGCGTGTACCATGCTGTGCGATTGCCTGCTCATGTTCTTGATATGCTTCAGGACACACGAGACAGGGTCACGAGGCTGGAGGATGTGACCAGGAGGCTGGAGGATACAACCACGAGGATGCATGATATAATGGACTGGGTCGTCCAGCACATGGTCGCGGACTATGCCGCCTCGGGTACGCCGTTGTTGTCACAGCCCCCGAGGCGGTTAGACCATGACGGTGCTGGCCCTTCTGGTGCGGGCGGGTCTGGTCAGGGTAGCGATCCGTGGATGATGGATTAGATAGGTATTTTGTTTGTATTTTATTTCTTTTTGTATGTTAAAACTCGTTGTATAAATATATATATGTGTAGTTTCAGTTATGATAACTTGTATATTTGGTTGTGTTTGTTTGGTTGTGTTTCTTTGTTTGTTTGTTTTATATTTGTAATGTTGATAATGTTAATTGTATATGTTTGTTTGGTTGTTTTGTAATGTAACTGTAAAATAACAAAACACAAACTCGTATGTTACGATTAGGTTAACCGTGTGATAAAATAAAAATAAAAACAAACTAGTATGATTACATAACCGTAGGCACATTTCAATATTAAATAATGAACGTAACTCCGTAACCGTAGGCACATTTCCCGCTCTCATACATACACATACATACACCTATGACCTATATATACATCATTATCACTGCAGCTCTCACTACTTCAATCAAGATCATAACACACATTTGTAATCAAGGTGCATTTCAGTCGTCGTATGACATGAGATATTAGCTACTAAAATAAAAATAAAAAAATTAGTTGTAATATGATAAATTAATAATAAACACAAAACACAAACTCGTATGTTACGATTAGATTAACCGTTTGATAAAATAAAAATAAAAGGAAAATTAAAAAATTTAAAAAATATGTACAAAAAGTCACGGTTTGGCCAAACCGTGACATATTACACCTCCAAAACCCTAACTGTCACTCCGTTAATTACACACCCAATAATTGCAATGATTCCGAGAACCTAACGTCACGGTTAGGCCTCACCGTGACCGCAAGGTCCTACACCCGACCTAAAGGTCACGGTTAGCCCTAACCGTGACCGTTTGAGGTAGTATACCCTGAAAAATGAGCGGTGTGTGCATAAAAGCCCTTTGAAAATGGAGCAAACACGACACTAATTCTATTTTTCACGCGAATAAGGAAAGAAGTCTATAATTATATTTGCCCCTAATAATATAAACATTTAATATTTTATACTTTCTATTTTAGTTTTAAAATTAACTTATTTTTTTACAAAATTTGTCATTTTTTCATTCATAATTATATATAAATTAAAAAATTCAACCGCGCTTTATGACATGTTTGTTTTTAAAATTATGTTTAAGAGCGTTTGAACGTGTTTAGAGTTTTGAAATTACCTTTAAACAAGAAGCCAATATCTTCTATTTATAGCCCTTTTCGGGTGTCATTACGAACCATAAGACCCCATGGTTACGTTCTATAACCTTTAATGTCAGCATAGTTCCTGACCCGTGTCAAGACCGGAAGCTTTCTTATATCACCTCAATGTTACGGACTGCAAGGCCCCAAGGTTACGATCCACAACTTTGGTCCTTGTCACCCTACCATATTTCCGCACTTTGGTCCCCCTTGCTCAATTAGGTACGTATAGTAATGTCACACCGTCGCTAGAAGCGGAAACATGATGATCTGACGTACGCCATCGTCATAACACATTGGGGGTCTAACGGTATCGCTAAAGGCATCCTCAGTAAATAGGTCATGATGTCTCCTGACACATAGGAACACGTGTCAAGTACACTCAATTCCAAAACGTCATATTATAAATGCATAAATAATCCAAAGTTACATCCAGGAATGAATGAACACAAGTATAAAACAATCCCAAACACAGGTCGAACAATTACAAACCAATAAAGAAACAAATCCAAAAGAAGTCCAAAATTCCCATGAATTGTCTACTACTCCCAAGGAAGTGGTCTTGTCTAAAGTCCATAGGCAAGCACCTAAGCCTCATTACCTGAAAAAACATGATCTAAAAAGTCAACAAACTTTGGTGAGTTCACAGGTTTAAAATTACTAATAATTCGCCGTATATAGCATGTACAGAAAGCTATATATGTGGGTAAGAGTACATAGCAATCATAGATATTAACACATGTTTAAGATCAGTCTAAGTCCAATTACCCGGAGTATATTCACCCAAGGGCACGCACAGGCCAAGTCAGTCTCAACTAGCATACCAACGACAAGGGTGGGGGTGTTAACCCGTTAGTACTAACAATACCTCTCAATGATGTTCAAGCAAAAGAACAAGCACAAGCACAAGTACACACTCATAAATGAACATCTAGACTCAACCCATGACCCAAACCACATACACTGTTCCAAAATAATCTTTAAGACACGACATAGTCCAAAACAGTGAGAAAGCTTTTCCCCTAAGTAAAACTCGTTAAAAAGGGGTCGTGAAACTCACCTCAAAATAGTATAGTCCAAATTCCACAATACACAAAGTAAGCATTAAAAGTACAAATCACAAATGGATTACTAAATAACATAAAGAATGACCAATATCGGGGTAATCCTTGTAGCTCAGTCCTTAACGTCCATCAAGTTTTTTATTTTATGAAAGTATGATTTACTAATAGAACAAGTCCAAAGTCAGATTTAAAAATTTCATCACATTTAGGGTTTTAGTTGTCGTTTTATATTACTTTATTAATGTCCTTTGATGCACATCTATTCGTCCATATTCAATGAATTAAAGATATTATTAGCTTATCCTTTTAAAAGTCATTAAATCACTTTAAAATATAAAACTTGTCTTTATTTGATTATGAGTAAATTGCCATTTTCGTCCCTGTGGTTTGGTGAAAATTACCACTTTCATCCAATAGTTTATTTTTTCGCATCTGGGTCCCTGTGGTTTACAAATCTTGTCATATTCATCCAGTTCGTTAACTCCATCCAACATTCTCCGTTAAATGAAGGGTATATTGGTCATTTCACATATATATTTATTTTTCTATTTTTTTAAACCCCATTTAATATATCCCCTTTAAACAAATTGCTATTTTAGTCCCTGTGGTTTGGACATGTTTGCCAATTCAGTCCAAAAATCCCACCACCTTGGCATAAAACACCATATCACCACCACCTGTGATGGAACCACCATGTAGACGTAGGGTACAAATAACCCACACAAGACCGAGTACCAGAACCCGAAAGCCCGGCCCATGCGGGCCGAACGGGTAAGCCAACAGGACACGTGCCCCGCATTTAATTACATCGGAATCACCCCAATCATAACCGATAATTCAGTAACGGTCGGAGAACATAAAAGGTAATGGATTTGCCGGGGAATAATCCCTGTAAATCAGCACACGAGACAGCACCACCACCTTAAGTGGTGTTGTTTTCATTGTGCGTAGGTGTGAAGCTTTAGAGAGCATCGGTGGATCGAAGTTCAACAAGACCGGAACCATCCAGAGTTGGACCTCGTATTTACACACCACACCACCACCACGCTGCAAAACCACCACCACTCCATCAGAACCACCAAATCATCACCACAACCCTATCATAAAACTACCAACACCACACCAGACGGGCACCACCACCACACATTAGATCTCCACTACCACACATTAGATCTCCACCATCACACACTAGATCACCACCACCATATGGACCCTAGAAACCAACTGTTAATCTCAAACTTATAACAAACCCCTTTGAAAATGTATATGGATCCCTTGAAAACGAGTATTGTAGAGGTATTAGTAGGGTTTGATATGCATTTTCGAAGTGGTATGTTACAAGTCCAATATTGATTGTCGATTTTTAGGGTTTACATGGTAGCGACGATCCGATGTGCGTGGTGGTGGTGGGCGCTCTGGTGTGGTGTTGGTGGCTTTGTGATGGGGTGGTGGCGGTGGTTCGGTGGTTCTTGTGATGGGTAGTGGTGCGTTGGTTATTTTTGGACTAAATTAGCAAATACGCTCAAACCACAGGGACTAAAATAGCAATGTATTTAAAGAGTATATATTAAATCAGGTTTTAAAAAAAATAAAATAAAAACATATATGTAAAATGACCAATATACCCCTACATTTAACGGAAATTTTGGATGGAGTTAACGGACTGGATGAATATGACAAGATTTGTAAACCACAGGGACCCAGATGCGAAAAAACAAACTATTGGATTAAAGTGGCAATTTTTACCAAACCACAGGGACGAAAATGGCAATTTACTCTTTGATTATTTAGTTTCAAATTCTTATTTTTAAGTTTAACAAAATATTTCAGCATGAAGAGCTGATTGCGCATCAGTTTTGAGTAAACTGATTGGAAGTCAAAACGGTAAGGAAAAGTTTCATAATAGGTATCATTTTAAATATAATATATTAAATTAAAATCCAGAAAAAATCATCTCAATTAGATAAAATATGAGAAAGATATGACTTGACAAACACAGACCAACCTGATATCCAGATTCGTTAGTTTTAACCTTCAGTTTTGTGTGTCACGTTTGGAGGAACAAACAACGTCGAAACGACACGAGACCACTTGCGTTAGTTAGAGGACTCATTGAACTTGGTTTTAGATGAAAATTTTGACTCATTTGGACTTATTATAACCAAGTTATGACTTGAACAAAACGTCCTATTTTTCTGACAGCAAACTGTCGAGTTTATTAGTCTTGTTCCTTTGCATCCCAAACCTCAATATTTGACCCTTACTGACCCGAGTACTTAAAGAAAATTTATTACATGTTTAAATTGGCCAAAAAATTAATTAAACACTTGGATTATTCCAATTTTCAGTCCCAAACAGTTAGTTGGACTTTAGTTTTCACAACATTACTTAATGGATTCAAAGTTTTCATTGTTCAACACGTCCATCCGCTCAAGAAATAAAATTAATGATTTCAAAAATGATTTATGGAGACCAATGTGTCTATTTTGATCATGTCACACAACATTACAACTATTTTTTCAATTGATTTAAGAATATACAAAGACCAGGGATTAGGGTTTTACCGGTTAGAGAGTCCAACACCCATAACACCTAGATCTTCACAATCCAACATCCAAAACAAAGAATATAAGAATATTAGATGATGGTTTTTTGTTTAAATGATGATATCATCGATATCATGATAGAACAAGGAATAAAATTATCAAGAAACAATTTTTTTATCGGAAGATAAGAAGATGAACAATAGGACAACAGGCTTGCTTACAACACGATCTTGAATGTCTTGATTATTCAAAAATCAATGGAATAATATAATGAAGCTGATTTTTGATGAAGATGATGAAGAACAAGATGGAATTGGGTTGTGGTGGCTAGGGTTTACAACTAGAGAGTAGCTTGGAGAGAAAGTTAGCAAAAGTGAGCAAACAAGGGGAATTTCTCCCTTGTCTACTAATTTCGGCCGCAAACAAGAGAGGACAAGGGCCTGAAGGCCCTTGGACCATCTCATCGAATTCGTCTTTTCTCGAATCGCGTGTCATCTAATTTTTACAATTTTAAATTCCGCGCTCTAAAAATATTCCAACAAACTATTATGTGCCCTAGGAATTGGATAATTTACATTTTTGGACTAATTTAAGTTTATTGAGTAGACTTTAGGCAAAGTCAATGAATGTGTAGTTAGTTGGGTTTTATTTGAAATTTTAGCGTTTCATCTTTTGGGAAAATCTTTGATTAAGCTCAATGTACAGGACATTATACAATGGGAAACCCAATGGTTAATTTATTGGCAATAACCCTAGGCCCAACAGTATAACATAGGCCCATTAAGTCAAAATTCAGATCAACATTGAAATGAACAATCAATTAAGACCAAACTCAAATCTAACAAATTCAGTCAAAAGTTAAAGTCAAAGGTCAACACACCTCTTTTGGTGATGAATGTCACAAGTAAGGACCCAAGGTATGGTCCATAATATTCTTTCTTCACTCAAATTTATTTTTAGGGTGTTAAAGTTCGTAGTTTTTTTTGTTACCCTAATTTTGTTACAATTCTCATTTGCTACATTTTTCTACTTGATCACATTGCTATATTTATACATGCTTGCTTGTGCAATTCTTTTGTCTTCTCCTAATTCTTTTCGTTCTAAGATGGTAAGAATATCCAATTTGCTAAACACAAATTTCCTTTTCAATGGGACTAAACTAAAATTGTTAATATTTTCATTGAATATGACGGGAGGAGAGCATCAAAAGGTTTCTTAATCTCTATCTTACACTTACCTTATTTGACATGTGTTTGTAGGTACTAAATTTGTTTTATACAGAATTTTTCTCCTATTATGACAAGAATACTCAATTTTATAAACAGAAATTTCCTTTTTAAAAGGTACTAAACCAAAATTATTAATATGGTCATTGGATAGATGGGAGAAGAGGAACAAAAGCTTCCTTAGTCTGTATCTTAAACTATCCTTAGTTGGTATGTGTTTGTAGGTATATTATTCCTTAACATACATTGTTTTTCTATCTATCATTAATTTGTTTTATCATGTTGTGTATTATGGTCTTTTTACTTATGCATTACATTGATAAAAAAGGCATTTAGAATGGGGGAAGGCTGGGGGCTGAACGGGAATACCACCCTAAGTGGTTTTGGGTTGGGTATAAACTCTTTGAATTGTGGTGAGCCCGAGAAGCATTTCACGATTAAAGTATTAGTTAAAATTTTCTTTTGATTTTTTGCATATAATTTGATCCAATCATAATTGAAAATATGATTTGGTAACTTTGGGAAATACGAGATTATCATAGTCATTCTAAATATACGGAGAGATAAAGAAATTGCTAATGTGATATGTGAGGGAAATAAGGAAAAACCAAACCGCTCCATAGACCATGTGTGCTACCGCATGGAATGGTAGGTGCGAATGCCACGGGTGTTGAACACCATGCAGGACCGGTGAAGGTCTTGCAACAATTTTACAAGATAAAAGAGTATAACACTTAACAGATCAAATAGAAAACTAGGCAAATGAAACAAAGAACAAAAGTAAAGAACACACAAGAACAAGAGATTGGTTTTTAAGGATGATGTATATTGCTCTCAAGTGTTTTAAAGTTGTTACAAGGCTTAGTCCTAAGTATTGATTACATGACACACTTTATACTGCATCCTACAGCCGGCCATACTTTGAAGGCCAGCTGGAACACTAACCTAGACAACAAGATCAATTAAAGTCAAAAGGAAGATTTTCTTTTGACTAGTGACAATGACATGCCATAGCTTACATCCTAATCTAATACAAAAAGTATAAAGTACAAGAGTGGAAAGTTATAGACTTAAAGATCATGATGTAAAGTTCACAAAAGTACAGAGATAATCATCAACTTGTATAATTTGGTGAGTGCAGAGATGGCAGTGGAAAGTGGTTCAATTTTTGTCAAAAATAAGTCAGGGAAAACATATGTCCTCCTTCTTTGTAAGAAATCAATCTTCAGGCTTTGGAAAAATTAGGTCCTTGGCTTTAGAAGATTTGACTCTTAGTGAATTTATTTGTGCATTGTCAAAGATTTCGAAGCAACTTCCTTGTACTTCAGAATGCATGATGAGAGATCTTTGGTTAACATAAACATCTTAGATAACTCTTACAAACCCCCCCTTGACTGATGTTGCCAAAACTTGAGGATGACTATGAGTCTTCATTAGATCTTTGCTTGTTTACAACCATCATTAGGACTCAAGCCATTCATCTGTTCATTAGTTGTTCTGGGTACTTTAGGCTCTCAAAGTACCTCCTCACGTCTAAAAGATCATATAGAGGAAGCTCAAGCATATTTTGACAGAAGTATATGTTTTGACCTCTTTTATCTCTTGTGACACACCATCTATTTAGGTTTAAAGGGTAAACCTAGGACAAGATGGGTCTCTCAGCAGCCAGAGGCTCTACTTGTAGTGGAGTTTGTTAAGAAGCCTCTTTTGGTTCATCCTCGGGATATTCGGACTCATCCTGAGGTGAAGAAGTAGTTGCTTTGGACTTCTTCTTCTTCTTTAAGTCCCTTCTAATGGCCATCCTCTTTTTCTTTCTATACTTCAACTGAGAAGGTTGGTCTTGAGCATCGCTTCTTCCTTTTTTATCCTTCTCTGTTGGGTCCTTCCCCTTTACATCTTTAGAAGAAGAAGGTTTAGGACCCTACTAAGGGTTAGAAGATAAAGCTGGCTGTGAGTCAGCACTAGGTCCAGGTTGTGTTGTCTTTTGGGGTTCAACCTTAACCTCAGTTTCAGGTGCAGCTTGACTTGGTGGAGAATGCAAGTCTAGAATCTCACCCTTCTTGATGTTCTGCTTGATCACTCTAATGTGTTCATTCATTGTTGATAGAGACATTAGACCAAGCCTCCTTCTGGAGAACCCATACAGCTTCAAGAAGCTCACCATCTTTAGTCTGTCTTCAGACTTCTTCTAGTTAGCTTCGATGGTGGCTCTTGACTTTATAGCTTCCCCCTCATCTTCCTTTTAGCAGCTTTCTTCTCTTTGAGAACTTCTTGCTCTAGCTGCTTGAGCTATTCAAACTTTATGTATTAATAAGATAGAGGGAGTAGTATAGCTGCCTGATAGAGACTTGTAGCACTCAAGTAGGTAATCATGTTTTGTCAGTCTTGCTCCCTACCTACTTGAGTTTCTTCCTCAATAGCCACAGTCTCCATATCAGGCCTTTCTTCAACTAGAGAGAGGACATGGGCTTTATGAAATTTTCTTCTTTCCCTTTCTTCTTTAATCTTAAGGAGCAATAATATAGCGTCAGCCTCCTTCCTTTTTTTGACACTTTAGTGTCAGCCAGTTCATTCAAATCTTCCAAGGGGAGAGAAATCAATTCATCTATATTATAATTCCTAAACCCTAGATAGTTAATCTGGCTTCCACTAACTCATCATTCAGAGTGTTTGGCCTAGGGGCAGCCCTGATTGTAGCTTGCATAAAGCTAGGGTCTCTCTCATCCTCTCTTCTGTTGCCTTCCTCTTCCTTTACTTGTTCTCCTCCTCAATCTCCTCTGATATTAAAACCTTCTTTCCTTTGTCTAGCACTAACATGTGTGACTTAGGGAGGAGAGAGCTTTGGCCTTCTTGATCATGTGCACTTGAACTCTAGCAAGGAAGAGGCTGTGAGACACCTTCATCACCTAATGTCTCACTATGGGTAATAGGTGCTGAAGAAGTTGTATTCTCAAGGTTCAAGTCGGGCCTTCAACTTAAGTTTCCCCTTTGAAGATAATATTAGGGTCTGCCTTAGTATCCTGTTAACCAACAGCTTTTCCTGCTAGGCTTTGTCTATATAAGCTGGTTCTTCTCTTGCACTCTTCAAGCATTGTTGGTCTATAAGGATCTTACCAACAATGTAATGATCAATAACAAGTGCAAATCCCACTGATAATCAATGAACTATGATGAAATCTCACACAATAAGCAATATAAAGATCAAATCACAATCAATACAGGATATATAGCTACAAATATGAATGAAATACGCTCCTAGCACCTCTTGTTATCACACACACTTTAGGGTTTGATGAAAACTTGCCAAGAAGATCCATTACAATGAGAAAACAAGACATTATATATACAGACTTTAGGTTCGCTGGCAGATTCGCTGGGGAGCGAATATGTCAAGCCACCTAACACACATTCGTCGGGCGCCTTACTAGGTTCGCCCGGTAACTAATCTAAACATACTTGACATAACAAAGACTACTACTTTCGGGCGAACCTATAGGTTTGCTGGACTACAAATGACCAAAAGTACATAAAAAGACTAAAACACCGACATGCCGGTGAGTCTAACCTACAAAGATCATCAATATTCCCCCTACGTTGGACCTCACCCTGGGGAGTCTTCTCAATCAGCTTCAGAATCTTGATTCAATCTCTACCGATGGATTAGTAACATCACCAGTTCCAGCTTCTGAAAATGTTTCTGTTTCAGCTCCAGCAATACTTTGACTTTCAGCCTCAAGATCTTGAACATATGCTCCTGCTCTCAATTCAATCTCGGCCAATGGATTTGTTACATCATCTGATCCAGCCTCTGTATCTCTATCCACTTCAACCTCAAACTTATCAGCAACAGTCTCAAACATGTCTAACATAATAAACTCCTCCTGAGCTGTCTCTCGAACATCCTGCTTTTCACCAACCTGAACCCCTGACCCACTGGCTTTAGCTGTAACTGGCTTCTTTAACCTCTTTATGATGGATTGATCCATTTGTCTGCTTAGATCATCCATATCCATCTTCAGATCATCAGCCTTTCTGACTCTTCATCCAACCTCTTAATCTCAGCACGAACACCTCTTGCTTTGTTGGCAACTTTCGCAAACAAATTTGCCACAATATCAGTATCTACACTAGCACCATTTTTGATTTTGTTTCCACACAGAATTTTCAAATCATCATCACAAAAAGAGAACATTTTCATGGGGTCAAACACTCTAATTTCAGGCCTGTTTTTCACTTTCAATCTAATCACTGCCTCCCCGGTGTTGTTGTCGTAGAACCACATATCAAACTTTTTTAATCTGGGCGGCTGCATATCTGGAACCCTTACTCTTTTCATGATGTTGGGAGGTTTCACACTCAAGAACAATTTCCCTTTCCGTGAGACCTAGTGTTTGTCTTTCTTGAATCTCCGTTTTAGTGGCTTTTGGTATCCAAATGTTACAAAGTTATCACTAGCAGCTTTTTGAAGAACTTCTTCAAACGCCTTTGCCCTTGGACGGTCCTCTTTGCTAAGCAGAGGGAGTTCAGCCAACCTCCTCAGATCCCAACGAGGGAGAGTATTGAAGTTCTTTCTGTGCTTGATATAGCTGATATCTCCACCTCGCCTTTTAATCATATAAGCATCAACCATGGCATTATATTTCCACGAGGTTATCTTTCTGTCTAGCACCTTCGTGTTTGGTACCTTCAGATGCTAGAACAGAGGAGTCTCTTTTACTTTCTTTGGCTCTTTGTTAAACCAATCTGATTTATCTAGATCAACATAGTCATTTCCCTCCGGCTCTTTAAAACACAAATAAATTCCATCTTTATCCTTAACATTGTACTCCTCTGGCTCATCCTCGGGATCATCTTCTTCTCTTCGTCACTGCCCAAATCAGTCTCAATATATGGTTCATCCACCAAGTTAAACTCCTGATTAGATCCAACTGCAACCTCTAGACCTGTGAATGTGTCTAAATCAATTCCCATTTGATCATGATATACTGAATCATCCATACCCTCCTTTCCTTTACCATCTAAACTCTCCAAGTTTACAAATACAGCCTCATGAACTTCTTTAGATTTTTCAGCAACATTAGGATCCTCACCAAGACTAGACAACCCACCATACTTCATTAGAGGATATGTGGAAGCATCCAACAAGCTTTTCAACTCGTTTTTAGACATGGTAGGTGTCAAACCAGCTTTCCCCTTCATCTCATTCATTTCCTTGAATAACCTGACCATCAAATATTATTGATCCTTTACCATCCTGGCCATTCCTTTGATTATGTCTCCTTTCACTTTATCCCTCATTTCCAATTGGGCATATTTAGCCTTAAGCTCAGCAAACTCAGCTTCAACATTAGTTTCAGAGCCTTTGGTAGGGTCAGCTGCTGCCTCATGCTTTTTCTTAGTTCTCTTCTCAGTCTGTGAGCTAGAACCTGCCTCCGCCTTCCTCTTTGTCCTCCTTTCCCTCTTAGAATCTAACTCATCTTGGACTTCATCAATGTCTTTATCTAGAGAATAATCTTTATCTCTTGTGTACTGTTTCCTCTTTTTCATTTATTTCTGAGTTTCCTCATGCTTTTCCTCAGTTTTTTGTTCCCTATCTCAATAAGTTTTTGAATATGAGTCCACCTCTCAGCAGGATACATATTTTCCCACGTATATGTTATCCTACCCACACAGTCGTGCCTAGCAGCTTTACAGTCTGAGAAGATTCTTATGTTCATTGACCATATCTTCAAGGTATCTCCAATTTGAGGTAGACCAGGCTTGATGTCTTTTAGAATCATCTGCACGAAGCGAGGGTATAGCAACCACTTCTCTTTCTTGGCTGCATTGATATTTTCCATCATGTAGTTGAAAATGAGTTTGGCAATATTGGCTTTTTGGCCCTTGCAAAACACTACCATTGCCCTTGCCCATTCCAAGTTGAGTCCATCAGTCCCACCTTTTCTATGATCTAAGCACATAATGAAAACATGTGCTTTGTATCTCCATTCTCTGATCAGATATGACTTAATAAACTCCATTTTCTTTGCACCAGGCATGGGACCCTCATAACTAGCTGTTCTCAAAGCACTATATACTTCTCTAGCAGACATCTAAACTTCATCACCACAGCCTTCTTCTAACTTCAATATCCTTGCTAAACCAGCTTCTGAAAAGGCAATGTCGTGCCCTTGCTCCTTCGAACAAATCTGGATTGGACTTACACCAACATTAAACTCAGCATTTCTCTAGAAATCACGAACGTGAAGATTATACACACTGGGGGAACAAGAAATAGCATGTTGAATGTGAGGATTTGAGCCACTTAATGCAATCTTTGTAGGCAGTAGCTTTTTCATAGTTCTCATTCAGCAGTGCACACATGATGTGCTTCTCCTTGAACAATAAAGTTGACATAATAGCTGAAACACAAAACGGAAGTTGGTTAGTCAAAATTCAACGCTAAAATCCGGCAAAATTCAAAAATTGAAAAATTCATAGATTCGCTGAAGAATCATAAATTCGCTGACAAGCGAAGTTAGATTTCTCTTAGAAAATCTTTAGGTTCGCTGGCATCTGGACACAACATATGTGCCAAGCAAACTTATAGGTTAGCTAAACAGCGACTGGCGAATCTATGGGTTGTGCGTGGACACTACATTTCTGAGGTTTCTAATCACTTTTTAATCATACATTCATGTCACAAATAACCTAACTAAGACCGGAGAGATCTCGGTAAATCGGTTCAAATCTGGAAAAAATTAACAAATAATAGAATGATAAATCACATGATTGGGGTTCGACCAAGTTACATAAACGATTAGACACAAAGAATTCACAACGAAATGGCCAGATTTGGATATCGAATCTTAGGGGTAGCGCGAGCTGGTTCAACGGTGTAAACGAATTTGTTGAATTGGTTCGCTGTTGATATGAACATATACCCCTAGATTCGCTAGGCAGTGAATCTATAGGTTCGCTCGGCACAGCAACACCAATTTGATCAAGATCAAAGCAACGCTGTGTCGGGCGAATCTGTAGGTTCGCTCACAGATTCGCTGATCCTTAAAAAAATTAAACCTTTTTGATTTTTCAGAATTTTTAGAAGAAAAACAAATGCCTTTTGAGTACTTTACCGCCCCACAATACTGACATTCATAAAAAATAAAAATAAAATAAAAAGGAGTAAAGATAAAATAAAATAAAATAAAATAAAACGAAATAAAAGATAAGAAATAAAAGGATATAAATTTTGATCTTTTTTGAGACACGTCCAGAGAGTCATAAATTGGCGAGATTTCAGATATTATTTTCCATTTAAACCCATGCCTTATTTTTCAATGAGCGATCAGCAGCTTCTTTTATAATGTTTTCGGTTTGATTAAAGAAACTCAGGTAACTCGGTCCCCAGAGACTTTTGGCAAAGAACTCATCCCGTCATCAGGGCTTATTGAGCGATATTATTGACTTTGCTTGATTTTACTTTGAGAAGCAATTCTTGAATATTGTTCTTTTCCATGATGCTTGATGCTCTTTTTGATTTTGAGAGCGAGCAAAGACAATGATCATTTGAGAACCATTGTGAGTGCCATATAGATATTTGGGAGTGGAGCGTTCGACCATGGTCCTTTTGGATTTTGGACACATTGTGACTTTATTATTGGGTAAAACTCAAAGATGAGAGCTCCAGGTCTATACCAACGTATAACATAGGAGATGATCATCTGAGCGTGCCAGGTGAATCTTCAGGTCTATACCGACGTATAACAGAGAGGTTCACCAACTCCAGGTCATTGTTCACACAAAGTAGAGGAGTTAAGCACTTAATTTATTATTTTGAGGAAGTAATGAGTAGCTCAACTCAGAGGCTTTTCTAAAGAGCAACACTAGTAGTAGATTTTGTTTTACCGACTAGAAGCTCAATTCAGGGCTAGGGTTAGGGTGATTTGGGATATTTAGGGAAATTGAAGCAAATATTTTGACACTCTCAACCCGTTTTTGACTGGGACCTGTAACTTTGTGCAGGCCAATCATGTCATGGAGATAGTTCTTATCACCGAGTTCTTGAACTTCATGTTTAGCTGCATAATCACCGTTTAGTTTGTTTTCCGGCTGAGCCTATCTTGCATATCCCAAGCACAATGCTTCTGACCTCCTTCTAAGTCTCATTACGGGGATTCTGAAATGTAGCAAAATTTTAAGACTATTAATTTTAATCTCCCCCGAAATTTCTATTTGATGGCTATCTAATAGTAAATTTCTTTTGTAATCATTTTGATTTTCTCAAGATCTAAAAGAAGAAAAAAAATAAAGATAAAATGAGTGAAGAAATATGTGACACAAGGATTTTCAAAGCAGAAAATAAAAGTTAAATATTTACGTATTCACGCTTTAATCAGATACTTTTTTCAGAAATGGTTTTTCAGAAAGATATCAATCCCAACATGGAGATCAATTCATAAAAAAGTGGTTTATCAAATGTTTTTGTGAAAAGATCAGCGTTTTGTTTTCTTATTTCAATAGGAATAATATCAATGACCCCTTTTCCGGAGCATCTCGGATGGCATGAATTCTTGTTTCGATGTGCTTAGTCCGTGTGTGATGAACGGTATTCTTGGCAATTCCAACTGCAGCTTCATTATCACAAAAAAGTGGTGTATGAAGGAAATTGATGTCGTAATCCATCATTTGATGTTGAATCCAGAGCACTTGGCAGCAACAGCTTGATGCAGCAATGTATTCAACTTCTCCTGTGGACAAGGAGACTGTTGTTTGCTTCTTGCTCTGCCATAAAACAAGACAACACCAAGATATTGACAACCACCAGTGACTGATTTTCTGTTTATCCTGCAACCACCATAATCACTATCAGAATAAGCGTGTAAATCAAAGTTTGCACCTTTTGGGTACCAAAGCCCCAATCGGGAGGAACCCTTAAGGTAACGAAAAATGTGTTTAACAGCTTTTTCATGTGATTCTTTAGGGTTAGCCTGGAAATGAGCACAGTAGCACACTGCGAATGTGTTAGGACCTTGTACGAACGGAGTACTAACCGATTCTTCGTTAAACCGGATCAAATAGTGCGGAATCCTATTTGATTGGCGATCCAATCAGGGAAAATGTTAACAATATCAAACCTAACGATTAGAAAATGTTAAAAACGAACTAGGAATGATCTGAAACATTTTATGAAGTTGGAAGGGACGAACAAGGCACTCTGGGTTGACTAGGGTTATCAATGTTCGAAGTGTTCCGTTTTTCCACGAATTATGTGGTATTTATAGGTTACAGCTCTCATTCGTATGACTGAACCAAGCGACTGGCTCAGTCGTGCGACTGAGTCATACGATTGATTCATTCGTATGACTGAGTCAGCCTGATGACTCAATCGTGCGATTGACTCAATCACCTGGTTCAGTCGTGCGATTGGCCCATTCGCATGGTCCAGTCGTGCGACTGAATCAGGATACTTAGTTAAACACTTCTTAAACCTTTAATGGTTTAGAACGATGTCTAACAACCATAAACCTCTTTAACATTGTCATATATGTGTGTAACCATAAATAGATATAACATTAAACGACCAATAAACATATATAGAAGAGTTTCTCATTTGTATTAATCAACCATTACACAAATGTTACAAGAAAAGAAAGTCTATTACATTTAAGCTCACTAAACTAGAACTGGGGACATGTGTACCAACAAACTCCCCCTTGGACCTAGTTCTATCTAGACTTTGACTTCTTTCTTGAACTCTTCAAATCTCTTTACCCTTTCTTCTCTTGAAACCTCAGAATGAATATTCAATGCAAAGCAGATACGTATGACATGTTGGAACTGCAGTGCTTGCACAATATCCTGTGTGTCAAAAAACAGTGGCCACTTGTATAGCGTATAGACATCCGATGCTGACAAGTTTATTACCCACATGGGGTCGAACACTCTGATCGTGTCCACAGACCCTTCCCTATCCAAAATAATGACTGCCTCTCCTGAGCGCCAGTCATAATACCACCACTTAAAATGTGGGGTAAAGTCCTGTGGCATCTCCCTCAGTGGAATTCTGGACATAGTACGCGGAGGGCGCCACTTCAGGACATTCTTAGGTAACCCAGTAATGGGACTCACTTCAGACCTTCTGATATAACGTGTGGCCTGCTGTGGTCTGAAGTTGACCCATCTACTCCTTTATTCCCTCCTCAGGGCAGCCTCAAACCAGCCTGACATTTTCTTCGGATCAGCGTATAATAACTTCAGGTGTGCCAGCTGGTTGAGCTCAAAACTAGGGAGAGTCTTCAGATCATGAGGGAATCTGAAGTACTCTATACCTCTCTCCAGTTTTACTGCATACACCCCGAGATCATCAATAGGCCCAAGCAATGATTTTCCCTGACACTTTGATGCTTTTCTTGACTTTGTAGAGTTTGGTGTAGGTACTCTGTGTCGCTGCAGCACGTTGGGCTCTGACCTCTGTGAAGCAAGCCACCCATTCAGCCTTTCGAATATCAACATCAGCATCCGAGGCTTGGGCTTGGCTTGTTGAGGCTTCTGCTCTTTTCTCTTTTTCACTATGTTTAACTAGAATTTCACTGTCGAGAGTGTTTACCAAATATGGAAACACGTTTCCCTCTTGATTAGTGTATTCTGGGTAGTGCTGATCTGTGATGACTTCAATTTCTATTTCTTCAACGTCATTGAGCTCGTCATCATCAGCATCATCAAATGTTGGTGCATCCTTAACAATTTCATCTGGATTTAGACGAAATATTTCAGCAAGCTGTTCATCAGTAAGGTTGTGAATTATTTCTCCTTCTTCAGGAGTATAACTCACCGACCTTCTGATGATCCCCTGCCGATCAAGAATCATTATGAGTTGAGACTTGACCTGTTGGAGGGGAGCAACATCATGCTCATCTTGCTGAAATCCTTTATTTGTTTCATATCAACACGTAGAGTAGCAATCATTAGTATAAACTCAAGTTAAATAAACATTAATCATTAAATATTTACATGAGTTTCATATACATTAACAGAAGAATCAAGTACAAAAGTTTAAGAATAAAACATCTAACCAATACTTTTGTCCTGGATCCTTGCTGGGTCTTCTGCTGATGGGGAGGTTGGTGGGGTAGCAGCTGATGCTCCCTGGTCCTGTCGTCTCTTAGTCCGCTGCTTATGACCAGGGGCAGATGTAGATGCATCTCCTTCATCTTCATGACTATCTCTTCCTTTATCCTCATCATCACCTCCCTCATCATTATCATCACTATCCTCTTCTTCATCATCTTCCTCATCATCATCATCTTCATCATCACCATCATCCCCATCTCCCTCTTTTATCTTAAGAGGATCAGCTTGAGACCCTTTCAGCTTGAGCAAAATCTTCTTATTTGCAGACTCCAACTCCTCTATCTTTTGGGTCGACAGGACATTATGTTCCTAGAGTTGGGCAATCTGAGTTGCTTGAGAAGCATTTTGCTCCTCAAGCTGAAGCAGTCTCGCTGTCTTCTATTCATCAGCAGCTAGCAGCTTTAGCACCATCCTGTTGAGTGCTGCTAGCTGTTCCTCCACTCCAATGGGAGGGAGGGGTGCACCTGTAGTAGCTGAGGACGGTCCAGCTAGGTGGCTAGTGGTAGTGGCTGTGGTGGTGGTAAATATTGGTGGTGGTATAGATGAAGTTGGTAGTGGAGTAGGTGTGGTAGTGGTGTGTGATGTGGTAGATGTGGTAACTGGTGGTGCAATGGGTGTAGTGGTGGCCGTGGTAGCTTGGGTGGTTTGGGTGGTTGAGGTAGTGGTAAGCAGAGTAAGCCTTTGGCATATGGGTTTCTTTCTGTGGGGCTGAGCCATTCTCTTTAGCCTGGATCCCTTGGATCCTGATGCTCCCCCTTGGCTGATGGGAGTGTCTGGGGCATAAGATGGGTCTGCCGTAGAACCCCCAGACTCTCCCAGGCGTCGACCAACCTCCCTAATCCCATGCTCAGTCGCCACAACCTGGCTGCCCATTCTCTGGGTTAGAGGCTCTTCATCAGACGCCTCTTCATCATCAGGCTGGAATCCTTGATGGAATGCAGCTGTCTCTAACTATGCGGTTGGAGATGATGGAGATATACCGTGTGCTACTGTAGAAGTGGTCTCTTGACCTGGATCTCCACCATCATCGCCATCATCATTTGAGTCATCACTCGGCACAGCGATTGGCTCTGTATCAGACTCACTGTCATCGTGGCGCCACTTCTTCTTCGAAGGCGCCACATAATCGTCCCGGGCTAGATGCCCAAACAATCTCTTTACTGGGGGTTTCACCTGCTTCCCCCGGTAGACTTTCATCCTCCCCAATGTAGTGTCGTCCATAACCTCTAGGACGACTGCATCTTCTTGAGCATTGGGCAGTTGAGGAAGCTTTTGGTCGATAATCATCTGGATGAATCACGGGTACATACAAAAGCTCTCTTTTCCCTTAGCTTCGATGTTCTCCACCAGATAGGTGAAGATCATCCGAGAGAAGCTGAAAGGGAAGTTCAGCACAAGAGCAGCAAATGCACTCTGCATCTGGTCTGACAACTCATCAAACCCGCCTTTCCGTTAGGCTAAACATCGTAGGAGTATATGGGCAAGGTACTTGAACTGGGGGCTCAAGTTGCTCTTGTTGAGCATACTAGAGTATATGTCCCCCGAGTACTTTGCCCTCAAAAAGCAGCCTTGGACGGTAAGGGGATGCAGACGTGTTGGGAAATCACCATCATCCCCTAGCTCAAGCACCGTTCGTATGTCCTCCTCTGATAGCTCGATATCTTGACCAAAGATAGAGCTTATGATAATATACGGCTCCCTGGACCTATCGACCACAGCGTTTTCCCAAAACGACTGTTGTATGGATCGATAAGGTGTACAATGAGCAGAGATCGCTCGGAATATCCTCGAGCGTCTTAGAAAACTGATGATCCCCGTGAAATCTACCGCATTGCGGGAAGTCATATCAAGATAAGCACATATGTTGTGCTTGGTTCTCATGGTCCATCTGCTTGCCATCTGTTCACATAAAATATATAAAAGTTAGTACACGTTGAAGATAGCTAAAGTAAGTTAATGAACTTTAAACCATGGTTTAGTCGTGGGACTGAAACACGACTGAGACCTAGTCGTGCGATTGAAGTCATTCGTATGACTGGATCATGCGATTGGACTTAGTCGCAAGACTTCTCATACGTTTACCTCAGTCGTGCGACTGAGCTCATACGCATTTTTCAGTCGTGCGATTGAGTCAATCGTTCATCTCAGTCGTACGATTGAGTCAATCGTTCATCTCAGTCGTACGATTGAGGTTCATTAGAGTGTCCAGTCGTTTGTTCGACTGTTTATCCTTTCAAATTTGTGTTTTGAGCTATCTTTGATGTGAAACGTCGAAATTGGGCTCATTACACTCAGAATAGGCCGATTTAGTATCTTTTATGTTTTGGTTGAACTTTTAGCTAAGTTTGGGTGGTTTATTTGTCCATTTTGTCCTCGGTTACTGTTAGGTCAAAATTTGAGTGATTCGTGTTGTCATTGTTTGATTTTATTGATGAACCACTTCAAATATTACCTGTATAAGCAGAAGAGAACGTTAGAACACATGAATATACGGTAAAAGTGAATCAAATGAAATTTTGGCAGCGGTTCTTTAAGTCGTACGTATAGAGGGGCGATTTGGGTTAATGGGCGACTGAGACCGATAAGACCTGTATTTATACTAGGGCAACTCCTAGTCGTGCGACTGAGCCATATCGCTTAGGTCAGTCGTGCGACTGAGCCTAGTCGCATGTATGAAACATGCGATTGAGTTTCAGTCGTGCGATTCACCCATTCGGTCATCTTCAATCTTGCGATTGAGGGTCACTCGTACGACTATCACAGTCGGTCACCTCCAATCGTGCGATTGGGCTCAGTCGTTTTGTCTATTCGTATGACTTGACTCATTCATATGTTTCAATCGTACGACTAGATCATACTTATGGTTCATTCGTGCGACTGGCCATACTTGAGACATTTTGACCTTCTTACCATACGACACTTAGTTCCATTTAACAGTAGATAAACATTATAAGCAGGTTGATCATCTCAGACATGACCATTTAAAATATGACTTTTTGATCACCTCAGATGTGATCCATTTATCCACCTGATCATCTCAAACATGACCCATTTATCCACCTGATCACCTCAGACGTGATCCATTAATCCACCCGATCACCTCAGACGTGATCCATTTATCCAACTAATCACCTCAGACGTGATCCTTTTGACCTTTCAGAAACAATTTGTTTAGATAAACTTTAAGCTCATTTGGTGACGTTTACAGAGAACATTATGCACAGTCCGACATTGACACACAATACATATAACTTGAAAATTTTAAACTACGAACAAAATAAACATCTTTTTGTGATTTTTGTTAGGGCAGGTTAGTGTAGCCTAATAGCATTGACATTATATCAAGGACAGACTAATATGGAATCAGACAGGCATAAACACATTACTTGGAACCTTTTATCTGTATTTAACTTTAAACACATTCATAAATTACATATCATAGTTTTCACTCATCTAAGACTTCTAAGATCTAACTGGGAATCATGCTTGACATGATAAGTAACACCCATTGATTTTGAGCATCAAGCAATACAGCCACGACGATTGTCAGTATACTTGTCCACTTAAATCCATACACAGACTTTTGACATGCATCAGTGATTAATTAGATGAATTAGGTCAAGAAGTGTTTGTGTGTTCCATACGTATATGGTAATCAATCTTCCACAGGAGATTTTTGAGCGGTCTTGGGACTTAGAAGATTTGGTTCTAAGAATTTTCAAAGAGATGCTAAGCCTCATGTCAGTGCCATCGCACAGTAGAGAGGCGCAAACAACAATGAATTCTTAGAACGGATAGGTTATGCTAAGCCTCAGGTCAGTGCCATCGCACAGCAGAGACGCGCAATACCTATCTTCTTCTTAGAGCAGTATATTAGAATATACATTGTTTTCAGTTACATTTGTCATCTTTTGCACTGTTTTTTAGGTCTTTGCTCACATTTGTGGCATTTGCTTGCTCCTCACCCCTTATTGGAAATTGATTGATTGTACAGACCAGGGATACCATGAAAACCCACAACTTGTTGAATTATTTAAGTTTAAGCCAAATCACTGATGATGTCTACTGATCTATTGTGTTGAATCTACCGACACATCGTCTAATGCACTAGCACCACCCTTGATCTACTTTCTCCAGATAGTTACAGTACCAATCAAGCGTACTATCATTTTCCCAATATGTTAGACCTAAACTTCTCTGATTTGTAATTTTCTGTGATTTAAGTAACCTTGCAAATCATAAAATCTTTTTGGTGTTCCAAGTAACGCGACACCTGTGTACTATCACTTTCCATTTTGCTGAATCACATTTCCAGTCTTTCTGTCTTTGCCTTTTCAGCTTAACTAACCTTCCCCTCTTCCTTTTTTTTAAGTAAATAATTACTGAACATAACCTAATCTCCCCCTAAAATACTAAAACAGAAAATCTTTTTATGTTTCTGGATTTTTAATCGACAAGGAAATTAAATGAAATAAAACTAGAAAATTAAATAAAAAATTAAAAGGAAATTAAACATGTGTCGGACTACGCTTCTGTTTCTTTTGAGAGAATGTCACTTTTCTTTTTAACACCGTTGACCTCTAACAGATATACAAATTCTGGGTTTATCAAAGGCTTTTGTATAGAGGTCAGCTCGTTGAAAATCTGTATTAATTTTTATCCATCGATTAAATTCTTTTCAAAACAGTCACGTATAAAGTGATATTTGATTCCGATGTGTTTGGTCTTAGGATGTTGGACCGGATTTTTAGTTACTACAATTGCAGCAGAAATATCAACAAATATAGGAGTAGAAGAGAAATGCAAACCGTAGTCCCGCATTTGCTGTTGTATCCATATGATTTGTGAGCAGTAGCTGGCGGCGGCAATATATTCGGCTTCACAGGTAGATAGAGCAACTGATGTCTGCTTCTTACACTGCCAAGTCACCAATCTTCTCCCGAAAAATTGACATCCTGCTGACGTAGACTTGTAATTCATTTTGCAGCCTCCATAATCCAAATCACTATACACCGTTAGCTCGAAGTCATCATCATGAGGATACCACAACCCCAGTGTTGGAGTACCCTTCAGATAACGGAAAATCCTCTTGACCCCAATCAAGTGATTCACTTTTGGCTTTGTTTGATATCTGGAACATAAACATGTGGCATACATGATATCTGGACGCGAGGCAGTGAGATACATGAGAGATCCGATCATCCCACGATACATAGTGGCATCCACCAAATCCCCATTCTCATCAGGAGCCACATCATGATTTGTGACGAGAGGGGTACCGGCAACAGTGACAATTTCCATATCAAACCGACTCAGAATGTCGCCGACATACTTAGTCTGATGCAAGAAAATACCGGTTGGGGTTTTATCCACCTGTAATCCTAGGAAGAACTTCATTTCTCCCATGGCACTCATTTCAAACTCTGCCTTCATAAAAGATTCGAATTCTGTGCACAATTCTTCATTTTTGGAACTGAAGATGATGTCATCCACATAGATCTGAACCATAAGCAAATCACCATCCTTTTCTTTAATGAACAACGTACAGTCAATCACACCCCTGCGAAAGCCGTGTTTCAACAGATGGGTGGAGAGCTTTTCATACCAAGCTCGAGGAGCCTGATGTAGCCCATACAGAGCCTTGTCTAACTTATAGACTCTGTCCCGATGATAAGGATCCTCGAATCCCTTGGGTTGACTGACGTAAACCTTCTCACGGATTACCCCATGAAGGATTGCACTCTTCACATCCAATTGATAAACTTTGATCTTCATATACGATGCATAGGCAAGAAATATCCGAATTTCTTCAATTCATGCCATCGGTGCAAACACTTCATTGTAGTCGACTCCCTCGACTTGTCTGAATCCCTGAACAACCAACCGTGCCTTGTTTCTGATAACAACACCTTGGTCATCCTTATTGCACTTTAGTACCCATTTGGTACCAATCACTTTCACGCCTTTTGGCCTGTCAACAAGTGTCAACACTCCAAGTTTCTTGAACTGTAGCAGCCCTTCTTGCATAACATTGACCCAGGCCTCATCTTTGAGGGCGTCGCTGATGTACATAGGCTCGATTTGTGAAACAAAACATGAGAAAGCCCCGTCATTAACGTATCCTTTTTCCATGACTGCAGCATAATCGGCAGAGTACAACTGATTTATTCTCTGCACACCGGATTGAATATGCCCAATGATAGCCATCGGGGGATGATTCACACTGATCCTAGTTACTGGTGTTGTAGGAACAACAACTTCAGAATCCAGATTTATGACTACTGGTTTAGTATCCGGATTTCCCAATGCCGGTTCGGTAGCTGACGAGCCAACGTCTTGATTTATATTATGCTCACTATCTGGTTCAGCTGCCTCGTCATCATCTGATGAATCATCACTCTCATCCTGAGAAGGAGTTAAGGAACCTGAAGCACCATCTGCAGGTGCCGTGTTGCTTGAATCCAGATTTGGTGTATTTAGGACATCGTACATCATCTGAGTAGCAATCACATCATCTGAATCAAGTCGAGGAAGATTAAAGGATTTGGAAAAGCCATCATAATCAAAGAATGATGATGGACCTTTTCCAGCAGGGGGGTGGTGTATCTTTGCACATCTACCTTGCACATCTACCTTGCACATCTACCTTGCACCACACTTCAACCTGACCTGTCGAGTTATTGTAAACTTGTTTGTCTGGTATGCTGTATCCTAGAAAAATCCCTTGATCGGCTTTCTCACTAAACTTGCCTTCCTGAGACTTCTTCAACAGGGTACATGGAGCTCCAAATGGTTCCAGATACTCCAAGTTAGGTTTTCGCTTCTGAAGCAACTCATAGCAAGTCTTGCCATGCCTTTTGACTACTAACACACGGTTAAGTGTGTAGCTGGCATTTGCAACTGCTTCATTCCAGAACTGTACTGGAAGTTCAGAATCTACCAACATTGTCCTCGCAGTCTCGATCAAGCTCCGATTCTTTGTTCTGCAACTCCATTCATCTGTGGTGTGTGTGCTGAGGTGAATTGATGAAAAATTCACTTCTCCTTGCAGAAAGCATCCATCCACTGATTCTTGAACTCTGTGCCATTGTCTAAACGAATCTTCCTAACCTTCAGGTTGTAGAGTGACTCCAGCGTCATGACTAGCACCTTGAATGATTCAAATGTTTCTGACTTAGCTTTCAGAAACATCACCCAAGTAAAACGTGAGTAGTCATCTGTGACTAGAAAGCAGTACCAGTCTCCTGCTATACTCTTCGTGGTTACAGGACCAAATAGATCCATATGAAGTAGCTCCAGGGGCATCTCTATAGAATTGACATGCTTGGTCTATGAGATTTCCTGTTCTGCTTTCCCTTCTTGCATGAGACAAAAATCAGGAAGTTTGAAGTTCTTGACAGTAACTCCATCAACTAAGTTGTTATGAATCAGATGATTCATCTTCCTGTGATTAATATGTCCCATTCTGCTGTGCCATGAGATGGATTCCTTTTCTGTTGCTTTGGATAAGAAACACTGAACTGTAGACTCAGAGGAAGAAGTAATAGACATATCCAATACATAGAAATCATTGTACCTGGATCCTGACATTAAGACCTGCTCTTCTGGAATCTCCATGTCTTTCTTCAGTATGTAACACTTGTGATTGTCAAACATCACTTTGAAGCCCTTGTCACATATTTGAGACACTGAAAGCAGATTGTTTTCTAATTGTTGAACAAATTGACTTTGTCTAATCTTACCTTTGCATTACCTACTTCGCCTTGAGCGGTAATGTATCCTTCTTTTTACCAGCAAAGGAAACGTGTCCCCCTTTAATTTGTTTGACATTGAAAAGGAGAGACTTATTTCCTGTCATGTGCCTGGAAGCTCCGCTATCTACAATCCATGTATTGGTAGAAGCACTATAGCGGACAACCTGCACATAATTGAAAATAATCAGTTAAGGAGGGAGACCCAAGCCTTAACTGGCTTGGGTTTCCCAGAGGCATCACACATTATGAACTCTACCCACTGTCCTTTGTCAGTTGGTGGGACCTCAATCTTCAGTTTGTCACTGCTATGAGACTTATCAGACAGTTTAGCTTTCCACATACCATCTTTATGAAAAGATTGTTTGTGGTAAACAGTAGATTGATTAACAGTTTGAACTTTTGGGTTAGTTTCCAGAACTGGTTTCACCTCAGGCATCACAGATTTGCCAATGACTTGTCTGTGTTGTCGGTGGGGTTAAGGAGATGTGTAAGACCTAGCAGGTGTGTTAGACCTAACTGGGGTCTTAGATCTCTGTTTTAGGAACTGAGTACCTTCTTTGTCCAATTCAATCTTAACTCTAGGTGTCTGATAGCGGGGACAACTCGAAGATATGTGACCTCGTTTACCACAAGCATAACAGGATCTCCTTTCAAAGGGACTAGGAGATCTCTTCTGGGTGGGGAGTAGACCTCAGGTATGGGCTCTTTGGTCTTGGTCGTTTGATGTTCACCTTCCTTGACAAACTTAATATGTTTAACATTATGATTCATTTGCCTTTGAAGATGAGTGTTATCTTTCTTAACTGGTTTATTTTGAGTGGTTTTGGAAATCTTGGATTGTGTGTTAGCAGACTTTGAACCCAACCCAAGAGATGCTTGAACATTCTCTTCCACCCGTTTTTCATTTCCAGTTGTACCTGATCTTGAGGGTTTCTGATCAGCACCCAAAGAAACAGGTTTAACTGTTGTGTCCAGGTCACTGACTAGTGGAGTTGTCACCACATGATCTTTAATTGGATTATTATTGATTGGACGTTGTTTGGTGTTCAATAGAGTCTCATGTGGTGGGGGCACAACTTTATAACCCAAACCCTCTCCGTTGTTGCGTTCCTTGACCAAGTTTTTCAAAATATGCGAGGAACTCGCAAGAATATGTAGTTTTTGTTTTAAAGACTCATTTTCAACTTGTAAAACTGCTTTATCTTTTGTAGTTTCTTCAATGGTCTTTAAATAGAATTTAATATCATTCTCTTGGTTGAACGCAACAACTTCAGTCTCTTTAATTGTTTCTTTTGGTGCCTCAACCCTTTCTTTATAACTCCTTTCATTTTGTTTTAAAACTTTGTTAGCCTCTGTGCAGAATTTCAAGTCATTTACTAAGTTATCATTATGATCTAATAACCTAGAAAATTTTAAGTCAATGCTTTCCCTAAATTTTTCACATTCAACACAAGCATGTTTAGCAAACAGTTCATCTTTTGATTCTACCTGTGCAGATGTGGGTGTTCCGGCCATGAAAGCATTTTGAGACTTGTGCTTCAGATTCAGCATTCAGCTCATTCTCAACGATTTGGTTAACGGCAGCTAAAGTCTCTTCCATTTCAGCAGTATCAATCTCAGCTGAGCTTTCCCCCTCACTTGCTGAGTCTTCATTCAAATCTTCAACTGATGCTATGTTGGCTTCACTGTCAGATAAGAAACGGAAGGACCAATCCTGTCCTTCATCACCTTGAGCAACCATAGCTTTGGAGTCACTGCTTGAGGGGGCTGTCTTTTTCTCCTTATCTTGTTTGTTGAAAGATGAGAATGGATTCCTGTTGCCAGTCTTCTTTGGTTTGACACATTCCCTCTTGAAGTGGCCTTTTTCTCCACAGTTGAAGCAAGTGACTTTGGACTTGTCAAACCCAAATGTAGTATCTTTGGTAGCCACTAGATTCTGTCCCGTCTTTTTCATAAACTTCTTTGCTCGTCGCACAGCACTTGCTAGAGCCCACATTATGCCCATATGTTCCAGCTCATTCTCATCCACCTGCTCGTAGTCTTCATCAGCCAGGTGGCAGATTCCAATCTTCCCGCCACTAAACCATAATAGGAATGAACTACTGCAGCAAGTAGATCCATGTGCTCCTTTGCAACTTCCACAGTTACTTTTCCCAAATTTTCAGTCATTAACTTCGTTGATTGAGTAACTATTGGACTTTGTAGAACCCTAGATGCACCATGTGACTCACTAGCAGATGATGAGCCTAGATCAGTAGTTGGTGAAGCATTTGACATAAAAGCAGTTTGCAGAGGAGCGCTAGAGATTTTGGAAGTAGAAGAGGAAGTAGGAGTAACATTGTAGAGTGATGGATCTTGAGTGTAAGCTCCTTTCTTTGTTCTGTACTTGTGTCGCACTTCTTCTTCTCTCAATTTCAGGATGAAGTCATTAATATCCAAAGTCTCCAAAACTGAGTTATAGCGTAAAGTGGAAATAAAGGAATCCCACTTTTCTGGTAGACCCTCAGCCAAACTTGCAACTTTATCTTCTTTAGACGTGTTAACTCCATGAGTGTGAAGTTCACTCATCAGATGGTAGAAGCGATCAATAATCTCATCCAAGCTTTCATTCCCAATAGACGAGAAGTTGGTAAAACTCTTTCTTCAACGCTTTAGCCTTCAATGAGTTAAGTGTTGAATTGCTATCATATCTCTTCTCAAGAGCGTCCCATAACTTTTTGCTCTGTTTATGCTCTGAGTATTGATGGAAGATGTCTTTGGGAATCGACTGTGTCAACATTGCATAAGCTTTCTTTTCTGCGTTATAGGCAACCTTTTGTGCATCACTTAGTCCAGTTAAAGTTAACGGTATTCCATCAGCACCAACGGGCATGTTATATCTAGTCTCAATCGAGTTCCACAAATTGGTATCAACACCATTTAGATGAATTTGAAATCTTTGTTTCCACTGAGGAAATTCATTAATAGACAATAGTTTAGGTGGTTTATTATGGTTTCCAATTTCATTTTCTAGTAACAGAAGGTTCTGATCCTAGAGTCCTTTCCAGCTGAGAAGGCAAAATTTTCAGAGTCCATTTTGTCTCAGTTTAAACTTGAAGAGAGAACTGTTTGGGCGACTAGAGAGTACGACTGAGAGGCGACTGACACTAACAGTATGCGATTGACCTCAATCGTACGACTGGACAGGCTTATGACTCAATCGTGCGATTGACTCAATCACCTGGTTCAGTCGTGCGATTGGCCCATTGGCATGGTCCAGTCATGCGACTGAATCAGGATACTTAGTTAAACACTTCTTAAACCTTTAATGGTTTAGAACTATGTCTAACAACCGTAAACCTCTTTAACATTGTCATATATGTGTGTAACCATAAATAGATATAACATTAAACGACCAATAAACATATATAGAAGAGTTTCTCATTTGTATTAATCAACCATTACACAAATGTTACAAGAAAAGAAAGTCTATTACATTTAAGCTCACTAGACTAGAACTGGGGACATGTGTACCAATAGAATGTAATATCTGGACGGTTTGCGGTCAGATACGTGAGAGATCCGATCATCGAGCGGTAGCGATGAGCATCCACTGACTTCCCATTATCATTAGGAGTCAAGCATGTTTGAGTAGTGAAGGGGATCAGTTCGGTATCTGAGTTATCCATGTTGAACTTTGTGAGGATTTCGTTGATATACTTCTCTTGGTGAATAAGAATGCCATCAGATTTCTATTCCACCTGCAACCCTAAGAAGAAGCACATCTCCCCCATCATGCTCATTTCAAAGCGATCCTTCATCACCTTTTCAAATTCTCTACACAGCTTCTCATTTGTCGACCCAAAGATAATATCATCAACATACACTTGAACTATCAGCATCTCACCATCAACTTCCTTCTTGAACAGTGTTATATCTATTTTCCCTCGAGGGAAATCTTTGCTGAGCAGATGCTATGTCAGGGTCTCATACCAGATGCGGGGAGCTTGATGCAATCCATACAATGATTTGTCTAACATGAAAACTTTGGCTGGATAATCTGGATCCTCAAAACCCGGTGGTTGACATACAAAGATCCTCATAAATATCTCTATATAGAAATACACACTTTACATCCATGTGAAAAACATTGAAGTTCTTGTGACTGGCGTATGCCAGAAAGATTTTTATAGCTTCAATGCAAGCAACTGGAGCAAACACTTAAGTGTAGTCTATCCCCTCCTCCTGAGCAAATCCCTGAACAACCAATCGGGCCTTGTTTCTGATAACTACTCCATGATCATCCAGCTTGTTCCTGAACACCCATTTGGTACCAATGGGGCACTTGTTTGGAGGAAGATCAACTAACTCCCAAACCTTTAACTTCCTGAATTGTTGCAACTCCATTTGCATAGAGTCGACCCAATTTGGATCTTCAAGTGCTTGTTTATAATTCTTTGGAACGATCTGTGATAAGAAGGCTGCATAAAGGCACTCATTAATCAACCCACTTTGACTCCGAGTCCTCACACCATCAGTGATTGATCCAATGATGTAATCATGTGGATAGTCTACACAACAAACACATCCCAATCTTACATTTTAACTAAATACTTACCTGAGATTCACATAAATATGCAAAATAATAAAGAAACCAAACTAAAAGTCATATAAATATGCCAAAACAAAAAAGGGCAGATCCACCTAAAACTCATGTATGTGTACTCTTAGATAAACTAGTAAAAATAATATTCAATAAAACTAATAAATAATGTGAAAGTAAGTTAGCAGACTAAACCATCACAATAGGTGAGGAACCAATTTCAAATGAAATCGATTGACGAGGACCGAACAGGTAGTTGGGCGGCGATGAAGGTTAACGATGATGGCCACTGGGTAGCTTTGATGGCTGATTAAACGAAAGCGACGGTCGATTGGGCGACGATGACTGTTGAGGAGGGCCAAACAGGTGGTTAGGAGACCATGATGGTTAAATAGCGATGACCATTGGGTAGCTTTGATGGCTGATTAAACGAATGTGACGGTAGATTGGTCGACGAGGACTGTTGACGAGGACCGAACAGATGGTTGGGTGTAGCTGCATTTGAAGATGGTTTTGAATAGTGGAGGTTATCAATAGTGGTGGTAGATGTTTTTCATGGTGAAGGAGGACCTAGGGTTTGATAGCAAAGAGATAACAGAGAAAAAACAAAAACTGCTGCTATGTGAATAACTATTTACCCTTAGTGGTGAAAAACTTTTTATCCATCAGGTAAGGAGGAGTTGTTCCCACATGTTTTCTTAATTAAAACATTTATAAAATATAAATATATAACATTAATATTTGAGACGTACTAACAAGTTTAATCTATATTTTATGAGACATAATATCTACCTCATTATTATTTATTTAGATTATAACTCTTACCTTATAATGTTGTTTACTTATTTTATATTTTAAAATTCTTAATTTAAATTTAACTAAACACTCCTTAATATCAAGATATCACTACGCGATGTGGTTTCGCAACTTTATTAGAGTATACTAGATATAAATAAACACAGATATCACTACGCGATGTGGTTTCGCAACTTTATTAGAGTATACTAGATATAAATAAACACAGATTAAGTATGTTCAAAGCCTTTTATTTGTTGATATTAAAACTACACACATTATTAAAAAGTTATTCAAAATAGGCATGAGATTCTCATAAATTCTTCAAAGTGGGCTTTTATTCCTGCAATATATAAATTCTTTATTAATAATCTGGCATTAAAAAATTAATAGTAAAAAAATACAAATATATCATAATATCAACCTCAATTATTTAGCTTTACATGTTTTATCAACATATATTCCTTCGTCGTGGTTAGACCGTAAGTATGTAGTAGAACCGGAATCATTTATCGGTTGAATACCGATAGAAAATGGTGGCAGCTCATCAAATTGGTCATACCCTTCCTCGTCGACAACATTATCAATACCAAGTATACATCGTTTACCTTGAAGTACGATGTGATATCTTGGTTTGCTCAGGTCATTGACTAAAATACTTGTGTAGCTTGACTTGAAAGAATGAATGGTTCTGATTTATACCCATTTGTTGTAAGGTCAATAATTGTAAAACCATGTTCGTCCACTTTAACACAGGTACGATTATTGACCCACTTACATTTAAACAAAGGTATAGTGAATGAACAATAATTTAACTCCCAAATTTCTTCAATAACACCATTATATGAGTCTGTAGCGATTCTTAGTCTTGTGCCATGATTCAATCTATCAAATTCTGTAGTTGAGGCGATTATTGTAACTCCGCTATATTGTGTCACACTTTTTTCATCTTGATTTTTAGTGTAAAATGTATAACCGTTAATATCATACCCTTGGTAAGATCTTACTCTAAAATACGTACCTTGCCCTAATTTTGCCACTGTTTCATCAACATTTTGCCACCTTATTCTTCATCCACTCAGAAAACTCCTCTTTGTGTTTTGTTTGATACCATTTTTCTGTCTTTTCCAAATGTGTCGACCGTAATATCTCCATTTGTTCTTCAACATACGAAGAAATACATGTCATATGTAGTAGAACAACAAAATGTGCAAGTTGTAGATTCTCATGACTAGGGACAATTAATTTCATACCAACTACCCCCACACCAGCAAGTCGACCAGAATGACGACTTGTACGAACACCAATACTTTTGACACCTTCCAAATAACCTGTGCACCAATTAATTATTTCATTGATACTTATATTTAATAAAATAAAATTATATTATAAATATTATGATATGATTACTTATGCAGAACTCAGTCACCATTTCAGAAGCATATCCTTCAACAATACTGCCCTCGGGTCGATTACGGTTTCTTACATAGCCTTTTAGAAAACCCATATATCGTTCGAAAGGGTACATGTAACGTAGGAATACAGGCCCCCAAGTCTTAACCTCTCGTATAATATGAATTACTAGATGAACCATGATATCAGAAAAGGATGGTGGAAAGTACATTTCTAGTTCACATAGGGTAATGATAATATCCTTTTGCCATTCATCCAAGACTTCGGGATCAATAACCCTTGAGTGAATTATGTTAAAAAACAAACAAAGCTTTGTGATTGTATGTCGGATGTTATCCGGTAACAATCCATGAATTGAAATAGGGATCATATGTGTCATTAAAACATGATAATCATGAGACTTCGTACAGAGTAATTTACAGTCTTTCATCGAGACTAATCTTTTAATATTTGCAGAATAGCTAGATGGAACTTTAATATCATGTAAACATTAGCAAAATTTTATTTTTTCAGCTTTTGACGTAGTATAACGCGCAGGTGGTAGATAAACACCTTTGGCTTTTTCAACAGGGGCAAGCTCTTTACGTATTCCCATTTCTTCCATGTCTCTACGAACGTTAATCCCATCCTTAGTTTCTCCAGGAATGTTTAACAACAAGTCCAACAAACTATCACATACATTTTTTTCAATATGCATGACATCTAGACAATGTTGAACTTCCAAACATTTCCAATAAGGTAGATCCCAAAAGATAGACCTCTTTTTCCAATAGCCTCCTTTGCCGTTACGAGCTCTTTTTCCTAACACAATATTAATATTTTCAACTCGTGAAAATGCATCAAAACTTCTCCTAACCTTTCTGAGCTTTGTCTTTCCGTCAAACTCTTTCATTTTTTTTGATAATGGCATGTGGCTAGAGCATATATAAGAAGGAGGTATTGGAAGAGAATCAAGCTCTCATGGCAAACATGGAGAACAAAGTACCACCGCTGTCAAGAGAGGTAAGGGATAGGTTATGTTCATTCGGCTGCATTGAGGAAGTTGAGAGGTACAGAAATCATGCTCAACAACTTGCCAATAATGTTAAAGAAATAGTATTTTTAAAAGAATCTCATGTAAGGGAACATAAACTTTAACAGGTAAAAATCACATCCTTACAAAAAGAGTTAGATAAACTAGTTTCTGAAAATTACAATTCGAAGGCACGAGTTGAGCATTTGACTACATCCATAACAAAATCAATGTCAGAACATGCATCTACAGAAGTGAAATTTTAGATGCTTCAATTTTCATCTCAACAATATGAGAAGCTGTTAAATTCTCATATTGAATCACAAAATAAGTCAGGTTTGGGTTTTCATAATGTTACACCCCCAATGAATAATAGTTATACCTCATTACCTGATTCTATGACTAACAACTTATCAAACCATTTTGTGCCAAGTACCAATAATGAAATTTAAACTGAAATTAATCAAGTGGCCAATGGTGATGATTCTGAGGTGAGTGAAAGTAAATCAACTGATTTAGATGAAAGGATCTCAGCTTCTAGTTTGATCAATTAGGTTGTATTCGCAGTGGATTTAGCACGAGAATTAAACAAACAAGCAAGTATACAAATGATTTTGCATGTAACAGTAAAGTTATAGAGAGACAGAACAATTCTGCAAAAAGGTGTTTTCTATTGAATCACACGCTTCGGCAAGGATTACAATTAGGTCATCTCCTTTTATAGAGGAAATGACGTCAGCTGATGTCACTTGATAGTGACATCAAACCGTTATTCTAACCAACTACTGAAAACACCTAAAGTACTGAAGATGTCAAATAGCTGACATCTTCTTACAAAATGCTAAATGTTACTACTTATTACAAACGACTGATAAGAAAAGAAACTACTGAAAGCTACATTGACTGAAGAACAAACTCTTCAGTCGTTTACAAACAACTGAAAGGAAAATTACAAACTACTGAAATGTAAAACCATCACAACAACTGAAGACGACTTCTTCAGCTATTGTGACAAACTCTGAAGCTTCAACACTTGGTCTTCAGACTTTGAACTTCAGATATTTCATCAGCTGATAACATCAGTAGTTGTCATCAGCTGATGTCTTCAGTCTTTGTCTTCAGTCTTTGTCTTCAGACTTTGTACATCAGTTGTTGATCTTCAGTACTTTAGTTCTTCAGCTGTTGATCTTCAGTACTTTGTCTTTAGCACTTGAGGCTTCAGTACTTGAGGTCTTTAGTATTTGATGCTTTAGTAGATGATTCTTCAGTACTTGAAGTCTTCAGCTGTTGATCTTCAGTTCTTTGATCTTCAGCTGTTGAAGTCTTCAGTCTTTGTCAATCAGCTGATGAAGCTTTCAGCAGTTGTTGTGATGTCTTATCGGACTTAGAGGTTTTTTTTGATCTTGGCTCATTAGTTCTTTTGGTCCAACATTAGAAGTTTCAAAACAAGATGAATTTGATTTTGATTATGATGGATATGATGATATGTTTGAGCTGTACGATCCTGATGAACAACAAGGTGATATAAAGGTAAGGGAAAAAATGTGGTACTTGAACCTTTAATACCAAAAGTGCTTGAAGAAATGAAGCTGCCCTATCCACCTCAACAAATAAACTTGCTAAAGACTATTTACAAGAGAATAGCTTAATTAAATGCTAGGATTCAAGAGCTCAACAAACAGCAAGTCTCTCACCAACAATAAAAAGGTCTGAAGCAGATGTCACTCTGAATTCTACGGAAGAAACAAAACCTACTTTCGTAGAACTTAAGACAAGGAAGACCATCTCAACAACTCCAGCAGATCTTCTCCAGAAGAAGAAGATTATTGAGATTCTAGAACAATCATCAGTAGATCCTCAACGGATGAAGAAAACTATGAGTTCATCTAAACAGGCATCCATAGAGGATCTATGAATGAGGCAAATGTCTGCTGAAAACTCAGTAGCCAAAGAGAACAAATCCTTCTGCTGAATCTTCAACAATCAAAAGCACAGGCAAGAAACCTAAGAAGGCTTTGCATCATCAACAATAGTCATTTGCTAAAACATCAGGACATTTTGACATTATGTCCGGGAATTGGAAAAGACTCTTCAGCAGCAAAACTTGAGAAAGAGCTGAAAAGCATAAAAAACAGATGAAGTAGAAGAAAATGATTAAATCAAAAAGTGAAGCAGAAGATAAGTACTGCAAGTGGTGTGATATGACCAATCACAACACTAAAGATTGCTACTTTAGCAGTTACTATTCCATCTACAATATGAACAACCATATGAGTTCAGACTTCTATTTCAACAAGCACTGTGCAATCTACAACAAAAACAATAATTTAACTCAAGAATGCTACTTCAATAAAAAGAACAAAATAAAAGTTCCTAAGAAGAAGCAATCTATGAAAAATGAAGCAGACTCACAATCTGATGATAGCATCAAAGAGTCAAAACCAAAGCAGCAGCTGTCAAAGAAAAAGGTTGGAAAGACAAAAAGACACTTGCTGCTGATGATCAATAACAACGAAAGTTTGAAAAGGCTAAGAAGCAACCATCTGCTTCTGATGCTTAACCAAAGAAGAAGGAAAAACAACAGTCTTAAAGCAGGACACCACACAAAAAAGTGGATTTAAAGAAAAATCGACAGATGTTGATGAGACCCTCTTTGACCATTTTGATAAAGGTACTGAAGTATCAAAGTCAAAATCAAAGGGTGTTGAAACCTTCTTCAACAAAGAATCTTCACCAAAGGAAAATAAGAAGAAAAACAAATAGAAGGTGCAAGAGGAAGTGACTGAGAAACAAGTTGAAAATGTCTGAGTCAATCTCCAATAGACTAATCCTCACCACCACAACAATCAACACATAATGAGTCAATTAAACTAAAAACCTCAAGACTAAATCATGAGGGTGTAACAATAGTAGACACCAATGGAAAGCCTAAAGTCATTCAGGCTTGGGCTAAAAGGACTAATTGATTTCATTATGTATGCAGGAATAACCTTGGAGGGCTGACAACAACTGGTATGCTGAGAATGGTTGTTCCAGGCATATGACAGGAAGCTGTTCTCTCCTCCATCACTTCAAACATAGAAATTCTTCTTATGTAGCATTTGGTGGGATAAGAAGGGATGTAAAATTATAGGTGAAGGAATGGTAACTAATGGTGTGTTCAAGTTTGAGAAAGTAAATTTTTTTGAAAACTTACAATATAATTTACTCAGTGTTTCTAAAATTTATGATCAAAACTATACCACTTTATTTGATAACACTCATTGTTACATTCTTAAACCAGGTTTGCAAATCCCAGATGATTACATTCTTCTTAAAGCACCAAGAAAAGGCAATACATATGTTTTGGACATGAACAACACCTCCCTAAGATCAAATAAAACATGCCTAAGAACTCTATAACAAAATGGAGTTGTTAAGAGAAGAAACATAACTCTCATTGAAGCAGCTATAACAATGCTAGCTGATTCACATCTGCCTATTTCCTTTTGGGCTGAAGTAGTGAATACAGCTTGTACTGTTCAAAACAAACATTAATTGTTAAAGAGCATAACAAAACACCTTATGAGCTTTTATTTAAAAGAAAACCTTTTATAGGATATCTTAGAGCTTTTGGGTGTCTTGTGTCTATGTTAAACACTAAGGAACAATTAGGAAAGTTTTTAGAAAAAGCCTATGATGGTTTATTTGTTGGTTATTCATCAACATCCAAACCATATAGTGTTTATATTCCACAACAAAACATTATGGAAGAAGCACCTAATGTATATTTTGATAAAACCTCATTTACAAAATCAGTAATTGGTTCATCATAGCTGTTTGACATAGATGCTTTCACAAATTCATTTAACTCTAGTTATTTGAATATTGTAGGTTCTATGGGTAGATGTTATCCTTATGTACCTCAAACAATGAGTGAAGTGCCACTTACTGCGGATCCATCAAGACATCATTCACACACTTCAAGTGTTGCAGATCATGGCCCTTCACCACAATCAAGTAATGGTCAGTCTAATAGAAATAAAATTTCAACCTCCAAAGAAGTGAACAAAGTATCAGTAGCTGTTAACTCTGCATCCGAAGATGTTAATACTGCATTCGGAGAAGTGACCAATGGATCAGCAAGAGTCCCATCGTCCGTAGATACTCCATCTACATCCCGAGATGCCACAGTTCGTTCAAATAAAGTTCCAAATCCATCAGTACAAAGTCGAAGTCCATTAATAGCATTAGCAGAACCACAACCTACATCCGGAGATATTTCTGTAACACCTACGGAAGTTCAACCTACATCTGTTGAAGCATATAATAAAGAAGATGGATACCGTTCAGCATCAGACCAACATGATGAAGAATTTGATAACTTCGTTGATTCTCCATCATAGCTGAATCAATGTCCATCAACACACATGACCAACTTGGAATCAGTCATTCTAGTTACAATAAAACCTACAACCAAAATTCATAAGGATCACCCAATTGAAAACATAATTGGTGATCTTCATGAAAGAACCACAAGAAATCAAGGGGGAGTAGCCAATATTTTTCTTTTCTCCTGTTTTCTATCTCAAGTGGTTCCACCTAATATTACAGCTGCACTTAAAGACAGTAGCTGGATTGAAGCTATACAACAGGAGCTTCAACAATTCTGAAAAAAGAAAGTCTGGAATCTAGTTGATCTGTCTGACGGCCAATATCCAATTGGTACCAGATGACTTTTCAAAAACAAGCTAGATAATAGAGGCATCATTGTAAGAAAAAAAGCAAGGCTAATAGCATAAGGCTATACTCAAGAAGAAGGAATAGACTATGATGATGTCTTTGCACCAGTTGCAAGGATTGAAGCAATCAGAGTTTTTCTAACCTATGATTCATATAAGAAATTCACAGTTTACCAAATGGATGTAAAATGTGCTTTCTTATATTGTAAAATTTGATGAAAAGGTATATGTTGCTCAACCTCCAGCCTCTGAAGATCCCGATTACCCTCACAAGGTATACAAGCTTGACAAAGCTCTGTATGGACTTTATCAGGCTCAAAGAAAGTGGTATGAGACATTATTATCATTCCTATTGAAGCACGTATACAAGAGAGGAACAATAGATCAGACTCTCTTCCTTAAGCATGAACATCAAGATTTCTTGGTGGTTCAAATATATGTGGATGACATTATATTTGGATCAACAAACAAGAGACTGTGTGTAGAGTTTGAAGCACTGATGAAATCTAAGTTTCAGATGAGCTCCTTGGGAGAATTAACATTCTTTCTTGGATTATGTAACACTAGGAAATTTTCTTTGAAGCCGACGGAAGAAGAAAAGAAATAAAGTCCAAAGTCGAGGGACCAAACTCGCCAACAAGAGAAACTTGGATGAGTGGGAGTATAAAAGGGGGAGGGCAGCTCACACCCTCCCCATACTTGCCAAACTCAGCCAAGGGAGAAGAGAAGAGAGAAAACAAGGAGAAAAGCTTGGTTCAGGTGGATTCGAGCATGGAAATCGAAGTGTAGCGGGTCAAATCGAAGCTCAACTCGACGGGATCGTTCATGTGAGTTCTAGGACCCCTCTTTTACACGTTTTTGAATGATTTTAGGGCTGGAACACATCTAAAAACCTATTTTCGGGTATTTGGGTGAAAACCCGTCCATGTATGTATGTGTATGTGTATGATTCGTTTGGGTCTTGATTTCAGGCTTAGTTGTGCTTGAATGTTGTCGTGGTATGCTTCCCTAAGGTTTAGTAGGGTTAATTTGAGCTCAAAGAGGTTTGGAAGGGTTTGGAGGTTGAAAGGGACGGCTACAGTTAGGGATGAACTGCATTCTGCATCAGCTAGGGCTATGCGACCGAATGGAGGTCCATGCGACCGAATGGCATGCGACTGGGTCCATACGCATGAATAGAGTGCAACTAAGGTTCATTCGCATGAAAGTTATATGACTGAATGAGATGCGGATGAATGTCATGCTACTGAATGAAATGCGGATGAAGGTCATGCGACTGAAGGTCATGCGACTGGAGTCCATACGCCCGTAAGTCGTGCGATTGAGTTTCATACGCATGACAGGTGTACGACTAAAGGCCATACGCATGAATTTCATGTGACAAAGGTCCACACGCCCGGATGTCATGCGACTGAGGGTCATTCGCATGGGAAGTATGCGATTGGTGGCTATGCGACTAGAGGTCCATTCGCCCAGGTGTTCTCATACGCATGGAGGACCATACGACCGAATAGGGTCCATACGCCCGAATGACCATATTATTTTCTGACTTTCGGGAAAGTGCAGACGTAGGCTCGGACCTTTGGGGTTGTTGATGATGTGATGGTACGAACGATATTGGATGACACATGATGATGGGTGATGTCGTACGGTTGTTGATGTGATGCATGTGAGTTGGATGATGTTGATGTCGTGTGCTCGTGCACGTTGTATGCTATGTATGATGTACGTTGTGGCTGTGCGATGTTTCCCTTTCTGTGGCTTTACGTTGAATGTTAATGAATGAAATGAAAGTATTATATAACATAAAGTGGAAGATAATGGAAAGCGGAACGTAATGAATGAATGCATGCATTGATGAATGAATGAACGAACGAAAGGCTTGCAAGCATATATATGAGGTGAGCGACTCTGTGTCACAACAGACTTGAAAGGGGTCCTTGTCACGTACTCTGGTACTGTATCAGTCTTCGGACATGAGTCAGGGGTTTGTGTACAGGCCCCGGCACAGTATCAGTGTTTGGACATGAGTCGGGGTTTGTGTACAGGCCCCGGCACAGTATCAGTCTCCGAACATGAGTCGGGGGTATTGCATGAGACAGGATCTAGTCGAATGGATAGAGGATCGCATGCTCCGATACTATGTCAGTCTTCGAACATGAGTCGGGGTTTGTTTCCAGGCACCGGCACAGTATCAGTCTTCGGACATGAGTCGGGAGTAGTGCGTGAGAATGAGATGAGATGAATAAGATACGAATTGCGTACTCCGGTACTGTGTCAGTCTTCGGACATGAGTCGGGGTTTTGTGTATAGGCCCCAGCACAGTATCAGTCTTCGGACATGAGTCGGGAGTATTACATGAGTTGATGAATGAGAAAAGTGCGATATGTATGTAATGAACGAATGTATGAATTGAACGTTAACAAAATATCATAGCAAAGAATGAAGCGGGATCCTTGTCATTTGACCTCAGTAATTGTGGCTGTGTGCCACGAGGAGGGTAAAGCTTGACAGGATCTAGATGACAAATGAATGATAATAATGTCAGTGAATGAACGCAAGTTAACGAACGTAATGAAAGATAATAACGATATTATCAATGTGTACGTATGATGTGTGATCATGTACGAAGGTATAGTTGATTTGAAAGAAAGTAATAACGGTTTTAACGAATGAAAAGCATGTTTTATTTAAAACTAAAACTCACTCAGCGACGCTGACTTTTGATGTGTTTCCAGTTGGCATATATGCTACTGAGGATGGCACGGGGCGACTACTCAACTCTTTTGGATGACATTCTTTTGTATCATTTTTTTGCATTGTAATACGAACAAACGATGTTTTGTAATGAATGTTGTATTAACTTGCAAAAGCATTTATATAGAAATGAAATGTATGTTTTAAATGTTTCAGCTGCAACGCTTTTATGTAGAGGAGGAAAATATACGTCTTTGTGCGATGATTGACCAGCTGTAAGCGTCCCGGGAACGGGGCCTTACAAGTTGGTATCAGAGCCAAAGTTTAAGTGAAACGGTAAATTTTCAAAATAAACCTTAACTTAAACTGAGAATGGGAAGGAAAGGGAAGGATGCAATCCGAGTAGCTGCGTGCCATCAGGTATTTTCTTAATGTTAACCGGTATTATGTGCACATGTCATGTGATTTATGTGTTGCTGGTAGATTTAGATACTGATCTAGTCAGGACAGGTAATGCTTGGGGTATGAAGAGTAAAGTAAGTGCTAATCACAACTGGCCACTGTAATTAGGGACTTACTATACTACATAAACGAGCTATTCCCTTGAATGACCGTGTTGGTGTTTGAATCTTTCAGTGTGTGATAGAGAATGGCCGGTTGTAGATCATCGAAGGCTTCACGCGGTGGAGGTCGTGGTGGACATGGTGTTGAACCGCGGGTCACAAGAGAAAGACCCAGAGTTGAGAAAGTGGTTCAAGAAGAACCCAAGACCCCTCATCCGGAGGGCGGTGATGAGAGTGCTAACCTGAGAGCCTCGATGAGGGAGGCGGTTGTGGAAGAAGTGCATCAGGCCATGCAGACGATCTTACCGTCTGTGGTGACCGAAGTGATAAAGGCTGTTAGAGATGGGGAGACATAGGAAGGGTGTAGACCTTCGAGCAAAAGGAGACGGCCCGAGACTAAAACGGTTTCTCTCCGATGATGAGGAAGAGGAAGAAAGAGCCTGTGCAGGAGTGGCAAGAGGTTGTAACTATGGGGTGTTTCAACGATGCAAGCCCCCAACTTTTGATGGCAGTGGCACTGCTGCTGCTGCTCAATGATGGGTGAGGGAAATGCAAGCTGTACTAAACATCAGCGAGTGCCAGAAGATAAAAAGTTAAAGTTTGCAGCCCACTCTTTTGGGACTCAGCCTTATGCTGTAGGACACATAGTCCAAGATGTGGGTAGCTGGGCTATCGAAGGATGAGATGGTCAGGGCTGAAAAGGCTGGTGATTGAGGAGTTCTATCCTCACCGTGAGATGGATAAATGTGAAAGGGAGTTTCTGTAGTTGGAGGCGGGGACAATGACGCATCAGCAATATACCACCAAATTCAACGAAATGGCATGGCTGGTGCCAGATCAGGTGACACATCTTTTGTGGAAGATCCAGAGGTATATTCAGGGCTTGCCGATGGATATCCGTTGCACATGATCGCTAGCCGACCATGCACGTTTAGGTCGGCGTTGATCTAGCGGGAAGGTTGTACGATGAGCGGGAGGCGATGGCGGAATGGATGGAGTGGAGGAGCGAGTCTATGTTAAGAAAGGGAACGGAAGGCGAGACAATGATGGTGGACTTGTGTCTGAAGGTACGGCGTTGAGGGACGATGCTCAGAAGAGAATAGAAAGAAGAGGAGAGGTATGCAGGAAGTGTGGTAGAGGTCAAGAGGGGTAGTGCAAGTGGGGACTGAACGCTGTTTTCAGTGTGGGAAGGAAGGCCACAAGGCGAGGGATTGCCGCGTGGCTAAGTGCTACGACTGCGGCGAGACTGGACATCTGAGCAGGGAATGTAAGAAGTCGAAGGCAGGAACCTCCGATGCGAGGAAGGGGAACAGAGGGTGAAGGCTAGAGTTTTTTCCATGACCAAGAGGAGGCTGGAGCGGACTTCGACTTGACATCAGGTATGTTTGGTAATTTAAGTTTGTGCAATTATGCCTTGAATGTGATGCTAGTAGTAGTTTCATTCCTACTGCTTTCTGTTGTAAGTTTCATGTTAGGAGAAGGAACATTGATGAGCCCTTCGTTGTAAAGATTGCTATTAATGAATTCACTAGTTACCTGATGCCCTAGAGGATTGCGTGATAGAATTGAGAAAGCGTTTGTTCCTGCTAGACCGTCGGGAAACTTGGGTGGATAGGCGTACACCATAAGATGAATGGGCTAGCCATCCATGAGGCGTGGACGTATTGCCTACTTGGCCGATGTAAGGCATGTGGATTACGAATATCCTAACCATCAGATGTACCGAGACCCGAGTGAGGATATTGGTGGCCAGCTATGAAGCGTGATAGGGTGAAGTATAAGAGTAAATGCTTACTTGTTTACAAGTGAAGGCGAGCACCAAATGCCGTATGGGAAGTATTGAGGTGATTGAGGCTACGAGTGAGAAGCTCAAAAGGATCAAAGCTTTGATGGAAGTAGCCAAAGATGGACAAGAAGTCGTATGTTGATAAACGACGTATAGCGATTGAATCCCAGGTGGGAGACTAGAAAAGAGATGAGACAGTATT